>OY992767.1:36321857-37521857 GCA_963921325.1 Logfia minima
ATTTGTACTTATCATCTTTGAATATCCCAGTTGTTCATCACAATCCATACGTCGGAGAGTTCATTAAATAATGAAGGCCTTTGCGTAATAGGGATCACAAAAAATGGCCCATTCATCGATTCTGCTGTACTCCCCAAACTTACACCTCCTGTAAGTTCCATACCTCTCTTCGGTTCACTTCCAACTTCAAACTTAAGTGCGGTCGCCATTCGAGCAAAGATTACTAGAGCGAAATTACGTAGTTCATTACATCTAACGTCGTCATCAGATGTGACGGCTAGACCAATTAAGTGTTCGGTTTAGTTACTACTTGCACAATGAGGACATACTCCAGTGTGCTAAACTGTGGAAATTTTTAGAAAAATATTGGATACTCAAGCCATGGAAGAATACAAGTTTCCTGACTCCCTTAATGGAAACTATTTTGAATTTATCGGGTCATCTTTACCTGAGGATCAATCTGTACATCGAGACCTTTTGTCGCGAAACATTGTCAACTTTATGGCATATTCGTAAGGGTTGATTCTTTACGAGTTGTTGATGCTTCCATATGTTGAGATATCACCTGGAGTTCCGCAGGCAACTGTTACCATGTTAGGCCGTTATATTGGGATGAAAATACTTAAGGATAGAGAAGAAAATTATTAAATGGCATACATTAATTCTTAAGATCAATCCAATTGTTTATAAGTCTCGTACTATCATGTTATATAGGAGTTGATTATCATAAAAAGATAAATATATACTCGTTTACAAAGAATTTTTTACTTACAAGAAAATGTGCGTTTCTTTCGTAAGAAACATTTTATTTTCCTTGTAATTAGTAAGTAAAATTTTATTTCTAAAAATCACCTCCTTTTAGAAATACGCTGGTGTCGAATACCAAACAATCAATTATAACTTTGTACCATTATAACAAAATAAACTATTCCTTGATGATAAACAATACAAAAAGCATTCCAGATATTGTAATTTACGTTACTAATTTAAAAACGAATAATTTCACAAATATTTTTAGAAGCTCCTAAACCCAAATTTTTCAGCAGTGAGAGATCAAACACAATTTTTTTCTTTTCTTCTGAAGATCCTTGAACACCATCCGAAAAATGAAACTTTTGACGCTTTTCGACTAATTAAACAAGATCTTCACATCACCCTTTCTTCCCATGCATCTTCTGCACCTTACTCATGGCACCAAACACTCCATAAGCATCACTTTCATCATATTCAGCACCCTTTCCATCATCATGATCATCATAATAATCATCATCATCATCGCTAGCTTGATCCATAGCCACAAGATCATCACCATATCTTACACTTTTCAATCTAAATGGACTCACCTTACCTTTAGGTTCATACCCTTTAAGCAGCCCCACAACTTCCTTCATATTAGGCCTCCTTTCTGGCTCACTTTGTACACAAATTGCAGCTGCATTTATGAACTGTTTCAACTGATCCTCATCAAAGTTGCCTCTTAGTTTTGGGTCAGCCAAATCCCGAAACCTCCCTTTTTCTATGTAAGGTTCAGCCCATTCGGTTATGGTTCTTTTAACACCACCTGGGAGTTTTTCAATTGGTTTTCTTCCTGTCACAAGTTCAAGTAGAAGTATTCCAAAACTGTAAACATCGCAACTTTCGGATACTTTACCCCACATGGCGTATTCAGGGGCTAAGTAACCTAGGGTGCCCTTGACCCTTGTGGTCATGTGGCTAACACCATCTGGGATTAGCTTGGCAAACCCAAAATCCGCAACCAGTGGTTCGAAGTTCGAGTCTAGGAGGACGTTACTCGCCTTAATGTCTCTGTGGATAATGTGGGGAGTAACTTCATGGTGCAAGTACCTGAGACATCAAATTTGTATAAGATATATCACACTTTTACTGATGCTATTTTTGTTTCAACATAAATGTTAACAAATAAAAATTCACATAGTGATTTAACATGTATGCTTTTCGCAGACTTTTTCCTCCCTTATTCTTTATCATATACTTCCATTCTAAGGGCCGGCATGCATCACTAATGATGAGGCAACCGCTGATTTAATGTTACGAAACTAACTATTCTATGTCTTTAAAAAACTTGAATCTACGGTTCATGCTGTTAGTAAGTTTTAAACCATGGTCGTATTAGGAAATTATTGATTAGCGTTCTGTTAATGATAATGTTATAATCTAATTTACTTGAAACAAATGGCAATATAGTTAAGAACCACTATGTTATACTAGTCGATCACTTGAGTAGTATGCAGTTATATATGTTAAAAGACGAGGAGTAATTGAAAAATTAAAGTGATCGAAGCTTACAGTAGTCCCTCAGCAGAACCAATGGCAACTTTCATCCTCTTTTTCCAATCCAGCTGAACTTCAGAAGCAAATTGCCCATGCAGGTGAGATAACAAACTAAGATTAGGCATGTAGTCATAGACTATAAGTCGTTGTTCAGCCAAAGCACAATAACCCCTCAATCCTAACAAATTCTTGTGTCGTACCCTTCCCAGAACTTCCACTTCTACCGCGAATTCCATCTCAGCTTTAGAATTCATTGATTTCAATTGCTTCACTGCTATCTAAAACATACAATAAAAACCAAATCAACATTAGTTACGCCAACACATATCTTACGTGCCAAAATTACTTAGCAACTTTATCAGGATCGACTATATCTAGCTAGGTTACATACCATTTCATGGTAAATTCATCAAGAAAACACAAAGATTAAAAAGGAAGAAATTTTTTTTTTTTTTTTAAAACTCGATCACCTGAAGACCATCAGCCGTTTTACCCCAGTAAACGCTTCCAAAACCACCTTCTCCAAGTTTGTTATCTTCGCTGAAACCGTTAGTGGCTGAATGCAACTCCTTGAACGTAAAGATTCGCCATGGGGAATGACCATTTCCTGATGGAAACCTAAAAGAACAAAGTTTACCTTTTTAACATACATACAAAAAAAAATTATGATAACCCTAACTAACTAGAATTTGGCATACCCGTTATCAACTTTTTCTGAATCACAACAACTGAAAAAACTGAAGGAGGAACCCATGATCTGATTGTGGGGCTTAATTCCCAAGACTACTAATTGTTTTTACTAATAATTTCAAACGTCTTTTTAAGCAAGAGTAGATGAAATCTTAATGCATATATATATGTGTATATATGTGTGTGTGCATTAAGATTTCATTATATGAACCTCAACCTATATATATATTATATATGTAAGACTGCCGACGTCGGCCGGCCGAGCTTCCGTATGGAATATAAATTGTTTAGTTAAACAAATGAAGTTGGTACTCAAATCAAACACACTTACAAAGATTATTGGGAATACACACTTACAATGATTTAATGTGAAAATATCAATTAGGGATGATTTATTTTGTCCCTTATGTGTGCCAAATTAATCATTAATCATATTTAATTAATGTAAAAGTTATATATGAGTTAGCAATAGAAATTGCTAAAATGGGGATTGTGGATTATATATAGAACTACTAACACCATCAAAGTTTATGTTGGTACAGTTTTGGCCCTTTTAACTTTCTTTCACATTTATATTTAATATTTATACTTGGTATTAGTTTGTCATTAATTTATTTTTATTTTGATGGAATGAAATTTAGAGATCATTTCTAATTATTTCTTGCGTTGAAATGAAGATTTAATTTATTTATTGAGCTGACGTCGTTTTCACAACCGGATACTAAAGAAACATTTCGTAGCCGTTGTATACCAAACTACCAATCAAACACCGGCCTTCATTATTTAAAAAATATTATCATTTTCTATTGCTCAAATTCAAAATGAGACATTTGTACGCTTAGCAAAGAGTTGACTTTGGTGTACTATAGAGTCAAACAACATTTTAATTTACTTGTTAATTTTTTAAAACAATTCTGATATTTTCTTAGAACCATGCCTTTCGCCGTATAACCTTAACCTTTTTTATAAAAAGAAAGTCAAAGATTCACAGAACATTCTAATATATGGATCCTTATATCCAGTGGGCCAGGAGGAGGCCCATTCTCGATGGGCCTGCAAGCATGTGGATTTAATGGAGCTGCTCACTCAATTATATTTGGATGGGGATGGTTGGGCTTGTTTCTTAGAATCATCCAATGTATTCACAGAATCACAGTCAAACTTCTAGTTCTGGACTTCTGGCAGTCACATACTCACATAATATACCTGTTTTTGTTGTTGTTGTTGTTGTAAAGTAACCAAGTCTCCAGTCGTTTCTATCAACCAATGTCAAGATCAATATAAAGAAGATGAATCGTGTAACCTGCAGAACATGAGAACAAGATTTGAATCTATGACTTCCACTTTTATGTTGCATGTCCCCCACTACTAGATTACTATCGCAGAGACATAATATACCTATTTAATTGTTTATTATGAGCGACCTTTTGGTATAATATTACTCTTAACTACATATTTTAAAGGATTCAGGCTATGAAATTTAAATTACATAAATAATTTACGTGACATAGAAGGTTTAGAAGAAACAATTTGATGCAAAGAAGATTTATTAATCAGATAAGGAAGTTACATAATAATACAATGTAGTAAATGTTTAAGTATTTTTGTTATATACAAATTTAAAAGTCATTAATTTGCTAATAATATCGAATATACTAATGAAGGCCATAGAAGCCCACCATCATACAGTAATAATATTGACAAAAATGGTTGATGTTGTGTATACCACTCTTGAGAAAAAGCATCACCCCCTCATCACAGTGATAGGTAGGTTTATTCACAATCAGCTCATTGTACTCCTTTATATACGATTCCATCAACTCTATCATTTTCATTAATAATTGGAATCTCAAAGTTCTTCAGGTACGTACCTGGTTCCGAAACCAGATCCGTAGGTTTTCGAACTTCATTAGCTTGAATTGTAGCTAATTCTTCTATAGGAATCTTCAAATTGTGGATCGCACTGTTTCCGCACACTTTACCGTTCAGTTTTGTCGGAAAATTAGTGTGAAACTTCACTCCTTTCAATTCGCCATTAATCGATTTCAACGTAACATCAAACATATCACCCCGTCACTTATATTCTCTGTCTGTAGCATATAATTAGCCATTTATTAACACTGCACTTAAAAATAGAAAAAGAAAGAAGAATGCTCGTGTAAATTGCTTTTCTGCTCATGTAGTCTTGGAAATTTGTACCGGTAACAAATGTAAACTATTAACAAAGTGGAAAATTCATGGACTTTTGATATATACTTGAATTTGGGCTTTAAGGACTCATCAAACAATTATCATAAGCCCGATGACAATACTTTTATGGACCAAATCAGATTCCAATCTCAAAAGACGGAAGCTGAAGTCAACAATCAGTAATTCAGTATACTTCCATTTGTCAAATTAGTGTTGTTTAAGTTTCCTAAAAAGACAACTTGCTTCTCTCTCTCTCTCTCTCTCTCTCTCTCTCTCTCTCTCAAGTCGACGACATTATATTCTATACCGCAAGGTAAGCAGAAAGTGAATCACTCGACTATAAATATTTAGTTGATAATTACCATTATTATAATCATGATAACTCATGAAACTAATATATAATTAAGAAGATGAACAAGAATCCTCGATCAATTTTGAAATCAAAAAATATACATCCTGTTAATTGAATATTGTTCATATTTATTTGACATAGAAGAGGAAATAGTATTGATTCATAATCTTGTATGTAATCACTGAACGGCACCACTCAATTTTGCATTTCATTCTTCCCGGAAAGGAAAAAAAAAAAGAAGATAGATGATTGAGCCTCGAACTAATGAAATTTGGGGAACCGGTCACTGATATATCTTCGTAATGAAAATTGAGCGTATACTTTATTTATTTTTTTTCCGCGTATAGATCGTTAGAGCACCAGTGAAAATGCTAATGGTCAGATAGATTACATGATCTAGTTTTAAGAGAATCAATCAAGTTTGGACACGTGCAATGTATAGACCTTTTCTTTTTTGTCTCGATTGGGTTGGTGTTCCGAATTATCTAACTCAACTCCTGCGATCCTTAATAGTTCACTGTTGGCAGAAGCTAATGTCCCGGGGACTCATTCTAACCGAAACAAGGGGAGATGAAAAAACTACACTTCTTTGTAGTTTCTAAAAGAAACATACTGTGTCCCTAAATTATTATTTTTGACGTGGAAGATCCTTTTAGTTGTAAAATGTTACACAAATCATTGCTCAGTCAAACGGGTGTTAGTGTGTGACGTTAAATGTGAGGTATAATAGTAATTTCATTAATTAAAGGACCGCAAGTGTAATTTCGTAAACCACGGGAACCATCAGTCAAATTATTATTTTCAAATTTTAAATTCATTAAGAATTCTTTCTTAATTGTATTTAATTAATTTATTTTTAATTAAACGTCACACACTAATACTCATTTCACCCATAAACAATCATTGTAACATTTTGCAATCACAAGAATCATCCATATAAATAAATAAATAAAAAAAGAAGTTTAGGAACACGGCATTTTCTTTGAGCAAACTACAAAGACAATCTATATAGTTTTTTCTTATCAAATTATGTTACATAAATTATAAGAAAATCAAGAATTCGGCCATTCTTTAAAAACAAATCCCACAGATTCAATAACTACCCAACCTTGCAAAAGAAATAAATAAAAAAGAGAGTTGACAATAATAAGAAAAATATGATGCATTTATTGATGACAAAGTTTCCTTATTTATTCACAATTATAATCAGTACACTCAAGGTTTGTATTTAGTTCACTCAAACCTAGATACGCCACTTCTATTCATAAATTTTTCATCTTCTTATTGTTCATAATCATTATTGTATATGGGGGTTACTATTCATGCTAAAATATGTACATATCTTTATTAAATCTAAAAGTGGATTTAAAGATGACTAATTTTGCTTATTTGGCACCAATCAAATATTGTTAACTATACAAAATTATTATGTGTCATTTTCTTAATTTTTTTCACAATAAATATTCCATGTCATTAATTCTTATGTGGCAAATTTCAAAATTTCAAAATCAAATTAATTTAAATTAATTACCATCATTAAATTCAATATAATGTATCATTAATTAGTTCATTAATTTTCAATATATCAATCATTTAAATCATTAAATTAGGATGTTAATTAAAATCATCAAATTAAACAACTACGTATCATCAATTAATTTAATAAACCATTTCACTAAATTAAAATTTCTAAATTAGTTGAATTTCAACAGCTATGTATAATCAATTTCAAAATAGGATGTTAATTACAATTAACTTTGATTTAATTCAAAATTTTATGACAATTAAAAAAACATCAATAGAAAATTGTCTAATCTAAAAAAACTCAATTTTTTTATGTAACTATAAATTTACAATTCCCACTCACTAACTACAATTCATTTTGATTGGTACAAACACAAATCTTCTATACAAACGCACTTTCATGATATGTGTCTCAAATTGTATATATATTTTTTTGTACTTATGTTTTCTTTTGTTTTTCACATTACAATTGATATATAATGTGTTATTGTGAATTAACACATAAACTTAAATAAATGCATATATTTTACTAAATATACAATATCACACTGTCGTGCATCGCACGAGTTTTAACACTAGTATATATATATGTGTGTGTGATTATTGCTCACACTAGTAACTTCTCACACTAGATACTCTTCATGATTTTGGTCACTGTTCTTATTTTCCATGTTGATGTTTATCATTGAGTTAGATACTCTTCATGTTTTGGTTGTTTTGATTTATTTTTGTTTGAAAGGCAATATATACTTGTAACTTTTTCTATGATAGGAACTGACGAGAGTATGAATAACTAAAGATGAATGCACACACATCAAAGTAGTACATGACGAAAGTTGCAACTTCTTGGCAACTTCACCTATAGTAAATAGAATATACAATTTATAGTTTAATACGTCTTAATTATTTTGACTAATTAACTATAATAAACTATGAACAGTTGTTGACTGATAGATGGAAGCTAGCTAGCAGTGTTTCCGGAAGTCATTAATCAGTATACCCTCATTTTTCATTCAGTACATTTCAGAAAGTCAATGTGTCGCCTTCCATAGTTAGGTGACAGTTCTTTTTCGGATCACTTAATTAACCTTTGTATATGTACTTAGTTGACAATTGGGTTATTTTAATCAAATATTGATCATCAAGTTAAGAACGAGCAACCAAGAGGATTATATGCGTTGGATCCTCGATAAGTTCGATGCAAGTTATAAATTAGTCCATTCAAAATGAATGTATATCGTTAATATTGGAAATTTAGAATCTAGAAATGCCATTATCTTGGAAAGTATTGATTGGTAAGGCATTTTATCTGTAGTTTCTTGGCATTTGTCCAACCCAATCAGGAATCAGCCAGGCTTTGTTCTTTATATGAGATAACTGCATTATAAATCCTAGCTAATCGGATCGTGAGCATTTGGCATTGGGCACTTTGGAATAATAGTGGCCAGGATTCCGATTCTTTGAACCGGCAACACTTAAAAATCGCATAATTATTTAAACCAACAGAAGATTCAAAGTCAACTATCCCTAAATTGACCCGTAGCCAGGGCTATCTCTACCTTTAAAGTATCTCTGCCCCTGGCATTTGGTTTTGATTAACATGGAAAACGTATTGAGGGTGTAAACTTGTGCCAGTGCCCCCATGGTAATATGGAACAGATTGAAATTTCAAAGTCAACTATCAACATTCTTCTCCGAAAAATCTCGGTTGAACAAGTCCATATCTTACAGCTGAAGTGTAGATAACATGAAAAGCACACCAAAAAATTAGAAAAATCAGCAAAATGAATTAGAATACAATTAAATTGACAGGTGTCTGAAAATCAAGATTGACAATCAAGATTTTAAGAAAAGGTCAAAGAATTTCAAGCCGCAACTGAGTCTCTAGATAAGCCAACAGAAGATTTTGCTTGATACAACTCATCAGACAATATGGAGTACAAAAACAACACTGTTGTGTTTGTGTTCTTTGTTGGGATAATGATTTGTGTTCATTGCTTGGTTGATTCTGTGAATGCGTCAATAGCACCGTCACAGAATTTAATAACTCGAGAACCACATTCAAAAGTTCACTCCAAAGAAACTGCAATGAGTACAACCATTAGACAAAGATCTAGCCGCAGGAGAAGATTTAGAAAAGAGCGCCGCCTTATTGAACAGGCGGATATATGTGCAGGTATGTGATTACAATATTCCATAAATATGTTGAAAAACCAAAACGCTCATGATTTGATTAATAACCAACATAAATCCGTAAAATAGATATTGTAGGGCCCACATGGCAGATGAACAAAACAGAAGAAGGTCCATGCCAACAATTAGTTGTCTGGGTTCCAAAGAAAGATGGCTTCACCGAGTTTGTAAAAATAGAAAATTTTAAAGTTGAAGGTGGATTCTCCATAGCAATATTTTGCTATGCATTACAACTGTTGCCTTTCAGAGTTCAACCTATCTTCAAACCTTACATCGATGACAAAGGGAAGAGTAATGGTACCTATGATCAACTTCTACATCACATTGAAGGAACGGTACGTAAACGTTTCTGAATATACACACACAAATACACATAACTGTTTGATTGGACAAAATTTAAAAATCACAAACTATATACATTCTGTATCAAATGAGACTTGAACTCACTACATTATAGGAGTAGATGATTAGTTACCCGCGCATTTTTTGAGCAAAAGCCTTTCGGATTAAGGTTTTTAAATAAAAGTAAATATATCAACCATAAGCATAAAGATTATCCATGATAACAATACAATGAATCAAAGCTCTATAAGCTTAAATGTTTCTTAATATTATTCTAAGTTGCAGACTTGTGCATCGGTTGCTGGTGATGTTACCGTGCGTTCCAGTAGAGCTCAATATGTTGATTTTACAACACCCTATCTAAGTTCTGAAGTTTATATGCTTGTTCATGGATCACATGAATGGAACCAAACCTTGTGGACTTTTCTAAGACCTTTTACCAGACGATTGTGGTTCACAATAGTTGGCATGTGTATATATATTGGAGTTGCAGTCGCAATTTTGGAATACCGTGCTGACAACCCAAAATTTACAGCATCCTATCAGACACTCAGAATGATCATCTGGTTCCCTATTTCGACGTTCTTCTTCAATGAAGGTATTTTTAATGTTACCTATTATGTATACTTTTTCAAGCAACGGTATCCATATCAACTTCTTGTTATTCAAACATTCGTCTGGAAGTTAGAGATGTCGAAAGGTATATATCCATGGAAAGTATTTCCTCATTATTTTGTTACTTTTGCAGGGAAGATAGTGAATAGGAACTCTAAAGTTGTGCTAGTCATGTGGCTAAGTATGATTTTCATTGTAGTTCAGATTTTCACAGCTACTTTGTCCTCATGGTTGACACTTGATCAACTGCGTCCCAGATTGCCTTCGAGCTATGAGAATGTCGGATATCAAGATGGTTCCTTTCTAAAAGAATTTATAATGGAGAAATACAATTGCAGTGGCTCGAAATTGGTTCCTCTGAATAGCGTTGAAGAATATAAAAATGCTTTGTCCAATGGCAGTATAAACGCGGTGTTCGATGAACTTCCGTACATTGAACTCTTTCTTGCTAAGTATGGCTCTGATTACATGAAGTTTGGACCAATAAACCAGGAATCAGGAATTGCATTTGTGAGTCTCTCTATAATATTACTTTTTACTTTTCTTTACACTTGTTGGAATCAATCTTTGATCTTAATATGTTCAATTATCCAGGCGTTTCCTCGTGGATCTCCATTATTGCCAATCTTTTCGAGGGCAGTCATAAATGTTACTGAAAGTGATGTTATGATGAATATGAAGAAAAAATACTTGGGGTTTCGTACTCCTGATGAATCACAACCTAATCAAGCCCTTCCACAAAGTCTTGATGTTCAGAGCTTTATTGGATTATTCATATTCATGGGGACTGTGGCTATCGCAGCTATTATCTGTTCAGAGATTTCCCTTCGGCGTGCAAATAAAAAAATTCTTCCTATATCGATGGATGACTAGATTCATCTATTGATATATTTGAAGTTTCCAGTCACACCAATTCAGAGTATTCAAAAAGTATACGAGCTGAGTACATATATTTCCAGCCATCATGTGAAGTTTTGACATTCTGAAACTGAAGACGGACCATAAGAAGTAAAAGAAGTGCGTTCCTTTTAATTGTCTTGTTTCTAGTACAAAATGTTACCAAAAATGTGTTATCAGTATGCATATACATTAGTGTAGGTCTGTATTTATATATGCCTACGGTGGATGAACACTAGTGTGGTCACCTTGATTGTATTTTTAGGCAATATGCTATATTGAATAGAAGTAGTATATTTAATTTTAAAAATATAATATAATATACCTGTTTAAAAATTAAATAAGAAAAGTAACCGACTCTCCGATGGTCTCTATTAACCAATCTCACGGCCAATATAAAAAAGCTTAATCGTGTAACCCGCAGTCAAAAGAACATGGGGTCGAGATTTAAACCTGTGACCCAGCTTTTATGTTGCATGTCCCCCGCTATTAGGTTACTATCGCAGAGACATAATATACCTGTTTAATTGTTTATTATGAGCGACCTTTTGGTACATTACTCTTAATTACATATTTTAAACGATTCAGGCTATGAAAATTAAATTACATCAATAAATTTACTTGACATAGAAGGTTTAGAAGAAACTATTTGATGAAAAGAAGATCTATTAATTAGAACAAGTGTTGAATTGAATCTCTACAATCTTTGCAGAAAGGGCAGCATGCAATATTGTTAGGATACCACTTAAAAAGCTTATCCTGGGTTTGAAGTCGCCCTTGTATAGGCATCCACAACACAAAAGAATGACTTGGAGTACATTGAGAAAACCAAACCTGCTTATACCACATGACATTGGGAAGATCTTCCCTCTAATCATTCCACATAATTTTATCTCTAACTCCAATTCTCAGACCTGGAACATGGACATTTAAGACTTCTGGAAATCTCTCTTCTCATTCACTTGGCCATTTCCAACTCCCTTCACTGATTATATCAGCAACAGTACAATTCATATCAAGACCAGCGTCATATAGATCCCATTTAGTCACATACTTAGACAAAGGGCCTTGATCATTCCATATATCATACCACATAGACACATTACTACCATCCCACACTCTTACGTCAATAGGATTTTTAATTGTATCCCTAATCTTTAGTAGTTATCTCTATCCCCAACATGCATTCTTAGCAATGGGAATATACCATATACTTCTTCCTTTGAGTCTAACAATATTTATCGATTTAACCCATAGAGAGTCTTTCTTAATAGCAATGTTCCAAAAATGCTTAGCCATCAAAGCTTCATTCCACTCATGTAACAGTTTCAAGCCTAGAACTCCTTGATCCTTAGGCCTACAAACATCTTTCCAAGCAACTTTTCTTTTACCTTTTCTTAAATTTCCTTGACACCATAGGAACCCTTTTAAAAGCTTTCCAATTTCTTTAGTAACTGCTGTTGGTAAAACAAAAACAGATGCCCAATACACCTGAATAGATAAGAGGACAGAAGCGACAAGTCACAGCCTGTCGGCATAGGATAACACCTTATTTTTCCAATCATTCACTTTCTGTCTAAATTTATCCACCAGGCATTTACAATCTTTGACACCCAATCTTTTGGACAAAAGAGGGACAGCCAAATATCTGACTGGAAGTTTACCAACAGTGTAAGGCATAATACTCAGAATACCTTCTTTCACATGAGTTCCTACATTTCCCAAAAACATTACGGTACTTTTATTCATACTCGGAAGCAACCCTGATATTGAATTAAACTCATCCAAAGCTCTTTTAGAAACCTCTACAGAGTTCACATCTCCATGACACATGACTAGTAAATCATCGGCAAAACACAAGTGAGTTAATTTCAATTCACCACACCCCAATGAAATTTGAACTTGCCATCATGCCTAATCTGTCTTCTCATAATCAAATTAAAACTTCTATCACCAATCATGTAAACAAGTATGGCGACTTTGGGTCTCCCTACCTTAACCCTCTTTCACCTTTAAAAGATCCATGAGTTTCACCATTCACACAAATCGAGAATGCAACTGTGTTGATACAGTTCATAATCCAATTAATCATTTTCTCAGGGAAACCAAATTGGACTAGAATTTTGTTTAGGAACTCCCAACTGACAGTATCCTAGGCCTTGAGAGGAGTTGGAATTTTAGGAACAAGAGATATAGCAGTAACATTAAGTTCCCCAAGCATCACTCCATTCCTAAAATACTCTTTGACAGCACTACAAACATCTGATCCAAAAACATTATATGCAACTTTGAAAAACTTGGATGTATATCCATCTGGTCCAGAAGCTTTATTGTTTCCAATATCAAACATGGCTTCTTTGATTTCCTTAGAAACATCTACAGTCATGTGAGTTGCTTTAGCAGCAGAAACTTTATTAGTAAACAAACTTTCAGCTTCGTAAATAGGACTCACATCCCTTTTACGACCCAATAAATTTTGAAAATGTTCAACGAACGTGGTTGACACCGCTTCACCTTCAAATCTAATGCCACTTTCATCACATATGGATTCCACTTTACTTCTATTAGCTCTTCCTTTTAGTAATTTGTGAAAAGAAGCACTATTTCTATCTCCCCCATCCAATCAATCAATGTTGTTTAAGTTTTCTAAAAAGTCAACTCGCTTCTCTCTCTCTCTCCTCTCTCTCTCTCTCTATATATATATATATATATCTCTCTCAAGTTCGACGACATCTAATTTTTATACCGCAAGGTAAGCAGAAAATGAATCACTTGACTAAGAAGTCATTAATAATTAGTTGACAATGCCCATTATTATAATCATGATAACTCATGAAACTAATATATAATTAAGAAGATGAAAAAGAGTCCTCGATCAATTTTGAAGTCAGGAAATATACATCCTGTTAATGAAAGTTGTTCATATTTGGTTGACAATTATCAGTTGAAAAAGTTATACGAATCATCCATGTGATTTGTTAAACAAACATGTCGCGCTCCTAATATTTTTTTTATGTGGATAATCCTTTTGGTTGCCAAATGTTATACAGATCATCCCTCAGTCAAATGAGCGTTAGTGTGTAACATTAAACGTGAGGGTATGATGGTCATTTCGTTATTTAAAGGGCAGCGAATGTAATTTTGTAAATTACAGGGACCATCAGTTAATTATTATTTTTTAAATTTTAAATTCATTAATAATTTTGTTTTAATTCTATTTACTTATTTTCTTTTTTAATTAAATGACACACACTAATGCATGTTTGACCAAAGAACAATCCGTGTAACATTTTGCAGCCACAAAGATCATCCACATATAGGAACACAACATGTTTTTCTTGAACAAATTACAGAGACGATCCATGTAATTTTTTCTTATCAGTTACATAAATTATAAGGAAATCAAGAATTCATCAGTGCTTTAAAATCAAATCCACGAGATTCAATAACTACGCAACCTAGCAAAAGAAATGAATAATAAAGAGAATTGATAATAACATTCCAATAAAAATAATATGGTGCATTTATTGATGATAAAACTTCCATATCTATTAACAATTATAATTATTACTCAAGGTTTGCATTTAGTTCATTGAGACTTTCTTTTATTTATGATGTATTAATTAATTGAGATTTTTGATGATAAAACTAAGTTCAATAAATATCTTGAAGGTTTCTCATTGACAAAGCTGTCATTATAATTCCCATAAATGATACATGAGAACTCGGTCTTGATTTCTTCAGAAACGTTAAAGCCATAACGAAAAGTCTTTCAGCTAATAACTACTCAGTAATAGACCTGTGGAAATATTTTAAGGGTTCATTTATATACACTTTATTTTTATTATTTGAACACTAATAATAATATAATTATTAGAATATTTTGACTAATCATTTAAAACATCTTAATTATTATATTAATCATTTATATTTTTACTTTTTTATTAAAATTTCAAATAATTATTTCAATCATTACTTATATTTAAATTTTCTTTTTCTTTTTTACTTATCCAAATATATATATAAAAATAAACATTGACTAATCATTTATATTTACTTTTTCATTAAAATTTACAAATGATTATCTCAATCATTACTTATATTTAAATTTTCTTTTTCTTTTTTACTTATCCAAATATATATATATATATAAACAAATATACAAACATAAAATTCAAAATTAAATATTACAACTTTTATTAAGTAACTTTAACTTACTTTTTCAATCACGAGAGTGTTGCAAAATTACATTAAGTTAGATCATGACTTTCAAGAGCACAATAATAATATTTACGAAAATCATTTTGACGACTAACATATTTGTCTTCCCACCCAGATACAATATCACTTATATATGTGATCGAAAGTGGATGAGTTAACGGTAAAGGGAAACCTTCCCGTAATGCAACTCTAATATAATGGTTATTATTAATATCGAAATCATTAATAATGTTGAACTAATCAAAGTTTTTATAATTAATATTATTATAATAATGGTAAAGATATAAATAATAGTAATGTTTTATGAAAGTTAAAATAATCATAATATAATAAATCTTTTTAGCATGTTTGTCCTACATTGTAAATTGTGTCAATATTTTAAAAAATCTGACTACAAAGTCAAACTTTGAAAAACTAAAAAGTTGACTAAAATGTAAAGTTTAAAAAATCAAAAAGTTAACTAGGATACATTTAAAAGATCTTGAGTACATTTAATAGGACCCTATTTTAAAACATTTTGATTAGTATTATATTAAAAAGTCAACTATCGGTGTCTTTCTTCGATATCTTAATTGAACTGGTAGATGTCTTCTTTTTAAAAGTTTGTTAATTAACTAGAGTCTGGAATTTGGTCGGAATCATTATTCAATTTTTAAGCTGTAACCGAATTTCTATATAAATTACGAAAAGATTATTGCGTAGACTTGTGAAGCCATTTCTGGGGATGCTACTACGGTTCCTGCAAGTAAATTACTATTCATCTGAGCTCTGAAATTTGTATGCTTGTTCATGCTGCATATGACTGGTACCAAACCATGTGGACTTTCTTAAGACCTTTTCCCAGGAGATTTGGATCATCATGTTTGGCATGTGTTGTCTACATTGGAGTTGGACTTGCCATTTTGGAATACCGTGTTGACAACCCGAATTTATACAGACCTATTCCATCAGACACTCAGAATGGTCATCTGGTTTGCTATTTCATTATTCATCTTCAACAAAGGTACTTAATTTGAACTATATAGATCATTAATGCATGTAATAATGTCCCTAATTAATAAGTTCTCCATTTGTTCCGTACCAAAATGTAATGTTTGATGATGTATATTTTTAAAGTAAAAATATTTTTAAATAACTGGTTAACTATCATTCTAAATCAAACCTGTTATCCATTTTATTATAATTGCTCTATTTTTCTTTTTTTTATTATTACTACTATCTTCTTTTTTCTTTTTTCCTTTTTCTTTTTTTTTTTTTGCAGCGAAGACACTCGCGCGGTATGAACTATAAAGTTGTGCTTACTATGAGACTAAAGATAATATTCCTAATAGTTCAGATTTTCACTTTGTCCTAGACGTGTCTTTTCTCATGTTCCAATCGCATCCCAAGGCACTAATTTTTACTGCCGCCACCAAAGCCCAAGTCGTCGCTATTAGAAAATCTAGTTCGTATCCACACGAGATCAGATATATATATATAGGGTTAATTGTTTCGTTATGTATCGAACTTTACATTTTTTACTATTGTATGTAACCAACTTTCAAAAATGCTATTATATGTATCGAACTTGTGATTTTCGTATGACCATTACAAAAAAAGAAAGTTTCATTTTTTGTCAAGGCTAAAAATGGCAAGTTAACATACAATATACAAAAATCACAAGTTCGATACATACAATAGCACTTTTAAAAGGTGGTTACATACAATAGTAAAAAGTGTAAAGTTCGATACATAACAAAACAATTAACCCTATATATAGGTCGTTGTTGTTTTACCTTTTTCTAAAACCTAGATAGGCCAATTCTATTCATTAATTTTTCATCTTGTTATTGCTCATAATCATTATTGTATATAGGGGGGTTACTATTCATGCTAAAATATGTCCATATATATGCGATTATTGCTCACACTAGATACTCTTAATGATTTTGGTCACTGTTCTCATTTTCCATGTTGATGTTTATAATTGAGTTATATACTCTTCATGTTTTGGTTGTTTTAATTTATTTTTGTTTGAAAGGCAATATATACTTGTAACTTTTTCTATGATAGCAACTCGCTAATTATTTTTACGTCTATACCATCATCTTTGCTGGTTAAAAAAATGAACGTTGTAGGGGTGTAGGAACTGATGGGAGTATGAATAATTAAAGATGAATGTACATACATCAAAGTAGTACATGACGAAAGTTGCAACTTCTTGGCAATTTCACCTATAGTATATATATGGAATATACAATTTATAGTTTAATAGGTCTTAATTATTTTGACTAATTAATTATAATAAGCTATGAACACTTGTTAAGTGATAGATGGAAGCTAGGTGACAGTTCTGTTTCGGATCACGTTGTCAAAGAGAAGCTAGGTGACAGAAGTCATTAATCAGTATGCCCTCATTTTTCATTCAGTACGTTGTCAAAGAGTCAATGTGTCGCCTTCCATAGTTAGGTGATAGTTCTGTTTCGGATCACTTAATTAACCTTCTATTTGTACTTAGTTGACAATTAGGTTATTTTAATCAAATATTGATCAGCAAGTTAAGAACGAGCAACCAAGAGGGTTATATTCGTTGGATCCTCGATAAGTTCAATGCAAGTAATATATAAATTAATTATTAATCCATTGAAAATGAATGTAAATCTTTAATATTGGAAATTTAGAATCTATAAAAGTCATTATCTTGGAAAGTATTGATTGGTAAGGCTTTCTATCTGTAGTTTCTTGGCATTTGTCCAACCCAATCAGGAATCAGTCAGGCTTTGTTCTTTATATGAGATAACTGCATTGTGAATCCTAGATAGAAGGTCACCACATAGGTGGGCTTGTAAAACAATGAAAAACTGATCAAAAGATCCATACTCTACTACTGTACGTACGTTGATCACTAATCGGATCGTGAGCATTTGGCAGTGGCAGACTTTGTAATAATAGTGACCAATATTTAGATTCTTTGAACTAGTAGCAGTTACAAAGAACATAATTATATATATATATATATATATACACACTACGTAAACAGTACGCAAACCAAACTGACCCGTAACCAGGGCTGTCCCTACCTTTAAGATATCTCTGCCCCTGGCATTTGGTTTTGATTAACATGGAAAACGTATTGGAGGTGTAAACTTGTGACCCCATGTTAATATGGAACATATTGAAATTTTAAGTCAACTATCAACAGTCTTCTCCGGAAAATCTCGGTTGAACAAATCCTATATCTTACAGCTGAAGTGTAGATAACGTGAAAAGCACAGCAAAAAATTAGAAAAATCAGCAAAATAAATTAGAATATAATTAAATTGACAGGTGTCTGAAAATCAAGATTTTAAGAAAAGGTCAAAGAATTTCAAGCCGCAACTGAATCTCTATATAAACCAACAGAAGATTCTGCTTGATACAACTCATGAGACAATATGGAGTACAAAAACAACCCGGTTGTGTTTGTGTTCTTTATTGGGATAATGGTTTGTGCTCATTGTTTGGTTGATTCTGTGAACGCGTCAAGAGTACCGTCACAGAATATAATTAATCGAGAACCATATTCAAAAGTTCACTCCAAAGAAACTGCAATGAGTACAACCATTAGACAAAGATCTAGCCGCAGAAGAAGATTTAGAAAAGAGCGCCGCCTTATTGAACAGGCGGATATATGCGCAGGTATGTGGTTACAATATTCCTTAAATATGTTGAAAAACCAAAACGCTCATGATTTGATTAATAACTAACATAAATCCGTAAAATAGATATTGTAGGGCCCACATGGCAGATGAACAAAACAGAAGAAGGTCCATGCCAACAGTTAGTTGTGTGGGTTCCAAAGAAAGATGGCTTCACCGAGTTTGTAAAAATAGAAAATTTTAAAGTTGAAGGTGGATTCTCCATAGCAATATTTTGCTATGCATTACAACTGTTGCCTTTCAGAATTCAACCTATCTTCAAACCTTACATCATTGACAAAGGGGAGAGTAATGGTACCTATGATCAACTTCTACATCACATTGAAGGAACGGTACGTAAACATTTCTGAATATACACACACAAATACACATAATTGTTTGATTGGACAAAATTTAAAAATCACAAACTATATACATTCTGTATCAAATGAGACTTGAACTCACTACATTATAGGAGTAGATGATTAGTTACCCGCGCATTTTTTGAGCAAAAGCCTTTCGGATTAAGGTTTTTAAATAAAAGTAACTATATCAACCATAAGCATAAAGATTATCCATGATAACAATACAATGAATCAAAGCTCTATAAGCTTAAATATTTCTTAATATTATTCTAAGTTGCAGACTTGTTCATCCGTTGCTGGTGATGTTACCGTGCGTTCCAGCAGAACTCAATATGTTGATTTTACAACACCCTATCTAAGTTCTGAAGTTTATATGCTTGTTCATGGATCACATGAATGGAACCAAACCTTGTGGACTTTTCTAAGACCTTTTACCCGACGATTGTGGTTCACAATAGTTGGCATGTGTATATTTATTGGAGTTGCAGTCGCAATTTTGGAATACCGTGCTGACAACCCAAAATTTACAGCATCCTATCAGACACTCAGAATGATCATCTGGTTCCCTATTTCGACGTTCTTCTTCAATGAAGGTATTTTTAATGTTACCCATTATGTATACTTTTTCAAGCAACAGTATCCATATGATCAACTTCTTTTTATTCAAACATTCGTCTGGAAGTTAGAGATGTCGAAAGGTATATATCCATGGAAAGTATTTCCTCATTATTTTTTACTTTTGCAGGGAAGATAGTGAATAGGAACTCTAAAGTTGTGCTAGTCATATGGCTAAGTATGATTTTCATTGTAGTTCAGATTTTCACAGCTACTTTGTCCTCATGGTTGACACTTGATCAACTGCGTCCCAGATTGCCTTCGAGCTATGAGAATGTCGGATATCAAGATGGTTCCTTTCTAAAAGAATTTATAATGGAGAAATACAATTGCAGTGGCTCGAAATTGGTTCCTCTGAATAGCGTTGAAGAATATAAAAATGCTTTGTCCAATGGCAGTATAAACGC
Organism: Logfia minima; assembly: GCA_963921325.1. Taxonomy (NCBI): domain Eukaryota; kingdom Viridiplantae; phylum Streptophyta; class Magnoliopsida; order Asterales; family Asteraceae; genus Logfia; species Logfia minima. The sequence continues at coordinate 36,342,217 of OY992767.1, forward strand.
GGTGTTCGATGAACTTCCGTACATTGAACTCTTTCTTGCTAAGTATGGCTCTGATTACATGAAGTTTGGACCAATAAACCAGGAATCAGGAATTGCATTTGTGAGTCTCTCTATAATATTACTTTTTACTTTTCTTTACACTTGTTGGAATCAATCTTTGATCTTAATATGTTCAATTATCCAGGCGTTTCCTCGTGGATCTCCATTATTGCCAATCTTTTCGAGGGCAGTCATAAATGTTACTGAAAGTGATGTTATGATGAATATGAAGAAAAAATACTTGGGGTTTCGTACTCCTGATGAATCACAACCTAATCAAGCCCTTCCACAAAGTCTTGATGTTCAGAGCTTTATTGGATTATTCATATTCATGGGGACTGTGGCTATCGCAGCTATTATCTGTTCAGAGATTTCCCTTCGGCGTGCAAATAAAAAAATTCTTCCTATATCGATGGATGACTAGATTCATCTATTGATATATTTGAAGTTTCCAGTCACACCAATTCAGAGTATTCAAAAAGTATACGAGCTGAGTACATATATTTCCAGCCATCATGTGAAGTTTTGACATTCTGAAACTGAAGACGGACCATAAGAAGTAAAAGAAGTTTGTTCCTTTTATTTGTCTTGTTTCTAGTACAAAATGTTACCCAAAATGTGTTATCAGTATGTATACACTTTAGTGTAGGGGTCACCTTGATTGTAATTTTAGGCAATATGTTATATTGAATAGAAGTGGTATATTTAATTTTCTTTGATGAAATGGTGAAAAAAAATTTATGTTACTCGACCACCATCAGAATCATAGCTTAGACTCATGGTACAGTCCCCACTGCAACAACTGTCGAGAAAGTGCCATAACAATATATTATTTTTCAAGGAATTCTCCGAATCAAATGTTGCCATAGTCGTGTCATAGAATCTTTCAATTTACAATTCTGTGTCATCATTAGGTATAGTATTTCCACCGATGAGTATCTAAAATTGAGAGTAAAAGTTCTTTTCTAGTAGTTTTCTGTTGGAACTAAATGTGGACTGGCAAGGATATAAGTAGTCCATAAAGATAATGAAAGAGAAACATTCTTGAGAAGTGAAGGATGTCCGTGAATATTGGAAAAATGGAAGGGTCGGAAACGGGTCTATAACATAGAAGAAATAGCTAACTAACTCTCAGCTATTTTCTACACATGGGATAATGGGATAACAACTAATTGTAGATATAGATATCAACAATCTGATCGCTATATGCGGATAACAGATTCCTTTACTTTCTCCTTACGTAGGATTTAGTAGAGGAAGGTTCATATATACATAGAATACAAGGATGGGGCATATATAGAAGTGACAAAAATATGCTCATTATCTAATTCACTATGGAAGATTACACTTATGTTCTACACTGGATACAAAAATTATGCTGCCCACAACTACCATAACTTTGTCATCCTATTCTTCTGAATATTAGAATAAGATTAGAATAAGCAATATTACAGAATACCGTACGATGACATCAGCAGAGTCCCTTCCAAAATTCAGTCACCTGGGTGCAAGAAATGGATGCTGCTTAGTGTTTGGTTCTTCAATCAATTATTTGCCATGGCATCAGGAGTTGATAAAACATTTTCCATGTCCTCATAATATTGCCAACTTCTCTTGCTTTCAGGTTCATTCTTACTTTCCTGAAAGAACACGAAAATTTGGAATTCAATTGTATAATTTACAGAAGTTCGCTTATTAAATTACCACCTCATTATGAATTAGGGTTTATTGATTCGTGATGCATTTAACTTTCACGTTTTTATATTGTATGTGGTTAACTTTGAAATTTTCTATTGTATGAGGTAAACCTTCTGAACTTCTCTATTGTATGTAATATTTCCTTTTTGGGCCATTCCAAAAAAAGAAAGTTTCCTTTTTTTGGCTAGGCCAAAAAAGGCAAGTCATCATACAATAGAAAGTTTTTTAAAGTTTACCTCATGCAATAGAAAATTTCAAAGTTAACCTCATACAATATAAAAACGGGAAAGTTAAACGCATCAAGAATCAATAAACCCTATGAATCAGGCTATTGACAGTCAAAAAGGCATAGTAAAAAAGTGAATCAAACCTCTCAATTAGCAAATTACCACCTCATTAATTTATGGCTCTTTTATATTTTATTGAAAAAAAAAGTACTAATAAATCAAGTTCATGGAAGTTAAGATCAATATGGAGAACAAACCTCGTATTTTTGAACCAATGAAGCCCATAATGATTTACACTGGCCTGGGCTTCGACTAAACCCTTCACTGGAAAGGTTAACGGATATCTCTTCCCAAAGTGCCATTCGTCCCTTCACAACTTGAAATCTAGTATTCAACTCCCCACGAAACGTGATAAGCTTCTTCACTTCTTCTGGTTTCCATCTGTTTCTTTTCAGAGGCTTCTTTGTAGTAGAATCTGAGCTACCGTTTTCTGATTGGTCAACTGATTCGGGTTTTATGTGTGCTTTCCAGAAATCATCTGTCACCTCAGAATCAGAAACCGAGCTTTCAGTTGCGTCGGAACTACTTGCAATTTCTTCCTCGGATAACAATGTTTCATCACTGATCGCATCGCCTGTACAAAACTATAACTCTGAGAGACAAGAAATGAGTTGTGGAAAACCACGACATGCTACTAATTGTAATTTTACAACACCTTATTGCTAATCCATTGCTTGGCAGACGATATCAGACTTAATCGACTACACTAAATAATCAGATAATCATTGTAGCCTTGTAGGTACCCAAGAAACACGAGGAGGCAAAATGGGTGGGTAGTTAACAGTTCAAAAGGTTAAGATCCTAGGTAAAAAAAAGGTCCAGTCCCGCTTGGTTGACAAGATATACTTGTCCAAAATAGTTTACATTGCTTATAAGCAAGTAGTGTTTAAAATATTATTACGAAAGTTATATTCTTTCAATATTAATATATTCTTTCGACTAAATGATAAGCTAGAATTTTTTAATAAAATAAACTTTCGAACACGTTTAGACCCATTTGACAACAAGCTAACTCATTTTTACTACCTGTCTGACCTGTTCATAGCCAGAATATTCCCTAATCAAATGGCCAAATTGTCACCTTTTGATAGTTGAAACCAATTACTCAGATAATCAATTCCAAACCACCCAACTAAATACCCCAAAACATTTGTCTGCAAAATGATATAAAAATAGAAGGAAATTAAACAAAACTGCATATGATCAAAGGAAAGTAAGCTGGGACCTTTATTTTCATGCGAGTCCAATGAAAGATGAAGACTTTTGCTTTCTTCTTGAACTTTACTTGACCTTCTCTTTTTCGGGGTTCCATCCACCGTTTCTTTTTTCCCCAATGGCATCTCAAAACCATTAGAAATACCCGACAACTTTCCATTTATTTCATCGGCAAGAACAGCAGCAGGGTTTTCAATAGCATGTGTGATGACTTCCGGCCGCTTACCACTGTATTTTCTTACCATTTTCCTTAAAACCTCCGAAACCGTTCTTTCTATGTGAGGTAAGGGACTTTTGATTGAACAACTTGATAGTGAAGCATGTGCAGCACTGTGAAGAGCATCTAGAAGTTTTCCTTTGTCAAGCCATAAGCAGCGTGTTGATATTCTTATCTTTCCTTTTAGGTTTTCTTTAAATAAACTTTCTGTAGATTGAGGGCGCATGATTTCAATGCTGAAGAAGAGACAGATAAGAGTTGATTTGTATATTTAGGAGTGTGCAATCAAGTATCTTGAGTAAAGGTGGCAAATTTGACCCATTTACTTCTGAATGGGTCATTTCGAGATACTCTTCATCTATCATGTGTCAAATGGGTAACGTTAAAAAACTAGCTTAGCAGGAAACAGATCAAATGGGTTGAAAGTTGGCCAAAGTGTCAAAGTTGGCCAAAGTGTCAACTTGGCCTGTTTTGGCCAAAGTGTCAACTCGGCCTGTTTCAGTCTGTGCACAATAAATAAACCTTTTGACAAATTACACACCCGCCCTGAACCCATTTTGCCACCTCTAACCTTGAGAGTTGAGATATAAACCTGACAACTATTATTCCATCTGATGCTATCTTCATCCTTTCATCAACACAAAGATCAGCAGATGTACCGAATGCTTTGTCACCATCACTATACATCAACTGCAGTTGTGGAAATTTTCCTCAGTGGGCCTTGTCAACATTTGAGACTGTATATGTATAGGAGGAATGATATATCCTCCTAATTATCCTCCAAACAACAAGATCATGACACTTGGAAAAATCGAGAGATGATATAAGAAAAGAGAATAAGTGGATGAGACATGTCATGATCATCGCGAACTAGAAGGATTAGTAGGATACATCCATTCTCATAGATATAAGATATGTATACACACATATATGTATACATAAATGTGTATATATAAACACACACACACACACAGAAACCTGCAAATTCTCTTTTCCCAGGGTTGCGAAACCATTAGACAACACTCTTCTGTTCCTCAGATGAGAAACCCCAAGCATTTCTCCGTTCTTTATGACCTGTTTAAATACAACTAACGTAAAGTTCCAGTATATATATATACACATATATATGTACACAAACACACATGCAAACTTCTGATAACGGTTAAGTCGCAAGTGGCAGTCACTTACAGCAGTGTGATGAATTCCAGTGGATCTACCAAGTACTTCATGTTCCTTGAGGAATAAGAGTTCCCCATGGATGGGTAGAAAATGTTGTGGCTTCACAATCCGCAGCACTTCTTGCTACAAAAGGAAATTTATAATTGAATTGTTCCAAATGTTATCAAATACTAGAAAACAAGAAAAGAATGAAAATTGTGATACGGTCAGCTCTTCATTTTTGTTCATTTAATGTTTAAAGTTTTTGGGTCTTAGTTATGTGGGTGAGTAGAAAAAGATGTGACTATCTGTCCCATGCCAAATGCAAGTAAAATCAAGAGATAAATGAATGGAGTCTGAAATTGATTGCTCTGGATTTGGCTCTCTTTTTCTTTCCAATTCGTTGTGTGAGAAATACATTGAGACAGTGATAGTAACATGCATATGAAAATCCTTACCAATTCCTCACGGTAGGCATGACCCGATGTATGTAATTGCTCATTTTTACCCATTACTATTGTCGGTCCAATCTCTGATAAACGATTTAACATTTTCATCACTCGAGACTCATTACCAGGGATCACCTGTGAATGACACGGAACAAGTTACTGTCACAATTATATAGAAAACTATTTGAATTATTAATATAAACTAGAGGTGTCAATATGTGTTGGTCTGGGGTGGAGTGGGTTGGTAATAGTTCAAAAAAAGTCTGGGTCTATTTCTGCAATGATAATAAAAGAAATTAATAATGTGATTTGATTGAACTGCAAAGATAAATAATATGATTTAGGAGGTTGTATGCATTATAATACAGCTAGGGCCAAATTCTACCCAGTCGGATTATTCCCATGTAGTTGAAATAACAATTATTGCATCGTCTGAGATAAAACAGAACCGAAATTGACCCTGGTCAAAATTTGCACCTCACTTCTACAATAATATTTGATAAAATAATTGAGATAATTAATTACCTTGGCAGAATACAGAATTGTGTCTTCTTTGTTTAACTTGAAAAAATGACTACTTCCGTATGATGCAAGATTAAGTGCAGCACGAGGTTCTGCCTGACACAAGCAAACACTGTTACAGCAATGATGGAGTAAAGAATACACAAACATCTGACTTTCCAAGTGTGCCAATAATTGCAACTCACTTGAGAGCCGGTAGTGACAATTACTAAATCTTTTGGAGCATAAGCATCAATATCTTCAACTTTCACCTATACAAATAAAGAAAAATAATAAAAGTGAAAAGAAAATGAATGATACGATAAATAAGTAAACAACAATCACAAAGGATAAGTTCAGTTCAAGATCTTTACAAGAGTTGAAGGATCAATTGGTGCCTTTCCATCTTTCCATGCAGCATCGAGGTATGTCCTTAAAGACATCCCAACAAATACCTGAAATAAAATGGCATCAACTTACCATCCAACGTAAGGTGTTTAGCAGATTGGTGGGTTGGGTAACAAGTCAACTTTCGCATGGGTTGAACCAGATTGGTTCAGGTTAGGGTGAGCCGAACCAAAGAAACTGTGTAAATTAACAGTCTGAATCTTAAGATAAAATAACTTAGGAGATTGTATGCATTAAAGATAACCTTCAAGCTATTTCTAGCTATTTGACCTGTTCCCTACTAGCTAAATTGTTTTATATGACCAGTTTATGGTTGTAGATAACTCATATGACCAATTTAAAAATAAGTGGGCTGAAATTTCCAACTCCAGTATCTAGTTATAGACTTCCCAAAATACTTACTCTTGTAAAAACACACTAAAACAAATGAAAAAGGACAAACATGCACACGATAAATAAGAAAAAGGGCATACCAACTTCCGGCCAGCTAAATCAGCTGCAGCTTTCACACTTCCAAGTCGATGGATATTTGATGAAAACTGAGTCGTGATAACCCTTCCTTTTGCAGCTGTAATATGCCTTAGTAGTGAATCTGCTACAACGGTTTCACTAGTTGTCCTTCCAGGTGAGAGTACATTTGTTGAATCACTCATCATCTGAAAAACATGGAAATGCAATATAGTTTCATATATTATAACTTTCTTTAGTTAATTTTAAAATTAAATATTTCCTCCAGTCCATGAAAATTCAAGTTTAAAATTACCTATTTAGCAAAAGTTATCACCAAAATTTATAGGGACTTACCAATGTTACACCTTCTTTGGAGAGTTGTTCTAAACCTTCACGGTCGAAAACTTGCCCGTCCAGTGGTGATTCGTCTATCTGTTAAATGTGAAGTTCTAGATATATTAAATAGCGCTCAAGAACAAGGCATAAGCATAAGAAACTTAAGACATACCTTCCAGTCCCCGGTATGAAGAATAATACCATCAGAACACCTAAGAACCAATCCAGAACAATCCGGAATAGAGTGAGTGACCCTAATAGGCTCGATCTCAAATGGCCCAGCTACAAATTTCCTCTTTGTTTTAAATGTTTTGAGTCTGGATGGCACAAATATCCCGGATTCCTTCAAACGCTTCTTAATGAGCTGCTCAAAACAGAGAGTCTCAGCTATCTGAAGCCCAACTATTTCTAGTAGAGGTTATGAAATCAGTAGGTCAGACGTATTGGGTAATGGGTCAAGACAGGTACAGGTACAGGTCAAAATGGAAAGTTTTTGCACGTGTCATGCTCAATTGACCCAACACTTTGTGTTGAAAAGGTTTTAAGATTATAAGAGTTATAGTATCCCAAAAGTCAAGAATAATAAAAAAATAAAAATAAATAAAAAATATCAAATGGGAGGTTTTCCGCATTAAAAACGCACTTTGGGGAAGTTTGGACTTGTCCGACTGATTTAGCCAATTCGACCACTAAAAATAGAACATAACCCGACTCAACCCATATGTATAAATGAATAGGTTGTAAGCTGAAAGTTGAAAGCTTTAAGTCGAAACTGCCACCTCGCATTACTATGCATATATGTAAAGTAGGTTCATAAAAAATAAAGAAAAAGGTTGGGAAAGACATTTGGACCTCCATTGTAAAGGATGATGCAAATATAGGAGTGCGTATATCCAAAGCTGGTATAACCTGGTAACATGGTGATGAATTATTAAAAACATGTAATATATAATTAAATCACAGACAAATAATATTATAGAAAAGGTGAACAATAAATGCTAAGCAACCACTGCAATAAATATCCTGCCACCAACAATTGCTTCATAAGAAGCACAGCAGAAACTGTACCCAAGGCAAGGCACCAATGTGATCTTCATGCCCATGTGTAATAACAACCGCTTCAATCTTATGACTCCATTTCTTTATAAATGTAGTATCGGGTATAATTTTCTGAACACCGAGTTCATCATAGCTGAAAATGAATTCAAATTTATCAAGGTCAATCCATACTAGATGGGAGAAGATAAAATTATTAAAATATAAACTGTGTATCAGCAACTTTGCGCATGGACATTATGACAGTGTTAATATGTCTGGGTGATCCAAGAAACTCATAAAACAGTTTATAGCCAAAAATCTAAAACGGATTAAACGGAGGAGGTTTTCCCTGTTCAGGTTACCCGGGGAGGGCGAGTATTATTACTCAGATGTACACGGCCTAACCGGGGTATCCCCGTGACCGTTTCCGACCCTTTCCCTGGCCACCCCAAGATGTGCAGCTAGTGAGGTTTGAACCTGAGACCTCTTGTGAGAATATCAGGACGCCAACCACTAAACCGTCTTGGTGATGGTTTATAACCAAAAATCTATTCTTTCTATTTTATGGAGCACGTGCACAAAATATTAGCGATTGATTGGAGAGGTGGCTTTTGATCCATTACTTATGAATGGACAGTTTGCCTGTTTGGTACTTCCAATCTCAAATGGGTCTAATAAAGAAATGTAGCTTTAATGGGAACGGGTCAAACGGGCTAAACAAGTCAAACAGGTTTAAAGTTTTCTGAAGTGCATAACTAATGCATGCAACCCCGTAAATCACTACTTTCAAAGATTAAGATTGTTACTGCTGTATATTTTTACGAATCATATTTAAAAACTAATTTAAAAAATAGTTATCTAAACAATGGACAAAAATGTTTTTCCAGTAAACCCAACCGACTCATTTTTTCCCATACTAAAAAGACATGTTTTAACCCAAAACCATTACCCAACCCTCTCATCTTCCACAGTCATTCACAAATACTTACTCTGGGAACATGACACCAGCATCAATCAGAATATAACGATCATAATTCCCAACGAGCATGCAGTTCATTCCAATTTCTCCCAGACCGCCAATTGGAAGTATACGAAGAGGTGGGCCATTAGACCCTTCATAAAACTTCTCCATTTTGCGCTGCACAGAGTCTTCCATGCTCTTTCCAGCCCCTTCCAATCTTCCAGATCGCTTTTGTCCAACTCTAGATCCATGAGTACCTAAATTATGATGAACAAAGACTATAAAACTAAAGGCAGAACAGAATAACATTACCCTTAGATATTCTTATTCAGTTAATATAACACATACGCCTTTCAACATTGACTAATTTTCTAATTTAGTTCCACTTTATTATCAAAAGATATGGATAACAATACAATTTAGTACGACATAATATTCACTACTAAGAAAAAATAAAAATGTTCAGAAAAATTACAAAACTTCATGGACCTGAATATGAAGGGGGAGGCATAAAGCAAGAAACGGGAAGCTTCGAAGTGTTGGGTTGCCACCATAGCCTGTGATGACAATGCGATATGGCATTGAAAGTGGGCATTGCCATTTTGAGCTTCACTGAGACTCAGTGGCAAATTGGTGGATCCAGGATTCTGAAGGACGGACTAAACAGTCAAATGTCTACTACAAGATAATATCATGCATTTCAAAATAGCAATGGATTGTTTAAGAACAACATCTGTAAAACATAACATCGACCTAATAGTTTAAAACATATATCCGTTTCAGCTTTGTAATTGTGTTTCACTTTTCATCAAGTTTTCATAGCTTGACAGCGAGTCATAACTCATTAATTCCTAAAAAGATAATATTAATAATAAATAAATACAAAATGATCCTTTAATTCATTACCAAGGTGCACTACTTATAAAGGACGTACATAAAAGGTGTTTTCGTCGTTAAGGTTGCTTGATTCAAATACTTTTCTTCTGATGCATCCTTATCTTAACTATATACAATATCTATGAAAGACACGATTGGTATTAACATCTTAAGTAAATTTTTCAAATAACCATGAAATACATCAAAATCAATTCTTTACTTAATTTTAATTAAGCATACACTGTATTCCTTACTTATACACTCATAAATGGGAGAAAACGAACTTTTACAAGTCTTATGGGTTTTTTTTTGTCTACTTGTAAAGTGATAACTTCTCTTTTTTGTTACAAACATTTCATCAAACACCTACTGTGCATGCCAAACTATCATACACACATACGTTGAATAGAACAATTGTAAACCACGCATACCTGCAGATGAAGTTCAATTCAACAGGAAATGACAAAATTTGTAAAAAGAAATGCAATTTCTTGATGAATTGAGTGTTGTCTGTAAATATTTGTGTAGTTGGGTAAGATTGTGGAAGAGATTTTTCCCGCTGGGGTTTATCCCATCAGCTCATGTAAGAGGCTGAGGTTCTGTGTACTTGGGCCAAAACAGGACCAGTTTTAACAATTGGGCTTGATTTTAGGTTAGTTCCGATTTTAAAATAATTGGGCTCATGTATTTTCTTTGACTTTGATCTCATGATTTTTATAGGTTATCGGAAAGTTATGTGTAAAGTAAACAGCATGCACTTTTAGTTAGTTTAATTAAGTGAGAGATCGAAAAAGTATTGAATACTTCAACTTTTACAACGATATAATCGAAGTATTTAATGGGCAATAATTCGGTACATACTCATCAATTACCGAATAATAATAATAATAATAATAATAATATTGATAATATATAAATTATTTTTTTGTGTTAAGCATTAAATTTTAAGATATAATCAAAATTATTAATTTATCAAAGGCAGATTCAAATAAAAATGCTAAAAATTTAGAGAAGGGAGAATCAATAGGATTGTTCCATTTCAAATAATCATTTGCACCTTTGCTTTAAAATTAAATAAATATCCACAAAACGTACATCAATAAATTATAAAAATTACAATATTAGAATCAGCATCGTTTTATCTTTAATTAGAGATCTTACATGATATACTTTCGACGAATTATTTTTTCTTATTTTTTAATAGGTCTTAAAGTTCGTAATGTTAAATCACATGTGATTTAAAGACAAAATAATAATCACGCGCGATTATATCTCCAATCACATTATTTTTAAATAATAATCATATATGAATTATCATCTATTGGTAAGTTAATAATCAAATATCAACTTTTAATTGATAATCACATATGATTATATACCAAATCATATGTGATTATATGTCAAATCGTATATGATTAAATATCGAACTAACAATCACGTATGATTTTTGCTGAAAACATACGTAATTTTTCTAAAATTTTTTATTATATTCATGTGAATAAATATTAAGTTGTAATCATCTGTTAATAAAAGTATACAATGATAAATAATCGTGTAACAATTTTAATTTTTTATCATAAATCGCATGTAATTATATTTTTAATACCTGGAAAAAATAATCGTCGGAAATATAACTTGTGGGGTATCTAATTAAAGATACAAAAACACTGATTCAGAATATGTAATTTTTATAATTTATTGCATACGGTTTGTGAGACATTTAATTTTAAAAGTTAAAGTGGAAATGAGTTTTGTAATAAAATGAAACGATCATATTAGTTCTTCCATTCTCTACTTTTTTGTTATTCTTATTCGAACTCATCCCTAATTTATCTATATTATACTCATAAATGAAAATAATTTTAAATGGAACTCTTTTATTTCGATATTAAACATCTAGTTTTTAATCACATATAAAATATCTTAAAAATTTGATAAGTTCTTTTCAAATTGATTTTAAATAATAAAAAGAATCTTAATATTTTTATAGAATATTTAGTTATTTCAATACATACATGATAATCATACAAGTACATATTAAAACTCATAATTGTAACATCCTATCATTCGGTCTGTTATTTCTATTATTTTAATTGATTATCTATTTGTTTTAGAAATTATTTAATATTATGTGTTTCGTAGTGAAACGTAGATAAATAATCCCTTTGACTTATTGTGACTAGTAAAATATTAGTTGATTCAAAATTTGTAAGTTTTTGATTTTCTGCGACACAAGGGTTGTGTCGCAGGTTGTCTGTGCGACACAATGGTTGTGTCGCAGGACTGTGTCGCAAAACGGGCTGAACTGAAATTAAGTAAGGAGCTTAAGTGTAATTGTAAGATTAAATATATATACACACCGTCTAAGCCTTCAAAATCATTTCCAGAACATTTCTAAACCTTTAAAATCGTTTTTAGAGAGAGAATTGAGAGAGAAAGTGAAAAGTAACTTTAATCTCATAATTGAAGCTTTTAATCCGTGATTTCGAGGTAAGAGTTTGATTATTATGTATTGTTATTGTTTATAAGTGAATTACACGGATTGATATAGGTTAATTTGATTATTACATGTTTGAATTTGTGAATTTTGAATCTGGGAACTGGGCTGTTCATCATTGCGACACAAGGGTTGTGTCGCAGGTTGTGTTGCTTGAATGTTCAGCGACACAGTGGTTATGTCGCTTAAGGCGGCCATATTGGTTAATGCGACACAATGTTAGTGTCGCAGGGTACTGTTGTGCGACACAGTGGTTATGTCGCTAGGGCTTGCTGTGCGACACAATGGTAGTGTCGCATGAGATTATAAAAGAATTTTATTTTGCAAATTTTGAAAATGCGTAAAGTATTTTTGGAGACGCGGTTTTGTGAAAATATCACTAACTCGGATTTAGTTGTAATTCGCATAGTCAATTGGAAACGACCTAGTAATCAAGGCTATATTCTATTAGCCTAGGCTGTTTTTGGCCATCCGGGGTCATCTAGGACCCGAAAATGGCATTTTTCAGTTTTAGACGTCATTGTGGAATTTTCTAATTTCGTTTTTGATTGAACTTTTGTTTGCCTAGACTTCAGGGATTACCTGATTTGATAAATAGGCTATAATGATGTTTATGGAACGAACTTCTGACTTGTGTATGATTTTCTGTTTCAGATCAACGTAAGACTCAGTGATATTAGAATCCTGAGTGTGGAGACGTCAGAGGTATCGGTGAGTGGATTCAGAACTCATCATTTGATTTAGTTGTAACTATTTGGTTACAACAAGTAAATGTAGATGTGTGTTAGACTGTTTAGTCTTGATTATTGATTATTGATCTACGTGATATGTGAACTATGTGTACTATGTTATTGAGGTCAACGTGTAGTTGGACTTCTGGTTATTATGTGTTTTACACAGGTTTTGATTCATTTGTTGTGTTTGAGACCTGTGTATGTGTTTAATAACCAGTAGTTATCGGTCTATTCTGTATTGGCCATACGGATTGACGGTAAGTGTTCTTGGGGGAATCCCCGGGTATTATGATATCCCCAGAGCCACCGATCCTCATTGAGTTATGTGTGTTTACGATTATTTGGTGTAAACTGCTAGTTATGTTAAGTTGAATGGAGTGTGATGAATCTATTCACTTAGCTTCGTGCTAACCCCTCATTTTACTTCCTGCAGGATATGTTTTGTTTAATTGTGGGTGCAGGAGGTGATTGGTTGATCAAGGAATGTTTGACAGCGCTTTAGACCTCTGATATGGTTTTGTAATAAACCTTGTTTTGTGAATTTTTATAATACCCCGGCTTTGGTAGTCTTAAACAGTTTGAATGTAATGTAAATATTGAAAAATATTAATTGTTTATGTATAATGTTTGATATATACTAAGGTAATGTATTTTAAATTCATGCTTCCGAGTTTATCAATATAATATTCTTAAATAGAAAGAGGGGTGTTATAATAATGCCTATATCAATATAGTGATATGTTATTTTAAAAATATATCATACGTAATAAAAATAAATAATCTAGTCATCGTCGCGTTGCATAAATAACATGCTAATTTTACTTAAATATTTGTCGATTAAGAACTAGTCAGAGGGTGTGTGTATATAGTAGTCGCTGCAACTTATGTCAGCTAGCAATATAATACTCCGTAAATAAATGAAATGAATCGTTAACACTTTGATTATAAATTGCAAGATCATTATTACTCATCAAATGATGTAACTTATGGTTTAATTTTACTTTAGTTGACAAATGCGTGACTTTATAGTACATCATTAATTAATCGGGAAGTCGGTGCAGACTGCAGACTATAAAAAGGATAAATGGATGATGAAGCCCGGAATTCGGATTGACTAACTAACATTTTACTAGATTTTTAAGAGTGATAATTTATAATTTATAAATCATAAAAAATTAAATATATACTACCAATCATGTTGAAAGATATTGTATATTACAATGGTATAATATATGATCAATGGTGTAGGACTGATTTTTGTTAATGCACAAATCACCTCTCTTTTAATAGCATTGTATATTAGTTACTTGAAATACGAGTAGTAATTAATGGGCTTTTTTACACTAGCAAAAATTAAAAATTTATTATTATTAATTATTATTATTATTATTAAAATATACACTAATATTGAAATCATACTATCTAGATCTCAAAAAAGTGAAAAAAAAAGTTTTTAAAATTAATCAAATCAATTCAAGATCATTTTAATTTGGACTAGGATAGATAATTAAATTGTTTGAATGAAGATAGAATATGCGATAATTTGTACACCATCATATTTTATTAATATATCATGCATCAAACTGTTATATTGTATAACACTTTAATTAAAAACTTAATTAGTTGTATATGATTAAAATGTGAACTATACGAATCATCACTTTTATACGATTGATGGGAACATGAAATCGTCATATTATTAGTCATGGATATAAATTACTACACCTATGACAGAAATTGGTCTCTTGCAGTAGGATTTTGCGATTTTGGTTCAGTGTCAATAAGACAAAAATATTACTGGATAGGATATATATATATATATATATATAGTACCAGGATCTAAAAAAATAAAATTTTGAGAGAGAATGGAGAGAAATATATATTTAAACTATGATTCAGCAAAAAACAATTATGATTCAATAAAAAATAAATATGATTTCAAACTGAATCAAAGATTTATTTTACTGAATCGAAGGGTTAAAAAACTATTTTCTCCCTTCTCTATCAATTTGTTCTTCTCCCTTGAACCTACTCACATATATATATATATATATATAAGACTAAAAAAAAAAGAAAATCCGTTCTAAAAGACCCTTAAACACTTTTAACCTAACGTAGGTTACATCCCTCACTGTGTGCTCCAAGGTAAAAAAAATAAAATTTCCTTCACTTCATTCTATCTTGATAAGAAAATAAAAATAAAAAAGTTGCAATTAAGGACTAGTTGGTGGCAATTTTGAAAAATAACGTATTCCAATTCCAAAGTCAAGAATCATACAATCTTTCGTGGAAATACCTTAGTTGAAGTGGTCTATAACTTGAGAGCAGAAATACTATTAAATAAATCAATAATGCAGAGTTGAATAAATTTAATGAAATGTGACATACGTTAAAAGTTGAACTTAACGATGTCAATTTTTTACTTGACTTGGAGCTTGAATGTGTTCAAGAACTTAAAGAACATGTTAACCAAGTCCATTCAATTCAATATAAATTAAAATAACATCTTTCTTGATCATACATGCTACTTGACAATATGAAGCACAACGGCCGTATTGTTTCCTTGGTACTCATTTTTACGTTGCATTGCGTTTCAGTGAAATCGTTGAGAGACTTGAGACGCTCTGTTCAGGAGCAAGATGATCGTGGGCAGCTAGATGTATGTGCAGGTATGTTATTACAATAATTCAGCAAATATTTCTGAGTGGTGCATGTTAAATAATGTTTCATGAATTTTTTGCTTTGAGAAATTAAGAAAAATGAATGTATTGTTTCCTTGAAGAGTGAGTCGGCCTCTGATTCTTCATTCTTTTATTTCAGTGTCTGGATATATTATCAACTTACAGAATAGATTGGCAAAAAGTTACGAAACAGTCTCAAAGCATAGTCAATCCTACTCGATTCTCAGTGTGTATACTTATATATATTGAAACTACAAATGCCTAGATCAAATTTAAACCTGTTACTAGTTATAATTATATTGGTGTGGTTATACATACTGTTACTTTGACCATAATATTTGTTTAGATCATCATAGGTTCTTTATCTATTTCTTTCTTAATCGATATTGATTCTGGGCAATTTTTTGTATGTGATTGCATACAAAAGACATTTTAGGACCAAACTGGAACAGAACGAAACAAATGGAAAGTCCATGTCCAACATTGGTTGTTTGGGTGCCAAGAAAAACAGGCTTCACTGAGTTCGTTAAAATCAACCAACGTCATGAAGTTGAAGGTGGATTCTCCATAGCCATATTCTGTTATGTGTTGCAGTCGTTACCATTTAATGTTCGACCTATCTTCAGACCTTTCATTAATGACAAAGGGGAGATGAATGGTACCTATGATCAACTACTAAGGCACATAGAAGGCCAGGTACAGTTTCTCTTAATATGTTTATTTGTATAAACACAGAAATAAATATCATCAACAATGTAATGTCAAAAAGATTTGATTATGTCTTGTTTGGTGACATAGTTTATAGGAGCTATCTATAAGCTTAAACAAATAACATTATTTGACATACAAAATTTTATGAGCTCATTGAAAAAATCATTTTAAATTATTTTAAGTTACTTTTAAAAAATTAGAGAGCTTATGGATATTTGAAATTATAAATACCCTCCAATTAAATATCTTTCAAATTTGAGTTTTACTTTTGTGTCCTTTTACTTTTTTAAACTCCAGTTTCATCTAATTTGTCGAACACTTATCCTAAAAAGATAAGTTCTAGCTTTTAGCTTTAAACACAATTTTAAACTACCAGTTAGTTTTGACAAACATATACTAAACTGAAATATTTTTTTCTTTATAATCATGCAGACTTGTCAGGCAGTGGTAGGTGATGTAACTATACGAGGGAATCGTGCTCAATATGTTTCTTTTACGATTCCCTACATGAGTGCTGATTTTTACATGCTTGTGCTTGCTTCACATGAATGGAACCAAACCCTATTGACCTTCCTAAGACCTTTCACCACAAGACTATGGCTAACATTAATAGGCGCATGTATCTTAACTGGAGTTGCGCTTGCAATTTTAGAATACCGTGTTGGAAACCACCAATTTGAAGTCCCATTCTATAAGCAACTCGTAATGGTCATATGGTTTCCTATATCGACGATTTTCTTCCATGAAGGTAGTTTTTAGACATTTTCATTTTCATACGCAATGGGTTATAACTTTTCGATATATGTTTAAACTTATTGATTATTTATTAAACCTTTCATAAACTGTAAAAAGATGTGGGTGATACATAAATAGGCACATTATGCTTATAAGTCAAAAGGTATCTAACAAAATGTTTGTTTATTTTCGTAGGAAAGATAGTGAACAGGTGCTCCAAAGTTGTGCTTGTTGTGTGGCTAAGTATGATTTTCATAGTACTTCAGATTTTTACCGCCACTCTATCCTCATGGTTGACACTAGATCAACTGCGTCCTAGATTGCCTAGAAATTTTGAAAATGTTGGATATCAAACTGGTTCTTTTATTAACGATCTTCTAATAGAACGATACAATTGTTCTGGCAAGAACTTACAGCCTCTTAGCAGTTATGAAGACTTTAGGGATGCGTTGTCGAGCGGCCGCGTAAATGCAATTATTGGTCAGCTCCCCTATATCGAACTCTTTCTTGCCAAGTATGGATCAAATGAATATATGAAACATGGACCTATAATCCAGTTCCCTGGACTTGCATTTGTGAGTCTCTTCTGCTCTATTCTCTTCTCTCTTTATCCAAGTACTACCATATTTTGTCCATTTTGTTCACTGTTAATTCGACTTTTACTCAAACACATATTGGAATAAAGGCCCTAAGTTGATGTGTTTGTTAGCATACATACATATATTTAGTTATTTTGTAGGTTAGCCCATACTCATTGTACCTCATGTATTTGGCCCATGGCCCGTTGTTGTATTATATAATTGGATGAATGGAGATAATAGTTTGAAAATTGATATAATATTGTGATGGAAATGATTTTGTCAGCTATAATACCATGATATCTGTTGATTTCCCATGAAAACTATTATCTCCAATCATCCAATTATATAATACAAACAATGGGCCATGGGCCATATATATGAGGTACAATGAGTATGGGCTAAGCTACAAAGTAAGTAAACATATGTACGTATGCTAACAGTGTTTCATCTCCCAGGCATTCGCTCGTGGATCTCCTTTATTACAGATCTTTTCTGAGGCCGTTATAAATGTTACTGAAAGTAAAGTTATGACTGAAATGAAAAAAAGGTACCTCGGGTTCTCCACCCTTGATAAATCAGCACGTAATCCTGCACTTCCACAAAGTCTTGATGTTCAGAGTTTTATTGGATTATTCATCTTCATGGGGGTTGTAACTATAGCCGCCATAATCGCATCAGAAATTTTCCTTGTGAGTAGAAATAATAAAATTCATGATGAAAAAGAAGAAGGATAGCTACAATAGCGGATGTACAGTTTAGATCCATACTTAACATGACATTTGAGTAGAGGTGTATGCATATAAAACAGTAGAAAAGCATCAATATTTCCATTGATGTAGGTTCTCTTGTGTATTGATTACAAGGGTTGATAATACATGAATATGGAACAAACTAATTCTACATCAAGTAAATCCACTCCACTCACATATCTAGGTTTATCTCTGTTCTTGGCGCGTAGCACAAAATCTATCACTCACTTCTTTTAATGGTTCTCTGTTTTGTTATGCATCTTACTACACCATAACATGAGATTAATAACTAGACCCTTGTAAGCCATAGGAATTGAATGTATGTGGGAAAGTTGTTGCTATAGAAGCATCACATCAACGTATAAAAGTATGTAAAACTACTGCTACAACCCTCTCTAATGTATGCTTTACTTGAGCTCAAATTCCCAAAAGTGATTACAAGTGCATGAAAAATAATTTTCTCGTAACATGGCTCTAGCCAGTAAACTAGCTTTCGAGAACAAACAATGCCATGTCAAAACATTATAAAACATAAATGCTTTTTAACTTTAACACTATAACATATATCTCTTATGAGAAATTCAAATTTCTCAAGAGCTATATGGAATGCCTAGTGAACTTACAAGTTGGAAAAGATGGCGGCATAGTATAACTGTAAAATGATTTTGCTAACTTCAAACACATTAATATGATACACATCAAAATCAATTCTTTACTATTGAAATTGTAACAACTTCCAATAAAATTACCATCTACTTTTTTATTTTTATACAGTGACAACTTCCATCAAACACCTGGTGTGCATGCCAAATTATCACACATATATAAATTCAGAAATACAATTTGACCAAATACTCAAACACCTTTCACGTTTAATTTCATCAATATATTATATATTATACAGCATATATATACACAATTGTGTATCAAATATACAAATACTACAGCAACTGTAAACCACACGTACCTGCAAATAAAATTTGTCAAATGAGAAATGACATAATTTTGACGAACTGAAGCGAAGTCTCATTTGTGAAAGAGATTATCCCCGTTGGGGTTCATCACATATATGTAACATCAGGTTGACGTTAGAGGCTAAGGCATCGTAACTACTGAACCGGACCGCGTTTAGATCTGGACTTTTGCATTGCAGTAATAGGATTTTAAAAATTGGGCCTTATGTATATATATTTTAATGGAATTGATAACGATAAAAAAAAATGGTTAATTCATAAAAAATACAAAGTAATGTCACCAAATGTTCTATGTATATAAGCTATTTATTTTATGTTAGGGTATGTAATAAACGAGGTTTTTCCAACCCGCGCGTTGCGGCGATATCTAGAAAAACTATATTTTTAATAAAAGTGTTCGTCATTGGACCTTTAGAGCTTTAAATGCTACGATGAATGAATGTCATGTAAGTACGTAACTATAATCTGTAGAGCTTATTAACAAACTATCATAAACATTTGCAATTCTACAGGGAAAACAACCTTATTCACCATCTGTATTTGGGCATTTTCTAATGATCACTGGGTTATCTTTGTCTTACTATTAAATTGTAGATGTATCTGGAAAATATTACAAAACATAAAATCCCAATCTACGGATTACAGATTCATCCAATCATCTAGGCACCTTTATGTGTCTTCCATAAATTCCTTTAGTGGCCCACACTTGAACCTGATTAGCAAAATTTGCATATTTAGAGTTAAGAATTGTCTAATAATAGAGCCTTTCACGGAACCAATTTGCAGCTTGGTTGATCAATCAGTTAACAAATTGTATTGATAAGGATTTTAATGGTTATATACAACATTAATTTACTCAAAGGAAAACTTAATAATAGAAGAAATATCTATTCTTAAAATGATATACTGCATACTAAACATGTCCGCATACTCAAAGTGATGGTATCGAATCATACATATCATCCTAAAAAAATGAAATAGATCCACATCCAAGTGCAAACACCTAGACAATATTAGTAAAAATGAACTCAAGTCCAAACTCAAATGAAATACAATAAACTAAAGCTAAAGATAAAGAAGAAGAGTTACCTAGCTCCTCATTTTTTCAAATATACAACCATCCTAAGCATCACGTACTGGCCAAATCTAAAACAAATAGTTGCAAGGTACCAAAATTATAAAAATAAAATTACCTTTGATAATATGCAGTTATGTTTTTTTTTTCCATGAACAGCCTTGTTTGGCATAGTGGACAGACGGGTTAAAACATGTAAGACGATTTTAGGGAAATAGAGTAACCTATCAGTGCCGGTTGAAGAGGTCGGGTTAGGTTGTCCGTCCCGCAAAAACCCTCTTTTACCCTTTTAAGAAGCATAAATGCATTGATTATATAAGAAACTGTTATCGAGAGCTTGATTTACGGGATTGATTTATTCAATCCTTTCCATAGTTTGTTGTATATCTCCTTCCAAAGTTATAGGCTCGTTATTTTGTTTTCAAGATAGTTTCCATATTTTATGTTGTAGCCACTGTATAAATATTCTTCACATTGGGAGAATGAAATATAGAAGAAAATTACCCAGTTAAAGTCTCTGATTAACACAAACTATATTATCAGTTTATCACAACTAAAACAATATAACTATCTACCATAGTAAGATTTAGATTTGATTGTTTTTACTTGATCATACTTCGTATTCGATATGATAAAAGATACACATGCTAAAATGCCAAAATCTGAAAACACTGTTGAAAATTAACAAAATGACTGCAAAATAAACCAACAAATACCTGATAAACTTACAAAATTATATACAACAAATTTCAAGTTATTGCCTTTTTTTTATATATATTTCATTGTAAAATCAACAACAGATATATAATAAATGCACAATACTAATCCATCAAACATTTATTAAACAACGGTCATACAATTACTAAAAAAACATATAACAACTCAATCATAGTCATACCTTAGTGAAGTGCAAAATCAAGATGATAAGAGCCATTAATCGACTCTGAGCTTCCTTCTTAATGGCCAAAACAAACTCAATACTAATAATCAGGGAGCAACAAACTGCATAAATTGAAAAAGGTGAAGTTAAAAAAAGAGTAAATGAGTTGAATTATGGTTTCGAAATTACCATGAGATGAAAGAAAAAATCCGATGGTTGGTTGTATAATTGTGAAGATCTTGATGGAGTATTATTTACAAAATAGTTAGAGAAATGGGGTGTAGCGTGTTGTAGGGAAAGAAACATAGTGGATGGGGAAGAATAACGGAGGAAATGATATTGTTGGGAGAGAGTGGAAAGCAAGTCATGGGAGTCTTTAACTAAATTCTCACGTAAAGGGATAAATACCCCTTAACTCTTTAGCATTGGAAGCCATACTTATATGTCCGTATATGTAGATTGCATGATCACCATTTACATATCTATTTTCATATTTAGTTATTTAATATTTTAATATCCTATTTAATTTCCTATTCATGTACTGTAGTTTTAACAGTAGTCATTTACCAGTTGGTAAATGTTAATAAGAGGAATTGGAAGAAACTGTTTCCATATCTTGACAAATTTGATTTTTACTTGCTAAAATATGCAATTTGGTGATTAGACAACCATGTCACTCGCCAGTTAGACAATTTGTTGTCATGTGTGTATGGTTAATTCATCAAAAGTACAATGTACTGTCATCAAATGTTCCATATATACAAGCTACTTATTTTATGTTTTGAATATGCAACAAACTGAAAGATTTTATATCGATGTATTTTAATGCATTTTAAGTGACAAGAAAATTTTAGCATATCAAATACAAATCATGAGTATATTAAATATAACTTTAAATTAAAAACTAAAAAATTAATATCGATAAACGTACTTAGATTTATATTTTGTATTTTGTATTGACAACTTTCGAAACTATTTTTATCAATTTTCTATTTTTTATTAGGGTTTTGTTTTTTGTGTTTGAAAAGTGAGAATGCATTTGTTTGATTAAAAAAGGTACTTAAAAAAGCCTTAACAATATAATATATATTTCTTATATTAACATTTATATCAATATTCAGAAAGGTTAAATAGAGTATTCATCAACGTTTTCTTATAGTAACATTTAACAAAACTGATGAATAATTCATTTAGTCTTTCTAAATTATTTATAAATAAAAGTTGTTAAAAAATTTCTTTCCAAGTTTACATATTTTTTAATTATATTATCTAAACTGTTAGACTTATCAAATTTTATTGGCTTCGATGTTCTTAATTGATATTATTATCGTTAATAATTTTAATACAATCATCACTACTTCTATCGTTGCATATTATCTAATGACGATCAATTTATTATTACCATTGTGGTTGTTCTTTTTATTATCATTACTATTACTATTAATATTATTGTTATGTTATTATATATTTTCACTTTCTGAAAAAGAAAATGTTTAAGATGAAATATTAAAGTATAAACTAATTCAAGTCATTACAATGGAGTTTTAATTAAGTGTATATTTACATTACTTTCGTATTTGCTATCATTTTTCTTTTTAAGTTCATTATTCTTTTCTTATATATTAGATGCGGACCGGTTTGGATCTCTCTTAAATCTCCTTAATTTACATTACACTTTTTATGCTTTAACCAACCTTAAAAATTTATAGAATTAGCTATGTATTTCTTCTCAACAATTTTAATTTTTAATCCTTCTTTGTCGGAAGAAAATGAATGAAGAGAAATGGAAAGAGATGAATTTTTTGTTATAAATTTTTTCCTTTAAATTTTTAGGTGATTGTGAGGGAAGATAATCAATTTAACTATTTTTATTTCTTTTATTTTTCTGTTTTTCCGACTCGAGAATACATGTGAGTTATTTTATATTACATTCATTTATATCTTTTTTTTCTCCTTTTCATTTCTATTCTATTATTTTCTACTAAAACAATTAGAGAATATAATGTTATTGTTTTTCTCGGGCAACATCAATTTAATAATACAATTAACGACCAACTGTCATCGAAACCCACATTCACCGTCATCGTTTACATCTGATGTCGATGTACTTAGCTTACATCCACTGTCGCCATCGAGGTGAGCACCTGCAGTCACCGTCATTGCGAACACTCACTATCGTCGTTGCCTTTAACGATCTCTGCCGTAATGGCCATCAAATCTGCCACTATCTCTGTTAAACTTTTCACCATCACCATGAAAATCGTCGTCTTCAACACAGAGATCGGATTTGTGTGAGTAAGCACTAAAGGATTTTAGCATATAATTTATGAGTATATGTTTTTTTTTATCTTCATACACTTTGATCCCTACAAAAAGTAGGATAATAACATAGTTATTTGAAGTGATTTTTATAATGGAGAAAAAGTCATCCCATAATTATTACTTTGTAAACAAGGAGAAAAGAAAATGAATTTAGTATATTTTCATTTTTCACCTTATAATTTTGAGCATTTGTACATTGTTTCTAACTTTTTATCTTGGTATTTAAAATAAGTATAAAATATTTACAAATTTGACAATTTTAACTATTTCTCTTAGAAAATTAAATTTCTAACTTTTTATATTGGTATTTAAAGAGGGTTTGAAGGTCTGACTTAGTTTTGCTTTTGTATATAAAGAATGAGAAATGAAATAATGAGCAAAAATGGTACTAGAATTGTACAATTTTATTATTTTGTGAAGACAGTTTGGATACATTGATTTGAGTTATGGAGGAAATCAATTGTGTCACTTTTTGGTCGATTGGTGATGATGAATCCATTTTTTTAATTACTTTTTTTTCTGGGGTTTGATTGTTTCGAATAAAGATTTGATTTTTGAACGGTGGTTACAAAGAATGTAAGAAACTTTCCTTCGGTTTTTTTGTAGTGATGTGTATTATTAGTGAAGTGGAAGTTGGGCCGGCGAGAAAGAGTGTGGGGTTTTTGTAGACCGGCGGAAGAAGGTGTCTTTTTGGTTTGAAAACTTTTTCGTTTTTCTTTGTGTATATATAAAAGTCTACTTAAAGGGCAAATCTCGTAATATAAACGCTTTAAAATATAATATTTCAAAAAATAAGTAACAATTAAGTTCATGAGTAGTAGTGATATGTATGTTCAAAATATAGGCCTAAAAGTTTCAGTTTATTAAACATCGTTGCAATGCTTGATGCCCGAAGATGTCACTGTATTCTGAGTGTAGATTCCGATTAATTAGTGTTAGTAGTTAGATTATGTTAAGAGGTATCATGTGCCTTCAACAATTTCTTTAGTTGAGTGGTCACTTGATGTCATATTATTGTATTTCCAATTGTTCTGTAATGAAATTTTCAGCTTTGTTAAAGATACTTTCAATAAATATATTTAACTTGCAGGAAATTAATTGAAAGCAAAATAAAAGAAAAACTTGCAGGAAAGAATAGAATGCTTCCATGAGCTATCTATTTCAGCAAAAAAAGAAAAATCATAATTCGAAGAATACAAGAAACAAAATGAACAAAACCGTCTAAATTCATGCAACAGTTTGATGAAGACAAAACAAAAGAAGATGACCCTTGATAACAACAAACATTACGGAAAGTACATTTCATAATATTACTTAGAAGACTGTCCAGCCCAAAACAGATGTAACCATGCATAAGCCATCTGGCATGAAGATCATTCCTTAGTCTCAGTAATCTTTTTAACAATCGAATCTGTCAACGCAGACGAAGACATTAAAGAAGCTTCCAGAATTTTCAAACCCTGCACAATTAATAAAGGTGGCACGTTTAATAGTTAATAGACGATAAGCAGATAAATAAAATATTTAGTAAAAATGTTTTTTTTTGCTAGAACATTGTATATTTGTCTTCCGTCGCCAATGTCAATGTTCACTGTATGTTCCTCAACGTCAGTCAGAGGCACCTTCAAATTACACAGCAGTGCAATGGGAGAACTAGATGCTAATGGGGTGATGACAAGATCATCTGTCAACACAAACTTGGCAGATCTTTTCAAATATCGACCCTCAACTGTAGGATCTTTAAGACTCAAAATGCAAAACATTTCGTCTTTGTGACCTTCACTGTACGCATATTGACTGACATATGCACAATGAGCTCCGTTCTTTAAATAACTATGGCAGTAACGCTTGGACGCAGTTGAAACGCTTAGAGGAAAAATCTGGTTTACTGAAAGATACTTTTGCTCCAAATCAGGTTGAAGAAGCATATTCTTTGCATAAGACTTCATGTATTCTGTTGACTTTTGCAAAGTTACTTTCAAAGTCAATTTCTTTGAACCAGTGTCTGTTTCATTACTGGTCAAATGCTTAAAATTAGAAGTTACTTGCGTAGCATTAACCAAGTCTTCAGGAACATGGGTGCTAGGAAAAACCATGTAAGTGAGCGGATACTTAAATACTAGCGCCCCTTGTAGTAGATCAAGAATCTGAAAAAACAAACATGCAGAAATTCAAAACTTTTTACGGTTAATAGATAACGTAACTAGAATGAACTTTTTAATTTTATCGAAAGAACATATATATTACCTGATCATGACCCATATCCAAGGTTCTGTTCTCTAATTCGGTAACCTCAGTAATTCCAAGATCTCGAAGTAACTGAATGTTACAGCCTAAAGTATTAGGCATCACACGAAGATCATCCGTGATAATAAAATTTGTCAAATCAGAAACAAACACACCACCATCATCACAATCACCTCCAATATCATCATCTAAATCCTCGTACTTGATTTCTCGATCCATCTGCAGGCCACAGTAACTGCATTTAGACAAGTTACAAGTGCTAAAACGTGCACCAGAGCGTCGACTGCAACCCATATTTTGACATATGTAATATTTCATGGGCGTTGTATCGTCTATATTGAGTTGAAGCTTTTTGCAAAGATCGTACGATGAAGTTCTGGGATTAAGCAGCATCCATTGTTTTCTTCAGACGACAAGCAATTCTTGGAAAGGTTCACTAAACTATCGTACAAATTATTTAAGCTTCCAATCGCCTTAAGCTTTTCATTAGAGCGTTTCCGCAAAAGCCTAATGATTGTAGCCATTGGTAATGTCATGATACTGAAAAGAGTGTCAACAAAATGACTGTTAGCTTCAGCAAATATCACTTTATTTCTTTCTTTGTGCACCACTAGTTTTAGCGAAAACTTAGCTTCGGATTTAGTAGCAGCCATAGTTGTTAAACACAATACAATAAGATAGAATTGTTTCTATTTGTACTCTTTTGTGAGATCTAACAGTACTATTTAAACTAACTATGAGGAAATGAAGAGGCGTTCATGCATTTTAAATATGAACTCTTGGTTTCAATGTGACCTCTTGGTTTCCATGAGACAGTGTGAGTCTGTGAAGACCAAAAGATATCCCAAGTTGGATTTACTAACTGAATGTTTCAATTAACACCTCACTTATGAACATTATCCGTTACAAAAAATAAATCATACTTATGTGTTTAAGAATAATAAATTTCATGTTTGCGAGTGTTCAGAAAAAAATGAAAAAATAAAATAAAAAATAAATAACTACACATTTTATTACTTTATATATATAGATTTTAAAAACTTTATTTACGTTATAAACATGTAAAAATATTTAAAATAGTGATCTAGTTATTTTTTTTGACATTTGTAAGTACAGAATTAGCCTTTAGGCTCTTATTTGTAGTGCCTACTGGACTGCCTAACGGTTAAAAAAATAAAATAAAATATTATTTTTTTATTTTAAGTGTAATGATTTCAATTTACATTGTTACAAGTTACAATACGAATCTATATGAAAAGTTTATATTGATTGATAAATGCTTTCTTAGCGAGAGTAAAGAAGGATGGTCCTCACACCTCACGAGATCATGGTTAAACAGATGGGCCTTAGTTTTTGGGCTACTACATGAGCCCAAAACATATAACCCAAACATGCCAGATCTAAAATTGTTTATATTCTTAGTTATGAACTTGTGATGAATAATAATGTTACATTTTAAATAATATATTTATATTTATATTTATTATGTAACAAAGATATTCCTTAAAACCATCTAGGTATATAGATCTCTGTAGCGGCCTGCCTGCGTAATTTAGTACTTACTCTCCCTGTAGGTAGGTAGCTAAGCTAAGTAGCTAACGAAAAATGTTGCATTTGTTTTTAACTAAAAATGTGTATTCTAGAGTACGATCTAAGTTTCGAATTTATCTTATTACGGTATTTATTTATGAGTATTACCAAACATATTAATTTAATAAAAAAAATACTGCATTGAAAATTATGATCTATTATTGAAAATTATATTATGTGAGTAATTGATTAATAAGTTTAATAAAAAAATTAGTATATTGAGAATTGAGATGAAGTCTTATTTATTTACAAGTTTCGTCACAAAAATTGATTAGTCTCCATTTTGACCGCTTGAAATTCTCCTGAACGTAAGATAAACGGGTAGACTTTCATTTATTAGTATTAGTAATAGTAATTAGTAATTAGTATTAGTAATTTAGTAATAACGATTAAAATACAATCTAAAGTTATATTTTCACCAAAAAATGTACATACTTGTATAGCATGATTTTATTGGATATAAAAATTAAAATTAAAAATCTAATTAAAAAGAAGACCATAAAAGTCTTAAATGCTACAGTTACACATTTACACGTTTTAGGGTTGTCCTCCATTTATGGCATTCAAAGTGTTTTTGGGTGGTGGCTTTATTGACTAAAGTAAACAATATTGTGGTATGTTTTTGGTTAAAAAAGTCAACCTTTTTTGCTCAATTGATGTTGAAGCTTTTATTTTTTGTGAAGGTTTAAAGTAATTAACGTCCCTAGGGAATGTTTTGTGACCACTTTGAGTGTATTATGAAAAAGTTACTTTAGAAAATTTCCCTATCAATTTTCGGCTTTTCTAATTTCTTGTTCAAGTTAACGACGAAAAACTTACTTTATGTTCAATACTCGTACACGCGGACCAACATAAAGTCCGTATGTGTAACATGTTCATTGTGTTACGCGTTTCGTTTGTGGCATATCGTTTTATTAACTATCTTTCAATATCAATAAACCGCCGATCTTAGAAAATTATATGCTTTTAACTTTTTAAAGGTCCCTATGATTTTTTTTTTCTAACGAATTGTCTCAACTTTAGAAAGCACTGTACGAACGAATAAAAAACTTAACAAACAATTAAAGTAAACATATGATTGTCCTTTTACAAGTGTATCCAATCCAAAAGGGCAGGTTGATAGTTAAGGACTTTTAGTTAAATTTCTCACATGAAAAGTTGAATGCTTGTTTGTAAAGTATGAGGAAATTCATTTAACTATAAGAAGTGAACCATAATTCCAAAGCTTGTTAGTGCACAAATTGGAAAGTAGCTTTCTTTGGTCTCTTTTTTAAGTGAAATTTCCCCTTTTCATATTACTTATAAAGAGTAAGAGTATTTTATGTATCGTCTCTTCCTTTTATGAGTGGTAGTATAGTATTGTTGTATCATGCTTTTAGACAACTTTGCTCGTAAAAGCACAACCAAAAAAAGCATATTTTTCACGAGTATAAAATGACCGAGTTACTCTTTAAGAATAAAGTTTATAAAAACGTAACATCTGGTGACTAGAATCAAATACCTTGATAAAAAATATTAATAACCTCATTCTTAAATAAAATAAAATCAAACTTTATTCACATAATCTAGCTACTATGAAAGGTGTTACGTTTTTCTGGTTCTATTGAATTAGCGTTAATTAGGTGATTTAGCTCTTTATCGAGAGGGAAGAGAAAAGTAGGATGAAATCTAATTGTTTTCTAGTGAGTTGCTATCGCTCCTCTCCATTCGGTTGAATTGGTTCGGGTTTACTACTATATTCATAATTTTAAAAGTTCTAACACCTAATTAGAGTAACATTCGCACCTCTTTATTTTAACTATGCCTATTGTTTCCGCTTATATTTATCCAAAAAAAAATTGTTTCTACCAATATACAACGTTACTTGGTTGAAAATTATTATTATTTTTTTTGCCTTTCAAAAAAATAATAAAAATAAAAAATCTTATAGTCTGAAGCTCAAAATTCCATAAAGCATGTAACATGAATCGATAAATGTCTATACGTATACATTTTTACGATGTTTATATAACGAATATTTTAGGAAAAATTAATCGTTATTTTTCATGGGTATCATACTAGTATAAAAATAGTAGTTACAAGCGTGTTATCCTTTTTTAACCTGAAAACCGCTTCATAGCATGCTTTACTATTGGTGTAGAAAAACTAATCTGTGTTCAGCTTTATTTGTCTTAATCTACTCTCGTGAAAAAGCAGTGTCACTTTTCACTTTTGTAATCTTAACAACAAAGGGAGGTAAAAGGAAAGGAAGGGGTTGTTTAGAAGTGTAGTTGCTTCGAGTGCAAGTAGTGGCAAGATACCTTTTTGAGAACAGGGCCATCTCAAAATATATAGTATGTATATATACTGTAAACTTAGTTATTTCGTTGATGATGACATGTTTAATCATATCATCATTCTTTGCAAAAAGCGAAGTAGGGTTGTTTTGCACTAGTGAAAAAGAGACCAAATCTTCTAATGATATTCCATCAATAATTAGGAAGCTAAACCTTTATTAATATTAGAAGCTTTTAGGGTTTCTTTAATTTTTGCCTTAAAACTAATCTATAAAGTGGCATAATAAAATGATCATGGGTATCAAATGGAACCATGAAAGTTGCATTTATAAACCTTAGTGGCTTAGTATAATTTTTCTTTTTAACAAACTTATTCAACCTTATGTCGTGTCATTTCTTGATTTTGACTATTTTTATTACTAGCTATAGCTCAACGGTTAATTAACAAGGTGTTAAATTTGTTTTTATTTTGTAAAGGTTGTATATATGAGTTTATGACTACAATAATGTTAATGTGAATGAATTCAACTAAAGCAATGTTTATTTGAAATAAGAAGAGTTGTGGGTACTTTGAATTATGGTTGTTCTATTATTTGTTTGGAGTGGGACATGGTGTATATATATATGTGGTGATTATATCAGAAAAGGCACGAGGGTTTTAGTGGGACAAATAACTTTTTTTTATCATCAAGAAACCCTACTTCAAAGTAACATATCTCCCAAATGTTGGTGCCTATTAACATTGTTCATATTTATGTATGTGATACATATGCACATATAGATATAGAGAGAAAAAGAGCACATATTAGTGGAGGAAAGAAGTGGTAGGGGATGCATGAATTAGATCGAAAGGGATGAAGGATTGGGTGACATGTAGAACCTTGTCTATCATAAAATAAAGTTGAAGGAATCAATTACTTCGTTTGATTCGTATAAGTATATGATATTCAATGGTATAGGAATCTCGATCAATTTCATTTTATAAAGATTTTTTTTTTAAAGAATAGATCAAGTTCTAATTCTCTAAATTTTCTTCGCTCAAAGAAATTCAAATTTGTTGAAATAAAATGGAAAACCTTTTATAATCTTTAATGCTGGTTTTGTTTTTACGATAGTAAAAGATCGGTTAAACCCAAAAATGTACGCACCCTTAATCCGAATCAATAAAGTAAAATACGTTCTCCTCTTGCAAGAAGCAATAATAATTAATAATAATAATAATAATAATAAAAGAAAAGAGTGAAAAGGGTAACAAAGAAGATTAAAACGAGGATATAGTCAATTGCAAGTTAGCAACTGTTACAAATTGCTTTTGGCTTTTGATTAAAAGAAAGAAAGAAAATTGTGCAAAGTTTAATTGTATAACCAAAGGACTAGAAAAACACTACATCTTTTAGACGAGTCAATATATCATTAAATAGTACACTACATATAGATCAGGGTGTTAGGTCAAATAAATTCTTTCATTTTTAAACACGCACGTTTCTTCGTACGTAACATAGAGAGTGTAATCTGACAATTTTTTTAGAATTGTTTATATTAAATCATTTACCTATCTAGAAAATAAGTTAATCTTCAACAGGTTTACTTTTAGATGTCTAACTTTTATAAAATAAACGGATAAAGTGATAAACAATTAAAAAAAGAAGAAGATATATTGATTTACTTATCTATTGATAACTAAACAGTAAAGGAATTGGCGAGTTGAATTAAACTGAGTACTAAAATGTTTTGAAAGGAAAATGTACAAAGAAAACAGGGGTAATTCAGTCATTTGGAAAGCATGGTAACAAGTGACAACAAAAAGTACAAGCAGTTTTTGAAGATTTTAATTACGAAAAGCTGAAAAAAAAGCTGACTCCAGAAAAGGAAAGCTATTACCTATTTACCTTACCTTTTCATGCGTTTCTTGTACTTTGTTACTCCGTAGACCGTAGTATTTCCTTTTACTTATACGGACTACAGTACATCATTTTTTTTTTACACAAATATAATAATATTATATATTTATTTATTTTATAAATTTTAATTATTATTATTTTAAAAAACAAATACTCACACACTTAATTATCGCAAATCTATATATCCATTCACAAATATATAAAATTATTTAAATTTAAAACTTCAACTTCAACTTTGTAATTGAAAGAATCACCTGAATATCGCTAACCTAAAACTTCTTTAACAAAAAAATTTTAACGTTTCATAATACACCACTTTCTTAAACAACATCATAAGTCTAACATGTGTCAAACCACTAATTATTTCTTATCAACTTCTTTTAATTATCTTTCATCTACTATACATATACACATGTAAGAGAGTTTGAAATGTACAGAAAAGTGACAAATAAATGGGACATCCAAAAATTGTGTGTCAGAAGCAAACTTAATAACGTACGTGTGATCATTATATGTGTCGGTTCCCATTTTACAAAGATTGTTAGAAATAATACTCATACTAATTAATTAGATAATAGTTAAGCACATAAAAATAAATTAAAGTCTAGCATTCATAATGTACTTAATTATTTATGTATATAAGTGATCTATTATTTATTATCATTGTATGTATATTTGGTGACGTGTCAACTTGCAAGGATGACACGTGACACTTATACAAATTTTTTACACTATAATGTACGCTCCAATAATCAAGTATAAACTACGAATGTCAAATCTTAACTAATCACATTTTAACGCAATTGAGCCTTTGATAAAAGAGCATACATCAATTATATCATACTCCGTAATCAAAGTATACTTTATTCAAATGTAAAAGTAACAAAATAGAGAGTGTTGCTATAATATTTCTTTCATCAGTTCTGCCTTTAAGAAAAAGGTTTTGTTTGCTTTATACTTGATGGAGTTTTTTCGTTGATATAAAAATACGTAAAGTGGAAGAGAAGAGAGGGCGTGCACTAACAAAAGGCTATTGTCTTGCTATCATTATTTTGTAAACAGAAAGCATGAATTAATTATTATTATTATTACGTTTAATAGAAAGAAAAAAGAAAATGATGACGGGTTTCTTCTTATTGGTGAACCATTATTTTCATTTTTTGCTTCAAAATGTGCTTCAAAAGCAAACCTACTCTTGGCCAATCAACTTTTACTTTTGTTTATATGTGCTCGAATGCCTTTTTGTTCGAAACATCGTGTACAAGTAAAATTTTATAGTTCTAAATTTTTTTTGGTGAGGGATTAGAGGAATGATGTTTTAGAGATGCAGTAAGGGTAGACAATTTCGACCGTTAGTATATGTAATTTATGATTTATATTCACTGTATCATAAATGCACCGTATGATACTAAGTGTTACGTGAATTATAAATACAGTGCATCATAGCAACCTTACATTTTCTCTTACAAATATGACTGAATTATAATAACGCGACATTTTATCTATACAAATTTGACACATGATGCAAGGCGATTGGTCTAATCTTTACCTTCTCTTTCTCTCGAAACCTCCTTTCTCCTCATAATAGGAGCCATTTTGTTTTATAGGTTTTTCTTTTATTTTAGTACCAATTAAGATAAAGATATGTCATCAATTAACATGTCTAAATTTATCATTTAAGTTGAATTGAATTTGACGAACCAGATTTGAGATCGAAAATAGGTAGTAGGGTCCATACTATATACCGTACTTGAAAAGCATGAAAGTACGAGATGATATGAAAGATTGAAGCACGTACAGGTGCGAGAGGTAGCTTAGGTACAATAAAATGCACCGATGTCATTTTCCCATTTTCATTCCTATTCTTCTTGTTTTATAAATAGTGGTTTATTTATGGTTTATATCCAACCAGTTACGAGTTACAAAACGTATAGAAAGTGATAACAAATGAATTTTCCGTGAGTATTATGTATTTCATTAAATACCGTTTATAAAGTACAGGGAGAATTAAACCCTAATGGACTGAGCTTATCTATACAATCAGACAAGTCAATCTACACTAACTTAATCCAGTTCTAAGCGGGAGGAAAGCAGACACTCTAACTGTAACACAAATTCATAAATTAAAGAAAATAATAATAGCAAGAGGCACGGTTGGTCTTCAGCAGCAAGAGCGTGATCGGAGCTTTGAATGCAACGGCATGAGCTACAATGTGGTGGGAGACGACTATACCAAACCGTGCGTTGGCAACAACTAATAATAATAAGAAGAAATATTCTTGAATGGATAACAGATAAGTAAATAGAAGAACTAACTATGCAAATCACCAATCAGATATGGTGGTCGTGCACGGTGGTTTTGTGAAAGAGAGAAAGAAAAGCAAAAGCAAATAAGTGGTAGCAGCCGGCAAAGATGCAAGGATAGACGCGAATTGCAAATCGCATACGAGAAATGCAAAAAGATAAACCCTACAGAATTAGCTTACCATGATAACAAATGAATTTTGTGAGGAGATTATTTATTCCATTAACCCTAATTTATAAAGTAAAAAAAACCTTAACTGCAATGGATCTAGGTCATCCATATAATCGGGCTAGTCTATTTACACTAATCCAATCTAATCTTATATTCTAAGAGAAATATACACGAACAAATACATAATATTCAACTCTAAAAATATACTACCTTCGTTTTAATATAAGTATTTATATTATTATTTATAATTGTCTCAAAAAAAGTGTAAATTTTATATTTTAGTCGATAATCTTTTTTTTAATGAATATAGATGATGATATTTTATTGTGGAAAGTTGTAGTTAGTACATATTTTTATAACTATGTGTATTTTTATATTGAATATTTTAACTGAAATGGAAGAAGTAAATTAGCTGATCTCTAACAATCAAGTGTACATTCTATAAGTTCTCTGTTTATATGTGTCATCCATTAAAAAGTTAATAACTCGCGACAGTAGGTTTAAAAGGTTAATATATAAGTAGTAGTCTTATTTAAAAAAAAAAAAAAAATCAATTTTCTAAATTTATAAGTATATGCATTGTATCATAAGATCATAGCTAGGGCCAACATCTTTTAAATATAATATCATATATCATATGCCTTGGGTTCTTTCTTTCTCAGTAAACATCTTCTACATTTAATTCGTTATTAGATTAAATTTTAATTTCAAAAATTTACGTTTATATATATTACGGATTACTTAATATTTCTATTTAATTTTCAATGATGATTTTGTACTAAATCTAGAAGTGAAAAGGTTGAAGTAAGAAAGATGAAAAGGTAATAGTCGTGGGAGGGCAGATTTAGCGTGTGAAAAGTGAAGTATTGGAAAGTTCAACTAAAGTCTCTTCATCGATTCAAGTCATTCGATATAACTACTTATTTATTTATATATATATATATATAGGGGAGTGATCAATGGGGAAGCTTCAATCTTGGAGGAAGGAAGAAGTAAATCTGGACCGTCCGTTAACATTCACCTAGGAGAATGTTAACATTAACATTCCCCGTGAAGAATGTTAATTAACATTCTATGAATAATGTTAACATTCATGAATGTTAACTGCTCGTAAAGAATGTTAATTAACATTTTCTTCACGGGGAATGTTAATGTTAACATTCTCCTAGGTGAATGTTAACGGACGGCTCAAATTTACTTCCCCCTTCCCCTAAGATTAAAGCTTCCCTATGAATCATTCCTCTATATATATATATATATATATATATAAAATCTTTTCATTTCGTTCAACGGTTTTTCTTGCTTTGTAGGTTTATTTAGTTCAATTTATAAATTTTATCCATTAATAAATAAATTAGTTAAGTTTTTAGCTAATTAAATCTAAACATTATTACTTTTTGAAAGAGTATTAGTTAATATCAATATATAAACTTAAAATACAAATCTAAATCTAAATGTAATTCATATACTATAGTTACGTATTTTTCACCTTTTTTCTTTCTTTACCTATGTACCGATTAAAATTTTAGACCTTGAAAGATAATAAATAGATTTAATTATATACACCTAAAAATTAGCCTAATAACAAGAGGATACTATAGTAAAGCTCAATAATTAAAAGAAAAATAAAATATATAATCACTAAATACATTAGACTAATTTTATATTATAATTAAGCATATGTATCGTAGCAGTGCCTATGGAAGGTCCGTCCTTTGTCTTCCTACACGGCCCAACAACGACGTCACATGCACTTCGCTGTCTTGGGTGTCGTTCTTATGGTGTAGTTCTTAGCAAGACGGAGAGACAACGAGAATTGTCTAATCTTTTTTAATTTCAAATATATATAATGATATTATTAATAAATATGAGGGTCAAAAGTTTTATTTTTCATATTATTATAGATAATAAATTTTTATTTAATATTATTAAAAGAGTAATAATATGACACTAAATTAATATTTTAATTGTTCGGTTGGCTTTTATCTATCATAGTGAAGAGAGTAGGAGGAGGTGGATCATGGATCATTTTGATGTAATCACTCCACTTCTCAACTTGGTTGCTACCACTTTGAGTGATAGCTACCTTTTTTTTATTTTGTATATGTATAATTAATTTATAAAGGTAAAAATTATTTAAATGTGAGTCTAATTTTTAATATAAAAATAATGTGATAAATATATATAAATATAAATATTAATATTATTTTAATATAAAAATAATATAGTACCTAAATAATAATCTTTTTAGTAATCACTCACTTTGATCCGATACAGACTGATCATTGATCTTTGATTCGAAGAGATCACTTTCTATTCAAAAGCGCGTTGACATTCAGTACTGAGACACAGGCGCGTGGTTGAAAAGTTTATAAAAGTTGACACTGGCAAGCTTCAAAAGGTGGTCAATCTTTAGCATTTACAGAAATAGAAAAGAAATACGGAGTATTATTAAAAAAAAAGTTAAATGAAAAAAATAAAAATAAAACCAGGAAAAATTAAAGTTAAAGGAAGATAATCCACCCATGAATCTCTTTATTCCCTAAAAAGGTTGAAAAGGTACACTCTATCCCTCTTTCCAACTCCATTGTCAATCCTTTTCAATGATAAACTATAATCTTC
The DNA here is from genome assembly GCA_963921325.1 of Logfia minima. NCBI lineage: Eukaryota > Viridiplantae > Streptophyta > Magnoliopsida > Asterales > Asteraceae > Logfia > Logfia minima. The sequence continues at coordinate 36,378,901 of OY992767.1, forward strand.
AATAAAAGTTAATTCAAATTCACAAAATAAAAGAAGTTAAAAAAAACACTCATGTCATAAATTCAAACAACTGTCTATTTTTCTGTAAATTAGACTGATATGATCATAATATAGTTAGAGTAATGATAAATAGTTTGTATAATTTAAACGTACATATAAGTAATTCAACAAACTAATTCTCAGTTAGAATATAATTTGTATAATTTAAGTGTATATATAAGTCATTCAACAAACTAATTTATTTTATATATTAATATAAATATAAATATATTTAGTCTTTGTTATTAAAGAGTTATCGATTTATGATATTGAAGTGACCTTCTAATCATACGATTAGAAGTTTAAATTCTAAAAATAAGATGCATATATTCATAATGAAATGTATATTTGTAGTAGTTGTGTTCCTTGGTACTATTTTTCTAAAAATAAATTAAAAATTGGTTTTTGTTAAATTTTAAAACAAGTCAATTCATTTAATATATCTATAGTTTTGATAGCTAAGAATAAAAGTATAGTACTTTAATGAAAATGCACTATTGAAATAGAAAAAAACAAATAAAGATATAAATGCAGAGAAGACCAGAAATACTTGCAACTCAAACTACTCTTTCCATATCTCCATAAATTCTTTTTCGTCTTTCTCTTTCTATCTGTACAATACAAACAGACATTACCATCATCCTTTCCCTTTGTTCAATCTTCAACAATCTACTTACAGATATATATAAATATATATATGTATATATTCTCTCATAACTAGAAATTTTAACCATGGATAAATATAAATCCAGCTAATAAACCTCTTAGAAAAAGCTAAGTTTGTTTTTATTTCCAACTTTTACTCTACTTGTTTGTATAAAGAAAACACCTATTTTAAATCACTCATCTTTCATGTCTAGTGAGAGAAACCAAAAAAATCATGAAGGTGGGGTTTTCTCTTCAAATACCTTTTAAGTTTTTTTAAAAAGACTTACAGTTTCAGCCTCTTCATTTCAAGATTCTCAAGACTTTGATCAAAAGTTTAATTTTTTCAACTTTTCTTTAAATTTCGCTTTCTGGGTGTAGTTTTATTCATGATTTCATACAAAAACCAGCCCATTCAGAGTTTCATTTTTGAAAAACTATAATTACTGTCCTTCATTCAAGATTTTGAAGCATTTGATCAAAAGTTCAAATTTTTGGGCATTTTGTAATATTCCAACTTCTGGGTTTTGTTTAAATAGTGATTCCATACAAAACCCATAATTTTCATTTGTCCGATTACAAAATTTGATATTATGAGGGCAGGATTAAGTACAATCCTGCAAACCCTTACGCCGGAATCGGCGAACGTTCTAAACCATTCCATAGCAGAAGCAGGGCGTCGTAATCACAACCAAACGACGCCGCTTCATGTCGCAGCGACACTTCTCGCCGCACCAACCGGATTTCTTCGGCAAGCGTGTATCCGGTCCCACCCAAATTCATCTCACCCGCTTCAGTGCAGAGCACTTGAGCTCTGTTTTAGCGTAGCGTTAGAAAGGCTTCCTTCTAATGCTACGTCATCGCCGGCAGCAGCTGAACCCCCCGTTTCAAACGCATTAATGGCTGCATTGAAACGGGCCCAGGCCCATCAACGCCGCGGTTGCCCAGAACAAGAACAACAGCCTTTATTAGCTGTTAAAGTTGAGCTTGAACAGCTTATTATTTCGATATTAAATGACCCAAGTGTAAGCCGGGTCATGCGAGAAGCTAGCTTTTCGAGCCCGGCTGTTAAAGCAACTATTGAGCAATCTTTGAATAACAATGCTTCTGTTGGGAATGGAAATGGGAATCATATCGGATTTCGGCAATCTCCAATATCCGTTAATCGGAATTTGTATTTAAACCCAAGGTTTCAAAGAAATGATGAAACTTCAGTATCATCGTCATCTTATAATAATTTGTATTTGAATCCAAGATTACAACAAAAACAGGGGAATTTGAGTTTGAATCAATCAGGGCAGACAGGAAGTGATGATATCGCAAGGGTTATGGAAATTATGTGGAAATCAAAGAAAAAGAACCCGATTTTAGTAGGGGATTTCGAGCCCGAATCAATCAAGAAAGAAATATTGATGAGAATTCAAAAGGGGGAACTTTTAACACAAGAACAATTCAACAACGTGGAGGTGATTTCACTTGAATTTCAACCTGATAAATCAATTATTCCAAAGAAGATTATGGAATTAGTCGATCAAATCGATGGCCAAACTCGAAGTTTGGATAATGGTGGTGGAGGTAATAGAAGCATTGTTGTAGATTTAGGTGATTTGAAATGGCTGGTTGAGCAACAAACTAATGTGGTTAATCCCAACACTGGTCGTAATATCGTGGTAGAGATGTCGAATTTAGTCACTAAATTCGGGTTGGAGAACCATAACGTTTGGTTGATCGGAACTGCTACGTGTGAGACTTATTTGAAGTGCCAAGCTTATCATCCATCAATGGAAAATGATTGGGATTTACAAGCTGTCCCAATTTCATCAAGATCACTTTTCTCTAGCAGGTAAAGATTCAACTTTCATGTTGTTTTAGTTAATCTCATATTGATAAACAAATCACTAAATTGTGAATTAATTTGGTCGAGTTCGTTGTATATATAGGTTTGGGACTAATGGGAATTTTGGGAGTTCGGTTGAATGTTTAAATTCGTTTAAGAATTCTTCCCGAATGCCACCTTGCTGCCAGAAATGTTTTCATGATTATGAACAAGAGTTAGCGAAATTAAACGATGTTGAGAATTCAAGTATTGAGGCTAAGAGCAATCTGCCTCAATGGTTACAAAGTGCAAAAGCACAAAGTGGTGAAACTGAAACTGAAACTGAAAGTGATATGAAAGTGCCTCAACGATCTCGGGTACTAGATTTGGTCTCATTATATTTTGCTATATAAGATGCTTTTATGTGTTTGAGTTGTGAAATTTTGTTTCGTTGTATGTAGGTTAATGGTGAAGAATTGCTGAAGGAATGGAGTAATATATGCTCGAGAATCCATCCGAACTATAACCAAAGTCCTACTTTTGCAAGAATGATGACGGGTTTTGTACCAAACGTACCTGTTGTTACGACGTATAAACCACACAGGCTTTTGGATCAAAGTCAACTCGGTCAACAGCAGGAGGCTCCTCCGAGCCCGGTTCATACAGAGCTAGTTCTTGGACCCAACGAGGGTCATGAGGATTTACCGATTAAAGACTTTTTAGGATGTATTTCATCCGAACCACAAGCCAAGGGTAACTTCGTCAACGCAGCAAATGCAGACTCGTACAAGAAACTTGTCAAGGGTCTGATGAAAAAGGTGTGGTGGCAACCTGAGGCAGCATCTACCATTGCGAAAACCATAACACAATGTGGTTCGAGGGGTACTGTGTGGATGTTGTTTGCTGGTCCTGATCGGGTCGGCAAGAAAAAAATTGCGTCGGTTCTTGCTGAGCAGGTTTGTGGGGCTGACCCGATAACAGTTTGCCTTGGGTCAAGGCGTGATGAGGATGAAATAGATATTGGATTTCGTGGAAAAACGTCTTTGGATAGGATTGTTGAGGCTGTTCGTAAGAACCCGTTCTCGGTAATTGTGCTTTCGGATATTGATGAAGCGGATATGCTTGTTCGTGGGAGTATAAAACGAGCAATGGAGAGAGGTCGGCTGACGGATTCTCATGGACGTGAGATTAGTCTCGGGAACATTATTTTCGTGATGACAGGGAACTGGTCGACATACAATGTTGATGAAATGCTTGATGAGAATCTATTGCATTCGTCAAGTAATGGCTGGCAGTGGAAGCTGACCGTTTGTGAGAAACGATCAAAGAGGCAAGCCGATTGGCTTCCAGGGGGAAACGTTTCTACAAAACAACAGAAGAAAACAGGGTGCGGGCTCTCGCTTGATCTGAACCTTGCAATGGATGTCGAGGAAGAGCGAATAGACACAAGCGATCTCAGTATAGAGCGAGGAGACGAGGATCCTCATTTTGCAGTTACATCAGTTTCTATACCACATGAGCTTGTGGGCCCGAGTGATGGTATGGCTGTGTTCAAGCCAGTCCTGTTCGGGCTCATTCGTCGTGAAATCGAGAAAACAATCAAAAACACTTTTTCATCGGTATTCGACGATAAACTCTCCATTGAGGTCGATGAAGCAACACTAGACAACATTTCAAGCGGGCTATGGTTTGGGCAAACGGGCCTAGAGGACTGGGCTGAAAACGTATTAGTCCCAAGCTTTCACAAGCTCATGGGACGTTTATCGTCTTCAGTTGATGAGTTTGTGGTTCGTCTTGAGTCCGGTCGTGATCTCGATCAAGAAAACCATGACCGAAATCAAGATCAGCTGCTAAGCAAAATTAGTGTAATGGTAGATACAATTTAAAAAAGTTAGAGGGGTTAAATATGTAACTCTTAGTTTCTCTTGGGATCACAGTTGTAAATAGACAAAGTCTTTGGATAGTGAAGAAAAGGGCATATATTAAAACCTTCTGAAACTTTTTTCTTGAGAAAGGAAAAAAAAAAACATTTTCTAAGAAATTTCTATAATCCTTACTTTGTTTTGTTTTAACTTTCGATCTTTAGTTGCTACTAGACACGATTGTGGTTGGGTATTGAATTTGATATCGAATTCACTGTGATTCAGTGTTAATTCGGTGTGAAAAAGAGACTCTTAAAATTATTTTGGAATAACGACACAAAGAAAAAGAAAGATAGTAGGACTCACTTGCACCCTTCAACAGAGTGTTAATGCATATTGGGCCTTCAACGCTGACTAGAGTGATTTTCTAGAAAAGGATTATACGAAAAAGCTTAAAAAGTATTTTATTATTAAAATAAAAACTTTTTCAACTAAAAGCTCTCAAATATTTGGTGTAAAGTTTTTTAGTCCAAATATTTATATTTAAACTATCTTAATTTAGAAAAGTTAAGTTATTGGAAAGCTTTTTCACGGTAAAGACGAAATTCTTTATAAAAAATTTTAAAGAAGAATAATGTGTCATATAAAAAGCTTTTAAATTTTTTTTGTTATTGTAGATGCTCTTAACTACGAGCCTACAAGGGTCTAAGTTGTTTAATGACAAAACTACGTGCCCATAAAAAAGTATTTTTGTGTAATTAGGTGTTGAAAGCAAAGAACACTCGTAATCCAATTTGAAAGAAGACAGTTGCAATAGAATTTGATATATATAATATTACTGGAATTTTAATTCAATTACGGAGTTGATTTTAGCATTTGAATCATTTTTTCTTTTGTTATATTTAAACTCCGTATTTCGTAAGTGTGAATCATTTGCAGTGATTTTAGCGTTTGAATGAATACATCTTTTATATGTGTGTACAAGGAGACGTCATTTAGAATTTTAGATATTGAGTGCTAACACAAACATGTATATAATGTCATATCTTATTCTATCTTATTCATTTGTATAGTATTTTTTTTCCTTTTCTTCTTGGTATAGTACTATAGCGTATAGACAACTATTTTACAAAGTAGTTCGTTATGCAAAGATTGCGAGTGAAATTACCAAACTACAGAGGACGGGTATGGACGAAATTTCCCCCCATCATAGCAAATATATTGAAAATGGCATGGTATAGTTTTGTACGTTATAGTTTACTTTGACTTTACATATTTCAAAGTCAATTACGTACTTTAATATGTTAAATCATGAAAGTTCGTTGACTCAAATACCTTTTAGTTGCGTAGATTACAAGTTTAAAACGGCTATTAAATTAATTCGTTTATATCGTGTTTGTCTTATTGATCATGTTTTTTACCATAGATGTTCTTATATTTATATCTTTGTCCAAGTCTTCATCCTTTTTTTTCTTCTTTTTTTTGTTTTATTTGTTTATTTATGTTGAATCTCAGATATCTTCTTGCCATATAGTTATTGACTTATCGGACCACATACCCGTATTTCCGTAGTCCATTTTTATAACTTTATTTAGTGATGACAAAAAATTCATGTCGGACAAGGAAATTAAGTTTAGACGAGTTAGAAACGTCTGATTTTTCTTTTTGTCTACTTGTTTTGTTTTGATACGCAAACATATTTTTGTCCATTTTTCTTGTATTATATTAAAAAAAGATTTACAGACAAATTAAATATATATATATATACATATATATTATGGACTACACACTAAACCATGGTTGTAGTGTCGACTTTCGTAACAATGTGTGCGTTAAAATGAATTGAAGAAGTAGAAGTTGGGATTAGGGGTGTTCGAAGTCGAATATATGAATTTTGAATATTCAAAATTTTAAATGTTAAATATTGCTATTCAAAATCCGAATAAGAGATTTTGAATATTTTAATTTTCAAATATTCAAATATTCAGAATTATAAAAATCATCATTTAAATCTTTCAAAATGTTACATTATATGATCAAAACTTAAGTTATTGAGTTTATATATTGAAAATAAAAGAGATTAGACCACGTAATATCATTAGTAATCAATATTTAATACTTATAATTTATTTATCTCTTATATACTTCTCATAATATTAGAAAAAATAGAAAGAAAAGTTTGATTTTTCAGATATCAGGTATTCGAAATATTCCAAATTTTGTGAAAAACAACATCTATATTCGAAAAAAAGAAATCTGAAATTCAGGTATCTCCAAATTTTAAAATGGGTGAAACTTTATTTATTAGATTATACAAAATTATAAAATCACTATTTAATATAGTGGGTGGTTAGAAAGGTGGACAGTTGGTCCTGTCTTAATATGTAAAAGGCACCTTTGAACATTTGTTGATTCGTCACTTTTGTACTTTCAGACAAACCATAGGGGAGCTTTCCTTCTAATCAAAGACTACTTTTGAAATCAATCAGTAATATCTTTTTCTAATTCTATTTGCATAAAAAGTGTGGCTGTTTGAGTGTTATTTAAGTTAACGGTTGATAGTTCTATTTCCAAATCGATAGTTCTAATTCTACAAGTCTAAATTAGATTTTTTTTCCTTTTCAGTCTTCGTTTATTAGTGATAGAAGTGGAGTGGTACCCATCAGTCATCGTTTACTAGAGGGCATTTTCAACAGATATGTATTAGAATAAGTTTAGGCTAGTATGGCCGAGTCGAATTGTATAAATAAGTTAGGATCCATTAGGGTTTATTACGTCTTCTGTACTATTATATTGTTACTTAATAATGCATTGTAACTTACGTGGTCTCATTATTTAACTCTGCATTCAATTGGCATGGTTCTTGTTTTTCACCTTTTCCCAACTTGGGTTGGAATTATTGATGCTATATATTTATCTGTTTCACCAAAAGAAAAAAAAAAAGGTGGCAAGTGGGATCAGGATGCATGACAAATAACAAAATGTCTTTTTAAAAGTTGTTCATCTTTTTGGTGATATGCAGGCTTTTTGTACCACCATGTTTTTTTGTTCCCTCTAGACCACTGCCTAAGGGCAGTGCCTTACTAATGTCTTCAAAAGAACGCCAGTGCACAACCATGGGCACGGAGCAATTTTTGGACCTGCTTCGGATGCAGCATGTGGGTAGAAATAGAGAGCAGACAGGGTGGGTGGGTCAGGGTTGGGTTATTTTAATATTTTTTTGTTTTTATTTTTCTTTCGAGTATGAAATAAATGTATTATTAGTAAATATAAACCCAATTGTTAAGTTATGTGTATGTTTTAATAGACATTGAAATGTCTTTGGTCAGTTCTTAAGAAGACTTGTTAATGTGGCACTGAGTTGACAATTAATTTTTCAGAACTTAGAGTTATCATAGTGAGTGGTCTTAGTCGTTTTTTTGAAAAAGAAATTTCCCAACAATATTTGATATTTATATAGGGAATTAATTAGAATGGGCATGAAATTAGCAGTTTGTTAATTAAAAACTCACCAAAAGATATGTTAGAAGAAAAAAAAGATGATATTGGTAAGCTTGCATATACTCGTATAGTATTGTAAGTTACTCACAATGAGAGGAATGTGTGTATGTATTCCCTAAAGTGAAAGAGCTTAATGTCTAAATTCTTGAAATCTAGAGATGGCATTGGATTTTTACACCTTTAAAAACATACCAAAAGGAGCTTTTAAAGCTAGATCACTGAGTCAAATTACTATACATTTGTTGACCCAACAAGTCAACTAATTATGGAGTAACAGATATGATATTATTATTTTTTCAATATTGTCATGTTTCATAGTTTCTATAAGTTGGGCTTTTTCCGACAATAACTTGAATCCTCTTAATTAGAAGCTCAATTTGTGGCAAGTTTTGATGCCAACAATGTGTCCACGAAATTTGACGTCGTCGTTCTCATCCTTTGTCTGGCCACCAACGGTTTTGTAAGGACGCATACTTAAATGGATATTATGAATAAAACGGTTGTGCCTTTCGTATTTAATTCTTGACGTTCTAATCAGACCATCCAAAAGTTTAAATAGAAAACCTAAAGAAATGTTATAGTTACACAAATTTACAAAAGATTAGATACAAAATGATGTGACTAGTGAAATGGGCTGATCATATTATTCTCCTTTTTATGTCATAATTCTCTCTATTCATTTATTGAACCAATCCTTTTATACGAGTTATTTTGTAAATTTTTGTAAGCATAGCGTTTATCAATATAAAATTATTATAGCTAGAAGATAAACGAGTCCAACTCAATATCTCCGGATGGGCCACAACTCGAATGTGACCAAATAACCTCCAAGTCCACTAAAACCATGGTAAGAACTTATTTGGTCACATAGAACTAAAGGACTTGTAAAGAGTTCATTAAATCTTCGGGTATTACCATTGCTTTAGCGATAGACTAACGCAAAGTAACATTTGACAAAAAGAAAAGAAAAAAAACTTTATTTTCTATGAAATTTAACCCAAACTAAAGGACTAAACTTGTACTATCAGGTTGATCTAGACTTGGGCCAGGAACAATTGGGCCCAATGAAAGAAGTAGAGAGAGTCAATGGTCACAAACTTCTCACTTACGGGCTTACGGCTAAAGCTCCATTTCACTTTACCTTCTTTTTTTTTTCTTTAATATATACGAGAAATACAGTGAAAGTACAATATTAAAATTAAAATAGTTAAAATATTTTTTTTTATTCACATTTTTTTTATCGTAATTTTGTATTTTTTCTCCTCACATAAATTTTCAGTTGTATATTTTTTTATTTTTTACTTTTATGGAAAACTTAAAATATAAACCTTTATTATTTTTTTATTTATAAAATTGTATAAATAAGTAAGTTTTTTGCTTTACAGAAACTTTTAACCGTGAACTTTTATTTTAAAGCAAATATAATCCAATAAAAAGTTAAAAAATATAATCCAATAAAAAGTAAATATGATTTCAAACTTAATCAAAAGGTTATTTTGATGAATCAAATAGTTAAAAAATTATTTTCCTTTTCTTCTCCCGTGAAACTACTCCTATACACTACATGTAAAAGAGTTGAGGAGTAAAAGTGCAAATTAAAAATACTTATCAAGCATGTAATCGCTTAAAAACCACCACTATCATATCTTCATCTCCATCTCCCTGAACTATAAATTAAGACTTCTATGAACTTTTAATTCGTTCATTTTTTTATCGTGCTAGCAGAAGTAAATACTTTCGGTGTTAATCGAATCTTGAAAACTTTTCTAATAGTCGTCTTGAAGATAGACGTTTTAACAATTAGAAACTAATGTAAATCAAGATTTGATCTTATTTAGAAAATCACAACGTTCCACAAAATCATTACAATCACAATCCTCTCTTAACTTTACCGAAAAGTAATTTGATGCATTGGTATAAACACTACATCCCCAAGTTGGTTAATTGGTCCAAAATTCTAAGCAAAATCTATATTGGATATCAACTTCTCAAGTCTTTAATCAAGAAATATACTTCCGACGCTATAAAGAATGAATCCTTTAATCAAGAAATATCCTTCCGACGCTATAAAGAATGAATCCTTTATACTCGTTATGTTTTTTTATCTTGAAAAATGCTTGATAACTTTAAATTTAGACTTAAAAATGTGATTGTCGAAATGAAAAAACATAATTAATTAATAAAAAGAAGAACTAATGAATTAAGTACATCATTGATTATATGATTTAACCTAAATTTAGATCTATATCTTAAGACTTTTTAGCAAAACTTATCTCTGCAAGATCAATTTCTAAAATATATATAAATCCGTTTTATTCTTTCACGGGTACCGTGGATTCCTAGAACTTCACCAACTTTGCTTTAGCCAAGGTTGACCACATTTATATACTACTCTACATAACAGATAGATAGAGAAATTATTATAAAATATAGATATAGTACATTCATATTGACTTTTACCAGAATTGACTTACTGAAACAAATGGAGTATTTGACTGGATCAAGATCAGAGCCGTCTTCAAGGGTGTGCAAGTAGTGCCACTGCATAGGGCCTCAAACCTTTAAGGGCTTCAAAATCTTGTACATAGTATATATATATATACACACACATAGAGGAATGATCCATAGGTAAACTTTAATCTTAGAGAAAGGGGGAAGTAAATCTGGGCCGTCCGTTAACATTCTTTACGGGAATGTTAACACATTAACATTCCCGTAAAGAATGTTAACGGACGGCCCAGATTTACTTCCCCCTTCCTTCAAGATTACCCCATCCCCATTGATCACTCCCCAATATACATATATATATATATATATATATAATATTTGTGTAAAAACATGTACATACATATATATATATATATATTTTAAAGGCCTCTAAATAGTTTAAAAGAATTTCGGTCTAATTTTTTTTGCTAAAGCGTATATATGATAGATTGAACCTTGTTGTAGAAAGTTAAAAAGAAAATAAAAATTTTAAAAGCTAGTTATAAACCCCTAAGAGTACTTCATGGTGGTTCAGAAGTTATTCGACTGTCACTTTCTCTTCTTTATTTTTCGTTTTAGTTTAAATACTAGGTACATGAATTCACAACTGAAAACAAAATTATATTGTGATCAACGTAATTAGTAATTACCAACCATCATATATAATTTAATTTCATATAATACTATTGAGATAATAAATTTTGATGCTTTTTAGTGACGTATCAAACTTCTTTACTTGATTTTCATATTTGTAGCTTATAACAATTTTGAAGTAATAATGAGATTTTAATTACCTAATATATACACATATAACTAAATTTCGTGTCTTAAAGGGGCTTGTTATTCTGTTGTCGTACAGGGCCACCGAATTTTATGGGACGGCCCTGATCAAGATCCAAGCTAACCCAAAAGAAAATCTTTATAACAAGAAAAAAAAACAGGTTTGTATGGTATGTACAAAGGATGAGTGACTACTTCTCCTACTTCTAAAAGATAAAAGGAATAATCCATATTTTCCCTAGCCAAAACAGCCGAGAATCCAGATTAATCAAGCAACGTCATCTTATACCAGACGTTGGAAAAATCGTATACTGTTTTGGATTCGACTATTCTAGCTGGGGGAAATATGGATGAGTTAAGCGTGATTCTGTCTAAGTAAATCTATGTTCGAGATTCAACATGAAAATCTGTATTTTTTGGTACATGGTTCGAAGCTTCTTCGAGCCCATGAAGCATCTTGATGACATCTACTGTGTCATCAAGATAATATTTTGCCATACTCGGCTTTTGTCCTACGGTGCAAGTAAATACTTCAGTGATCCCATTTCCAAGTGAACTTGAGATCTTTTCGAACATGTCTTCATCTGACTGGTCATCACCAATGCACAAAACAAAATCAAGAGGTTTCCCTCTGCTTTGCATCGTTGTGACTAGCCGGTCCACCACCACCCCCTTGCTCACACCCTGTACACAAGTATAATTAAGGAATAAATACTAATACGGTATACTAACAGTGCTACAACGGACGGTTGGAAAGGGGGTCAAAATAAATAACTTTGAATTGGACCTGCTAAATATGCATTAAAGAAATACAGGAGATTTTTTTTGTACATATTTTTTCAATTTTTATTTCCAGCTATACGAGCAAAAAATTGTAGATTAACTAGATATTGAAGGGTTATATTTAACTAGCTCAACCATTTTTGGACAATTTCTTTTTCAGCTATATATGTTTCTTTAAGTTACACTTTTGACCTTAAGTCATTAAAACATAACACGAAGTAAGGGGTCAAAGTCGTCGTCTCAACAGTCTACCAAACTTTTACTCATACCTGTGGGTTCACCTCGACGATCTGTTGTCCTCGTTTCACAACCACAGGCTCTTTAGCAAGCACGCTCTCAAGATGATCCAATAACTCTTTAGCCTGCCATGTCCCAAAGTCAGGATCAGCTTCTTGATGATGCCAAACCAACGCACTTTCTTTTTGCTCAATAAACGACCCATCGGTCGCCTCAGTGTAATGTTCCATCACCGGTAACACCACCTTCTTCCATCCAATATCCACGCTCACCCCACACGATTCCCAATCCGAGTCCCCGCTCCACCTAAAACGTGAAAAAATAAAATGGAATTTATAAAACATCAAAACAAAATCATTCAAAAACATAATTAGAAAAGTTTTGTATGACAAATGGTTTACCTTGTAAAGTATCCATGTTCTGCTGATAACCCTAATTTCTTACACGAATCGAACCACGGCCCTAACGCATCCTTCCCTCGACCACTAACAATAAACACGACATTTTTATGATCTTTCGACAGGTTGTTCAATAACGAGATAACTTCTTTACTAGGCGATTTATCAACCATACCCCGTGGCATCACTGTACCATCATAATCAAGCAAAATCAACCGGCTATTCGTCTTGTTATAAGATGATACAATATGCTCAACAGATAGTTTCCTAAAATCAGGAGCTAGAGCCACAACACGAAAAAATAAACCAAACCCGACACCCCAACATCGTTTGTGAAAATGCTCCTTACAAGCCCTTTCGAGATCTTGATCAAAACTTTTGGCCCAATAAGCAACATCATGAGAACTGATGTACTTATAATGCTTCTCATGTCTCATTTCTTTCTCCCTTTCGGGCATTGTGATCGCTAAGTTCATAGCTTCGGTAACGGAGTCAATGTTCCACGGGTTGACCCGGATAGCACCACTTAAAGATGGTGAACACCCGATGAATTCGGATACTATAATAACACTCTTCTTTGCTTTTGGGTTTCCTTCGTGCTCATTGTTTAGTAATACTTTATCCAACTCTTGGTTACTTTGTCTAGAAACAGTGTACTTATAAGGGACCAAATTCATTCCATCTCGAACCGCATTCACAACCACACATTCGGCTATCGAATAATATGCAACTTTGTCATGTGTTGAGACCGGGCCGGTTATGAACACAATCGGCTCATACCCGCCTTTTGAGAACTTACGGTTAACCTCACGGGCCACATTTTGCATCTCGTTCTCGACTTCTTGAACGTCTTGACCTCGGCTTCGGGCGGGGTTCAAGATTTGAACCAAAACCACTAAACCCCTCAATTCCGGATAGTTTTCCAAAAGTTTCCCAAATGCTAAAAACTTAAAAGTTATACCTTTAAACATATCCATATCATCAACACCCAACACCACCACTCTCCCATTATACTTTTCCCTCAATTCTCGAACTTTTGATGCGGTTTCCTGTGACGATTTAATCGACTCAATCTGACCCATATCGATTCCAACTGGTAAAATCTTGATGCTTACGGTTCGACCATAATATTCAAGACCAATGTAGCCTCGTTTGGATTTATAATCAAGTCCCAACATTCTACTACAACACGAAAGAAAATGTCGAGCATAATCGAACGTATGGAACCCGATTAGATCACAGTTTAGTAGTGCCCGAAGTATCTCATCCCGGACGGGTAAAGTCCGGTATATTTCGGACGACGGAAACGGGCTGTGCAAGAAAAACCCGACCCGGATCCGATGAAATCTTTTTCTCAAAAAAGTTGGCACTACCATAAGATGATAATCATGTATCCAAACATAATCTTCATCCGGGTTAATAACTTCCATAACTTTATCCGCAAATACTTTATTCGCTGAAACATAAGCCCGCCATGCTGCCTTATCAAACCGGACTCCCTGAGTCCGAGTTACGGGCAGCATGTAGTGAAAAATAGGCCATAAATAATGTTTACAAAACGCATGATAATATTTATTTTGTATTTCTAAATTTAAAAAAGTTGGTACACACCTATATTTTTCCAACAATATTTGAGCAACTTCTTCTTGGTCTGATGGCTGTATATCCACGGCTAAGGACCCAACATATATGCATTCAATTTCTGACCCGGGTTCGGGTCGTAACCCGGCTTTGATTTGAAGTACTAGTGAATCCGGGTCGAATTCAAACACCCACTTTTTAATATTTGTATCAAATTTAGCTTTAACCGGTAGCTGATTTGCAACGATGATCCGGCGGCCGGACGATAAATTCCGGCCACCATTGTCGGGTTCATCGAAATCGGATAAAATACCGGGTACGGTCATGATCCGGGGGATCCGAGGGCGATCGGTAACGCACGAATAATCGTCGAGATTGAGGAGATTGAATGATGATCTAGACAACATAATTGGATGAATTTGTGAGTGAAATGATTGATGTTTGTGTTACAATTTGGTGTTACGAAGTTGGGAATGGATAAAATGATTGGGAAATGATGAAATTGATGGGAATTTCATGAAAAGAAATGACGAAATTGGGGATGAAATTGAAGAAGGTGGTGGTGGTGATGGTAGAAAGGATAAGAACAAGGAATAAGCAGAGAGAGAACGAGTGTAAATCAATGTATACACATAAATAGAAACATTTGTTATCCGTTTTTATATTTGGTGCAGATAGATAGATAGATAATTATCGTGTGAACACGTTTATATTATTTAAATAAAGTACGTTTTAATTTTACTTTATTGTAATGAAGTTATATGAAAGTTTTAAACGGATTATACGGTATTTAGCCATTTAATAAATGTGACGATTTTTACGTCAATAATAAATATATTAAATACTCATGTGTTATGATATTGACAATTTAATATTATGGTGTATAATCTAGAAGTGTATAGATAAAATACAACCTTAAACACTTTTAGTGACAAATCTGGATTTCAACGTATAAAGATAACTCAAATTTTGGATACTTAAGAAAGAAAAAAGAGGTGTACTTACCGTTTCACTTGTGGATAATTATCAAACAATAATATAATATTACATATTTTATTTTTATTTAATAACCGACACGTTATTATTTGCTATAAATTATAAGTCAAAAAGTATGTTTAGGTTATTTTAGGTATGTCGAGTGGATTTGGTCAAGATATTTATCCGAAAAGTTGAAGAGTTTGTGGGGTTACGGAGAGGGTAGTTCGGATGTTTCCATGTACATACTCTCAACCCCTTTTAATTTGAATATAGTACAAAACTCGACCATATTTAATCTCATTCAGAAAACCAACTTATGCTTTTATCATATAGTTCGAATTCAAAGGAATGGTCATGGGTTTCAAACTATTAATCTTGAATTATATAGAGTGAGTTTCGCAAAAGGGTTATGTTGTATTTAGTACATTCACAAAAGGTTCGTGCATAAGGATGGTCTTAGAGGTGTAAATGAGTTAAGTTGAGCTCGAGTTCGACTATGTTCAAGCCCGAATCGTATAAAATTCATTGAACTCGAACTCGACTCATTTCGAGCCTAACATATAAATTCGAGTTTAGTTCGTTTCGAGTCTAGTATATAAAGTTCGAGCTCGACTCATTTGATATCATACAAAGTCGACCTCGACTCATACCCGAGTCATTTACTCTATAATAATATTTATTTTGCTATTATTTTATTAATCAATGATATTTATTTATCTTTGTGTGTAGTATTCTTATTATAAATAATACAACTAATTAATATTATTATATTGAGTATTATGTAATTATATATATAATGATTGCTATTGTGTAATTATATATCATATAATTATATAAAAAATAATGAAAGTATCTAAATGAAAAGCTCGTTTAGGCTCGGGAACTTGTTTAAGCTCGACTTGAATCGAGTTTTTAACGAGTCAAACTCAAGTAGCTCACGAGAAGAAACTTGACTCATTTACACTCTCAGCCGGTTATGATCTTTTTATGCCCGACCGATTTAAACGGAAATACTCTTATCATGTTTTGTATGAAATTCTTTTCGGTAGTGTTTTTTTATTTGCGTATACTTATGTCCGGACTAATTATTAATTTCTCTAAATGAATTGACTTCTAATTACTTGAAACAGGATCGTTTAGGGATTTCAAGAGCCCTTCACCATGACTAAAACTTGCACCGTAACTAAAACGTAGGCCTTTAAATTTGAATAAAACAATTACTACATGTTTTAGTCCTTTAAAAACAAATAATTTAACTGTACGTAAAATTGATAGTTTTAATGGATGGTACTTAATTATATATTCATAATATTATTTTATTAGATAGGTTATTACAATTACGATACTACGTGTTGACATTAAGCATAGTAAAATCTTAAAATGTAATTATCACTAATTAATATATCTAAAATGCGACTACTATCAAAAAATTTATATCTTATTTTGTCGTGAAACGTAATTTTAATCAGAATATCATTTTTTTTTTTTTCATAAAGAACGGGTTAAACTCTGAAAATATTTCATGTTTATTATAATTAGAATATTTATTTATTGATGTAAACAATTAAAGTACTCCATTAAAATGTTAATTTTTATTATTTTTCGATTGATCATTTTGAGATATTTAATTTTAAAAAATGTGAGGAGAAAGTGTTTATGTGATATAAAGTTTGAACAACTAAGATATAATGTTTGAATTGGTGTAGGGATAATTTAGGTATTTACGATATAACTTTTAAGTCAAAGATGGTGATAAATAATAAGAGAGTATATATAGAGCACTTTGGAGTTTTATATACAACATTTTTAAATATAATTAATGTAATTTTAATTTATATTAATTTTATCATATTCATAAGACTCGCCATTGTATCTCAAAAAACTATTGTTATTGAGTCATCAATTTAAATAATTGTTAAAAAACAAACATGATATATGACTATCGTTGAGTCACTATATATTATAAAATATTATATTTGAATGTATAACACAGTTATTATGCTTTTAAAAACAATAGTTATAGCCAAATAATTAAATTGAAATGTTGGTAATAATAGAGATGTGAATTAGAAGATATATTTCAGAGATAATGTTTAGAGTTTGTTAGGATTTATTAGCAGTTATGTTTATGTTTATGTACATCTGTCTTGACTTTTTAAATAGATTAAGTCTCTTCAATTTCATTATTCCACGTGATATTAGAACTATAGCTTTAAAAATAAATAAAGTTATTGAATTTTTCAGTCGACAACCTTTAGCCGACGGTCCGAAAGGATCTCTCATTTCTTTCGCTTACCTAATATTTATTCCGTCGTCTTATTCACCTAATTGTTTGGTTTGTCTAATGACAAGTTCTACACAAACCCTATACGTCTTTCGTATAGTCTAAAACCTTGCACCTAAAGTTCCACTCATCGTCCAAAAGAAAAACAATAGATGACAGCCGTTCTTCTACTTAATTCTCTAAACACCTTAATTATCCAACATCTAAATCCTTCAGTCTCTTTGTGTCTTTTGTTTATTTAAGTACTTTCTCGAGTCAATGCTTCTCCAGATTGTTGATGACATCTTACTTTTGCATGAATTCTCCAACGTTGCTACCCAAAATCTACCATGCAAGTTCTATTTTTTATCTTCAATTTCCTGTTTTTTTCTTTGTTCGTCAACTCCTTATTTACTTTCACTTTCTTCTTTTTCCACAAAAAAATAAAATAAAATAAAAATAAAACAATAAAGAAAACCTTTTCACTTCGTCAAATTCTTACCGCCTTCGAGTTATCCCTCTCACTCTAAAATCATTTTCTTATCTTTGTACCTCTATTCAAACAAAAATAAAAAATTAATTTTTCTTCTCATAATCTCTTACTGAAATTGAAAATAAAAAACTCATATTGTATCACGTGTGCTATTACAAAATATCACATGCGATATTATAGTATGTAATTTTTAAAACCTATAAAAAGAAAGTTCATCAAAAATATATTATGTGATATGTGAGAGTTTTGTTAGATTGACTATTGTACCCATTTAAATAAAACTTTCTCATCAATTCTTTTATTTTTACAAGATTTAATGTACTCTTTTAAACTCAACTCATATATATAATGATGATGATATGATATTATAAACTTCTCAATTTAGCTAACTGGTTAAAAATCTAATAGTGATATATATTTGACTTATTATACATTTATTTATAGGATAAATAACAAGTTTACAATCTACTTTTATTAAATTGTCAAACATAGAATAAAAAGGTAAAAAATAAGTTATCGTTTTGTTAAAATTTAATAGAAAATAATAATGACAATCGTAAGACATGTAATTGAGAAATTAAAGACATATATAAACTATGTATCCACATTATATCAAATTCATAAACTATTTCCGTTGAAAATTAGCCCAAATTAAATTTCTTTGAAGTGAGAGCTTAACCAAATAAATCTTTATATTACGGCAATATGGCGTATGCTAGTTTTCCACATCACAAAAGCAACAAACGAAAAGAACAAGAAAATGCGGATTAGTATACTTTTTATATATTAAATATGCAAATATTATTTTCGAATCTCAATACATGTCATCAACTTCTTAAAGTTCTCACATGAAACGGATTCACTCAATTTCGTATCGTTCACATCAACCATGATCACTAGACTAAAATATAAATAAACGGGAACATCTTTATATATACTTTCATGCTCAGTTTTATCAAAACGTAGTTGAGCAACATATGATTAAACTATTAAAGTTTAAGGACGCTTCTCATAATTAAGTTAGTATTTATTTATACACAAGAGGTATTAAAAAGTAACTTATGGGTTGCTCGATCTTCAAAACTAATCTAATCTTATCTTAAAGAACAAGACAAAATAAAATGTAAAAGGAGTTTTAGATTGGGTATGGTTCAAGATAAGAAGACAATGAATCTAACCAACCTTTAAATTCGCATCTCTCTTAAAAAGTAACCAATGCAAGTTTCTATATAGGGAAAATTAGGACAAAAACACACCAAATAATTGATATGAAAAGGTACTAAAATAGGTGTTTAAGCGTTAACAATAAACCAATATTGATCAATAATAATGCATACTTTTACACTACAATAAATAATTTGTACTAACATAATTTTTTATAGGTACACCACAGTTACACAATAGATATATTGTACATTGTGTATTAAAAATAAATTTATATTTTTAATTATTAATTAAAATGTGCTATACAAATCAACTCACTATTACTTAACATAACAATTCTAGCTTAGGTATGGTGACATGTGATAGCGTAGAAAATTTCACCTCAAAAGTTTACTCATCTGCACACCTCATTAAAGTTGGAATAAACTATTTTTGTTAGATGTCATGAATCAACCTTAGATTTTATTGGACAAACTAAACTAAACAAAACATAGAAATAAACTAATGAGTAGACGACAAATACAAAATGGAAATTAAATAATTGGTACATCCACTTTCTACTATGAAGAAGGAAACGTGGCGTGCCCGGGTAAAATGGAGGTCAAACTCACGCAACTTGCCAAAATTTTTTTCTTCTCTTTTTAAAACATTTTATGCAAGTATATCTCTAATCTATTTTCTAAGACAAAACTGAGTATATATTATAATAAAAACGATAACTACAAATATATTATTTACAATAACATTATGATATTGTGTTATTTGTATATGTTTACTCTCATAATATTTTATATTTTATTTATATTTAATATTGAATAGTTAGAACTTTAGGTACTAATTATATTTAATATGTGTGTTCAATGATCAAAAGTAGGTACAAGACAATATGGAAGTAAAATGATCAATTTAGAGTTTAATTGGAACAAGTATTTAGCTAAATGTAGAAACGAGTAAAATGTTGAAGTTTTACTGAGAATCAGACTCGGCTTTGCAATTGAATTATTTTGCATTGTGAAGCTATAACAGCCACTCCATGGCGTTGTCGTAAAAATTTCTTGGTGCAACCATCTCACAGTTTTCCAGCCTATCCCGTTGCGATGAAATTACTTCGCGACGCGAAGTCTGGCCTACCTACTTACTATATATTCGACTTTAAACCTTAAATTTAGGGTTAGCTTTTACTTCGAACTACTTTGGGCGATTTTGGAGACCTTCCAGAGGCTTGTTCTTTACTTTTCCACCATTGTAACTCAAGGATAAAATATCATAACATCACCAAAAATTAGAATCATCGGTTTGATTTATACTATGAACAAAATTAAAAATTCTGTTGAATTGATAGTTTCTTTGATGTTGTTCACCCACATAATGAGCTAGTCTTCTTTGTATTCACTTAGATGACGACATTGGATTGTTAATCATTCGATTTTGTGTTATTGTTACTTAGTTTGAATTACACTTAATCAGAGATCCATTGTTATTAAGTTTAGTTGTTAATTTTTACACATGCGTTATTGGTTTATTAATAACAGTTAATTTGTTATTGATAACTTATGCTATATTGTTTGGTTTAATTGAATAGTTAGATCAACTAATAAACATATTGGTTGGTGTGAGACTTATAATTGTAACTTGATAATTGTGTGGTTATATAAGGAACACCAGTATAACCTAGGTGGTATGACAGTAAAACTAGATTATGTTGTAATTCATAAGTAACTGGTTAGTGAAGTGGTTATGTTAAACAAGGTTAACGAAAATTAATTTGAATCTAATAATCAACAGGTTATATTCGATAGAGAATTGTAGTGTCAATAATCATCAATGATAATCAAAAACAACTTTAACAAGCAATCCATGCTAGAAGGAACAAGTTTGAATGAATGCTCTTTTGATTCATTTATTATTCACATTAATTAATTGCTCTTAATTACTCGTCTAGTTTGCTTAATTACTTGCAACGTAAGTTGTGAAAAAAATCAAAACTCCTTTTCTAAATTAATTATTAGTAGTTAAGTCTAAATAAATATTATTTTCTGAAGAGACGATACTTAAAATATTATTAACTATATACTATATAAATATGTTAAGTTGCCTATTTACATAGTACTAAGTGATACTATTTCTTTCATATTTAAAGTCTAAATTTTACACATCATGTTATCTGTATACTATAATTCTTCATGTTAAAATGATTATTTATTTTCTTAAATTTGAATATTAATTCCAAAACAAATATGTTTAACCAGATTAGTTAAATTTAATATTTACATTTCATAGTGGATAAAAAATAAAATATTAATAATAATAAAATTCAAAGAAATATAGAATGATATTTACCATATTCTAACTAGGCCGCGGTCTCTGGTTGGACAAGATTTGCCACGTGTCTCTTTCCGATTGGTTCAGATTCGCAGAGTTTTGTTAAAACGTAAGTAGTCAGTGGGAGTTGCTCTCAATTTATCGTTATCCACTTATCCACAACCGCCTATCACATGTTTGGTCCCACTTTTAGATGGTCAGGTGATGACATGGCATTTGGGGGCGTGGCCAAAAACTTCGATAAAGGTCCTACCTTTGTTAGCCCAAAAAATATTCTCCACGTAACATCCACTCCTTTCTTTTCCTTTGTTCTTTTATATAAATAAATATAAATATAAATATAAATATAAATATCTAAAATCTAAAATATAATTATAATACACTAGAATTATAAGTTATAAACTTACATTACACAAATGGGGAAGTATAATATATAAATTTCAAAGAACAAAAAGATTAAATAAAAATATTTTTACTTATGCTCTTAATATAAATAAAACATATAAGTACATGGATCAATACATGAAGCTGGCACATTAATTAAAAACATACCTAATACATTGGCTTTAAGCATGCGTACGGCACAAATTACTGTATATCATCTCATACCGACGGTTTGATCAGGACATCAGGTTTTATCCTTAAAAGTATTTAAAAAGATGTTTGATGACCAATTATTACTATATTTTAGTCGATTTAAAAATATAATTTTTAATATTCTTAAAAATAAAAGATTAGCAACTATTTATATACATTTAATTGTTGCTACTGAAGTTTCCTAACTCTTTAACAAACCGGTACGTACCTGCTACCTACTATCCTGAAAATATGACAAAGTCAACATGTACCTTTTTTCTTCTTTTAATATCACAGTTATTATTATTATTATTATTGTTATTATTATTAAAACATCGGCAAATGTTAATTATACACTAACATAACATACTACCAATTTATATAGTCGATCCGTACAAATCTAGAGTAATCCACCATGAATCGTTGCTTCTTTTGGAATATCTCCTAATGGCCACTATCATACCACTTTTGATAACATTATGATAAAAGTGCTTCCAATTATAAATTACTATTGTTGATTGTTTCGATCAACACTATTTTAATAATTTAATTTCGAGCAAAAGTATTTATTTATTTATCTAATGTAAAGTGTAAACCACTTTTCCTATTTATGCCATTTTAATTTGTTTGTCCAGTTGGGTAGCTTATATGTATAAGAAAGATATATTACTAAATATATAGTTAATTCCTTCATAAACTATAGACACATTTGTTTGCCACAATTTTCCAAAGAGATTTTGATATATTTATAATTAAACAATTGTTTCGTCAACAAATATGCTGGTTTAGGTCTGTTTCATGCATCATTGTTGTTATCTCTTCTTATCCATATCTTTGTTGGCTTAGAAATTACAATGTTCTATCCTAGGAGGCTGCCTCTTTTTTCTTGTCTTGATCCCTCTTATGTTGTAACACAACCATCCCATCCCATCCCATTTCCCATTTATATATAAAGAACACAACAATTTTTCTTTGTCAATTCTGTTTAGATAAGGTTTCTTCAAGAACGAACTTAGGTCGACTTTTATATGTATTATTAGAAGACTATTAGAGACGTCTTAAGCGAAGGACAACAAAATTTGAGATCATTATATTTGACTACAAATGTCTTACAAATGATTACAAGTTTGTAAAAGCTAAAGAAAAACATTGTTAACCCACTTAATTAACAACACAGTTAATGTTATAATTTCATTGAGCATTCAAATAAGAATTATGCTATTGATAGTAATAAGGACTATATGTAAGATACTACAAATTGAAAATGTTGACTGGACAAGTATATATCTAAATTACCCTTTAGAACAAAAATTGTATCAACATCCAAGTATCCAACAATTTATTTTTAATGATAATGATTTAAAACATGTTTTGTTACAAAATTTCAAGATAAACTTGAGACAGCTCACATTCACATTAAGCCAAAGAGTAGTCAAAGATTAGGTTTCATACAGTTAGGATATCAAGAAAAGTTGTATGTACATAAAAACTGAAACAATCAATAGGTCAATAATTGTGGGCAATCTAGATGATTTACACCAAATGTGTTTCTCTCTTTTCTTTGATTTGTCAAAGCAAAGGTGTTAAAAAGAATGTTTTATAAGTTATCTATTTAGATTAGGGATAACTATTTCTGGATATATCTTGTCGTGTCTCTATCTGTCAAAGATTTGTTAGGATCCTCTTATTTCAAATCAAACTTTAATATTAATACTAAACAATAAACAATAAATAATAATAAATATAAGTTGAAGCACCATTCAAAAAACATTTTCACGTTCCCTCTAATTTATAATTTGCAAAATCATGACCATTTTTTATCTCGAAGAAACCCTTCTCGTCGCAAGCGGATTTACGAGGGGCAGAGATGTCGGTTGTCGTTTTAAAAAATTTTAAACTATATAATTTATCTTTTATATATTTATAAAAATATATTTTTGCGTTTTATTTTTAAATGTGGTCCCTCCGCCCCTGCTTCTTGAAACTATAGACGTCTTAATTTATATCATCCTTGATTATATCATGCACAAATTATTTCAGGAAACTAAATAAATGTCTTTACTCATCATTTGTGTTTTATGGATTTTTTTAATAATAAAATCAAATATTAATATTATATTGGTTAAAACTAGCCAGCTGCTTTTAAGAGTTGGGCTAGATTATGGACAAGATGGGCTGATCTTAAACTCTTGGTCCAGTACTATAAAAGTGGGTTTTATTTAACTGGCCCAAATTGTTGATAGTTGTTTTTTCTTAAAATTTATTTATTGAGTTCTGAGAAACCAAGAAGAAAAAGAAAACACAAACTTTCATTCATTAATAAACACTGGCAATAAAAATATATGATCAAATACACATTATTTGAAATTTGAAATTTAAAAGTTCTTATGTTCAAGAGAAGAATATTCTAAACCCCAAGTGCACTTGGTATCTGGCTATATTCTAAACCCCTTGATTTGGTCATGTCATTCTTGCACTGAAAATAGAATTCACTGTATGCCATGGACTGAAACAAAATCATTACCCCACTGAGTAAATATTGAATAACCCCAATAACGATCGGCATAGCAGGTGACAGTTTCGATCCAACGATAACAATAATCAACGTCACAAGAACGAAAGATAAATTCAGTAGAAACCCATTTAACCTATTGCCCTTCACAAGCTCTCTAGCTTTACCAAGTGCTACAAGCCCATAAGTATCCTCAACGACAGAAACAACGACAGCCAAACTCCAAACAACCGATAAATAAATAGAAAATGTGATGGAAAGAATTGAAAAGATGATCAGAAATGTGATTAGAACGATTCGGTGGTCAAAAAGTAACAGTGTCGGAACCAAAAAAGGCAAAAAGAGGAAACTTGTACAGCCACTAGCAAGAAGTTGAATATAGAAAGAAGTGACAAATGGTCTAGTCCAAGTTTTTGACACTTTCAACATAAGTTCTTTAAAAGACGAAATATCAGTAAGATTGTAGTAGCATGATGAAATAATAATAATGGTCGTTTGGGCGAAAACCACAACGAAGAAGTAGAAAACAAAATAGGCAAATTCTATTCCAAGAAAGATGCCAATATCTTCACGAATAGTAACCAAGAGTTTATTGTACTCTGGTGTACCGGGTCGTGAAGAGGCTAAGCTAAAAAGCTTGAGGATCAAATCGAAGACGATGGGATTGGTAGATTTAGTTAATACGATGAAGGAGAATGAGTAGAGGATAAGATAAATGGTGGCTGTGATGGCAATAAGCTTTCCATTTTGGGAAATAATTTTCAGTGGTGCTTTTAGGAGTTCAAGAAAACCATAAAGCTTGTTCATTTTTTTGTCGTTATTGTTGTTGTTGCAAATTCTAATACTTGGTGATAAAGGATGATACCCTGTTAGGTGATGGTAACAAACGTATGCATTCGATATTTAAAGAGAATTTAAAATATTTTTATTCTGAATTAATCTATTCTTAAAGACTATTTGACTTTGAAAAGTAAAGGCTCATGACTTTTAATCAACAAATAATTAATATACTATATGTAGTATATTTCACTTATATGCAATATGAACTAGCTTCGTAGAAATTGGTTGCAAGTAGAATAGTACTATGTAAAACTTGTAAGCAAATACTTTCTATATTTTTTTTTATCGAATTAGTATGCAATACATGTCTTGATTTCGCGGTTAATGAGTTCGACTGGAAAATACTTTTGGACTTCATACCTAGTTGTACATGAATCAAGTTTTAATCCCTCTGTTCCTGGATTGTGGAAAAATATTATATACAGAAAGGTCGATCTCAATTAATTAGAAAATTTCATTTTTTTCATAATCACGGGTTTGTCTATTACGACTTTGTACAAAGATATTATATCACAATTGACTGCAAGACAATTTGATGAAGTCCTTTGCCTTTTTCTAAAAAATTTGATGAAGTCAACTAAAATTAAGTTGGAACAAGTCTCTGTTTTAATTTTCTTCTTTGAATGGGAGGACAATGATTGAATTAGTATTGTAACAAGACAATATGTTCAATCATGCCCAATGATAAGGTTGATAATCATCCTTAATATTACTAGAGTAACCTTTGATTATCTAAACACAAAATGTTCCAATTGTTGACAACCCATAAAAGATCTGGTGTGAGGATACGGTGACATAACTTTGTAAGACTCGCTTATAAAAATGATCCTCGAATAAATTTAGAATAATCTTTAATGTAAATAGATTGATCTTAATTCTTAAACATGTAAATATAGAACATCAGCAATGACATGAATTTGATCATATCAGTTGTACATATTCAATACATGAATATCAATCGAACTTCATATCAGATCGAAATCATGAATTGATCATTGTTCTTAGTTATAGCAAATGACTGAGTTTACAGATTTAGACTCACTAGCTAATGAGTCTATCTTGACCAAGTTAGCAGAAAACTCACCAGCTACCTAGCTATCTGTTAATCAAGCCATTGATAATTAATCTTAATTGAACTCATTTTATGTTTGTTTTAAAATTTTGTTATTTATTTAATTCTTTTTAACCAAGTTTGTTAGCCTGTTTATGAACTTCGCCTGAAAAATATACGTAGTTAACATTGATCGAAATTATTATTTTAGGATTTCACTCACTTTATAATTGCCTTGGTTTCGTCCCCAACTTGCTCTCATTTAATTACTTTATTCATGAAAACAATTTATCAGCCAATCTATTTCATCAGTAAAATAGTTATTAATTGCTGATACATCGCGTGGCCGGCAGGTCTTCTTCGTCAATCCAAAAAGTCTCTTTCCAATATCCTGAGAACCGAATATTTTTAGATTAAAGTATTGAAAGTCCAACGGTGAAACTAATTAGATTGTCACAAAAAATGACTATAGCTAAAAGCTAACGATAAAAAGCTTATACCGATGTTTTGTTCTATCTATCCTAGGAATTATCAGCTGCTATTCTTCAGCATGACTATATAACTCAAACTTCATCTAGCTTATTTGATTATCAAAACTCAAACATCTAAAAAATGGTGAACAATTCTATCCCAGAATCGCAGTCTTCTCTAGGGTTCTTTGGAATCATCAAGGAGTCCTTCAAAACCACGAGCAGAAATGGGAATTTGTTGCGTCCAATCCTTCTTCTCGTGTTTATTTCATTTTGTCTATTAGAAATTGCTCATAAGTACGTAACTGGACCTGTTTCT
The DNA here is from genome assembly GCA_963921325.1 of Logfia minima. Classification (NCBI taxonomy): domain Eukaryota; kingdom Viridiplantae; phylum Streptophyta; class Magnoliopsida; order Asterales; family Asteraceae; genus Logfia; species Logfia minima. The sequence goes on from OY992767.1 coordinate 36,406,018, forward strand.
AAACATTTGATGTTGCTGTTGGCTAAACACCCAAATATGTTTAATGATTTTGCTTACCCTTATGGTCACCCCCCTACAGCTGTTGGTTACACTTATGATCAAGTACCTACATATGGTGGTTACGCTTATGATCAACCCATAATTGGTGCATTCGAAGATGTTCGTGAGATTCTTCTAGCGAAAATGTTGATCATGGCCGTTTCTTCTATCATTACACTTGTCTTCTTGGTTGCTACAGTGTCTTCTTCATATGAAGCTTACACTGCTAAACTATTAGACCCGAAAGACATCTTCTTGAAATTAAGAAAAACTTGGAAAAGACCAATAGTAACTAGTTTTTACATGATTTTACTCACTTTGGGGATTGCCTTTTTTTACACAATTTCTATTGTCATAACCTCCATATTGGTAGCGAATTCATACCTCCTAATGTTCTTAGGAGCCATCACTCTTTCGATCCCAGTTTGCTACTTTTACATGGTTACCCTTTGGATGGTAAGTTTGGTTGTTTCCGTTCTAGAAGAAGGTTCAAGTGGTCTTAAAGCAATTGGGAGGGCTGCAGAGTTAATGAAAGGCAAAAGACTACAAGCGTCACTAATGATGTTTCTTTTTGCTGTTGGATATGGATTTGTTGCTTTGATGGCTAAAGTCCTTACAAGCTATAATCGTAGTTTGGGCGCAGAGTTGGCTTTCAAGATTCCTTTTACAAACGGGCTCTATTGCTTGTTGAATCTGTTTATGCTTGTGGTGTACACCATTTTCTATCATGAACAGAAAACAAGCCATGATGAGGAGGAAGTGAGAAGCGTTTATATTCCTATTGCTGCTGGTGAAGCTTAAAAGCGTAATGGTGTCCCCCTTTGTATGCGATGATACTGTGGTGAATAAATGCTTGCATAGCACGATCTTGTATCAGAACTGAAATTTTCTTTAAGTTTATAATTACCTATCTTTTTTTATGCTTCCTTATAATGGCAAGTTCATTACGTATATTATCATTCTTTTTTACAAAAATTAACTACTCTTTAAAACTGTATTACCTTTAATTCCCAATGATACTCTTCATAATCATCCTTAATTTAGGTATTATAACATTTGATTATGTTAATACAAAATGTTTCCAATGTTGACTACCATAAGGGAGCTATGGTCTACTGATACTACTGTGTAAAACTGCCAGGGTTATGCCATCCCCTTTTCATAAAAAAGATTATAAAAAAAAAAAAGGTGCCAGGGTTATGCTATCCCTTTTCACCGTACAATTATATGTCGGTCAATTAACTATATAGTGCGGAATACATACTTTGGCTTACACTTGAAATTGACCGACATGTAAACCCCTTTTGCGAAATCAACAACCAAAAACTCTTCGCGAAATCCTCTGAAAAACGATAAAAAAACCCCAAAACATTCCAACGCTAACTTCGATTACATCGACGGAATATACAGATTTCAAGCATGATCAATCGAAGAAACAATCAAGTAAGTAAACACTGATTAATACCAAATTGGTCACCTTTTTATTAATATTCGCCTTGTATGATTTCAGAAAAACCTTTCATATTATTCGAATTTGTGTAATCAGATTGGCTGTTATTCCAGTGTTGCATGTATATATAATTTTCGACATAGTTATACCTAAGTTTTGTTGTTGAATTGAGTTATTGTTTGGAACAACCGAGTAAACTGTTCAATTTGTGTTTCTCAGAGTACTGATATCATATTCTGCGAAACCTAGATCTGCGAAATCATCCTTGTTCTTCTATGAGATTGTTTTTAGTTAATTTTTTGCAGAATGGGGGAAATTGCAGATTGCAATAAGGGCTTTCGCATAAAGTGTTCGCAGGAGGGTGCTTTCACATAAATCCTTCGCAGAAATCTTCTCTCATACCCATAAATGAACATTTCGCTTAAAATGGTCCAAATTTCTACCCATTTACGTACTTTATGCCAATTCTCCCTCATTCACATAATTAGATGCGGAATAAGGTGCTATAGTGTAATTTTTATTTCCTTCATGGCAAAATGTGTTACTAAGGTAATTTCCCCTATATTCAATCATGCTAGAGGAAGTGAGGATCTATGCCAAATCGGAATATGATATAGTAATATTCTAGTATATCATCATTCTATATATAAATACCATCTGCTACAACTGTACAAACCAAGTGTCTTAGCCTCTTAGGAAAGGTCCTGGGTATTTATGATTGTTAACTTAGGATCCCGTGCTCGGCATATCGATCATATATAGTCGATCCAAGGAAATGTTGTTCTTATATGCTTCTCAAAACAACCTTAAAACTGGCTAGGCTTTTGTTTTAGAAATTAAGTATCTCAAAGTCCCACAACGAAATATTATATGTGAGGGTACCCAAAGGACCTTTGTGCTGTAGGATGTGTGAACATTGGTCGTTAAAAAAGGGATATATGCGAGCATAATAATCAATACATACGCATTAATATTCTCTTATTTTGTTTCTATGTCAACAATGTGGTGTTGATCCCATCCATTCTCGGAAAAACCAACCTTTTATCATACTCTTTTTTACTTTTTAAAATTATTTCTTCACTTTTGTCTCAAACCTTTTTAACTAACTCTTACTCTATCGACGTCTCATCATCAAAATCACATCATTGAATAATGGGGGACAACTCAGAGCCACAATCTCAATCTTTCTTGGGGATATTTGGTTGGAATCTTTAAGGAGTCCTTGAAAAACATATATAGAAATAAACAACTATTGGTTCCAGTCCTACTTATCGATCATAGTCAATCCAAGAATATTCTACTATATGTTTCTCAAAACAACCTTAAAACCAATATATCAAGGTTTACTTTTAGCAATTAAGTAACTTAAAAGTCCCACAATGAAATCTAATATGGCAGGGTATCCAAAGGGCCTTTTGGTGTGTAGCGTGTGTGAATGCTAACCATCACCAAGATGGTTCAGTCGTAAGACCTCCTGATTCCTCACAAGAGATCTCAGGTTTGAACCTCACTAGCTGCACATCTTGGGGGTGGCTAGGGAAAGGGTCTGAAACGGTCATAGGGATACCCCCGTTAGGCCACGTACATCTGAGTACAAAAGACTCGCCCTCCTCGATTAATCTGATCAGAAAAAACCTCCTTCGTTTATTCGTTTTATCCCGTGTGTAAATGCTTGTTGTTAGAAAAAAAATATATACGAGAGTATAATAGTCAATACAAATTGTGGTGGGCCTAATACGTTTAAATGTGATGTATTCATATACACATAAGATATATGTATGATGTATGATGTAATGGGATTTTGTTCATTAGATAAATAAAGTTTAGCTTTTTTCTAAAAAAATCGTCAATACACATATAAGTGTTAAATCAACCTTTTTGTTTGTATATCAACAGTACAAATTTTTCCCTGTACGGCTTTACCTATCAAATTTGTTTGTATATCAACAGTACAAATTAGTTTGGAAAAACCAACCTTTTTACATGTTTTTTTGCTTTTCAAAAAGACCACAACAATCTCAACTCTATATAAGTGTTAAATGTCAACTCTGTATAAGTCTTACTCTATCCATTTCTGATCATCTAAATTACATCAGATCACTGGAAAAGGTGGGACAACTTGGAACCATAATCCCGATCCTTCTTAGGAATCTCTAAAGTCCTTGAAAACCATATATAGAAATAAGAAACTGTTGGTTCCAATCCTACTTGTTGTGTTTGTTTCCATGTCTATGTTAGATCTTGCTGAGAAGTTTATAGTACTCCACTTCCACGATCCTCTTGGGTTTGCAGTCGGCTACATACGGGTACTATCTTATGTTTCTGTTGATGGTGCACTAGATGCTACACTAACAATTCTAGTTTTGAAATTCATGTTCAAAGCGTTTTCTTGGTGTGTAACACTGATTTTCTTCGTTACTGTAGTATCGTCCTCATACGAAGCTTATACTGCGAAAGTATTATGCCCTAAAGACATGTTGTTGAAAGTAAGAACAAGTTGGAAAAAGCCTTTAGTCACTACCTTTTACATGATCTTATCAACTTAAAAAACATTTTAGTTGTTTCCATTTTATTTGTCACGGACTCCGTTTTGCCAGTGAATTCAGTGTCAGGTTTCTACTCTACATTTGTCATTCATTACACTCAGATTTTATACCTATTTGAAGCCTCATGTTGGATGGTAAGTGTCGTTGTTTCGGTTTTGGAAGAAGGTGTCACTGGTAATCTAGCAATTAGTAGAGGTGAAAAGCTAGTGAAGGGTGAAAACCATAATCATTTGTTGCTGATGGTTCCTTTTGCAATTGTGTATGTTGTTAGTTTCATGAAGGATGCAGGTTTTACGAGCTATGATCTAAGCAGGACCTTACAGTTGGCTATCTATGTTATTTTGACAAATGGATTGGATTGGTTGGTGACACTCTTTATGAAGTTAAAGATCACCTCTATATTCCCATTGTAGCTGGTGAAGCTTAGAGAACAAAAAAGTATCTGTTTTTGGTCCCTTTGATTGCCTCCATATAGTCGTAAATAAGAGGTGTATCTGATCTTTAATATAGTATGTATCTACAGAGTTCCAGCATGTATTTCCTATAATGGAATGTTATAAAATAAAACCATGTTTGTAACTTTGAAGCTAATCTAAAAACTTTAGTATAGTTTCCCTTTCTAAATTAAGTTCATCTGCTATTAAACACTTATGGTGACTTTAGAGGAAATATAAAAGAAAAGTGTATGAGAAAATATCTAATAATTGTATATATCCTCTATCATGGCTACAAAATTCTATATAAATTGAATTACATTTAATCTTAAATCAAGCCATATAGGAGCTTTCGGTTCTATTTTAACACCAATTTTGTAAGAAATTTCTCATGTGTTACTAACGATAAAATTGTATTTATTTCATAACTCAAGTATTGAAAGTTAAACCATGAAACTTAATTAGAATGTCGCACAAATTATTAGGATTTCGCATTGCAGTGTACAACATCATTTTTATAGTGTGAAAGTAGAAAGAACATTCTAATCTTTATATTATCTAATTTGTTTGTAATGTTGTTATTTAATAAGACCATCATCTCTAAAATCTGTCTACATATCTTTGTCTCAAGTACATATCATTTTTTTTTCTTTTCAGATATCCTTACAAAGATGATTAACAATGTTTTAAACACACATGTCCTTGACTCATTGGAATAATCGAACAATATGCTAATATCACATCAAATCAACATCGACTGAAAATTACTATATGATCAGGTCAAAATCGATGTCCCTATTGAAGTTTTATAATCTAAATCACAAATTAACATCAAGAAATGGAGAAAAACTTGATCCCACGATCCCAATCTTCTGCAGGGTTCTTTGGTATCTTCAAGAAGTCTTTTGAAACCATAAGCCGAAATAAGAAGTTGCTGCTTCTTATCCTCCTTCTTGTATATTTTTCATATTCAGAGTTAGAAATTTCTGAAAAGTATTTACGAGTAAGGTTCATAGAAGATTATGTGTTGCAGTTGAGTAGAAACCAAATCATGTTTCAATTTGGTAATACTCTTGATTTGCTCACTTATCGCGGTTTCTTTGATAACATACTTGAGACTCTCCTTTACAAACACTTCAGCGTACCCCTTTTTACTATCATACATCTATATTTCTTGGTTGCAGTAGTTAGTACGTCATCCGAGGCTTACAATGACAAAGTATTAGGCCTTAAAGTCCTGTTCTTAAAATTAAAAATAAGCTGGAAAAAGGCATTGTATACTGGTCTTTGCTTGTTCTTAATCAGTTTGGGCATCTTTTGTTTTTACATGGCATCTTTTGGCATAACTAACATGCTGGTTTTTTATTCGTGGTCTTTTCTATTATCAACTTTTATTAGTCTTTCGATCCCAGTTTGTTACTGTTATGTGGCTGTCCTTTGGATGTTAAGTACAGTTGTTTCGGTGCTAGAAGAAGGTACGTGCGGTTTTAAAGCAATTGGAAGAGCCTTAGAGCTAATGAATGGCAAAACCCTACAGGCTTCACTAATGATGGTTCCTTTTGTTATTGTCAGATATTTTGTTTATGATATGGTTAATCTGATTACAAGCTATTATATTAGCAGGAGCACACGGTGGTATCTTAAGATTTCATTCACAAATGGATCATTTTGCTTGTTAAAACTTTTAATGTTCGTGGCGTACACCGTTTTCTACCATGAACGGAAAAAATGCATAAACGAGTGGGAAGTGAAAGGTGTTTACCTTCACCAAGGTAATTATCTTCCCATTTCAACATCTAAAGCTTCCTGAAGATAACCATTACCCAATGGATCACTGCATAGGTAGTAGTACATGACAGGTGCAGTGGCCTATATCTATCATGTATGTGTACTGAATGACAAATCATAATCTGAAGGTTTTTGCTAATTTAATGCGCATACCAATCTAGTTTTTGTTTGATTTATTCTACTATCAATATGAACCATGGGTTAAAACTACTCTAGCCCCATGTTTGACGTAGGACGTGGAAGAAAATTTGAAAATCCAAGTGTGATAAACGAGGAGGAACCCTCACAAGAGAAAAACTCTAATTTTAAAGCAAATATTATAAAACGTTATGAATCAATGAATAATACCCTAACTATTTATAAGGTGAACTTCCTTGAAGACGAAGAAACCTTTTATTTCCTAAATACCAAGAATCCTAACTTCATTTTAGGAAACTAATCCTAATCTTTTATTCAAATTTAAATCTAATTAAATATAACAAAAGATCCTAAAAAAACACTAAAATCCGGATTCGCACAACACCGAATGAAGCATGGGTTAATCAGTACTGAGAAAGGCTATTTTCTACCCGATCTCAAAATTCAGACATCAGCACCGAATGGATCAAAGTTTGATTTGTGTTTCTCTTCCTCTACACCGCATTATTTTTACTCGCATCTTCACACGTTTTCACGCACCCATTGATCCATAAACTTATCCGCCAACTCGTCGATTGTGTCCTCATCAATTTGACAATGGTTGAACCCCATGTCAGACCAGCGCCAAAACCTACAGTCATGATGGTTTGACCTTCCTTCATCCTCCCACTTTGGATGACTTCATCTAACGCCAGTGGAATGGAAGCCGCATTTGTGTTACTATAGTGTGCTAAATTAGATATGACTCTATCCTTTGGGAATTCTAGTTTTGTAGCTACACGATCAATGATCCTCTGGTTAGCCTGCACAAACCATGGGTTGTAAGGTACCCATAAAGGGTGCATGATCTCATGCAGGTCAACAGGTTCTAGGCAAAAATAGTTGAGCAGATATGATCATACCTAATGGACCAGTAACCAGTCGATGTCAGACAGAGTAAGACCAGCCTTTGCTAATGAAGCCTGGATAGTTTGTGGCACAGCCTTAACAACAAAGCGAAAAACCTCCTGTCCATTCATTTGAATATGTGAAATAGATGGATTTGTAGGCGAAAACCCCAATGGTGAACCATCACCACCCACTGCCAAATTTGTTCCACTTCGCCTAATAACAGCATTCAAGTGCCTGCAAAAGGGGATCCAATTTATAAAGTTCAGAACTTATTAAGATTACAAATGATTTAAGATCTCAAGGTGGTAATGGTGGAGTTATCCTCTTTCCACCGCCATCACTGTGTATGTCAAAACCAAATAAACCATCTTCCTCACTATCACATGCCTGCATATAAAATAATGTTGGTTATTTTGTATAATTAATCTGTCAATTACTAAACGCTCGCATATACAAAAAGATCAAGGGAGAACCTGGACCAAGATAGCACCATCAGCATCACCAAAAAGAGCACGTCTTTTGATTCATCCAATCAACATAAGGAGACACAGAATCAACTCCAATCACAAGAACGCTCTTGAAACTTACACCTGTAAAAGGAAGGGGAAATTCAGCATGCTCATGAAAATCGTTAAAAAATGAAAGTTGCTTTAAATGTCATCATTTTTACCGCGAATATGACAGGAAGCTGAGACTAGGCCTAATAGAAACCCACTGGAAGCAGCTCTGATGTCATACACGGCTGGATTTCTTGTGCATCCAAGTATTTTTTGAACCTTGACCAAGAAACAACAAAGCCATTAGACATGTATAGAGGCAGCTCAAAAACGAGCTTTTGTAGTGCATGCGTATTTATTGTTATTGAAATATCATATGAATTTTAATTAATCACCTCCTGTGCACCTCCAAATAGGTCGTCAGGTGCCGATGAACGAAACAAGAAGAGATCCACATCATTTGGTTCAGCATTCCCCATTTGCAGCGCCTTTCGAGCTGCCTCTACTGCGAGACCAGTCAAACTTTCCTTAACTACATGGAGTTGATTTCCTTTGGTTTGATCAATGAAGTACATTTTAAATACAACGTCAAAAGTTTGTCATACACTTGAAAAAAAAAAAAAGTTCACGTTTTGACTCTAAACAAAAGCTTTAAACACCGACCGACTACTTTTTACAACATATACTCAACGTTTCTTTGTACATGTTTGGCAATGTACTGTAGGTAAATCCTTCCTCGCCAAAAAAGTGAAAATTAAAGGTAAAAGAACAATAAAAATGGGGTACAACTGTACAAGCTGGACGGTTTTGGGCCTATCTGGATGCACATGGCCTTTTAAAGGCCCTTATCTAAGCCCAAAATGTTTGTATCTAAGCAATTTACAAGTGTGTTTTTGTTATAGTAAATAATTAAAATCCAATAAATAAAATGTTTGTCTAACTGATTTAAATATATAAATAGATTGAAAAAAAGAAAAAGAAACTGTAAGAATTCTTCCAGTTCGAGTAGATATCCATTCATGAATAGTATCAACAATTTTAGCAAGCTCATTATTAGAAAACTCAACATTCGGTACGGCTGATCCACACCCCACAAGTTTGAACCCTTGCTAATTAACCTCTTAAGTTCTCAACATTTACGTAATATTGTTTAGAAAACAACAGAAACGGTATGTAAGTAAAATAGGCTTAATTATTAGAATACATTCGAAAATAAACTTTTAAAAATATAAATAGTACTCCCCTGTATCTAAACAAATACTTAATGGAAACTAAATTAACTAACTAACCTGGGCGCTCGAGATTTTGGACGAATACTTATACTGGAGTAACAGCGGAAACTTTCAGAAACTAAATTAGGAGAACAATAGTTAAAACCAGATTGTGTTAAAATTCCATAGGCATTATTAGTCATTTAATTTTCAGATAAATAAAGGTTTATTCGTGAGAGCTGTTTGAATGTGATTGCAATGAGCCACCTCTACGTTGTAGATTCCACACAGTAACACCAACAAAGATGACCCAAAATGAACTCGTTTGACTCAAAATAATTAAACGACTTTTCAGACAAACATAGCTGAATATAACTTTTACAGCTCGAGTCATGAAATTAATCAATTAAGAATAAACTTTTGTTCAAGCTCAACTCGACTTGAAATACCAAAATGAGATCAAGTGATGAAAACAAACCTGAGAAGAAGAGTTGTCTTCGATCTGGAGGAAGGATAACATTAGTTACTAACTGTATAAAGTTTGAGGTTATGACTTTGTTATAGGGTTTTTAAGTTTACATAAATTATGGATACTTGACTTATGCACGAGTAAAGTACGCTTATATACATATTTTACTAGTGTGTTTTAGGAAAGAACAATGATACGTAAGCTTAAATTTGTGGATCTAAATCTACAACTACAAATATGATTGGTATGCACGTAAAATTGACTGATAAATATAAGAAGAGATGATGAGTGAAATTCACATGTCAATCGATCAATATTTAGACTTAGATTCAGACTTATATAACAATACTCTTTATGAAATCAAGGTTCTACCAGCTTGACTATATGTTTGTTTGTTACTTCTAGCCTATTATACTAACAAAGAAAAAATTCAAATTAAATAACCAGGTTAAAACTAATCAAGAGTGAATTTGTTATAATAACAGCACACCTTCAACTTTATTTGCTATAATTCCGTATATTTGTGTGCGTAACTTTGTTTCTTGTTTCAATATGGTCATAGACAACGTAGATAGCATATTAGAACAAAATAAAATTACAATATACGTACATTAGAACAAAAACTATCATAAGGTTATTAAAACATTGTTTGATCACCCTTAATGACCATATTAAAACGATAAAAAAAATAAAATTGTTTACATAAACCGTATTGAAACAAAGTCCAGTACACTATGCCATTTACATTCGACATTACAATTTACCACTAACTAATCCCTTAATACAACTTCATTATTGCAATTGAACCAATTAAACGGCTGACCGACTTCCAGCTGGACGGGTGTCCGACAAAGTGGGCAGTTCGCTACTTTTATTAGCCACGAGTACACACATTGTGCATGAAACACATGCTTACACGTTGGAAGTGCTCGGTATGATTCTCCTTCTTCTAAACACTCCAAACAAATCGAACAATTGTTACATGCAGTCCCAGAGTATTGGGATGGAGGGAGGTGGATTTGTAAGTCGCTAAGCGAGTAGGTGATGGGTGGTAGTTGACGGACGATTAAATAGCCACTTCGGATGAAATAACGAATTGTGAGGCAGGCGGCGAAATAGTTCAGTATTATGGTGATAACAAGAACGACAATTATGTTTTGTTAGACAAAAGAAAGTTGGAAAAAATAGTTTCTTGTATTTGATCCATTACTTAGGTTTTTGTAATTGAAACCTTCATTACTTTTAATCAAACTATTTATAGTGTGTGATAATGGCCTGAATCACAATCCTTATCAAATTACAGTACTATATTCTCAGTAGTACTTACCCTTTTAACCCCTCTTTACTTTTTCACCATGGCAAGGTATTAAAAGTATTTTTAAAAATTTTGAGTTTTTGTTTTCGATTTGAAATATCAGTATTTTTAAATCCTTTTTTATAATATAAAAACTTTGAATTGTATTTAATTAATTCCTTACGTGGGTCAACTTTATATAATGATAAGGTAAGATGAGATTTGTTAATTGTTTACCTAGGAAACGTTTTTCGTATCAATGAGCACCAATTACTATTATATACCAATTATTACAATTGCTTATATTTTTATATATTTATCTTTTACAGAAAGTCAAATGAAAAGCGGATAGTCAAAGTCAAAACTTGTGTAAATTGGTGATGAATAAAATTTTGCTACTGTTTCAAAAAAATAAATAAATAAGCCTCTACATTAACTGATCAGTTGAAACAGAGTAGATCGCCCAAACTGGGTTCAAACCACAAGAAAGGCAAACACAACTGTCAACTTATGTCTTACTATACATCGTTTTGTATGAAATTTTTGAGTTAAATATATATCTGAAATCACCATCACTGTCGCCAACCCAACATCAAAAAGAAGCACTAAACCAAGTTCTACCCCATTTATGGCTGCACCAAGGAGCTGCGATAGAGAATATTATGTGACCAAAAGGATCCAAGTAAAAAGTTTTGATTTGACCCATTACCCAGTCGGTCTACTGTTATTACTGTATTATTTTGTATGGATTCATTAAGTGAATAAAAGTCAATTAGGATACTGCTCACTTATCTTCGTATTTTGAAAAGTTTCAACCATTTTGGAAGGACATGATCACCGGTGCTATCCTGCTATGACTCTTTACTAAGAAATCTCATCATACGGGTTCAGTTGAGTCGCATATAAATTAGCAAAAACTCATATAGTGGCAGTTATTACATGTGCCCAAAACTACTTAATTGGGAGGTAAGTATGAGACTTGTATTTTTTGTGAAAAATGTATTTATGTTTGCCACGACTAAAGCTTCAACACAATCAGACATAGCTTAGTTATACACACTAATAGCCTTGGCTAAAATCCTCAAAAGATGATAAAGGGAAATCAAGCTTGTTGGATCAAACATTAAGGAAGCTGAGTCGATAAAATGTAATACATGAACAATTTTTCTTCAAATTTACTTACGTTACCATGTGTTACACGGGCCTGTAAACTAGTATAAAATATACCATATATATTAATAAAACCATCGGACAATAGTTAATGGCATGAACCTTCCGACTTTAACTCATCTACAACTACACCATTTACAACCACATTACATTTCAGGGTAGTAATTTTGACCCAAAACCCTACAAAAAAATCAGCTGTTTAGGATTAGATCATCCAAATTTCCAACCCACCAACCTGAACCCGTCAACCCGTTTAAGTTTTCAGGTCGTGTTCTGGTTGGGAATTGGGTATATGGGTCAACCGGCCAACTAAAAATCAAGTAAATGTGTTGCCCTGCAACCCGGGAGCCCATCACAACCCGTCAAGACTATATAGTCCCCTGAAACCAACCTGTTCGTGTCGTATCCAAATTAGGTCGGGTAAATATCAATCCGCCAACCCAAACCAACCCAGACTGCACCCCTTTTGTATTTAGTGCCAAAAAGACCTAATCTTCCTATTTTATACGTTTCCTCAATCCTCATTCCCTTCCCTGAGATTTTCACAATTCTGCATCTTGTAACATCAAGATTGATCATTCTTACACCTACACTACATATTAGGCGACAACTAAAATTAATTTAAATCTTTCATAGCCAAGGCATTTTATCAAACATAAAGCATTGAGACCTTACATGTTAAATTTCATATACAAAATTCCCAGAAAATAACCTCCGTACCAATCAATTAACAAAGTGATGATATTTTGTTAAATCAATCAATTATACAACAGAACACATCAAATATATGTAAAATTAAATTAAAAATAAAAATAGCAAATCCAAAACAAATCTTAAACCTCAAATCGTAAGTCTGATAATCAATGAAATTTTCAAGAACCATCAAAATAAACCTAAAGTTTCAATATAACGATGACCTTCCATGATTCTTCCATATTCATGACCAAGTCTTGGGGCATCGAACAACTTCTTAAGACTCTTGTCCAAAAGATTATAAGTTCTAATCTCATTGGGAAGTTTCAGCACCATGAACGGATCTCCTTCTTTTTCACCTCTAACAACATCTAAAACTTGGAAAATGCGATAGCTGTTATATCTCAAGGCCTCTGAGAACTCAGCCCAAAGATGATCTATCGAAACTCGAAACTTGACAACCCAACACGAATGATCGCTCATCATTTCATAAACGTTTAGGTATATATGTCTTATCCATTGAATCATCTCCACTAAATGTAAATGTCCCTGAGATTCCCCAAAGTAATAGACACACCTTTCTATATCAAGATATGCGGATTTAACATATTCGCAGTAGATTGTACTTCCAACTTTAGCAACTTTTCTTCGTCGAGCTTAAAGTAATAGCACGAATTAAAACTAGAAGGAGCCCAATAAATCCCCCCATTCCTATACACTCCATACTTAAAAGAAGGCGGATAATTAGGTGCAGCGTACACGTCATTTATTCCATCTCTTGGTATCAGACGAGTAGATTTGAACTCGTAACTGCAATAAATAAATATCTGGTTTTGAAGGTTCAACATACATAACAAACGAGTTTGTAATGTTTACATTATGTTGGATGAAACACCAGACCATGAAACGGATACTATTACGAACTGCAAGACCTCCTTTAATTGATCGAATGACAGCAAATTGTTTATTGGTTGGAGTAGTATTTACGATCACGTTGACTTCCTTTCTCACTACGGCAAAGCAATAACCCGTTACATGATTGCATGATTCTAGTAGCGTGGGGGTCACTATAGAAATCTAGACTACGAAAAGGGTGATGGTTGTTGATTTGATTTTCAATATCAAACCGAACATAAAAACCGCCATAGAAAATACGACAACCACGTGAGACTGAAAGTTTGTCATACATGAAAGCGAATTCGCGGTAGCTCAAAAGCAACTGCCAATGTTTGGATACAGATCTTAATCGAAAGATGGAGACATGATCGGACTCGTGTGTTTTGAATCTTTCTGAGTTTAGCTCTTGGGTTCACCATTTTTATTTTTGATCGAACGCAGTGTAAATTGAGAAGAATCTGATTAAAGGATTCGAAAACAAATTAATATCGCAAAATCTGATTAACGGTTGAGATTTTAAAAGTAGTAAATTGTATCCAAATTAATGTGCCATGATTTTCGGGTTTAAAGTCGAACCGAGTTTTTTTTTCAAATATTTAAGTTTTGAATATTGAATTTAATTGATATAAAAATATGAATTTACCAAAGTAAATAATAAATAAAAACGTTTAAAATGTGTCTTAAAATGCCGTGAATCAATATCCATCACATATAACATCTTTTACCAAATCATACTAGGGTGTTAAAATTCAAATATTCTTGAAATTTCAGATAGCAGGTTTTACTACCTGGTTATTAAGTTTGAGATGATTAATATTAATAATCTTTTTTATTTGGTGAGAATACATGACACATTTTAAAAGCATATGATCTCCCTTATATAATACTTAACTTATACTCCGTAATGGACTTTTAATATTTGGTGGCTCTTTAAAAGTGGCGCTTGTTCGGTTAAATAGCCCGGTAAAGTCCATCACAGGCCCTAATTAGCGGCGGCCAACGGATTTGATAGACGATGGAAAAATTGGCCATTTAAATGAGTGGAAGTGTGTCAGCAATCAAACAGAGGTGGATTGAAGATTTGTTGACAAATAATAACGACAACTTCTACGGCTCTATAGCTTTAATAATAATTTTATGCTTAAAAAAGTTGTATTTTATAGTTACATATTTTAAATTGTTGATCGTTAGTCGTTAATGTACCACTACGGAAAACATTGGGTTTAATTTTAATGAGAATCTTAATGAATTAACAAAATCCTTGTAGATTTAACAGAGCAAACAAAACGTCAAAACACAAATATTTATACATATTTAATATAAAAAGGTGACAATTTTATTCAACGAACAGATACATTCCCATAACCCACGAGACACATACAAACACTGAACATGGTTACAAGGCCCTTGAGTCTCATTTATTTAGAAGAAAACTCGCTTAGAGTTTATTATTCGCATGTCCCATACATAGCTTTACTAACTTAGATCCTGAAAATCACAAAATAGACAAAAATAACAAATCAGTCAAATGTCAGAAGATAAACGATACAATTGAGATATAAAAAAAGGTTTTCATGAAAAGTTACCGGTTATATTCAATGTTAATTCTCCCAGCATCAGTATTAGCAATCACAGCGAACGCCTCTTGTGAAAGATCAACTTGATTTGAAGCACATCCGGGACAAAGATCAACAACTGTAACATCAACGCTATTTCCGGTACAAGGTTGTAGAACGCCCTCATTAGTTCTACCTGTGCAAGTCACACGGTATCTAGTCCCACATGCAGCTCTGTTGTTAAACAAAACACTGTTTGCTGCTAGAATCATAACACCACGATCTTCGAAGCCAAAACATGACGATGCTACATAACACAAACATCAAAAACACGTTATATGAAGATAAACACATTTAATTAATTTTTTAATGTACGTTCATGTTAGGACCTTTTACAGTTTAACTTATATAAAGCTAAATATATAGACCCGATTGAGTTTTTGATCATAGCTTTTATATGTTGCAATGTGGGACGTAAGTTTTACACTCAACGTATGGTTGGTATACTTACGAACGTAGGGAGGAGTGTAGAAAGTTGCTTGGCCAGCAATCGCATGAGCAACTGAGGTGAGACATGCAACCATGGCCATCAAGATAAAAGCTTTAGTCATTAAACCCATTTTTGAGAAATATACTGTTTTTGGAAACTCAAAATATGATTTGTGAAGTTGGTGAAGAGAAACCCAAAAGGGATTTCCTTTTATAGCTGAAATTACGTACAAGTTGAAGACTAAATAACGATGGATTAATTTCTTGTCTGTATATTCAACAAAATACAAATGGTTTACCTAGTCAAATAAATGGGATGAAAGGTTAAAATGTTGGTCTTTAATTCTCTATAGAAGACTGACACACACTCACAACAGATATGGTGACCGAGGCAGTTAAGGGCGATAGATCTTCCAACTTGATTTTAAACTTATGATATCGTTTACTTTCCAAATATTCATCAAATCAAATCGTGTTTATTTCTCTGCTAAATTAATACAAGGAATAAAAAAATGAACATTGACTTGTACCATATCATTATGTATAACATTATATGGAAATAGTTTTACCATAGTTTGATACATTCATAATAATAATAATAATAATAATAACTCCAATAAAAGAAGCGACTTTTGGAAGTCCTGCCTGTTTACCCGGCATCACAAATCATTTTCTACATTACGTACACTATTTTATCTTGAAGAAAAATCTAGAATTTTCTTCGCAATTAAGTGATCAAAATACTGATGATAAACATATTAAGACGATTTACTTTTCTCATAGATGACTTTTACTTTTAGAGAAGACCGGAAAAGAGTTTAATTCAAGAAAATGATAGAAGGAGATATCAATCAAGTTAAGGAGTTTAATTCTCAGCTTGATTTTCAAGAAACGAAAAGTATGCATGTACGAGCATTATCTATTGACTCTTATCTGCTTTTTGATCCATCTTTTATTGATTTCGTTTTTATTTTATAGCTAGACTCGTATTTTATATGAAAGATATATTAAAACTGCAATATTATGATGAAAAAATGTATTTATATTCACATTTTACACTCCATGAAAAAAAACCCCACATTAATACATATCTAAAAACAAGTAGATTTGATGAATAGTGATAAAAAGTATGAGGTATGGAGTAACTAATATGATTTACTTCATTTTATTCAAAATTTTAATTTTATTTAAAATTTTAAATTAAAATATCTTACAAATGATTTTATTAAAAATTATAAAAATTATATATTTGGAATCAACATCTTTTTATTTTCAATTAGAGATCTCATAAACTATACTTGAAAAATGCAATGCATATAATCACTAGTGAATTTGTATATATCACATGTAATTTATGATAAAATTTTGAAATTGGTAGATGATTATATTTTAATGTTTATATTAATTTACACATGATTACAATTTAATATATATTCAAATGAATAATTATAAATAAAATTTGGAAGATTACATTTGTTTTCACTCATAATTGCATATGATTAGTGGATTTGATGTTTATTCACATGTGATTATAATTGGATTTAAATTTTATATGTGATGAGTAATTACCGGTAGATAATAATTCACATGCGATTCAAGTTGATATTTGTTTTACATGTACAACTACTCTGTAATCCCAGTGATTATTATTGTGATTACAATTGTAATTTGTCAAATAAAATTATTTTCATGTAACTCTTACAATTAGTTATTTTAGTTTAAAAATTAATTTTTGATCAATGTTACATCGAATGTGATTTAACAAGATAACTTATAATTTATAGAGAGATGGTTTGTAAAAAATTTATTTTTTTAAAAAATAGTGAAAATAAAGGAAATTTATTGATTTTTCCATTACTTAGTATTCTACATTAAACTTTTTTCTCAAAAAGATTAACTTACTCTACTTATTCTTATTAAGCACCATTTACATTTTTCAGTTTGAAGAAACAATTTAACTTAATTAGAAACCATAATTACACCTATAAGCGTTCGTGTGTAAGCGTTAAGTTGTTCTATTTAAAGGACCCAAATTGACAAATTACGTACATATATTTGGAGACACAAATTACATGTCTATTACTATACAAAAAATGAAGTCTATAATTTACTGCATTGTTATTGTTTGTAGTCTTGTCTCAGCGGCTTGTACAACTCCAGGCACTGCCTCTTTCTACCAGCAATATACTCGTAAGTTGCTCATTCTCCCTTTATTTACACGTGCTAACTAGCTCGATGTATTTATACATATAAATATATGCATGTAGATCGAGCTAGCTAATAATTATACGTATGTGAATGAATTGAAGTCTAATATTACCAAATACTTGAACTCTCGATTGTTGAATACTTAGTGCACGCCTAGAAATCCCAAAAACCTTACTTTTGGAGAATTAATATACGTGGTACAATTTGATAGTTGAACTTTCGACTTCGTATGTAGAAATTTAAGTACATGACTGGACCACATTTATTAAAACTGATGTTACTTGTGTTCAATTTTTCATAAGAATATGAACCATATCAAACACATGCATCATATCACATGCATGCATTTAGTTTAAAATTTCCGACTTTTGACCAAATTATGGCCAATGAACAAAATAAACATCTACGGGCTAAAACTATTGTCAAAGGTACCATCAAGATGAAGGCAAAATAGGGACTAAACTTGTATATTTTAAAAAGTTAGTGATTAATGAGCTGCACATTTCAAATGTAATGTTTAACAACATAGTTGTCTCAAAAATTTATATTCTTTTCTCTATTATATTGTTTAAGAAAACAGTTTTTGCTTATTTCAGAGCGAAAACTATAAGTAGAAGATGATTTTAGATTATAACTTTTAAAAATAAACAATAATTAATTGCTAACAGTGTTATTGCGAATAACTATTAAATGCACCGGACCCACCAACCCCATACCTCACCCTTTCCATGATGGTAAATCCGTGACCGTCAAAATTGTAGATCATTGTCCTGGTTGTGGTGGAACCCTAGATCTCTCCAAAGAAGCTTTTGAAACAATTGCTGATCCTGTTGCCGGAATTATCAAAATCGACTATTGGTAATTGCAATTATACATAGCTAATGAAAGTTTATAGTGGCTAGCTAGCTTACCTTGTGAGAAGACGTACGTTTATTTGAATTGAATAAAAAGTTATAAATCGATGATAATTATATTTGAATTCATCTATATATTATCCGTCTTTTCTTATAATTTGTTATGGTGTCTCCTTAAAATGGAAGGTTACAGTGTCATAGATGATCAGGTATAATTATTTGAAAACTCTCAGTTGCTTATAAAAATATCGAATAGCGAGTATTAGAAATAAAAAATAAAAAAATAAAAAATCAACTCTTAATGAATAATGAATACCAACCCAACCCAAGCCCGAGTCTAATATTTCCATGGTTGACTAGCCCATGTCATTATTAACTCAAAATGAGTTCCAAAGCCCAAGCCTAATGTTTTTATCATTGGCTAGCCCATGGGCCATGTCAAACCTAAGCCTCTATATTTGGATTTCGGTAAAAATGCAAATTAATTAATAATAATAATAATAATAATAATAATAATAATAATACGAATAATAATTTTCATACTAGTTATTAATTTCTATTTTTATTATTATGAAATCAATTTCTGTGTTTATGAAAGTTACTGAAGGCTAATTGACGTCTCTAGAACGAGCTAGTTTTAAATATTTGACTTTAATTTGTATAATTATTTATTTTGTAAAAACTAGTTTCCTTAAGGGGCATTCGATTATTGGTGCGATGTTTATAAGTATTTCAAAAGAAGTTCTTTTTATTCGGTTAAAGCTTAAAATAGGAAGGTGATCTTTACACACTTTTTTTTTCTTTTTCAGAGACACTATTTTATTTTGTATAAATTACTCATTTTACGGCTAATTTATTTTTCATTTTTCTTTTACCATAAAAGCCCCTAACTTTCTTTCTTTAACAATACAAAAACACTAATACAGTTATTCATTATTGATACTATTATTGATACTATTATTCATCATTGATACATGTAGTATCGGAATAGGCACAAGAGAACGAGTATGTGATGGGATGATTGGTTTAAAAATCTGCTATTGGTTATATAGTCCATGTTGTGATGTGTTTCGTATGCAGGACATATGTGACTACATGATGACTGACGCCGCGAATTGCATTCCATTGCTGGGAGTTTCGAGTATACCAAGAGTTGAATTTACTTTTATTTTCATATTTTTTTCTGATGTATTTTTACCTCGGGGCTTGTATGGGATTATATCAAAAACCCCATGGAGTGAAAACCGGTGGCACGGCCTCCGTGGGTGGGGATTTTTCTCTTGTCTTGGTTATATGTAATTGGCAATAGTTTTTTCATCCCTTTTGTAGTCCTCGTAGTTAAAGCCTTGGGAGGTCTTCTAGATTATTGTGGTTTTGTTCAATTCTAGTTTTGTACGAATTTTTATGTGGATCTAGTATCTTACTAGATGCCTTATATAAAATATAATTCTGCCGTTCAAAAGAAAAAAAAACACTGATACAGTAAAGCCACTGACGAAGTTTCATATAAAAAGGAAATACATTGCCGGTCAACAAAACTTCTCCATACAGCGACCCATTCTTTTAGAGAAAATAGTCTGAAGATGTTCAATTTATTAAAATTTGACAATAAAAGAAATATAATTTATGTCAATACTAAAAAGATTTACATTTTCAAATTGTACTATAAAACTATTTAAGTTCACAAAAAAGTTCAATTAAAATTAAAATTACCGTTTCTTATTTTATTTTTACATTTTTGATCAGTTTTAACTGTTGTAGAGTTTGTAGATTATATATTTATTTAATACATGACTTTTTTTACCTTTGAAATATACTATATGAACATTTTTCCACTCAAAATAAAATTAGCGTTTAAACACTCAAAAAATAAAACTAGTGTCTATATAATATGTTTGTCAAGTCAAGAAAGTCGCTATTAAATAAATATGTAATGTATAAAATCTACCTCAACTAAAACTGATAAAAAATGTAAAGATGTATAAAGGAAATTTTAAATTTACCTTTAATTGAATTTTTTTGCAACTTAGATTCTCTTATGTCACGATTTCAACATGTGAAATTGTTTTGAGAATCGACAAAAATTATATTCCCTTTATTGTCAAAGGTAATTACCTTTTTGAATTATTTGCCTTATTTGCCTTATTTTTTACATAAAAATGAAAAATGTAGCCTAAAAGCATTATTTCTGTGTAGGTCAATTCCCTTTTTTCCTTCGGTTACATGAAACGATCCATGAAATCAACACAATAGAAGTCAAAGTTAAAATTAAAACATCTCAATTGTTCAAAATATACACAAGTATTTGAACATGTATCAAAATGCAATAAACCCATTAAATAGTACATTAAACGTTTTTTTACTCTAGTATTTGATTTTATGATATAAAGGGAAAATCAACTGATTGAGGATAGGTGCTGGAATTGAAGTACCAATGGCGGATCTTCGTGACGAGGCTACACAGTGATGATTTTCATATCAGGGTGTTCAATATAGTTCGCTGGAGAATTAAGCGGTGAATATTTACTTGTGTAGCCATATAGGAAAGATCATTAAGGGTTAAATGATAAAAAATAAAGGATAATATGGGCAGTTTAGACAAAATTGTGCGTATGACAAAAGGGGGATGTATGAAGATTACCTCCCCTTAAAATTAGCCACGATTCTTTATTAGTTCATTCCATCAAATGGATTTTAGGTATCAGCTACTACTAGTTTTCTTGAAAATTAATACTTTTTCCCCAAAAATTAATTAACGATAATAGACCGTACCGTTGCTTAAAACATTGCTTTAAAAATATTGATTGCTTGAATAAGGATTTTTCTTTTTCCTTTTTGTGGCTTTCATTGAGTAAAATAAAAAGCTAAAAAGAAAGTTTTGTTTGTTCATCGAATGTTGTGTACTTTATTTAACTTTGTGTCTTAGAATATCAAAAGACTTTATCAAAGCATGATATAATGATTGGGTTCTTGACAAGACACAATAAATATGAAGATCTAACCATAAAACTTATAATAAAAGGTTATCTTATCACATTTAACATGAAGACACGTATGAATATTGGAAGGAAGTCAGGTGTTTTAAAAGTTCATGTTGTTAGTTTGACATTTTCACTCCTAAAATAATATGTCCGAATTAAGGAGGAAAAGTTTGATTATTGGTGTAAATTATGTTAACAATCATTACGTGTGACCGGTTGGTATAAGGATAGTATAATGTTCTTTAAGCTTGTACCAACATAATGTCCTTTTTTCAATATAAAAGGTGACATTGTGCAATGCCAGTCACCACATTGTGTTGTTCCGTGATATTGTACATTACAGACTACTACGATCCTATGTGAAGAAACAGAAAAAAGGGTCACCTCAGTTTTTTCCCGTTGTGACGCGTTTTGAGGGTGACGACGGTTCACACACCGTCCATGGCGGTGGCGTTGTGGGTGCAGGGGCGTGAGAATGACCACTTGCAAATAGTCTAATTATCATGAATAACCACTCACATTAAATTTAAATAAAGAAAGTTAGTATTATAAGGAAATGTTACAATTTGTTATTAATTCAACTTAGTTTAAATATTTAAAGTTCGCCCGATGAGATATTTTATATATCGCTTTATCCATAGTTGTTAATTGTGACTAGGAATTCAGGACCCGCGATTTGATTCGTGACTCGAATTGTAAAAATAATAAATTTTGTAATAATTATATATATAATATAATATGATATAAGTGTAAGAACAAAATAGTAGTATACTTAAATACATTTACTAAAATATTAAAATCTCGCTAGTTATGAGTTATAGATTACAATTCACCCTAACATACGCACCACAAAGAATAAAAAATGACGTTTATAGCATCCAAAATGGTATAACTAGCGATCAAGGCAAATGACAAAAGATTTGGTTGACAAATAAAACTAATTTTCGGCATCAATGTAACCATCATCTTCATCTAGAAGCACCGCTTGGATTATTCACAAGAAAGTTTGTAAACAACCTTTGCTTTCCATCAGTATAAGCATCTGACATAATCGCGTGGCCCATCCTTTTCCATTCTTCTTTGTATTTGTTCAATCCTTTTCTACAATTTCCACCTCTGTCTTCAAGTATGAGACTCTTACCTCATTATAAAAAGGAAGTATCAATCCTGCACCATAATCACCTACTGACCTCAATGCTTTCTTCTATAGAGGAGATTTCATCAAATTAAATGGCAAAGTTTTACCATACAAAAGTCGACTTAAAACACGAATTACCAGCTCTCTATCCTTCACAGCTTGATTCATTGTTCTTTATGTTCGTTTATTAACAAATAAATCCACGACACCTTTTAACTTTTAATTTTCATCTACTTTATCACTATTAAAATCAAAAGCATTCACCACTTTTAGCCTGGACCTTTTTTGCTTCAACATCATCTAATAAATTTTTGCAAAAATGTTTAACACTATCATCAACCGCATGACAAACACTAATACACTACTACATTTTCTTTGTTCCGGCAAAATATGTTTTATCCTACTAACTCCATAGAAATTATTTTTTTACAATGTTTAGATGTACTTTCGTATAATGTTCACAAGTTACGTATAGAGTCTTTGTTTTAGTCATGATAGCTAAAAATTAAAGCAACATTTTAATATGACGTGTTGTACACAAGCTGGACAATGAAGTAAATAAGTAATAAATGCCGATTATATTCTATTTGTTAAATACATTAGAAGGATAAACCGGTTACTTCCTTCTGAAAATATTTAATACATTTAGTGTGGATAGTTGCAAGTGGATGATCCCAAATATTTAATAGATATTCCCTTGTTTCTCTCTATGTTTCTTTTTCATTCTTGTATAAATGTATATACATACAAAAAGAGAACACTAACCTTCCCTCCTGTTACTTCGCCCCTGTCTCGACTTTTTGATCTTTCAATTGCAATTGAAGAATCAGATAACAAAAGAACCTGCAACCAGCAACTTGGGGAGTGAAGGGATAGATTTACTTTGATAAAAGATTAAAAAAAAGAACCCTATTTCTTTTTGGGAAATCTTGAAATTAGAAAATGGAAAGATATGTACCTTGTTTCCCTTTTCTAACTAGGAGTGTTATTTTAATTCTGAGTTCTGACTGATGACAACTTGACAAGATTGTTGTTTTTCCACACAAAAAATTTTCCCTTCTAAACACCCTGACACTTACAAGTTTGCGAGCTGGGTCGGCTCGATTCTAGTCACCAAATAATTCGCGAGTCACCTTTCGAGTTGTTCACTTTCGAGTCACCCTCCACATAGCTACTTTTTCTTGGTTTTTGATTGACTCTTACGAGTTTGACAACTATGACTTTATCCATTAACACTTCATTGCTACTCTAAAACTACCATTAAATATTTGTTCAATCACCTTCATCCCCATTGACAAACTTAGTAATTAGAATTGCAATCATTTAGTAAAGTGGGGCATTGTGGGGATAGGGGTTGGTAGAACATAAGTGTCTTCCCTTAATTAGCTGTATAATTTTTGTTACATTCACACAAATCTTGTACATAATATTGAAATATTAGTAGTAATAATAATGAATCTTAAATCCAAAATAATAACTGAATATAAAACTTTACCAAGTTATATGTCATGCATAAATTCTTACATACGAATGATCATGTACACCATCATTTCAAAACAATGCAAAGAAAATATACGTTACTTCATTAAGATTTAAGCATTTTGGCTCTAAAAAACTATCACTTTCACAACAACGATCTTCGTTATCACTATGGCCAACTAACTAATGACTCTACCCCTCTCTTAATTGATTGAACGATTTAATTATTTAAATATGTGACACTAACTGCTTTCCTACCCTTAAATTACTTTTTGCTTCTCCGATTAGGTCAAGTTATTATCAAAGACGTGTCGATTTAATTCAGCAATTTAAGGCTCAAGTATATTTAAGAAATTTATGATAGCATTTAAGAAATTGACACATATATTAAAGTGAACCACCATTTTTCGTGAACAATCGCTATAGAATCCTTGGATAACAAGTTATTGGTTAATAGAAAGTAGTCACAGGGTAACAATATATATAATGCGCGCGCACACACACGTATGTATATCTTTTATTCCATTCTACATATATATATAATGCATTTTAGCACACACACGAGCATATTACCGTCACTTATTCATCATCATAGCA
Organism: Logfia minima; assembly: GCA_963921325.1. NCBI lineage: Eukaryota > Viridiplantae > Streptophyta > Magnoliopsida > Asterales > Asteraceae > Logfia > Logfia minima. The sequence continues at coordinate 36,430,837 of OY992767.1, forward strand.
AATTAGTCAGGAAAACAGTAAAAGAAAAATAACTTAATACGATCACAATCACTATTATTTATAGATTACATTTTCCACTGCATAAACGGGTATTTTGCTAGTATAACAAATTATATAATTATACGTTTATATGTTTTATATCTTCCTTATATACATAGGGCAAAGTATAACTACATTATATAATTTGTATAACAAACCGACACCCTCTTGATCTGTTTTTCAAAGGGTATTTTGGGGAAAAGACTAGGCAACAAGAATATCTACTCCAAAGAAATCAAAAGAAACAAATATGAGAAATTGCACATATATAATTTGTATTGAGATTTTTTTATAATCTTGATTTCTTTTTTGTTTCTTTATACTAATCATAATCTACACACAACCAAAATTGAATAGTGTCCATAAGCTATTCAAGAAAGAAAAATTAAACATTTGTAGAGCAAGATGAATGAACCCCCTTGATTTGTTGTCTACCCATAAGCCAAAGTAAAGTCCTCCTTGCAAGAGATGGTGGATTTGAAGCTTCTAATGGTGTTGACTCTAACCATTCACAAATTTCAATTTCTTGATCATCTTCCCACCTCCCAATATCCAATTCAGAATTAGCCCTTCTATTTGCTTTCAATTCATTTCGGTTTACTGGAAAGCGGAACGAGAAAGACCCTCTTGATGATGGCCCAATAGCAGCTGCCACCGTTGAATTAGGCCTCTCTTTTTTCCCTCTTAACCAAATCTTCGACACTGAAAAACTCTCCCTTTTACTCTTTCCAATTGCACAACCACCACCTCTTCCACTACCACCAAGAACTTCAATTCCTTTGAAATCTCTTATTGAATCACCACCACATTCGGACATAGCTGGATGGTGACATGGAGTGATTGGAAGACTAGACTTTTTACTAGCTTGTTTCTTGACTTGTGTCCTAATTGGTACTTGTAAAGATGAATTCTCACTCATGACATACTCAAAAGACCCCATTGAAAAACACCTCCTAGCATCAAATGTTTGTTTCTCACTACTACCCTCACCACCACCATCATCTACATTTTTAAATTTGCCAAGCTTAATAGTAACCACTTTCTCCTTATTATTCTCTTCTTCTTTCACCATCTCACCCTTATTATCAAATTCAAATTCTTCATGACTCAAATGGGAATTCACTCTTCTGATTGATGAAGTATGTGGATTATCAGAATTACCAATCTCTCTAGAAACCTCACTACTTCCAGATTCAAGAACAAGTACAATAGGTGAACAACAAGAATTTGGAGTGAAATCAGAAAGTAAACTACCTCTACAAAGTGGACAAGTGGAATGAGATAAAAGCCATGTATCAATACAATCCATATGAAAAGCATGACTACATTTTGGCAATAATCTAAGCTTATCTTCACTTTCAAACTCACACAAACACACAGCACAATCAAAAGGATCTTTAACACCAATAATTGATTTGTAAGTGAAAACAGGCAATGTGTCAATGAAAGACTGGTCAACACCTGAGTCATGAAGATGAAACAGTTGCTGTAACTGACCTTGAAGTGCAGTCACATTATCAAACTCATCAGGATCCCTATTAATTGGTCTCATAAGATATCTAACAAGAAGATGAAGCAACCCAGAAATGAAGAAAATGATAGCAAGAATTACGATGATGAGTAGAAGAGTTGGACTCACCTTATCATTTAGATTGAACCCATGTGAGTGGTGGTTTATGGTGGCCGGAAGTGGTGGTGGGGGAGGTGGCTGAGTGTAAAAATAAGGTCTTTCATAGCTGGAATCAAAGCTTTTTTGGTCCATTTTTTTGGGAAGCAAGAAAAAGTTTGTAAAGATTGAATCTTTGGACTAAATTTATGAAATTTAAGAGAACCCCATCTTTATAATCCTATGAATTGAAGAACCCACAAAGGACTTTGCTTGGATGGAGTTCTAGCAATATTTGTGTGTGAGAGACTGAGAGAGAGAAAGAGAGAGAGATTAAAAATGGGAGTCGGTAGAAATAAATTTTGCATCTAGGAAATTAGATTTCAAAAATGGAAGAAGAGCAATGCATTTATTGATGGATAGCATCAAATTGAATACCTTCTTTTTAAAATGATGAAGAAACATACAGTGTGTTCACATTTAAAAATCATAAGTTGCTATTTATTTCCATCTATTATTATATTATATAATACTTATAACATAATGAGTAAATAATTTATTATTTTGTTAAGAAATAAAATAAAATAACATTCAGGAGTTTTCAGGTATCTGTTTTAACATTTAGCTCTTCTTTGTATAATACAAACTGGAGGTGAGCATGCCATTTTGCATCTTATTAAGTGATGTTATAAAATATATAAACTCTTTCAAGTAAAATTATAAAAAGTATTACTCTGAAGTAAAAAAAGAAGCAAACAAACTAGCAGATCAATTCAATTAGATGCTAACTAAAGATTAAAGAGAAAAGTAACTGTAACAATTTGTTACGAAAAAAGAGATGGAGTAGTAGATTTCCCATTTTCATCAAGGACAGAGCCTTTTAAGTTGACTTCAATACGAAAACACTCCACATCTCAATGCACATTTAATACACAACATTGACTAATATAATTTTCACCAACAATAAGTTCCGGAAACAAGTACAGTAAAACAAGAATCATAAAGTTCAATTCAAATATAATATTATATTCTTTTTAAATATAATTGCATTTAAATCTGACTTAAAAGTTACCAACAAATTATATTTCCTGGACCAAATATCCACAATTTCATATTCTGTATTTAAAAAGTTATATTTATAATATAATCAAATTTAAAAATTCCAAGTAATTATTACTTTTAAGATACATATATTATCATATATACATCTTTTTAACAGCTGAAATTAAAAATTTATTTTTAGTTCGGAGTAATATAATTTCATGTCTTTTCATAAAAATATAGAAATAGAATATATAACAATAAAAAAAAAAAATGTACGTTGTGGAGGGCTCAAAAGGTATGAACTTTTTGATGAAAGAAACCATAGAAAAGAAAAAATAATCTTGAAATGTGAAGTCTAGTGACATATTTTTCTACCCTAATCACATTCTTTTCTAGAGTTGTTTCTATTCCTTCTCTTTTCAAACTCTTTTGGGTAATCTACTATGATCAGGACAAAAAGCAACATAGGTTTGTGGTTAACTTTTGGAGGACACTAAAAGTCAAACTACCTAGAGCCAAAATAGAGAATGAATAAAATCTAACTTTTGAAAATGTTGAAATCTTGGAAGATAAAAATAGAAGGAAATGAAAAGTACATTGATATAGCTTCAATTATTTTTGATAAATTTATTGAAATTATATATTATTTTAATATACAATACAGGTTTTTTTATAGTACAACTTTGACAAATTTATAAAAATGACTGTATGGATATCATCACTTAAAAGAAGTCAAATGAGAATCTAAACTGGAATCATTCAAACACAATTTTGCATTAATAAGTGATATGTATTTACTGTTTCTTAAAAAAAGAGTTGAAAAACAGAAAAGAAGAAGAAGCTTATCATCAAATTGTATTTGAAGATTGTTTACTAAAAAATAATAATAATAGTATTTGAAGTATTTGGTTAGAGATGGCAAAAAGCTCCAAATTCAACGAGTTTTTTCAAGTTATGCAACTGTCAAGTCGAGTTGGGAATGATTTGTCGAGTTTGAACGGGTTTTTGAGCATAAATGGAGATTTTTATTGGATACGGGGACAGATATGAGGACTATCATCTTTGCCCGTCCTGTCCCGCTTGAAATATTTATAATATATTTTTAAATTATTATATATTTGATGTTATTGTAATGTTATATTTTATATATATAGTTAATCATTTTTACCTTTTAAGTAAGTTTATATATAAATTTATTTTATTATTTTTTATAGTTTAATAGAAAATAATTCTATATATATTTACATTAGCATCATATCAATTAATAGGTTATTAAAATTAAAAATATCAACATTAACGACATTATATAAAATGAGGACTATGTTAGGTTTAAGAACTTTTGGCCTCAATGAGGATCCCTTTAAGATCTCTAATGGGGATTGGAGCGGGTTTGGGGATTGATTTGACTAATGAGTTCAGGTATTGAGACCATACTTCCTGTCTCATATCCGCCTCATTGTCATCCTATACGTGGTTAAACAATATCCTCCAAGAACAAATGCAATAGTCAATTGTTTATGACAATTAAATGGAGCGTTGTTTAAGGTATTAGCAATTCACTTCTGGTTAATTTCATATAGTTTAAAATTTACATTTTACTTCATGTGGTGCATTTTATGATACTAGAAGTATACCCGTACAATATTGTAGATAATAACTTTCATTTGACAACGTATTGAATTATGAATCATATAAATCTATTTGATGTACATAAAAATTAGCAATATAGTATTTGAAAACCAAAGCAAGTAAGGTAAACGTAAATGATTGAAAAAGTAATTTTATGTCAAACATCTAATGTTATACAACTTTGGGTTTCACAATCATTTTTATAATTTGTGAGTCAATTTGTTAGTGTTGTTTATCTATGGTGTAATAGGTTACAATGTTCGAATGTAATCAATTACTCATTTTATAATCATAATGTGTGTCAATTGTATGAAAATTGAAAAGTCGTGATTTGATTTGAACTAAAACTTAAACATTTTAAGAAATATTCTATATTATGATATAGTATATAGTAGTAATATTGATTACGGAGTATTATTATATATACATAATTGAATTACAAATATTTAAGCTAACTATTAATTAGGACAATTAAATGAATAATGATTATAAATTAATAAGAAATAATTTATTTAAATGGTTTTATCATTTGTATTAGATGTTGTATTAAGTAAATAATATAGAGTTGTAATTTTAGTTACTTTTATAAATTTTAAACGTTGAAGAACATATCTAAAAAGATAGTAGAGAAATTTGAAGTATCACTTTAGTAAGATTTTAAATTTTTATGTCAAATTCTTTATGTATAAGTATAAAAGATGATATTTATTTGTAAATAATATTCAATTTTTCACTGATATTAATTAAATTAAAAAAATATAACTAACATTTTAATATTAATCAATATATTATGTCAATTATATGAGTTATAGAAAATCAAATTATAAAGTTAAATATATTATAATTTAAATTAATTATGATATATTAACTTTTATAATTATTACATTAACTTTAAGTGTTTCAAGATTAATTAAGATATATGAAAAGGTAATATTGAAGTTTGTATTATCTTCTTATTAAGTGATTAATTGATATTTATAGTCCTAATTATTATTAAGTAGTATAGAATATTTACCTTCTTATATAATGAAAAATGCATTTTAGGGTAATAGACTATTCTAGAAAATCCAATTTTCACAACTCCTTTTAAATTTTCTCAATTTAAATAATATATTAAATAATATAGTGTCTTTATTTCTTCAGTAAATGTAAAATTTATCGGCAAATACTCCGTTCTTTAAAAATTAAGCGTTATACGTACCTTATTTCTTCAATGTCATTCGTTGACGTGATCATAATATTTATATAACATGTCCACATCATTGCAAAATTAGATCCTCATTAATAGTGATAACTATACCGGGCATGTGATAGGAAAATCCTAACAACGTGTACGAATTATATGAAAGCGATAAGATGTCGATCGATTGATTTCTTAGTATTCGTTACATGTCAACTTATTAAAAAAGCAAAAAAAAAGAAAGAAAAACTTAAAATTATAATGTTTAAATTGGAAAAAAAAAGTCTCTTAAATTAAAGATTCACGTATAATATCTTACCCTTATATGTTTTTTGTTACATATAATATGACAAAGAGCCATAGATACCTAAACTCATGTAAACCCAAACACCCGTTAATTTGGAAATTAACACAAACTAGACTTATAAATTCTAAGTTACATTAGAAACGTTATGTTTTATCATTATATATAAATAAATATAAATCATCAACGTCGCACGACAATACTTTGTCATCTGACAAAAGGAAAATGCTAAGGTTAATGTACTTCTTTACGACCAATATATTAAATGGCTTCATCAACCAACACAATCGCTAAATGCAACATGTTGTGATGATTGTACCCTACCAAGTTGGAGGTTAATGTCTTAACCTTCCAAATGGTTGGTACAAATATGTTAATCATCCATTGAATCAACTATTAATGATGGCATACATTGATATGTGATATTTAACTACAACTAGTTGCGTGAATGACAATGAGTTTTAGAATCGTATATTCTTATAAATGCAAATTATACCTAACGAAAACCAAAATGCATCTAAGATGACAATGAAACGTTAATTGTATACCTAAAAGCATCATATCCCACCTGAAGAGTTGCTTGAATATGATCGTATCACCAGGTCAATAAAGACATGTCGATCCTAGTTTTTAATTTCATTATTGCTAGTACTAAAGAAATCATATCGCTAGGTCAGATACTCTTTCGATCTAGTCTTTGGTTTAACAAATCCATTATTCGCTTTTCTGTTCAGTTCTGTTTTGATTTAGTCTGGTTCTGATCAAGTGAAGATGCCTAATTTGACCACATTGGACTTGTTTTATTTGTAGTTAAATTGCTGTTTTGATGTATTTTTTTTTAAGGTAACATGTATATAATCTAACAGAAATGGTTGAACATATCAACTTTTTATGATAATCATCTCAAATGTTTTTCTAGTTATCATGTATAGTATATATATGTTCAAATAATTCCAGTTTTTGATTTTTGACACGTACATTTCTAGATGTTATATTTATCCTCATTTTCACTTGTTATTTCTGTTAAAATTTATACTGGAGTTGTATATGTCTAGGCAACATTCTAGCTATTAATAGATTTAATGCAGATTGTTCTTGGATCAATCAAATATTCACAGGGCTCAATGATAGAATTTTCTTCTGCTGTTGTCTTTTTCCCCCAATATGAAGGAACGAAGACTTTCATTTTAAATAAGATCACTAACTATCAATCAAATTAAATTATCTGTCATAATATCTGGGAAAAAGGTCATCAAAGTCATACATCAAAATGAAGTATTAATTTAATTATTACTCCAATATTCTTATTTCATACTTACATAACCATTTAATGTTTAAATATAAAGATGAAACAAAATGAATAAACTTGATCATTAAAAAAGATGTACATGGTGTATCATCTATCGTCTACGTAGACGGGTCATTTGTCATAGATATAGCAATTTTGGTACAAAATTACCAAAACTTTCTTTTTAAACTAACATAAACAGTGACATAATGAAACCACGTATATCATTTAATAACCTAATCATCGCATTCATAATAAAAGTACATTTCAAGATATGTAATCCATTTTGTTAGAGTTTTTAGTCAAAACGGTGGGAGAAAAAACACATTTTTCAATATGGTATTATCTTGAAAATATTTATTAATAAAGTGTTCTGTTTAAGAGGTCGTAAGAAAATGGTACGTTTTTATTGTGGAAATAGTTATCAAAAGGTTGTTGAATCTTTTGGAACATTGTTTCCGTATAATGTCTTTTACATTGGGAATATGAGTCAACGTTCTTGCAAGAAACTAGTTGCATGAATCCATCCATGATGATTCTAAAACGGGAAAAAAGTGTTTTGGGACAGGCAACATGTTTAAACGTGCCCGATGACCCAAGTTAGACTAGCTAAGATGGATTTGGGTGTCACTCAAATAATTGGTAAAAGTTTATTAGGCATAAGCTAAACTCAAAAGTTATTATATGTGAACTCAAATTTGATAGTTTAAAGAACTTCTTTATGCATATTTCAACACATTTTGTGAAATCTAATTCCTTTTTAAGTATGATATGATTCTATAGTCAATTAGTTAATCATATTTAATAATTTAACACAATAAAATTCTACTGAATCGAGGGTTTTTCTTTTAAGAAAAAACTCCATAAATAAAGGACTAAATTTGGAATAAATAAACGAAAGATAACTTTGTTAAACATTTTCTTTGACCCCCATAAACTTTAGGTTATTGCAAATAATGGACATAATACTACTACTGCAGGTTTTGAAGCCGATTCAATATGCTCCCGTTTGCATCTACAAGTTCACAACGTCATTTGTCTCCCCTTCGCTAAATTCTTCTCTGGTAATTTAGTTTTTTTTTTTTTTTTTTTTCCTACTCTTTCATGCGTATATGTAAAATCAAACCCACATAGTTGTTTCAAAGATCTTATACTAAGATTCTTGATCAAGTTACCCAGATTTTGTGCCTTTAAGGTGTTCGATGAAAGTCCCGAGAGAATGCAAGATTTTAAAGTTATAGAAATATTTAGTAGAAAAAAAGTTTTATGCTTTGCAATTATTATCTTGCTATTTGGACAATGAGTAGAAAGTTAAATGAGTTCAAATTTGAATGCTATAGACTAAATGCCCTTTAAAAATTGTTTAGCTATTACTGCCATTTGAGACTATATCTGATTGAAGATTGTGTTTGTGTCATTATTAGGGTTTACTATAACTTGATTGTGATGTTAGTTTAATTTAGTTGCTCATTTTCTTTCTTTAATTTTTATACTTGCCGTCTTCGTAAAGTGTTGAAGTTTATTATTGATTATTGACTGAATGCTTTACTTGAAGCCAACTGCTTACATTCATGGAAGTTTTACGTCACAGATAGACAATATATCTGCCGCTACAAACAGTTTTTATTAGTAAGTTCAAATATTGGAATTTGCTATACCTTTCCTTCAATTATTCTTAGTTGATTTAACTCTTTGGTAGAATATATTTCGTAATGAGGAAGCGAACAAATGCTGATGTATTGACACATAGAGATGGAGTATCAAATTCCAAATCATTGCAAGAAGATAGAAAGCAAAGGGACGATCAATTTCCGTCATCCAAGAAAGTTTTGTTAATTTGTTTAATATTCAGAATGACAAATTCTTTGTTTGTACAAACATATTTTAACCCGGATGAGCACTGGCAAGCACTTGAAGTTGCACATCGAATTACCTTTGGGTATATCTATTTGTTTCATTCGACTTCGTGTATGTTGATCTATTGTTTGTTTACTAGTTAACAAACAGCATTTAACTTTATTGCTTAACTTACAGATATGGGCATTTAACATGGGAGTGGACGAAGGGTATACGTAGCTATGTACATCCAATGTTATTTGCAGTTCTCTATAAAGTTCTTTCGATTTTACATATTGATACTCCGCTTTTCATGGTAAGATAGTCGTCTTTCATGATGCTCAGTTGATCTTACCTCAAGGTCTGTACCTAGAGTGCCAAATTAGGCTGGTTAGGTCGGTCAAAACGAGTAATTTTTAGTAGCGGTCTGGTTGGGTTGGGACTGTTGGGTTGATCCACACAACTTTCTGTTCATTTTATATTTTAGAAATAGTTATTGCATAAAATATGATTACTAAATCTATATTACTGCAATGATAATCTAGTTTTAAAGCGCTTTATGAGGTTGTATGCATCAAATACACGTTGGTTGACTTTCAACTTTGTTGATATGTTCCCTAAATTACTTGTTAGACACACATAAAATATAAATGTTTCATTCATAGCAATTGGGTTGATATTATGCCTCTATTTGTATGTGTAATGTGTTCGTCTTATGAAGAAAGATACTTTATCTTCTGTACTTTTGCAATATATACTTATGCAGATTAAGGCTCCACGACTATTGCAATCAATGTTCTCTTCCTTTGGTGATCTCTACCTGTTCAAACTCTCTCACGTATTGTATGGTGGCAATGTTGCCCAATGGGCTGTATCCTTGTCTATCAAGCTTTTGATGATATTGACCTCTAAAGAATAGTAACAAAATTTTATATTCTTTATCTATATATTGTATTTTTCATATGTTAAACTTAACTCTATTTCAGCTCTTTGCGCAGTTAACAAACTGGTTTATGTTCTACTGTATTACACGCACTTTATCCAACAGTTTAGAGACTGTTCTTACGGTTATCAGTCTCTACTACTGGCCCTGTTTGAGGGTCAATTCTAGCAATGTCCCGCCAGTTTCTAGACCCTGGGCCTTGGTTGCAGCTGCCATAGCCTGTGCCATTCGGCCCACAAGTGCTATAATATGGGTTTATGTTGGGCTCATGGAGCTTTTTTCCTCCCGTGATAGGCTGAAGTTTGTTTTTCTTGAAGTCGTTCCTATCGGGTAGGTCTTAAATTGTCATTCATGTTATACAATCAAATGTGGGAAAACAGGTCAGATGGGTGGGTAACAGGTCAAAATACATATGTTTTTGGTGCGGGTCAGTTTGGGTTGACCTGAAATACTTGTTTAAAAGAACATACAAATAGTTAGCATGCCAAATATGAAAACAAAATATGATTAACTATGTTTGCAATAAGCAAGATTTACTGTGTTTTATGCGATTAAAATTACACCTGGGGTGACTTTTGACCGTCCGACCCATTTGACCAGTTTCCTTTACTTTACTTTACTTTTAGTTTGCCCATTTGACCATTGGAGATTAAACTTAACCTGAATCGACCTATTCATAAGTGCGTAGGTCGAATTTGCCACCTCTCTTTACAAGAATAGTAGCATGCATGAATTTTCTTATGTTTCTAACTTTTTCATCAGGTTTGTTGTGCTTGGAATGACATTTCTACTGGACCGTTTAATGTATGGTTCATGGGTTTTAGTGCCTCTCAACTTTTTAAGATTTAATTTTCTTTCCTCTGGAGGTGACTATTATGGAACTCATCCATGGCATTGGTACTTCAGTCAGGGATTTACTGTCATGATCTTTACTGATTTACCTTTTATGGTGGTTGGCATCATCCAGTCTAAAAACTGGAAGCTATCAGGACTCATATTGTGGGTTTTAGCACTTTATAGTGTATTAGGGCACAAAGAATTCAGGTACGCCTGCACCATCTTGAGTTTTTGTCAGAAACAAATCATCATTCTTACAATAAAGCAAATCAGTTCGACATCATACAAGAATGAGTGATTATGAACAAAAAGTGTGAATTATGATTATAAAAAAATATTACAAGAATATTAATTTAATATTTGGATGAAGCTATTTTTTTTCCGGGTTAAAGTGTATGAAGCAATTTTGGTGGTTGTATGTATGGAGACAAAATATTCTAGTGAAGACTTTTTGAGTTTTTATAGTTGACCCATTTGTGCTTATAAATAACCAAACTCAACCAATCATAAGTAAATTGGTTGAAATACCATTAATATATAACTTGATTTACTTATTCTTTACATGATACTCATCCTATAGAATTATGACTAACAGGTTTGTCCTCCCTATGCTTCCAATAGCATTAGCTTTCACCGGGTATTCATTAGCCATGTTAAGCCGGCGATATTCATCTGGTAAAAGAAGCAAGAAAACTACAAACACTCCCACTAAAAGCTCATGGAAGATACAATTAGCGGTCTTTTTCTTGCTAGTGACAAATGTTCCCATGGCCATTTACATGAGTATGATTCATCAGGTAAATCAGAAATCATAGTTTCTTGAAAAGTCTTTCATTTCTTGAGTTACCATTATTTTCATTTACTTGAGCGATAGTTCTTACAATGGAAGTAATACAGAGAGGAACGGAGGACGTCATGAATTATCTAGCTAAAGAGGCTCAACATGGGGATGTGAAAAGCATCCTATTCTTAACACCATGCCATGCTACTCCCTACTATTCGACCTTGCATCAAAATCTTCCTATGCGTTTCTTAGACTGCTCACCAAGGTATACACAAGCTAATTATATTGTTCTGCTTTAATTCTTTGTTGATGCGTATGGTTTTTTTACGTAACCAATTAGAGTGCCAAAATGGTTGGGTTGGTTGGGTAGTGGGTCAAGACAGACGGTCGGGTTGGGTTACTCAAACCAAAATTCGTCTAAATTTTGTTTGAACTATTAATAATAATTAGTGTCATTTGATTACAATAATTGTATTGTTCTATAATCCAATGTTTTGAATACATAAATTTGGATGTTTTATGCATTACAAATACACTTTTGCGACTTTCAACCCGTTTCCTCTTTAGCTAATATTATTTTAATTCACCCATTGGACCCGTTAGAGATGAGATGAAACCCGAATTGACCCGTGTATAAAGTAAATGGGTCGGTTTTGCCACCTCTCTACTAATTACATATATATTCTGGTACTCTGTTATCAGCGAAGTGAAGGGAATCCCTGATGAGTCTGACAAGTTCATGATGGACCCAATTGGTTTCATGTCGGAGTTTGCAAAAAACTGGTCTCAACCAAGTCATATTATACTATTTGACAATGAAGAAAAACATCTTAAAGATTTTCTTTTCACACATTCTTTTGTAGAGGTACAGTTTTCTCCTGAACTTTAAGACATATTTTATGGTCTCCGTTTTCATGGTTTCTTTAAATGATATCTGTGTTGTGATTGCCAGAGAAAAAGATTCTTTCATTCTCATTTCAAGGTGGACCGAGATCTTCAAGGGTCAGTTGTTCTCTATGCTCTTTTAGACCAGTGACTCTCAACTTCAATTGAAGAAGCCGGTTGCTGATCTTCTGATATGGTCGTTTAAGAAATTACAATTTTGTCATCACCGACATACATTACAAACCATGGTGAGAATTCATGTGGCGCAATGTCTTTTGGCAGTCTAAATTATTGAAGAACGAGAAATATTTGTGGCGCAAAATACCTGACTGTAGGATTCTGTATTATTGATCCAGGAAACATAAGTGATGTTTATGAAACTGTTTTGCATAATATTGCTTTTAAGAAATATATATTATTTGTTGCTGGTTCTTCTAACTTTTTAAGTGTAATTAGTTTCAGTTTCTTTGCTTGTTATAACCGAGCATTGTCTTCTACATAAAAAAGAATCTGAACACTCATTTACTTTCATCTGGGGTCATTTTCAACCATCAAACGTTAGACAACGTTCAATAAGATGATCTTGTAATGAGCAGCTTGGCTAGGAGAGTAGGAGGGATCGTCAAGGAAGCAACTTTTGAGTAAATGCATAACTTGGGTACATGACGAACTATTAATAATCATAGAAAGATGCTATATAGTCTAAGTAATCAAAACAAAATGTTTCGGACAAAGGATCATAAATTAAAGGGTTAAAGCATTTTGTCACCAACGTATTCTTTCTCATTTTCCAAGAGCACCATCCTACTCTTTTTAATACTAATGTCGCAAACATACTTGTTAGTTACCTGTTGAGGTCACCAACATACTATTTTTGACCGGGAAACATTTTTACATGAAATGGTCAATTTATCTTGTGTGTATAATTGTATTGTTGTTGTTTTGAAGTCTAGTAGGTAATTCTATTTGATACAAGATAAACTTGATATTGATCTAAATGCTTTATTGTACATGCAACTGGAGATTTTCCTTACGTAAGACAGAATTTCAATTACTTAACATCTGAAATGTAATTTAAATTATATTATATTATATATATTTTTATTTATAGAGTTAAACTAATTATTCTCAGATCAAGTTATTGCTAAGAGTCTAACTGATGAATCAAATTGGAATCAACATTTAAAGGTAAACTTATTTGATGATTCCAGGGGTCTAAGATGTCGTTTCTTGAAGTTGTAATTCTAGATGACAAGGTCTCTTATTTTAGGGACTGAAAGTGATAAGTCAGCAACTTTTGTACTTTTATAATCGAAACGCTACTAGATTTTATAGTTATTTGTTGGCTAAAATACATTTCTTCATTCAACAGATTGTGTTTGGTAAGTCAAAACCGGTGAAGGCTAGCTAGGATGGTCCATTTGCATAAGGAAAAGTTATCTCAACACAAGTTTTTTGTTCAATTATTATTATCGTTATATTTTATTATCAAACTCATTATTAAATGATATATTATGTATTAATCTAAAATTTAAAAGGTATACTATTCTTAGTTTCAATGATATATACACATGTATGTATAATACAGAATATACTAGCAAGGTATATGTGCTATGCGACGTAACAATTAAAAAGACAATGGTGGTCAATGGTGATAGCCCGTAATAGTGTGCAATCGTGGAAGGAAGAAATAGTGATAGTGTTAGGGCGATCGTTATCAATGCTGGCTGGCTACTTGTTTGTAATACTATGGAGAGTACTAAAAGTTCAAAATAATGGAAGAGTTGATAACAATTATCCATTAACAACATTAGTATGATTTATAGAGTAAGATTTTAAAAAGCGGAGGATGCTTTGTTATATGGGAAAATCATACATGTTGTCCATAATATATGTTGCGTTAGTGTGGGCACCAAAGTCTATTTCTTTAAAAACATATTACACTTCTAGTTCCTCGTGGTTTGAAAATGTTCACATATCATTCATTTAAACAATCTAAACCCTTGAACCACATACAATAGGTGCTCTCAACAATACTTATACAACACTTATCATTTTCCTTTCTCTCTTTCTTTTTTTCCCTTTAATTATTTGGAGGTAACTTAAGTTACTTTAGTAGTTTCTCTAATAGAGAAGTCATTCAAATGATTCCTCAAGTTACCTAGTCTTTGCACACTCCTTTATAATTTGGATATAAATGTTGCAATACTTTTGCATTTAAAGATCAAACAGTGTATAACACATAAAAATGGCAGGTAAAGGTCCAAAAGGTAGTTAGTGGCCATTCATATATCTCAGGCATTACTTGGTACATAGTAAATCAACCATTACTCTTTTAACATTATTCAGGACCCTACAACATGTACCAAGCCAACACCTGACTCATTTTTCTGCTTCACATTCAATATTTCCAAACAACTCAAAGACAAACAACCTGAGAATATATATAATGAAATGAAATGAACTTACACAAGTGCATGCCAACTAAATAAAGAAAATGCAGTATACTTAATTCTTGATGCTAGCTAGCTATACTAATTAATCCCTAAATCAACTAGTAAAGGTCTTATTTTTCAACCAGAAACTATGGATTCAAGTAAAAAAAAAACAGCATTTTTTATACCAATATTGATCCTGTACATGGTTTCTTTTCTTCATTTTGCCACTTTTGAGATAGAGAATGAAATGAAGCTAAATAATAATGGACTATATCTTTGAATTACTTTGATTCAAAACCTCGGTTGCATTCACAACACTTCTCATCACATCAACTTGCACCTTAAGTGAAAGGATATAGTCTAATGCTTCTCTAATAAGGGAGAATTCATCCATTGATTCTCCACCAGGAACGAGTTTTTTAAGCACTTGGGTTCGCTTCTGAACCAATCTTTTCGCGATAAAAATAGCTAAATTCGACTTAGGAGGACTCACTTTTTTAATTCTTTGGCTAACACTACAACTCCTTTTCAAAATCTTTTTGCTTCTAACCCTCTTGTGATAAGTGATCATTTGGTTACTTCTCTTTTGTGGCTTGAACCGTTTTAACTCGCGGCACCCCAATAAATTGTTGACAAGAATCTTGTTTTCGTCGTCTTTTTTAGCATCAGAAATTAGAGCATTGCTCCATGAAGTTGTGGCATTTTTGGCAGAAGCTAGGGCAATATCTGCACAAAGCTTTATTGTTTTCTTTCTTTCCATAACATTCATATTCTTCTTTGAAGAATAACATATTTCGAGACCCTTTACCCATTTCTTGATGAACTCTTTCTTAAGCTTGCTAGAAGTCTGCATGTTTTATCCCTACAAATATTAACAAAAAAAAAGAGTTAATTATTCTGTGTCATATAATAATAACTGTTCATGATGAACAATGATTAAAAACCAATTACAAATTTGTTATATTCAAGCAGAAATAATTATTGCAACAAACAACTCAAAGGATCTTAGCATTCATATTTGTCGACCATACCAAAACATATACGTACAAACACCGATGAAAAGCTAGAATAATACTACATGTAAATGTACCTTTCTTTGAACAAATGTATCTTATAGCTTCTATTGTTGAAGATTCATGGCAGCTATTTGAGAAGGGAAAAAAAAAAGGTTCTTGATTTCTTGAAGAGAGACGAGTAGTGTTGTAGTTTAGCAGAAATGGAAGAGTAAGATATGAAAGAATTGAGAGAATGAAAATGGAGTTGAAGGCTTTATTTATTTGTTTTTTTCTGAAAAGAGAAGAGGGTAAGTGGTGGGGTTAAGTTGGAAAGACACAGCACATGCATTCACATGGGCGTACATGGCCTACAATCCCCCCATAGAAAACCTAAGAAGGAATACTCTTAAACTTCCATTTTAAGAGAAAGTATATTGTTTTCTCATGTCCTTACACTAATTAACAAATTTAAAGTAAGGCGTGTTAATGGTAAGATGTTCAATATTTTTAAAAAGAGATCTTATGTTTTTATCTTTTTAGGTATATATGTCGGTGGTGATTAAGGAATTGATAAAAACGATTACGAAAGACTTTAATTAAACAACATACATTTTAGTCTAGTACTTTATTAATAATTTGAATAGAAAAAAATCATCCGTCATATAATAAGATTAAGATTAGTCTTAATTAGAAAGTAAGTCAATTAAAGGTAGGGTCTTCAACATTCATGCCGGTCATATTGGAACCTAAATTAGATTTGAATTTCAACTCAAATTATTTTCAATTTATGGGTTAATTCTTTAAATTTGGCTTCAAATCAACTATCAAATATAAACTATAAAAAGGTTGAGAACCAATGAAATCAATCTAGGATATGATCAAATATAAATATTACAAATTGAACATTATTGCATCTGCTTTTTCATTCCCATGTGCATGAAATTCAATCAGAGATGAATTATCACATGTTTACATATGCATATGGTTATTATTCGAACATTAATATAGATGAACATAAGATATATATGCACACATGCATGCTAGTTGGGTACCCGTTAATTATAATACGATACTAAGGTCCAAGGTGGTGGTATGGTGGTCTAGATAGCTGAAATTTGTAACGAAAGAAAATAACTGTTAAAACTATGACAGTGAGAAAGTGAATGAATGAGGGTTGTTAAAAAGATATAAAATTACTATGACATTTTTTGTTTCTTTATAACAGTCAGCCGATTACAGTTGGGTTATAATTTGATACGTATATTCTCCTTACTTTACATAATTATAATTATGCGAACTTTCACTTTAAAAACACCACCTTTTGTCTTATACATACACTAGAATTAAATATTGTTATTTTTTCGATTTGTCGCATTATCAATTACGTTATAACACCTTTTCTTTTATTACTTTTTTTCTTGTCGACCTAGCTTTACTGAATACATCATATTAATTATTTCAATTAACCAAAATTATAATTATAATACACGTAGTCTTCTCGAAATTATTGCTTCAATCGTACTTAAAAATATAAAAACATAGATATCTATAAAATGCAACAAAATTTTCAGTTAGAACACAATTAGTGATCCAGTGCAAAATTCGGTATAGACTTTTAATACCGAGTATATTGCTTCAATCCATCTTTAAGATTGTGCTATAGTACTTCAATGTAGAGCACAATGCGAAAATGAATCGGCAATTTAACATTTTACTAATTAAATTAAAATAGAATAGATTATCGGTGGGGTCACACAAAACATTCTAAGTAAGTTGATCTCTCAACGTTACTTTTTTCACATTGTCTTCCACACTGACAAAAAATTATAATTTTGTGTGAAAGAACAACCCATACTGCTTATTAATACCCATTTCATATGCTATGAGCGATAAAATAATTTGAATCACCAAGGTAAACATTAACTAATGTCATCTGTGAAAATAAATTTGAGTCGCTAACATTTTAGGTATGTCACTTGTTGATGTTAGAGGCGTGAATAATTCACGTCGTCATTGTTTTAGTGGCAACCTTTTTCATCGCTAAAGCATATCCATGGAAGAGACCACATATCGGGTCGAATTAAGGGTGTTGTTAAAGTCTATATAACATGAGAAAGTAAACCTTCGAAAGTTTTTCATTAAGGTCTCAATCATGTGATAAATATAAATAAGATTACTATTCTGTTAATTACATGTAAAAGTAATGTTAATGAATTAAATAAACAGCCATTTGTGTTAAAAAAAAAAAAACAAAACTCCTTTTAAGATAACGTCGAAACGTTAATTGTCAATACCACGGTGGATTAAAAATGGTGGTTAATAAACAAATAAATATAAAAGCTTAATACAGAGGAGGTCGATCACAAGCTATGCATGACTATATTCAATTAAACTTTTGTAATATATTTTATTAAATTTTTTGAGAATATTTTCTAGGCATTTAATTCGTTTCAAAATTAATGTGGGGTGCTATAGCGAATTAGTTTTAATATATAGGCATGGTATATTCGCCCATAAATTGTTTAGTAGATAATTAAGTGTATAAATATGCATGTGAAATCACACATAAATGTATCTATCGTAAAAAGTGTCGCCTAGGGAAAACGGAAAATGATATAGAAGCTTTAGCATGGATCTTTTAATAGTAATATTTTGGAAAAAGAAATGTCGTAGTATCATCTCTAGGTTATATATTGAATTTGAAGCGTAGATATTAGTATAAACATAATTCGCAATTTAGGGAGCGAATATATGCAAGCATATATTCATATATATATGATTATAAATGATATCATGCCATACATGTTTTCCACTAAGCCACAAGGTAATTAATAATTACTATATCTTTTGGTAATACATTGATATATTTAACTAATACGGAGTACATCAAAGTTCAATCACAAAAATACTAATATACTTTTGTTATGAAGTAAGCAATGGGTCCCAATTGCTGTTGCATCTTTCGGCCCCACCTCCTCTCGTTCTTCCTCCATGTGCTTCTTTTTCCGTCTCGTCAAGCACAAAAATCATCCGGACAATGTCGTGCTTATGGTGTCGTTCTGAAGAAGTATCGAAGATGGAAAACGTGTATTGCCATAAGCACCGGTCTGAAACGGCGTTGGCACAAGAAGTCTGGTATCCTCACATGGAACTCCACACGGGGATTTAGGGAAGGAAAAAGAAAAACAACACTAAAATAGTTTTAGACTATATATATAACAGAAAGCGACATTATCTATATAGTGTGCCACAACGTTTAATTACTCAAAGTTGCATCATTTATCATCAAATTACTTATGTAGTGACTAGTTTATGCATGAATGACGCTTTCATTAAGCCGCAATAAATTAGACCGTATCCTCAAAAGACATACTTTTTAGGTTTCAATTAAAATATATATTTTAAAATGTATATAGTTTTAAAAATGTTTAATAATTATATTTTTTACTGATCAAATATCATCTCTATCAATTAAAGTCTCTTTCAATTGGTTGAAATAGGTAATGAACATTTATTTGAGACAATCAAAAATATAAATACAAACACTTGTATTAGGACAGAGAAAGTAATATCTTAAATATAATAAAAGAAGCGGATGATAACATTATCAAAAACTCAATTGGCCAATTAAATTCATTAATTTTGTTATATTGAGTAAAATTATAGATTTGATAACATCATCATTTAATTCAAATATTTTATCAGTTAAGTCCTTTTTATTTTGCTCTATTCAAAATTACAATACCAAACTTTTTAAATTATATAACTGTTAACGGAAATATCATATCGTTATCAAAATTTATAAAATCTATTTCATGTATTTATATATGTCCACAAACATAAATGAGTACTTATATCAATAAAAGTAACATTAAATATTTTATGAATTAAGTTATATTTATATATGTATTTGTATTATGTTATGACATTTGAACTGTTGTGTCAAAAAGAAAAATATTACTTCTTAATTTAATGTTTATTTTAATAGCTAAAACGACATGTGTGTATACACGGGTTTAGACGCTAGTACCAATATAAATGAAACACGTCAAATCCTTAAATATTGAAATAAATAATAAAAAGGTTGTTATATTTACGTATGGATTGAAGTATGTTGTGAAAATGATATTTACTCGAAAAACCGAAAAACTTACTTATGTCGTCTATCTTTAATATTATCCAAATGATCGACTTTTGCCGGCAATTAAATACATTTTTGTCACCGCATATTCATTATAACCTCATAAAGTAAATATCCTTGATCTATACATTCAATATAACAAAAAATAAGAATCGTCACGATAATCATGTTTAGTCTAAGTTTTTATTAACATTTTACAAAATATGCATTTTCTTTCTATCTTCTATAAATGATAAATGATATCCGGTATCAACAATTAGTATTCATATTCAATAATATTCATCAAATACATCTCACTTTTCAGACTATGCGTTTTATAAAAATGTCTTAAACTTAAATAAAATAAAATAAAAATAAAAGGTAACGCTACGTAACAAATTAAAAAGAACCTATTAAGTGGAAGTATTTGAACATAAGAGGGGGCGGTATTAGAAAATATGAAAAGTTGGAGGGTTTCATTTATAACAAAAATAAGTGGGGATATAACCCCGCAATCAACGCTTTATCCTAAAATCCAAAAATATCTCCAACGTTAGCTTCATATTGAAATAATAAATTATAAAAAATATTATACTATTTTAATACCATAATAAATAATCGTCTATCAAATTGATAGAGTGTTAAATATTACACTAAACACTATTTATATTAAATAATAATATATAATATATAAAATTTATTATTATATTATATTTTAAAATTACTAGAGATAATATTTACTACTATCTCTATCTCAAAATAATAGTTTAGTTTTGACTTTCTGAAGTATATCTTCTTTTTTAACTTTGACATTAAATATTTTTGTTTGTATTATATAATACTTGATGCAAAATATATGAATAGATTGAGTTTTAAATATATTTTCATTAGTATAACTTTCATCAACTATTGTATAACACAAACAAATATACTTAACGTCAAAGTTGAAAAATAAAGGCTTCAGAAAATCGAAACTTGACTATTATTTTGGGACGAATGGAGTATTATATTTATTAAAAAAAATTCTATAGTTTTTACAAAATTTTCATTTATATTTTTGAAATTTTTAGATATAGTTATTGTTATTATATTAATGAATTTAATAGTTATTTTAAAAAATTTAATACTATATTGTCTAATTGTATATTTTCAATAAGTTAAAAGGTATTTAGTGTATAGATATAGTACAACGTATTGAAATAGTCTTTTTTAGTATAAATACATATTTAAAAAATAATTATAATAAAATAATACAAAAATTTAATGCACTAAAAATTACTGAATAATCTGAGTACTTGGATTCTTTGAATTATGATTTCAACATTTGATTTGATTGTAAACCACTCTATATCGATTTAAAGAAATGTGGGAATTAATTATAATAAAATGCTTTTTTCCTTCATTATTTATTTTAGATTTTTTCATGTCCGTTAAAAATTGAAGTAGTAAATAATATATATAGATTGACCCCAGTGAGAGTACATAGTTATTATTTAGCCTTTATTAATTTAGATTTAGATAGATATGTTAGTAAATTAAAACTGATCGAAGATGGTTTATACTAAAATTATTGCCTTATTACATTGATCTTGATTCTATTAGCTTCTATAAAAAGAGGAATCAAATTTTATAACATTGATCTTGATTCTATTAGTTTCTATACTACTTAGACATGTATACTAGCTATATTTAATTTAATGGTTAACCAAATTAAATTAAATACTTAATTAGATTAATGAAAAGACCTAATACTCCACTCGCGTAGTTGTTTTTCAATTAACTTACTCTTGATTGTATTTGTATAGAAATTTTTTATCTAAACAATAAATTTGTGTCCAATAGTAATGTTTGTTTAGATTAGTTTATGCATGTAATCAGTGATTTGATTCCTTAAATTGTATTTTTTTTTCTAAAACAATTAGAGTAAAAAAGAAGAAATTAACTAGTTACATGTGTCGTATATGAGACATTTAGTAATATAATGCCATTAGAAATAAAACTCATTGATGCAAACAAGTAAAGTATGATTTTCATCGAAAAACTTAGGAGGCAATATAAAAAAGTAAAGGGAGACAAGGTTACCCAAGTTGTGTAATTAGCATGTTATATGAGAATGTGGGAAGCAAACCAAGTTTGTGCACTCTTGACACATGTTACAATAACAAAAACCAATAAAAGAGATAATATGTACTTGCTTGTTGATTATTAGCTTGGATTAAAGCCAATAAAAAACATGTAAATTTTGAATTTCGCACTCGAGTATTATGACTAATCACTTACTAAAGAATTAGAACATTTAGTATTAGAATTACTTCTTTTATTTGTATACATGAAGAAATGAAAGGAAGACAAGGGTGAATTATAGCATATGAAATGACTTGCGTTTTGTTTGAAATTTTCGTTCATAACACTATAAGACGGCGTTGTGTCATTCCAAAATGAGGTTCCGAACGATGTTTCTGGAAATCATCCGGCGTGTGACGCTGTTTTGTCCATTTTTTTCCAACACGGACAACTTTTTTATAAATTGTTTTAAGAACTATTCGCTTTACATTCAAACAACTAATTTTCTTTTATTCTTTTAATATTATTTTTAATATTTATAAATATCACACTTCAAACATAATTCAAAACACTCATTCTCATATTCAGAAACTCAAAAATTCAAAAACCCTATAATTCACTAAAAAAAAAAAATCTTTCGAATCTTCTTTTGACGACGAAACAATGTTAAAACTCCTCAGTCTACCTCGTAATTATTATAATGAATTTTTAATTCCTCAAGAAGAAGCCGAAAGTTCCAACCGATCATGTCAATACATATATCGTGATCAAGTTAATACACACGAAAAGTTAATGAGCAATTACTTTGTTGAAAACTCGAAATACCCCGAGGAGTATTTCAAACGTTGCTTCCGAATGAGAGAATGACTATTTCTCCTAAGTTTTGAAGGTATTATTTGAAATTTTTAAATAGAACTTAAATGTCTAAATCACTGTTCTTAATATTATTTATCATCATATTTTCAATAGCAATTTTCTTCCGCAATACTATAAAAACGCTAAAAATCAATTTCTTGACTTCTTGCGATAATCAGATTGAAATGGTTTTGAGATATAGGGGTGCACATGCACACATGGATGGGTCACACACAAATGTCCCAATAAAGTTGAACACTCGATTCAACCTTCAATCAAAATTTTCATAGAGCTACCCCACACCCTTTAATACATGCCAAAGTAGCCCCTTGTTCTCACATGCCATAAAATCATCATATATGTACATTTTAAAAAGGTAAAAGTAATACTAACAATAATAATAGAATTTTTGGATTTATTTTGTTGATGGTAACTGTTCTTAGATTCTTATCAACATATGTCAATCTTTGTATGATGTTGTCTTTGGAAACTTATGTAGGATCAAAAATCAACGGGTATCCTAACTTGGTTTACATTCTTCGTCGAAACATCCATTCTTGTCATTTGTGATATTTTCTATTAAGATCAACAGAGAATAGTTATTTCAATATAAAGTAAAATACAGGGTTAAAAGACCAATAACTCGGACGTATCATAGTCATCATGCATAAATATGCATTACTATAATTAATAAGTATATAAGTGATGACTTTTATTAAGTTTAGGTAAGCTTAATGCACCTTAACAAAACCTTCGCATGCATTGATTTTCACCAGAAACTGCTCATTTCATTTTGGGCCTGGCCCAATATAACACCATAGCCTATATTAGTTTGATGGACAGCTCCAGATATATTTGTTTTTATTTTAACCCCTTAAATAAGCTTGTTATTAAGGTGCAGTCAAACATACATTTAAATGAAAATTAAAAAATGAATGCATTGGTGCAACGACAAATAATAATGCAAGATGGAGTATGGGTAGAGACTTAAAAATCGATTTAGGTCCAACGCATGGACAAAGACAACATATAAGGAACTCAAATCAATACAACTATGCCCATGAAGTAAGTTGTACCATGCACGTGTGCATCATTAAACTCTAACACATATTCTACCATTCAAAGTTGTGGTGTTGGATGTTCGATTGGTCCATTTTTATCATAAATATACGTGTCCACCAACAGCAAGACAGAGACTGTTATGACAACGGTTGTAATGAATTCCAAGTAAGATTCAAAAATCGGTAGATTTATCATTACATGACATTATACATAAAAAGACACAAAATAAAAGGCTCAATATATGAAGAAGTAGTACTACACCTCGTGTAATCACTACTTTATTTAGTAAAGAACGACATATATTGTGGTAAAGTTGATATTGACCTTTTTCCCTTTTCGCTTGGTTGAAAGCTACAAATAAAGTGATCACTAAAAGCGTTTTCAATTGAGACTTTTTTTAAGTAAAAAAGTTATAAAAAAGACTTTTATTCGTTGGAAGAAATATTTTGTATTATGAAGTTTGAGATTTCTTAAATTTTTGATATAAAACTTCCTTCTCTGAATATTTACATTTGACCCTTTTTTTGTACCGGAAAACTTTTTTATATCGGAGCAACAACTTTTCTTAAAAACCTTTTTTATAAAGCACGATGTTAATAAAATTTGTACAAATGACTCTTTTCTCGAGTACTAAAAATATGTCGGTAGTGATGGGTATAAGACAAACAAAAGATAGAAAGAAAAAATATGGTCAAAATGACAAATTTGTCGTATTTTGTTCACAATTATTTCAACTTATTTTGGTTTCTGATTCTTTATTAGGGTTAAAAAAGATTCTATTAAACCCATTATCAAAATCATGCGTCATACTTTTTTCCATGTTAATGGTTATATCAAGCTGCCATCTATGATGATTCCATGTTAAAGACAAAAGCATTTGATACTCCTAATCTTTGGACAAGGACTTAATTGCAATAAATTTATGTTAAAACGGTGTATCTTATACACTAAACAATGAAAAGATTTGATAGAAAATCTTGTAGGATATGATCTTATCGACTAAGATGATTAGAGAAGATATAATTAAACTTAACATGGAATAAGAATTTATGTATATGTCCCCATGCATGTCCAATAATTTGAGTAGTTTGTGTGACATTTTTTAATCATTTTTATGCTTTCAGTTATATAAACACAACAAATATTGTCATGCTGTCAAGGATTAACCCTTTTCTATCGAACCCGCGTTTGTCTTTAAGATTCAATTTTTAGACGAAGGCATATGTGATAGAAAAAAACGATTTAACACCATCAATCATATTACAAATATCTAGGTCACAATCAACGTTGTTAGGGGAATAATTTAATAGGAAACCATAATTTTTGAGGGTATGGGATATAACCCTTTTCAATCATTCACTAATAAATATTTTCATTCAACGGATATATAGTGTAAAATGGTTTTCATTGAAATATTCCGAACAGTATTGAGTACTTAAATCGATATGTATATACGAAGGGTCTTGAAAGAAAACCGTTTAGCTAGGTTGCTTGATTAAGAATTAGGGGTGTAACCGAGTTGAGTCGAATTGATACACTGTCAAGCTCGAGCTCGACTCAATAAAGAAACTCGGAGCTCAAAACTCGATTCGAGCTCGATCGAGCTTGTATTTTTAAGTTCGAACTCGACTCGATTAAATGAATTGATACTTTCGAGTTCGGCTAGGTAATCATAGTTAAATTATTAATGATAAATGATTAATTTTAATGTAACCGACTCGATATTATCAAGCTCGATTTGACTCGACTCGACTTGAGTTTATCATATAATATGGTAAATAAGTTAAATATACATTATATTAAGTATAGAAATGTAAAAAAGGTTACAAGCTCGATAAGGCTCGCTAGCCTTTCGAGCTGAGTTTTTAATACTTGAGTTCCACTCGAAAGTTTACTCGACTAGCTAATCTCGAATAGCTCACGAATTTTCTCGTGTTATTTTACACCCCTACTAACAGTTGGTAATAGAAATAAACACATGATATGAGAACTTAATTACAATCTAGCCGCAATCCATAACCCTTTGATGCCATCTACTCTAGATTTCATCAACATTATGATCTTATCGATTTTCTTATTACAATACTATATCATTATATCAATATCAATAGCACGTAAATAAATAACAAAATATAAACTATTTACCCCTCCCTTCAAACACTAAAGAGATTCAACGTCAATGTGTCACCTCTCTCTTTCCCCTCTCTTACACTATCTCGTCCCGCCAGTCACCGCTAGAAACAGCAAAAAGTAAGAAAAAAGACGAGAATACATAAACTATTCACCATCGCGACACCACTGCTTTAAGCAAGTACCATGTTGGTTCAATACCACAAGTTTGTTAGCAATATCTGGTTGAAAGATCTTATATAATACAATCAAAAGTTATTTTGGAATGTGTTGTTTGAAAGCAAAATTTGGATGGTTATGGTTGTAGCTATGGTGGTGGTAGTAAGTAACATGGGCATTGAAGGATATCAAAGTGCTAGGTTGTCCTGTATTAGGACCAACCATGCCAAGTTAAAAACACTAAAATTGATGGGACCTCACCATAAAGTGTCGTTATTATATGTATTCTTGCACGGCCGGAGGGACTTATGGCAGCCACACCAACGACCCTACTCAACTCAATTAATAGATTGGCCTTGTGTCGTTTATTTGCTTATAACTAATACAGCTTATTTTAAACTTGTTGTCCTATTAAAATGTTAATCTATTGTATACGATAAGTTTTTATTTGCTTATATGTTTTCTAGTTCTTTTTTATATCATTATTTTAAAACTACGAATTACTGGTTGAAGGTTTGGTATTTGTTAAGAAATTTTTAGGATATCTTATAGATAGTCAAACATGGGGATGTTTTGGATTTATTTTATTTTAAATTGTAGAATGATTTGATTATATTAATTAATTATATGCTATATATAGACATAGATCATTGGTCATGCACTCTTTCATTATATTTTAGTTATGGGTTTAAGTTTATTATTCTATTTAACTATATTGCATTTTCTCTAAAAGAAAGTTGAAAGAAAAGACTAACATATATTTAACAGTTAAAATATAAAAATATTATTTTTTATTAAAGTTGCGTGTCACTGATATAATAGACACTTATTTCAAAACGAATCGAATACTTTATTGTCGGATCACTTTCAACATGTTAAAATTTTCCAAATAAGATTGAAAGTAAATTATTATTTCCAAGTAAAAATGATTATTCCTTCTTTTACTCATTTATGGAATAAAAAACACGATTGATTGAAGGAATTTGTCATTATGATTGATTTGGATTGCTTTGTTGGTTACTAGATATGGCCTTTTTACATCCATACAACTTTCATTACAAGTGCATGTATCATTCATTCCCTTTCATTCATATTATGATCTTTATTGGAGAATTATCATATAATGTTTTATATGAATATGAATATGAATATGAACATGAATGTCGGTAAAAAAATGATAACGATATCATAACATATTAAAGCTTATACCTTTTCTTATAGTACTCCAAACGTCCTAAAATTTCAGCAGTTATATCGTGTGTCTGAAACATTATAACAATGTCTAATGTATATAGTCAGTAATTAACAACAACCGGAATATTGCTTACTTGTATCCCGTTTATTCTTGTAGCTTGTCATGTACTTAGAAAAAGGTAAAAGTATGTTACTAATAAACAAACAACAAACATGTTTGAGAGAGAGAAATGGAGGGACCAATTATTTTCCTTAAATACCAAACTTCTAAACCATTTCTTCTCTATTCTTAATGTGTGAGAAAGAGTGTGTAGTGTCTGTAATAGATATAGATAATGAGTGCATGGAGAAAAGGGGTGGTGGTTGGCCGGAGCTCCGCTGGAAGAAGGAAGAAGAAGGCGGCGGCGTCATTTGTGGCATTCAACAAAAATGAAAACCGCAAGTCCATGGAAAGAAAGCTAAGGCAGTTACAGAGGATTATACCCGGTGGAGATATTGGAACTGCTGACGTGGACACCTTGTTCCACAGAATCGCAGCTCACATCATCCTACTTGAATCTCGTGTGGATCTTCTCAAAAACATTTACTCTGCTTTTAGCCACCTTTGATTAGACAAAATGTTATAGAAAAATATTTGAAAGTGTCAAAGTCAACGCGTGTCCATGATGTCTAGTTTGTATGTATTTCAATGTTTATTTATATTTTTAATCTCGTAAATAAGGTATTTGGGTAATCAGATGACTATATAGTCGTTTTGAAAAATAGCCTATAATTAATTGAAGGCCATGTGTAATTAAAGATTTAAGTACATTTATTTGTTTGTATACATAATATTATTTATATTTTTCTATAAGATTCAGTATCTTAGTAGAAATACATCTTGTTGTTACTGAATAAGTTATATTCAATTATAATGTGACCATTTGTAGAATTTGTAAAGTTGATGATTATGAAATGTCAATGCAGTAATACTTTACAAGTATAGAGAAATTAATATACACGTATTATTTGTACATCATCTTAAGAGTATAATATTATATTTTTTGAGCTATTTTAAAAATATAGAATATCTTAAAACAATAAAAGTTTCAGAAATTCGGTAAGAACGAATATTTTTATTAACAGATGAACGTTACACTGTACTCGTGTTGTCCGATGGTGATGTAAGATAAGAAAAAATAAAATATGAGTAGAAATAAATATAAATTTTTAGTAATAGAGTGAATATTTTAGTAAACGTGACGATTTTTACAACTCGAAGTTGTAACATCTTCCATAGGACTAAATTATAGTATAATTTTAATGCATGCATCAATTTCTTATGTCGTAAATTTCATCACTTTTGATGATTATATCAAACAATTTAGAGAAAACCCATAATTGATTTATGTAAATTTGTTGGAGGAAAAAATAGCTAATAATTGTTAATGGGCCATATTATTTTGGTATGGGCCTAAAACCCCAACAAATAAATGTACGAAACCCTAACCGTTAGACCGACCGGTGGTTCGTATCTCTCTCATATCATCCAGCACTTCTGTACGGTTCATCGGAGATCTCTAGCCATGGTAACTAAGATCCCTTCAATCTCTCGTAATTTCTGTCTTTTATTCTAGGTTCAGTAACATATATATTAGGACTTTTAATACATGCATTTGATCTATAGTTTTGTAATTATGTTGAGCTCTAAAAAAAAAAAAACATAAATGAAAACCTTGACGTAATCTGTATAACGCCCAAAAAGGATTCAGTGTAGTTTCCGATTATGTAATTTTACAATTGAACTGCAGTTCGAATTGGTCATCATCAATTTTTTAAGTTAATTCAGATAAAAGTGTTTTAAGTTGGTCATTTCATAAATAATGATAAAAATTGTATCAATTTAGTGATTAATTTATGAACGGTACTCAAATTTGGTCATTATCGAGGAAGCAAAAAAGAACGTAACTTTAACTATCTGCTTTTAAAATTGGAACATGTGAAATAGAATAAGTAGTTCGAAGGAGGTGAGATGGAAACGAGTATTGCAATTTGATTGTTTGAACATTAGTGATGCAACAGTCATTTTTGTATGTCAACATTATTAATATTTGAGGTGCATAGGCATGATACTACCATGGAACATAATAATAATAATAAGCTTGTGTAGTTTTGGTTTGGTGCTATGAAGTTTGTGGCTATTAGACAAAATGGGCCCGTCTTCTTGCTCTAGTGTGTGATGCAATTTATGATAGGCTAATAATAATTAGGGCTAGTTTATTTGGCATGTTCAAATTCCGTGTTGGTTTATGTTTGAAACTTCATTAGACCATTGTAAAGCACAAGAACAAGAAGAGAGCTTCTGTTGATGTTTCGTCTACCTATCACACTCTTGCCTATTTTATTCCCGCAATCTTGCTCGTTTAACTTCTAGTAATTTATCAGCATTCAGCAGCATTGCGGGTACAACTAATATATGGTAGAAACTGTAACTTGTAATATATGATAGTGCTTTAGACTTTAAGTTAGAGCTTGTCTGTTTCTGTTGCTAAATGTTTCTGATAAACTTTCTAGCTGTTCCATTTTGGTATGATCAGTTATTTCTAAGCTCTTAGTAATGTTCTTAATATAGCATGTAATATTGTATTGTTGAGTTATTGCTCTTAACTTGTAGTAACAGTGTTGTTGTTTTTGGTAGACATGTCTTACTACTTACTATGTACTAACAGATCAAGTGTGTCACATATCTGAGGATTTAATCTTTGTATTTTTTTTTCTTTGAAGTTTGTATGTAATTCTTACCATCATAAGTGATGGCTTTACCTTGTAGCGAATTAGGTTTTTGTTCTTTCCTTGTTTGCAGGTTAATGTTCCGAAGACTAAGAAGACTTACTGCAAGAACAAGGACTGCAGAAAGCACACCTTGCATAAGGTGACACAGTATAAGAAGGGAAAAGATAGCTTGGCTGCTCAAGGGAAACGTCGTTATGACAGGAAGCAGTCAGGTTATGGTGGACAGACCAAGCCTGTCTTTCACAAGAAGGTCAATCATAAATATGATACATCCCATCTTTCTTTTAGTTTCCTTTTTCTTTATAAAATTTTAATTGCTTAGATTTGTTAAATGCGGTAACATAACCTATAGTTTGTAAAGATATTTTTTCAATATTAATTAAATCAAACAATTTTGGAGTTTCTAAGCATTTTAATATATAGTAGGCTCTTTTGACCACTGCATGACTTGGTGGAGATAATGTATAATGCATATCGACGCGTTTAAAGTTTGATCAACTTGCTTTTCTACTCTACAGGCAAAAACTACTAAGAAGATTGTGCTGAGGTTGCAATGCCAAAGTTGCAAGCATATGTCCCAGCATCCAATTAAGGTTAAGCTTTAGATCCGTCTTTGAGAACGTTTTCATTTTTACTTTCAGCCACTGTTAACTCCTTTTCTTTTTATGTTGTATGCAGCGATGCAAGCATTTTGAGATTGGTGGAGACAAAAAGGGCAAGGGAACTTCACTTTTCTAGGCTATTATGTTTTGAGTTATAGATACTATGTCTCGTTCAACTTTATATGCTAGCATGTGTCCACTTGGTACGTTTAGCTTTCTGCTGTATAGGATGAATGTTTTGTTACTAGTTAAATGGAAATCTGTGCTTAGGTTTGATCCGAATTTGAAATGACATAGTTGCAAGGTAAATTTACATCAGTTTGTCTCTCAATTTTAAGGTCAAAAGACCAATTTTAGCAAATTTAAAAACAAGATACCAATTTTAGGTAAGACTGGATTTCAATAAAATAGACACATATTGTCTCTGTAGTGAACTATACTTCTGTGCAATTTTCTTATGTGAAACTTGAATGAGCTTGAATTTATAATGGTGTGGCTTTATTGGTCTTGATTCTTCTGTATTG
This sequence comes from Logfia minima, assembly GCA_963921325.1. Classification (NCBI taxonomy): domain Eukaryota; kingdom Viridiplantae; phylum Streptophyta; class Magnoliopsida; order Asterales; family Asteraceae; genus Logfia; species Logfia minima. The sequence goes on from OY992767.1 coordinate 36,462,127, forward strand.
GGTTTTCAAATCATGTCAACGTCACTTGTAAAATCTTGTAATGGATAATCACATCATACGTGTGAGTATTGTTAGAATGCTGAGTTTTGTTGTTTGGTTATTGACAACAAGCAAGATACCTCACGGCGTATTAGGCCTGAGCATCTCAATAACTCTTCACAGCTGCAAAGTGATGGTCTAAAGTAAAAATCTGACCAGTAGCCTACAATCAAGATGTAGAAGTTGCTCAAAGTGCTTATGCTAAAAATAACAAGTTTTAATGTGCAAAAAGTAATTTACCAATTAACCACTTTGTGCTATACACAAAGTCGAAAGTGCCAGCCCGTCCAAAAGCATTGTAACAAAGTATTAAGACCAGACATTTCTAAAGAAGCAAACATCCACCATGATAACGGAAACAATTAATTTTTGTACCATGAACTGTAACTTGAAGTATTCGACAATATCAAGAAATGAAGCAAAAGCAATCAGACATCTCGGTCCATAAAATTGGTGTCTTATTTTCCAAATATCTTGCAAACATAAACACGGTAGAGAAATTCAAAGCAAAAAATGGATGCCAACATCACATCTGCTTCCTTCAGATGATACCACTGAGATTACAATGGGCCAGGAAATACCCCATTCTCCCTCTGTTCGTTCCACTTGTCAACCTGCAACACCATCACAAAGAAAGTACGTAATACAACTGAAACTCAGTCTCTATACACAAGAAATAACCTAACGCTTGGTCAAAAATGATATTTCTCAACTATAATCTTGCCAGAAATTCAGCCTGACAATTTCAACCCACTTATTTATCTCAAACAGGTTAAACGAGTAACATTAAGAAAAATATTAGAAAACGGGGTCAAATGGGTTTAAAACAGTAGAGCAATGTTTTGGGTCAACACAATCTGACCATACCAAATATTGTCACCTCTACGTTTGAACAAAAAATTATGGTATTCAAACAAATTACCCATGAGAATTGGCAAAATGGGCTGAGTGGGGCTCAGCATCTCTGTGCTTAATAAAAAGATTAATATATACTGGCAAAACTAGCAGAAAACTCACCCATTCACCAGGGCAAAGAGAACGATAGAATTTAGCAAACTTTTCGCATTCAGAAGCATCGTCACCCTTTGCTGCCACACATCTGCAGTTAATCATAAATTAACAAAGATAGCAAATTGCTCAAAAAAATAGTATCGCTTCATAGACAGGATAGAACCATATCACTATTTTCAGGTGGTAAGAAGATTAATCAATGTATTCATGACCAATGGGATTCCTGATAACAGGAATTCAACTGTCAGTTTTCAGTTGTGACGAGATACGATCTCTGAAGACAGCTCGTGAAGAGAAAAAAAATAGTGTACGAGCTCATCAAAGAAAAAATTAGATGCATATCTAGGGATTAGAGCTTGTTAATTGCTGACTATAGTTTTTGCCCAATAGTAACTTTCAGCAGGTTGCAATCATGGAAAACAATCTGAAACTTATTTTCAATCTAAGTAACATGCTTGTGATATCTTAACTACCTCCTGGTGAAATAAGTAACTAGTTGATTCAAATACACATGAAGGACTTCAAGTGAGATATAACACAGAACTATTTTTTTCTTCATAACTCATAAGGCATTCTCTCTAGAAATTAAAGTCATAGAGATATGGGCATTATCGATTAGTCATCACAATATTTGACCAAAGTCCTTGCACAGGGTGTTCTGTTAACTTTTCAACTACTTCTTTACTATGTCATTATTGTCACCAGATTTTTTGCTTCACAATTTTGTAACTTCCCTATTTGTTTCCAGTGTACTGTGTACCTCAAATACAGTTTGGGATACACTATTCCCAATCACTCCAGCCTGAAACATATGGTATTAAAATGGCTCAATGTGTGTGAGAAGTATTTCATCATATTCAACACTTTCATGATAGTGATACCATGGTTTTGTCAAAGCATATACAACACAGATGATGGAGCTCGTATCATAAGAAGTGATATTGTAATACTGCTGAGTGCTGATGTACTATCATACCTGTGAAACTCTACATAGCGTGTGAAACAGTGTCTGCTTTGGTTTGTCGTTGGGAAACGGTAGTCGCCTGGTGCAGTCTTCAATTCAATCTGAAGGCGGGACGGAAACAAAATAGTCATAAAACATGACACTGAAAGTGACTAAATTCAGGGCAACTGATATCATATTGAACAGAAAGGTCTAACACTAATTACCCGAATGCCTTCAGGTTCCAAACTGCCAATGATCGAGTCAGATAGAGATTTATTAAAGCGAATAAAATACACTCACAAGAAATCTGAACTAATACTTATGAGGGTCATGCTTAAAGGATTCTAACAAATTCCTAATGGAATTGAAGTAATGCTTAAAGGACTCTAACAAGACTCCTACATTTAGCTTTGTGCAATGTGCGAATAATCCCTCAGAGTAATGGTTAGCGAAAATCATCAGCAAAGATAGATTATTTCCTTTTTTTCTTTGTATTAAAAAACACATTCATTTACACATGGTGTACGATAATACATGTTAGATGTTAGATAATTGTGCATCATATGGATATTTACCTAGTATTATATAACAATATACATACAAATCGTTCAAAACTAAACCTGATTCTAGAATTAAACGCACAGACAATAGATTAGAAATAAAAAAACCTAATCGTAAAAATCAATAAAAGATACATAATGAAATCGTGAATCTACAGATCATAAAATAAAAAACAAAATACAGAATAAAATCCAGGAGTTCACATAAACAGATCAAAATAAGAAAAACGAAACATTATAAATGTATAAAACTGAAACAACACAAATAAAAGTACCGAAATGAATTGCTACTATTCAATACCTCAGCCATGAATTTGATTTGATTTGAAAGAAAAAGAATAACAGGTTTTATTTAAGCGTATTGAATTTGGGGGAAATTTGTGCGATTTTGGCAAAAGAGACTAAAATGAAGTAAATAAAACAAAATAATAAAGGGACTATTTTACATTCTCAACCCTTTTAGTTTGAATGAATGTGGATTTGAGCCTATAAATTTTGGGTGTACGACGGGTTATATTTGGTCTAGTCATCAGTTTAATTACATCATCGGTTTTAGGGTTTTGGTTTGGTTAAGTTTTGTATTAACCAGATATTTACCAATTTTCTTGTTCAGCACTGGTATGACATTTGTATGACTTTGTAAATAAAGAAAAATGTTAACTATTAAATATATGATTCAGTTTGAAATTCAACTTATTCTAATTCGGAACTATGTATTTATCGAACTTAAAATAGGCTTGAGGTGTGATTCTAAATTAAATAATTTTCTTTAGGACTTTGCTAAACGTAACCCAATGATTACGATTAATCCATGGGCGGTTGACATGCTTTCAAATGCATTAACTTATCGAGACATTTAACGCTTAGGCAAATGCTCAAATAAGTTTTTTCTAACAAATAAATAAATAAATTGCTTGGATAAGTCTACAAGTTTATAAATAGTTCATTTATTGAAACAAAATGTAATATATGTCTATGAGCAATAGTAATTGGATACACCTTCATAAATATTAAAATAGTAATTGTAAACCCCATAGGTCTGGTAATGGAGGAGCGAGGTGCATCAACACCTAATATCTAGTTTTGGTTTAGTTAGATTCATTTTCATTTCGATAATGATGGAGGTTACACTCTTAGTCATTCCACCATAAGCAAAAGGACTTACAATAGTTGTTAATAACATAATTCATAGTTGCAATGATCAACCAATGATATGATATTCAACGCTCTCGATCTATCACATCTAAAGATGGACGTGCACAATAACTACAATGCTATCATTACCTTTCGATCAATTGACAAATATGTAAACATTGCATTACATACTTGTATCTAGATAACTTATATAATGTATTTTGATGCTATAATAATGTATGTACCCCAAAAAATGATAGATAATTTATAAGAATAAACTCCTTGAAAAATTATTATTATTATAATGTTGAATAGTAAAGCAATTATACTTTTCAAGAATAGAAAAACACATATTGTAGTTTACTAATAAATAATGGAAAAATGAGGTTTAATTTACCCGTAGATTGCACCGGGATGATATTCCCACTAATCATATTTTCGAGAAGTCACTTGGATCGATCATATTTGATTAATGTAACTAATTGTATTTGATATGTTGTTAACAATTGCGTTAACAATACTAATAATTAGTATATAATAATGATGATAATGATAATTGCAACAATATTAATATTTTGTTAGTAACACTTTAAGTTTCAGACGAATACATAAATAACATTTTCTGAAATAAAACTGAACAGCAATTACAAAAGGAAATAATGAAAATAAAATGGTGGGACATTTATGAAAACTACAACAATAACAATAGTAACTAAGAGAATAAAAAGAAGGGTAACCATGTGCTAGCCAAAACACAATACTATCTAGCTCGCTAAGAACCGATATCACCACATCCTGTTTAGCGATTCTTAGAGAGCAAGCTGCAGCTGCTGCGGCCTGAGGGGTTCTGGGCCCACATGTACTGTTCATAGCCATCAAAAATTGATAGTATATAGTGATAGTAATAGTAATGAACTAATGATCTTACAAATTGAGAACCTTGAACCTTAAACGAAATCAACAAAAAATGTTGTTAGATTAGATGAAATAAACTAAAGGTTAAGTTTCGTTATGCGCTTAATTTCAATTTGACTATTGTATGCTTCAAAATTTCAAATTTTCTATTATACGAGGTAGACTTTCAAAACCTCTCTATTATATCTTGACTTGCCTTTTTTAATCTTGACAAAAGAAGGAACTTTCATTTTTTAAAAGTGCCAAAAAAGAAAATACTACATAAAATAGAGAGGTTTTCAAAGTTTACCCAATACAATAGAAGATCTTAAAAGAGTATACAATAGTAAAAAGTTAGAGTTAAGCCCATAACAAAACAATTAACCCATAAACTAAATGTTGAAAAATAAACCATTATTAAACCTTAGTCCTTAAATTAGATATAATACATCAGAAAGTGTTGTGTTTGACTAGAAGATATGAAAATTTGCTTACTAAACATGCATGAAAGAACAAGATTCGTATAGACAATTCAGGAGACAATAATAATGCTAGATATATGAAACTAAAATCAGGAAGATTTTATCCAAGATCCTGAAAAGTCTGTAATATGATATCACCCAGTGAGGTGGGGGCATTACATTTTCATGAACAGACAGGGTGATATCTGCATATGTCACATAATAGAGACTGCCAAAAAGAAAGAAAAAGAGAGCCTAAATTGCAATTAAAGCCTGTTCAGTTTCTGGAGTAAGAGTTGTCATATGGTGGAGGTCCTCCCCATGGTGAGTTTCCCCCAGGAGCAACTGGGCGAGGACGAGGTACGCCATAAGGGATCATTGGTGGTGGTCCCCACTGAGGATTAAAACTAGGACCACCTGGTCTAGGAGGAACACCATAGGGAATCATTCCCTCTCTGGCACCCACAACACCCATCTGGACATGATTTCCATACCCATCAACATAGCCACCACCACTAGCATGCATATGAGGTGGTGGTGGTGGAGGTGGCGGTGGGTATACTTCTTGGTTCACGTGGGTCCCATTGTGTAAGGTTGGTGCTGCAATGAGCGCAAACATAGTTAATTCAAGTAGGAATAAATTCATCAATATGCTTGTTCAAGTCCACATGCTAGCCATCCACATTTCCATATTGTAGATCTCAAAAATCAAGTAAATGGCACATGTAATTCATCTTTGGAGGGATTTTGAGTGTGCCTTATCAAAGCGGTTATGTGATTTCGAATGATCAGAGAATCAACTGTAATCAAACAGGTTGTAGAAGGTTTGTGTTCGGATGCGCTTTTGTAGTTTGAGGTTGTACTAATCTGAAAAATATTTTGTTAGTGTTTGACAAATTCGGATACTTTAAGAATTCAATACATATGACCAAATAGGGGTTTCTTGTAGAACAAGGGACACGTCTTGTGACATGGTAATTAAAGTCTCACATATTAGTTGAAAAGAGATAAATTGGAAGATCAGAATCATTATCTATCTATCAAACACTAAAGCATTGCAAATCTCAAAACGCAAATCTCAAAACCCACTTAATTTTCTTTGAATTGGGATCCTCTCATGTTGAACACAACATGAGGTCAAGTTTCCTCACATCAAAAGGTTAAATACATTAAAAATTCATTCTTATGTTGAAGTGTGGGACCCATAACTTTTTGATGTGAGAGAACATGACCTCTCATGTTCTGTTCAACATGAGGATCCTAATTCTTATCCGTTCTTCGCACCATATAAAACAAAATGAATATGTTGAAGGGCTTAAATGAGAATAGCACCTTGAGAGAAAAAATAAACTACGGAGAGATCAAGGGCCGGGAACAAAAGGAAGAAACTCAGAAAGACATACCATTTGCCTTCTTCTCGGCATTTAAAACCTCAGATCGCAGCCTCTCCACCTCTCTTGCCATCTCAACAAGATCTTTCTCCATAAGCTCCATTTGTGCCACTTTTTCCATGTTTTTGCCTTTTTCATGCTCAAAAGTCGACCTATGCTCACAACATAAAAGATTAATTTCAAACCAACTACCTGGAATAACATTAGTTCCAAGAGGTGGCAATTTCGACCAGATTACTTAGGAATAAGCTTATTAGGGTTATGTTTTATCTCTAACAGTGGGTTAAATGGGTAAAAAAAAGTACCTTAAAAGGTTACATGTCCAGTAGGTTGAACACGTCAAAAAAGTTGAAAGGCGTCAGTGAATTTTTAATGCATTAAACAATAAAATTAAGTTATTCATTATAACTTGATCATTAACAAAATTATATACTTCTTCTAATCATATGAGGCATAATATTCATTAAGAAAAAATTATAATTTATGGACAAGATTGTTTCACGCCAACGGCCAACCCAACCTGACTCACACAAAAGTACCCCTTTTGAGCAGTTACCCAATCTACCCGACCCACCCACTCTACCACCTCTATAATGTTGCGATCGATATCTATAAAGTATCGATCTCCCAATCAACAAATGAGCCAGGTTTTAAATAAATAACTAGGAAAACTTCAAAGACATTACAGCCAAGTTTTGTTCACTAACCGTAACTTCTGGTGTTCCTGCCTCAACCTATCAAGCTCAACATTCATTTCGGGTAATTTTTCCACATCAACACGGACCTTATCTAATTCTTCAGTAGCCTGTTCAACTTTATCAAGAAGCTCTTTTCTAGTTGCCACTAGAGCTCGGGCCTCAGTGTGCGCCTGCTGTAGATCCTTCTTTACATTCTCGCCAGCTCGTATATGAGGTTCCATTTTAGCCATCTTGTCCAAAAAGATTCGAATCTGAATGTCACTTTCAGTCTGGATGCTTCCAATATGCGCTCTGAATTTTTGAATATCTTGTTGAGTGGCAACCAAGTCTTGGCGTAAGGCCACATGAGTAGCTGCAAGTCTCTGTTTGTCACTAGCAAGCCTTTCGATTTCAGCTGACCGAGGCACTAGTTTGCTATCTCCACGCTCAGGATGCTGTGGCTCTATAGTGTGACCCAAAGAGTATGAACTATGGTGCAACATCCCTGGAGCTTGGGTTGACCGGGACCCATAAGATGGTGGCCCATGTCCTCTAGCAGACATCTATCAGTCTGGTATAACCCACTTTAGATAAATTCGGACTCAGAAAGAAAAATTGCAACCTGTCCTGCAAAATAAGGGGCATGATTATAGGTGGCAAGATGGGCAGGTTGGGTAACACTGTAACAGTATCAAAACGAGTTCAGGTCGCAATGTGTCATTATTAACTATTAACTATAATTACAAAAACAGAACTATTACAATAATAATCTAGATCCAAATATTTAGAAAGAACGATTTAGGAGGTTCTATGCATTAAAATTTTACTTTGGCTGACCTTCATCCCATAAGTTTACTTTGCCAATCTTTCATAACACATTTTGGTTCATTCATCATGATTCTAGCATGGAAGTATGCGACTTATAATATTATCTTTTGGTTATATGGTAAATCCTGATTAGATGCGAAAAGTCTGAAGGCACACTCATAACCATTCACCTAAATTGAAGGATTTATAAGGTACAAGTTATTTTTACATATATCCTCATGGAGCTACAATTAACAAAGTTACGGAAAACGAAAAACATAAGAACATATTTTTTCCTAAAAATGCTATATCCATTATGGCATTTCTTTTTCCCTATCCATATTTGCACTTCATAAGATGCCAAATCCCTCATTGTCATACTTAGTGAGCACACACAAATATAGAACCTAACATGACATAGATTCAGAATAAGCTATCCACATTTCGTGGAAGCAAAAACCATCGATTACGTACAAACAAACCATAGACTACGTACACAATTAGATATATTTAAACAATAGATGAACTACAAAATCATTTATACAATCTCTCACAAACACAACACAAAGGTCCGTCAGAAGCAATTTACCACAATACTTAACCTGTGAAAATAAATTAATAGATAAACATATAAGCAATAAAGCATACAATACAACGTAAGAATGTAAGATAGTGAATTCACAAAAATCTAATAGAAACCAACAAAGCATAAATAAAATTAACATATAGTATAGTATCAGCAGCAATGAGCCTCGACAGTAATATATGATTCAACAAATAGTAATTAATCAGTCGCAAAAAAGTATATAATAATGCAGTACTATATCAACAATATCATGAAAAAAGACAAATTAGCAATTTAAACCGACGAACTTCATTGCATTTGTCATTTACAACCGATTTAAATATTTAATTTCATAATAATAATAAAAACAATCCCTAAGTGTACAAATCAGCAGAATTGAGCTACGTAGGTAAAACAATCAACAGTCCAATTTAGCTTCCAAATAGCTAGGGTTACAATTTCGCAATTAGGGTTTCAAATGAGCTACAAAGTCGAAAAATAACAATAATATCGCATTAACAGTAAAAGAATCGTATAAACAACAAAGTAAAAATTTTACATTGATGATAAAAAGATAATAAAAAAATGTTACCTCTCAAAGGGTAAAAACGATAGGTAAACGGCAGAGGAAGGAAAACGACGTCACCGGAGATCGGCTGACTGTGCAATTGGTGATCGCCAAAGCCGGTTGAAGTAACGAAGCAAGGGACGGTGGAGCACGGCAGCCGGATATACAACTGTAACGGAAAATGAGAGACAGAATTCCGAAAGTACGTCCTTTTGTAAAATTTGTATATAACTTCTATAAGGTTTACAAAGTTGGTCTGTAACTTAGTGAAATATCTAAACCAACATAAGTGTGTTTGGCGAGTTCTTTTTGACCATTTTTAGGGATTTGAGTTTCTATATTTAATAAGTTTCAGTTTATAAGTTTTGTATGATAATATATAATATAAATGTAACTTCTAGAAAGCTTTAAATAACAAGCTTTTATAAGCAGCTTTTGAATAGAATTCTAATTTCAATTACAAATTTAAGTTTCAGCTCCGTTATATTGTTACCAAACACATTTTATATTATTGAAGATTTGTGTTCAATAAAATATTTAAATATATAAATATGTATAAAAATTTAACAAGATGTTAACTTTAAACCAAGGTTTCTACATTTATGATCTATCAATCTATCATGCTATTTCGCAAAGTATTTTGAGAATCTGGGTGTAATTGGTACTTTTTAATAGATCAGGGGCATATTACTGAAAAAGAGGAATTCACTAATCAATTTCGCAAAAGGAGAGAACTTGCAAGGGTGATTTCGCAAAGAAGAGGTATTTCTCAGGGCGGATTTCGTAAAATGAGTTCCGAATTTTCTTTTCTCACCCAAACTTTACAAACTTGCAAATTTCCCCTGATCTGCAAAATACTTTACGAAATTGTGTGATACATGGTGAAATTTTGGTTATAAGTTGATAATTTGTTAAATGTTTATCCATAAATGTATATCTAAGTAATTTTCCCAAAATAAAATAGAATGAAATCATAGAAGAATATTAATTCTTAGAAATCAATGACTTTGAGATATAGTTATAACTATTTTAATTCTTAGAAATCAATGACTTTGAGATATAGTTATAACTATTTTGTATAAAATATCAAGTGAGATAGCAATGAGTACAAGATATAGTCATTGTTTAAAGCGAGTACAAAAACTACTAGGAAAGATAACAACTATGAGATCCAAGGAACCAAAACATGGGATCCAGAAAGACAAGCTGCTTGCACAAAATCAAAACAACCTACTTCTATCTTTGACTATTTTGAAAGCTTTGCAGCTAACCTCCCTCGAACTGTTTTTATATCCACCTGACATGGTTGTTTCTTTCTTTGGCGTGGCAGTTTCCATGGTTGATTTCTTGATAATCTTTGCTTACGAATCTCAGGATCAGCTCAGCCTTTTACCCATTCCGGAAAAGATAAAAAAGGTTTGGGCATAGTTTGGTGGAGCAACATATCTGCTTCTGGGAAAACATTAAATGGTTAATATTCCAACCCAAGTTTCGTTAGTTCCGGATATTTAATCTGAACATGAGTCTCTAGATGCAGTCAAAATGAATGATCAGTGTAACAAACTACTTACACATCAACAACTAATAAAAGAAAACGATATCTGAAGTACAATTAGTACGTCATGGAGGTGGAACTTTCAGCTCATTAAACTAGAAATTGGTAATACTTTAGAACCTAGGGAACTTTCTTGACCCTCCACAGAAGATACAACCCAAATTGACCCGTTAAAAGAAAAATGGGTCGAAATTACTATCTCAACATGAGTGAGATGAAAAGAAACACATCAAGCCCAAAAGATATCAGCAATAATCCTCATAAACATAATAACATCGATGAGGATAAAATCTTAAAGCAAGTGACTTAAAGAATCTCTATGTATTTGTGTATGATTTGATCTATTACCTTCTCATCTCCTTCTCTAAAGAACCCTCTGTCTTCCAGAAAACGTACAAGACCTCGCCACAAAAGATCAGTGGTCGCAAAATTTATATCCTCGCCACAAAAGAGGCACGATTATCCGGTTCCTTTGTGACTGATCGTCCATCACAAAACGATCGATGCACGATTTTAGATGAAAAATGTAAAATTGTGCATCAATCGTTTTTCTTAAATTGTATACATTTTTAGAAATGTGCATTCATTTTTCTTTACATATTTGAGATATACAAATGTGAATCCAATGATTTTGTCGAGTATAATTGCAAATTTAAAACATTCTTACCGTTCTTATTTTTGAAGTGTTCTTATTTGATCCATACTCTCAAGCGCATAATGTTAAATATTTGAAGATCGAAGAAATTAATAAAATGTTTCATTTTAAATACTTATTTCACATTTTCTTTAAAACTAAATATCTCACAAAATCTATGTCTATAAATTATAAAAATTACATTGTTAGAATCTAACGTCTTTCTGTTTTTGAGTAGAGATATCACATATTATACTCTCAATGAACTTTTTTTCATTTTTAATGGATGTTTAACATTGATCAAAAATTACATTTTATATTTTAATTAAAAAGACCTACATATAATCACATAAATAAACGCAATATCAATTATAACTTTAAAAATTACATGAAAATAATTTTATTTGACAAATTAAAATTGTAAGCACATGTGATTACAATTGTATTCACATATGATCAAATATCAAGGTAGTAATTACGTGTAATTGTAGATGTAAAATAAATATCAAGTTGAATCGCGTGTCAATTGTCATCTACCGGTAATAACTCATCACATATAAAATTCATATGTAATCACATGTACAAAATCACATGTAATTAAATATCAAATCGACTAATCTTATGTGATTATGGATGAGAAAAAATGTAATCTTTAATCTTTCGTATAATTATAACGAGGTTATAAACCCGCGATAATACGAGACGAATTTAATTTTTATAAATGAATAAAAAATTGTGGTCGATTAAGGGCCCATTTTTTATATAGTTTATAGACCCATGATAAGGCGCGATGAATTTAAACTTTATTAATGAATAAAATATTTAGTCGATTTTTTCATATAGTGACCGACTTTTTTAATTTAAACAAATAATCATATATTTAAAGGTCAAAGGTGTAATTATGCGAAAGAAATGTTGATCGTTTTATATAGTTTAAGACTAAATTTTTTAAATGAATAAAATATTTGGTCATTTTTTATATAGTTTATAAACCTGCGATAACGCCAAACGAATTTAATTTTTATAAATGAATAAAATATTGTGACCGATTTTTTTATATATTTTATAGACCTGTTATAACGTTGAACGAATTTAATTTTAATAATCGAATAAAATATTGTAGCCGATTTTTTTATATAGTTTTTAGACTCTTTAATTTTTATAAATGAAAAGAATACTTGATCTATTTTTTTAACTTAGATAAATTCATCAAATATTTAAGGGGTTAAAAGTGTAATTATACGAAAAAAAATTAAAAACATTAGATCGCAAATGGTGAAAAGCAACAAAGGACTCAGATTAATCCATCATATTATCTTTTAATTATATATAAAAATAAATATTATTCATTTGAAGATGTATTAAATTGTAATCATGTATGAATTAATATATAACATTAATATATAATTATTTATCAATTTAAATTACAAGTAACTATACAAAAATTTATATATGGAATGTAATTTTTAAAACCAGACAAGAAAGAAATTATACTCTTTGTATCTTTACTTCTTCCTTCTCACAAAAACAAAAAGAATAAAATGAAAGGAGTCCTAACCTAATTAAAAAAAAATTAAAATAAAAAGAAAAAAGCACAACTATGATTTAACAAAATCACCCTTGCTTTGATCATAGCCATAATATGAAATATACCATTTAACAAATTTCTTTAACCCCGTTGGTAAATCCGTTGTTGGTTGATACCCGAGTTCGCGTTGAGCCAAGCTTATATTCGCGTGGGTGAACGGAACGTCACCGTTTCCAGGCATCTCGATCACATTCTTTTTTGCCTTTGTTTTCAAATTCTTCTCCAAAATATTCACCAACGTTGGAACCGTCACCGGTGACGTGTTGCCCAAATTAAAAATCCGGTACGGGGCTGAGCCACGTTTCTTCCCACCCGATCCGGTACTCTTACCCGCGGTATCCAAAGAACCAACACAGCCTTTCACGATATCATCAATGTATGTAAAGTCACGTGCCAAATCAACCCCGTTCTTCCCGCGATAAACTGTTATCGATTTACCTTGTAAAATATTCTTCGTGAACGAAAAATACGCCATGTCGGGTCGGCCCCACGGGCCATAAACCGTGAAAAATCTCAACCCGGTTATTGATAACCCGTAAATATGATTATACGTATGCGTGATCTCCTCTCCGGCTTTTTTGGTAGCTGCATAAAGCGAAGCGGGTTGATCCGTGGTGTCGGATTCTGAAAACGGTACTTTTTCGTTTAACCCGTATACCGAACTTGAACTAGCCCATACAACAGCGGGTTGCGGGTCAGCTTTTTTACATTGTTCAAGTAATGTGACTAAACCCGCGATATTACTATGAACATAAGAATGCGGATTTTCCATAGCGTATCGTACGCCCGCCTGCGCCGCCAAATGCATCACGTGCGAAAATTCAACTAATTCAAACAACTTCGCTAAAATACCTTGATCGTTAATATCACCTTCAACGATAAAAATACCTTTAGATTCCAACAATTCCCGGCGAGATTTTTTCAACGACGGATCATAATAATCGTTAAAATTATCAATTCCGACAACACCATCACCGCGTTTTTTCAACGCTAGCGAGACATGACTTCCGACGAAACCGGCGGCGCCGGTGACAAGTACGGCGAATCCGTTTTTCCGGCGGATTTCAGCGGATGAACAAATTTGTTTCTCGTAACCGGTAACGCCGCCGTGAACGGTGTAATGTAAGTACCGGCTGCCGGAACCTACGAAACTTTGAAAACTTATAAACGAAGCCGTTACCGCAATCAAAAACAACGCGGAAACAAACATTGTGCTGGTGGATGCGAAACATCGGTGAAACGTTCTTCGGTAGCTTTTTATCTTTCCCGGGGTTGACGGTAACAACTCCTGTTCTAGCTGCTGCGGCATTTTACAAGATACTATGAAATTGGATTGAGATTTAGGTTTTTTTTGCAGGTAAATTCGAAGTTTTTCGTTACCTGCCGAATTGAAGAATGAATGATAGGGTTTAAATAGGGGCGAACTGTGTATACGCGTGAATGGGCCAGCTTGGTAGCAGTGAGACTTTAGAAGGAAGTTAGAAGGGTGGAAAGTGTAATATATTAAAATAGAGAAAGTGTTTTAATTAAATTGTTATTTATAAATAGAAAGTAAACAGCTATACATTCGGTGGATTAATTGAACATGGTGTCCATATTGTATTAGAGAAAGAATTATATTCTTAGACAACGTGTTATTATAATTTAATTTAATTAGATTTTATGTGTTTTATTAAAGTCAAAATTCACCACGTATCTCTTGATGATGTTTTTGATGGTTATATGTAGGCCCGACCTTAAAGAGGTGTAGGGTGTGTGATCGCATAGGGTTACGAAAAAAATAGAGTTTGAAATTTAGTCCGAAATTTTAGCAAATATATATTATATATGTTGATATATATTATTTTATATAAAACAAATCATAAACAACAGTAGATAAGTTGGCAATGTACATCTTTTTTAGTCTTACACTATTTTTGTCTGATGCAGGTTCGAATCTTGAAAGTCACATTTTATTTTTCTTTTTTGAAAGGCTTTTCCATCCATTATTATGACCTATTTAATAATTGTAGTCCATTAAGAATAAATGATTATAATTTAAAATCCATTACTCATATGATAGGTATTTTTATAACAATTACCGCTTCATCATAATTTTGTAGAATTTTGCTTATATAAAAGAAATTTAGGGCTCATTTTTATTTTTTGCACTGAGTTCTCGAAATCAATCGACCGGTCCTGATTATATGATAGAAAGACTTTTGCATTTTGTTTTAAATAAATATATATTTAAATCTATTTGATGATGATGGTAGTTTAAATAACATGGTGTCCATATTGTTTTAGAAAAAGAACTGTATTATTAGACTATATGTCGGTACAATTTTAATTAGAATTTATGGATGGATGTTCTTAAGTTCAAAACCACCTGGGATCTCTTGATTATATTTTATTATGGTTATACGACGTAAGAGTTTTGGTTAAAACGGTTATCTTTAAGTAATATATTTGGTTAGGGTAGTTATCCGATTTGATGCAATTCTGGTTCAATAACAATTCTATCTTACTGGCTTTAACGGTGACTTGGTCAAACATATTACCTTTTTGGTTGTCTGACTTTACGCAAGAAACATATGGTTACTTTTAACTAAATTGTCAATATATGTATCAATGACTTGATTAATCAGCTTACATTATATTGATTATCGAAGAACTTTGTGTCACTCGACCTTCTCAAGTCGATCAAGATGAAGTACGAAAGGATTGGACCAGTTTTTTACATCTAATACTCAAATGATTTTTAGTACGTAAATTGGGTTCAAGATAGCTTTGTAAAAGCACCTAATTTGCTAGCTAAAAGGGATGCGTGTTTACTATTTTGAAGGGAGCTCATCCCCTAAAATCACACCTTTAATAGAACTCTCAAAAGTTGCCATCTCACTGTCTCGCTTCCTCAAGTTGATAAGTTATCTCAAAAGTTGACATGATTTTGCAACCGATACTTATTGCAGTTTGATAAGATATAAAATTATTGTAGCTATCTTTAAATTGAGATCCATTGCTATAAAGTCTAAAATAATAGCAACTTGATATTTTAATAGTTCTATATTTCATCAAAGATCTTGAAAAGAATAAGTGTTGTAACCATGATCCAAGTAAGATTATTATTTTGTTTTATACATATTCAATGTTAAGGTTATAATAAATAGCATCTAATAAAATACAAAAAAAATACAAAAAAATACAAAAAAAAAAAAAATACAAAAAAAAAAAAAGACATGTAATTATTAGAACTTTCAACTCTTTAGAAAAATACAATACACATCATATAGCTTCTTTATAAAAATCACAGTACATAGCATTTTAGTTAGTTTATGACATTCATGCACACAAAAAAATTCATACAACTAATACTCTTTGAAGAGGTATAATTTCAATTGGATTAAAGTTTTCAATGTACCGATGTTACTCCAGATTAATGGGTTGAGTTCAATTGAATATATTTGATAAAATTGTACTATCTCTTCACGTTCTTTAGAATTAAATATTTTTTAAACGGCTAGACAAAAAATATAAAAATTACCTCATAAAAATCAGTGATTTTTCTCTTCAATTACACATCTCACATGATATACTTTCGACGAACTTTTTGTTTTCTTTTTTTAGTGCGTATTGAAAACAACTATCACATGTGGTACCGAAAACTATCACATGTGATAGCGGCCAAATACCACATGTGATAGTCTTTTTCAAAACTCACCAAAAAATCAAAAAGAAAGTTCATCAAAAATATATCTTGTGAAATGTCTAATCGAAGAGGAAAAAAAACTAATTTCTAGAGTAAAATTTTTATAATTTTTTGAGGTATTTTAAAAGATATTTAATTTTTTAAAACGTGAAAAAAAAATTGAAATTTTGTTCTCTTGATAAAAATAAATAATTGAGATTGATTCTTTTATTTTTACAAAAACTTTTATTCTTTTTTAAACTTTACTTCAAGTTTATATCATCATGTCAGATACGGTTCAACTTTTACACTTAGATATATAATAAATTTATAAGCTTCGTGTTATATCTTGTATTTTAATTGGATAATCCTTTCCAATATAATTTGTAAGTTTCTATACCTAAAGGAAATATAAAGTTCCACATCGTTTGCAGCATAAGAAGTACATCTATATTTATTAAATTAAATAATCTGATTTTAGTAAGAAATATAAAATATAACTCATTAAACAGACATTCTTGAAGGCTAACACATGACTTAGGGACTTAATTTTGAAGAGTGAATATAAGAAGGATGAATCATGTAACTTCACTAAACATCGGCTACAGATATCGGATACACACGGAGTAACTGAGAGACGGTTGACTGGTAACAAACTTAAACAATATGAATTTAAAAAAATAAATCTAATAATAAAGTAATAATTTTTAGGAAGAATGGGCCAGCAGACCATTGACTATGTTAGTGGAATCTTTAAGGTCCAATTAAGGATTCCAACGGTGGACGGTGCATTATATATTGATGGATAAAATAGAGGAACATCATCATATATATATATATATATATAGAATCTCTTTCGTCTCAAAATCACTATACATTATGGTTAAACATCAATAAAATCTCATTTGTACCATTTTGAAACATTTTGATTGGTTATTTATAGAAGCAGATAATCATTTTAGAACATATCAAAGTAAAAAGGTGGACAACAATAGTGAAATGAAGGGAGTCTAATTTAAACTGATTGGTTTATCTTTTCTTAAACGATATTTGTGTTCTCAAAAATGAAAATAGATAGATATACCTCGACCAATTTACCATCACTCATTTATTTTTGCATCGAGATTCTCATTTAACGTATTTCTTCTTGGATCTGAGACTTTTTGACTCGGTGTATTTGTTTATGAATGAACATGATTTTTCATGTTGCATCTTACATATGAGAAATCTCAATTCGGATTAAAGTGATTCATATGACATTAAAATCGGTATCTATACCATAAAAACAGACGTTGAATCATTAAAAAGGACAAACAAATACAGAGAAACTATATATTCAACTAGTTTTTATGGTACAGAAATACCTATACCGCAATTGAAACACCTAAAGGAGAATTTGGTATCTTTCTGGTCAGTAATGGAAGCAATCATCCCTTTAAAAAAAAACAGTGCAAAAACTCCTCATGGACATGGACATTTTGCTTTAATGATGCTATTAGGGTCACAAAAAGGATCATAACAACGACTTGTGGTGAGAAACTGACAATTTCTAGCTTGTAACAGACTAAACAAAATACATGTAATCCGATCTTAATATGCATTTTGTTAGCATGTTTTAACACATCCTCTCTGAATAACCATCAATGCCGAAGGTTATCAACAAAATTCTTTGCTCATTTAGCTTACCAGAATCTACAATATATGCATTAATGTGAGATGCATAGAACCTACGATTTTTGTGCATTTCTTGGATCTTCAGCATGATGTCGTTGATTTCCACCCTTGCCTCTCATCTTCCACCTTTTTGCAGAAAGACGCGGCCTCAACTGCATGAAACAAAAAATGAGTACAATGAAATGGTTTCAATCAAAAATTCAATATAAACGGATATAGAAACTGGACAATACCATTTCATAGAAGTCTCTAGTAGAAACATGAAAAGTGGTAGAGCAATTTTTATGAAAAAAGAACTTTTGCCAACTACGTATACAAAATGAAGTTTAGATAAAAGCGGCAATTTTGACCTATTTACATACGAATAGGTTGATTTGTATCTTTTATATCTAATAGGCAACACCGGTTACAAAAGTAGGCAATAAATACATGGGTTAAACGGGTATAAAAAGCCTCTCAAAGTGCACTGTAATGCATATAACTTCCTGAATTGTTTTATTTTTACTTTTTTAGAAATATACAAGATTTACTATTGCATTTTGATATTTATTAGAGAGGGAGTAAAAGAGTATTACAAAATTACTTCTTTTGACCCAACTCCCAACCCCATTTTGACCTGGTACCCAACCCGATCAACCAGTCCATTTTACACCTCCAAGTTTTAATGATACTTCTATCATAAATTGAAGTCAATATCAACAGGCAATGGATAATGTTAAAAAAAACATACCATTTCTATATACTTCAACTGCTTTAAAACTTGATCTGTATCGACTTCCTGAAAAGCATACAAAAACAAGTAACTGAAGAGTTCCAACAGATGCGTACTACAGCAACGATTCAACTTATTAAACATTTCAAATACAACAAAACAATAAACAGGACCCACGGTTATGGTAGGTTATGAATCTGGCATTGCCCCTATGATCTAACTTGACAATGGATTTGAGAGATGCAATGTTTTCGAAATTGACTCAAAAACTCTTTTGCAGACCATGAAAAAAAAAACCTTCTACAGTTAAGCCCTCGAACAATTTGCGATCAGCCCCCAACGCCTTGTCATCCCGTTCATCGTCAACCTGGGCTTCGAATGATAGAACTCTATCTCTTCTTCTATTGTGATCTCTTATTTAGCTTAATAAATCTGCTTGTCTTAACAGCTGACCTGATCTTTTTTTAAGTTCTAATTTTAGCAGTTCATTAACCTTCATTTCTCTCCTCAATCTTCTTTTTTATTGCTCACAAGAAACTTCCAGGCTTTAGAAGATTTCTAAAGTTACATCGGGACAGAAAATTAAAAACCTAATCCATATGATAACTGTGAACTTTTTTCAAGATTTCGTTTTGCCGCAACCCCAGAGCAACCTGTTCTTATAGCACAACCTATCCTCTTTTTGCCTGGGACCTACATGAAAACTAAAATAATACACAGACACGCAAACATAAAAATGCGTGTATGTGTATCTATCATATATTATTTATTACTGTATATAAAACAAGTTGGTCAAACTCTCAAGATGCAAACACTTACAACCAAACACACACACACACTCTCTCTCTATACCCTACTCAAAACACATACTACACTTCTTCCGAAACACTCCCAATTTCATCCTCTGTATGTCACCGCCATTGCATTGCACAGACACAAGGGTAGTTCATATAAGTGTATCTACACTTACGATATTAAAGAGTGAAAGTGTATTAACAGAAAGTCACATAAATCCAAAGACTAGATAACAGGAATTCAAACAACTGAAAAGGTTAAAAAAATACCTAATCAGCTTATAATAATAATAACAATAATAATAATAATGATAAATAAATAAATAAAAACACATCTGGTAGAAAAGGTTGGAGCTATCCATTTAAAATAAAAAAATCTCCCAAGTCTGAAATCTTAGTAAATACATTAATATAATTGGCTGCAAAAGAAAAAAAAGAGCTACACTAGAGACTTACCTGCGGGACAGCACAATCGGCATGGGTTGGATCCCAGAGGACAGAACTGAAACACTCCCATTTATCAGTTTGAACTTCAAAGAGAGGAGCCCTGAGACATATTATTACAAAATATATATAAAAAAGCTACGAGCAGCAGATATTTTGGACAAAATACAGTTTACAAGAGACCAGAACTTAGAGCTAATAAGATTGATCTATAAAAGTGAAGAAGTAATGGGGAGTCTTGTACTAAACATATAATGACATAGTGATATCAATATGAAGCCAAAGATATAACAGAGATAGGCCATGGAGAAGAATGAAGAAAAATCACATTAAGAAAAGACAAGTAACCAACCATGCCTATTAAGTAGTTAAAAGGATACATAGTTTATACTTTATAGAGGTGGCAAAATTGTTGAATTGGCCCGAAACATTTGTTATCCAAAACATTTAGATTTGGGGTAACTCGTTAGTATGTCAACTATATTATATTAATAATCATCTAAACATTTATATTGAACAATTTAAGAGGAACTATTTGGCAACTTTCGGCATGTTTGAAACGTTCCATTTTAAGCTTCATATTCTTTTTAAGTTACCTATATAAACCAACAGAGATAAACATATGCCGCAAGTACTAATTAATATTAATGGCTCAAAACTGCCATTTCTATGCAATACCAACAATGAAACGGCAAAAAAACAAAGGATCTACATGACACGAGAAATAACCTGCGCCATTTTCCACAAATATTTCCATCAACACCGTCAACTTCTTCTCGACATTGAAGCCAATTTCCAATAGAGCTGAGTTTCAAAAGTTTGCTATAATCCCAGTCCTGCAACGATTTTTCACAATATTGCCTCACAAAAGATCTACACCACTGCCAACTAAAATAGTAAAGTATTTACAATCAGAAAGTCTTACTTGATAGTTAGCACACTCCGAAGAACTTATTTCCATAAGTTGAATGTAACCATTAAGTTCACTGCGTCAAGATTCAAATACCATTATAAAACAAAAACGGCATACAAACACTTACGAAAAAATATAAATGTGAAAGTGGGACATAGTGCAGAAACCTTAATTTACGCAACAAAGATAAGGTGAAATTAAAAAGAGAATCATTCATACTAATTGGATGTAATAAATTATATACCTAAAGACCCAATATACGTATTGACAAGTGATGTGATTATAGGGAGTATAAGTGTTGCTAAGGTAAGGAGGAAGGTGGTATACCTTATACCAAATTCGTTTGAGTCCAACCCAAACAACTAGTTACTTCATAGTTCATACTATTAATTAATAGCATACATTTAATAGACTTGGAAGAGGGGGGTTGGCAGGGGGTGATAGGTGATTCACAACTTAATAATGAAGAAGATATATATCATGAGTATTTATGAATAAATAAAGAGACCATAAGTGTTGTTAAACAGATATACCTCCTGTTTGAGCTAGAACAGATATGGTATAACCTATACCAAATTCTTTTTGCCCCAATCTAGAGACTCAATGCAGCTGTTTTGGTTGACAATTTCATTATAAACAGTAATAATCAAATTTTGAAGTTAACTATCTATACTAAACATGTAACATTCCAAAACAGGAGGTATTTAACAACACTTGCACTCTTGGAATGTTACATCTTTGGTATATAATTTTAACTTAAAAAACTATTATTGTTTATAATAGAATCGGTAACCAAAAATGTTGCATTGAGTCCTCCCAATTGGGGAAAACGAATTTGGTATTGGTTATACTACATCTATTCTAGCTCAAATAGGAGGTATATTTATTGAAAACACTTTTATACTCTTTGTTTAATCAAATGCTTACAACATCCTAAATCACTTAACTGAAAAAATAGATACATATTTTGACAGTAGATGTTGTACTGATATTTAGTAAATTTATTATTTATATAACTCGGTAAAACTTGGACAAAAAAATGAGGCGGCCAACCCAACTGATCCATTTTGACCCATTAACCAACCTACGACCATTTTGTCCCCTCTACAACATAAACCACAATGAAGTTTCTAACAACCTGGTCTCCACACTTTAACCTAAGAACTACCCAACTCCATGGCTTCATTATATACTAAACTTTTATATAATGTTATATATGCATCGTTTATTATAGTTGACTAGACCATGGAGCATTCCATACATAAGCCACTTTTTCCTTTCACCCACAAAAGTCATAAAACATAACCCAGATCAACCTATTTAAGATGAATATGAGAGTTCCAAGAAAAACATACTCAGTAATTGGGCCAGACCAATCAGGAACCTCTGCTTGAAAATCTTCACCAATACGAACATTTGATACATAACGATCAGCATGTCTTAACATAGATGCTATTGGACCTAAACAATCCTGGCTTAATTTCCTGGAATTTGTCTCCATTATCTTAAGTTTCTTTCTTGAACAAGAATGACAAAACCAATCACCAACAGGTACCTTCCTTATCACAGGATTACAGCAAGACATATGAAATGACTCTTCACAAAGATCACAAATTAGCATTTTCAAAGTCGTCGTTGACCGACCACAGACTTTACACGTCCTCAAACAGCAAATATTATTTTCAACTCCCATCGATTTTCTAGAACTTTGTCTTTCAAGCACACCATGTTGTCTAAGAAATGAGATGCATGACTTTGACCCTTCCATTATCTCTACACCTGACGATGAACACTCACCAGCATCATCCGCTTGATGTTTCATGGAAGCAGAACCCAGATCAAGATTCGATTTTGATGATGAACAACTGTCATTTGCCGCCTGCAAGGTTGAACATTTTTGCGTTTTACTTTTTGGGTCTTCAATGAGGTCGTTGCCAAACGAACCCCCATCAACAGATCCTGATTTTGAATTATAACTTTGAACCTTTCTTCTTTTGTATACAAGCGTATGCGTAGGACTTGGATTCGGTGGTAAGACATCAGTCGCGTCACAAGTATTAGCTTTCTTTTGAATCATCCTTCTTTTATATACAAAATTAGGTGTAGATATTTCAGACATATTTGATAACTGTGAAGAGCTTAAGAAGTTTAGAGAGCACAAACTATCATCCTTCTTTTTGCGTTCGATTACTGGAACAGCATTTGGTTGGTCCAGTTGAGTATCTTCATCACATACAATAGGATCCTGCCATGATCCATTACCCGAAATCCATACACACGAGCTTCCTTGTTTCCCATGATCAGGAACAGAGGAGATACCAGCATCAATGGGACCCGGAAGAGAACTTCGTATCAACATCATCACCAGGTCATTTAGTTCATTTACATATGCATTCAGAATTAGCAGCTATGGAAAGAGAGTGTCCACGAGTACCAAGATACAACCTAATCACAAAGCAAAAGAAATACATGTATATAAATCGAGAGAAACATGAAAGATATGGAATCGCATTTACTCTGTTTAAACTCTATCAAGTTCATTGAATGAAAATAACTAAATAAGAATAGATTTTGGTTCGCCAACTTTCAAGAGGTCAGCTGTCCCTCCCAACACCTTAGAAACTAATAACTATCTGAACAAATGATTTTTTTCCCTCCCCAGTGACTTGGTTAATTACTTATTTATGCTGAATTAAAAGTGACTCCTTATTACTCAAACGAAACTATTGAAATGCCCAAGGCTCCCCATGATTCTAACATTACTTCCCTTCTAAAAGAAGCCTTATCCTTTAGGTTCCTTGCATAGTTGTTAAACTTAAAGTGCATAGATGTTAGTTCATGGAATAAACCATCAATCTGACAAGATATAAGACCTGAAAACTTCGAATTTTTGTATGATTTGATCCGTTGCAACATGAACTCAAAGATTTGAGATGACATATCTATAGAAGAATTACTTCAATCTCCTAATATCTTACCAACATTTAGTAGATATTGTAACTTAATATAAGAAGATAATCAATTTCTGTTCAAGTTTCATTTTCTCAATGTTTCTATAAAAAGGACTCTAGGACATGTCATTCTATAGCAACACGACAATCTTAACCCGATTAAACATGCCTATATATGTTAACACGTACAGATCCTATGATCTTCTAGCATAGCACAAAAGCGGTACACAATCAATAATCTGACAGCAACTTTTACAGTAATTTGTTTTCTATTGGTTTGGAAAAAGCATAATCTTGAACTAAACACGAATACGAACAACAAAAACAGATTTAGATATACACCTGCAACCCATCTTTGGTTTTACATATAACATTCATGCCATCAAACATATTACATCCCAAAATAATCACGTTGAAAACGCATGAAATCAATCAACCCGCCAAAACTTCAAAATCCTGTTTCTTAAAGGGGCTTTTTCTCTTTCTTCTTAATCAATTCTATTTTTATGTATTTGGGCTTCTTCTTCTAACCAGATCTATAAGATACCCCAATTAACTGCTTTTATTCACAGGGAACTAATTATGCCAATATCTCATATCAATAATTTATACGATATCAAACATATTGATGTGAGTGGAAATATATGCACAAACTATACATTTTTGTAGCAGATCTTATAGAATATAGATATACACATCTCAAAGTCAAATATAGATAAATAAGTGTTTTCTCTTCTTCAAGCCCTAAATTGTGCAATCCATCCAAAAGAACCCTCATACATTCAATAACTATGCTCCTATAAAACAAATTAGGGTTTCTCAATTTCTATCAATCATTCAAACCTATACATACATGGACTCAATACCATACAAAACACAATATTTCATCATAACATTATAGTTATAACCCTTCTCTAACAC
Source organism: Logfia minima (assembly GCA_963921325.1). Classification (NCBI taxonomy): domain Eukaryota; kingdom Viridiplantae; phylum Streptophyta; class Magnoliopsida; order Asterales; family Asteraceae; genus Logfia; species Logfia minima. The sequence goes on from OY992767.1 coordinate 36,487,033, forward strand.
AAATACACAAATCTTGACTGATTCCTAATCACACAAACCTATACATACATGCATTAACAAGTCATAAGAAACTGTATGTACAAACTGCTAACATAACATAAATCACGAACAAAACTATATAACCCATATATGAAAAAGACAAAAAACAAGTTCTAGAAGCGATGAAATTAAAGAACTTTACCTAGTAAAAGTAGAGGGATATATAAAGATTGTGAGAAAGATTTGAATTAAAGTTGATTGAAACTAAAAACCCAAAACCGTGTGTGTAGTTCCCAAATCTTGTTTGAAGAAAATAAAAATAAAGTTTTGTGCTTTTTGTACACCCAAGCAGGCAGCCTACCTCTTCAGTATTTTTTCTCTTTCCTGAGGTGTTTTGGTTAATATTTGAATGATGATGGGATTTTTTTTTATTTTTTTTCATATACACATTAAAAGATTAGATTTTATAACTTCTAAGTTTGATAATACGGATAAATGTTGGAATGAGATAGTAATAAAGTGATTGAATTTACGAGTAATAGTATATACATCTAATTGAAAATATTAAAAATAAATGTAATTTTCTCACTGAATGACTTTTTAAAATCAATTACGTTTAATAATAACTCTTGTACTTTAATGCTTATTATATTTTGACAATACATGATTAGAATGATAATTGAATATTCTAAACACGAAACTAAGGAATTTCATTTTTCCCCTTATGAATACATCTTTATAACTAGCAAAGTTTATAAGTGACGAATATATTACATTTATATGTTGAATTCATATCCACCTAAAATAATTGATGCAAAAAGAATTTCTATTTTCAATCGACCTCCAACAATTAAATAAGCACTTATTTATTTGTATAATCTAATGAAGCCAAATGTTAAAATATTGAAAATGTATGTATTTTTTATTTATAGATTTTGGCTTAAAATAGCAAATAACCCATTTGAAAGTTTTAGCATGTGAAGTTGTTTCATCCATTACACATGAGTGCTTATTGCAAGTATAGGTACATGTATATCACATGGTTAAGATTCATTAATTATGGGAGTGTTTGTTTAATGGGTATAAGATTGGTAGTATGGGTTTGATCAATATTTGAAAACTCGATTTTTAGATTAACTTGACTAAGAATTCGATTTTCAGATTCACCTGTTTAACTTGTTGAACCATTGGATAAACTAGTTTGTTGGATATTTACATATATTTATGTACTTGTTGAATATTCACATATATTTATGCATTTGTACTATATGGTTGTATTTTCAATAGTAAAAATAAGTATTATATATATATATATATATATATTAATACTCACACACGTTTTTGATATACAAATATTTGCCATCTATTTTTGACTCTACGAACTTATATGCTTATACTCATCTTTATCCAACAAACACCCATTTACATTTTACACAAGAGATGATACATCACTGATCACCTTACTTTAAAAGTTTTATCTCAAAAGTAGCATACTAACATCCATTGCACAAGTTCGTTAATGTATATCTTTATATATTTATCCATATCTACTTTATCTCTTTTTAATCTTTCGCCTGCACTTCATGTCTTTTCCAAAAATAAATTAAAATCATAAAACTAAATATGTAACCTCTCTTATTCTTTTTCATGTGGCCGTGTAATTTCTTCTCAAATCTAAACCTATTTCATACATTACAAAAAAATTGATGTAGATTGTGTTTGTATATGTTTTAGTTCTTTTGGGATGAAGTGATTTGAAAATCTGGAAGCTTCTACTCCGTCCGATTCAAACTTTTAGGTTTTATATATACAGATATAAAGTTAGCAAAACCAGATTTTTGCAATTTACGAATCACGGTCTGATCAAATTACCTGGTAAGTCATACTTGTTTGCAAATTGGAATTAACCCGCTACCTTTCGACCCGCTTTGTATCCTAGGTCACGGTGAACCGGTCTAGTTGGCCGGGTTTCAAAACCTTGGGTTTGGTTACCTTGTAAAGTGTTTGATTAATGGGTTTGACTTTAATAATTGAGAAATCAAAATTTAGGTATATCCCAAATCCAAGTGGGATGGTAGGTTTAAATACTTTTTTTACATTCCTATTGTAAACCCACACCATGTTGATACCATATTTCAAACCAAACACACACTATGATATATTGACTTTAACAGTTTAATATGAAATGTCTACTTTATATACTATTAGAAGATAAATAAGTACCCAACAAAACTTTCATTAATCTATTAAATGGAATGACTAGTTCTCGCAATATCAAATAAATCTCTGATTAAACTTATGGAATAAACGATTAATTCATCCTAATGTATTATTATGGTAAGTAAACTTTAGTTATATATAATTTCGATTTAGATGAAACAACTTTTATATTTAATGTTAGTTAGAGAATCATGATGACAAGTATACCTAAAAACGACAGAAAATATTTAGTGATATTTTAAGTTCCAAGAATACAATAGTCTAGTTAAATATATTGATTATTGATTTACTAATAAATTGTATTTGAAAACATACACTAGCATTTTTGAGTCATCTCTCGTTACTCATAATTTCTTAAATTTATTTGACGCACATTTAGTAGTTGAAATACAATATTATACTATGTATGTACAAATTTACTAATAACAACAATTATGAATAATTGTCATTAAAAAAACTCAAGAAAATACATTATTAAATTTTAAATGAGTAGTTTAGTGGTGGCGTAGAGTCTTGAAAATTTCTAATAGAAATTCAAGTTCAATCTTCGTAACCTACAACGTTAGAGCCGACTCTCATGAATCGGTCGGTATTATCAGTTATCAATGTTTAAATAAAACTAATTATTAAGTATCACAATTTATGTATAATATATTTTTTTAAAGACAAAAATAACCAAAAAGCATATTCATTAATCAAACCTCTTTTAGTTTACATCCTAGGCAAATTATAGCTTTCTAATTTCTGGGAGAAAAACACCGACGTGACTGGCACGTGCTATATTCACCCTGTAAAAGACGCCAAACAGACTTCCAATTTTGAGGTTTTCGCACAAAATGGTAGTGATTGAGCCAGTGTCTTCCACCGATGACATCCAACCAAAACCCTCAAAATCAACCACTACGACAGGAGTCAATTCCAGCTCCGGCGATCAACTAAACGCCGACGGACTAAATCGGATAACCGACAACAAACCTACAGCCGCCGTAGGATACGCATCCGATGGATACGAAACGGCAAGCGAGACGGAAGTTGCCGATGACGATGAGGCGGTTTCCGAGAATACCGATAAACCGAACGTCGTTGAAAATGAACATCAGGAAGGTAAACCGGAAGATGTATCTCCGGTTGTAAAGCATCAGAGATTTGAAGATGCACTTAATGATGATGAATATAATCAGGTTCGATTGTTTATCTGCTTCTAAAGTTACATTTTATGGAAATTTTACGAAGTTAGGTTTTTATGCTTTAGGTATTTGTAATATTTGTGATTAGTTGGTTATATAGTGTATCTTACTTTTGTGCTGAGTATTGTTTTAATTTTGTAGTTTAGAATGTTGATATTATTGAACCATTACGACATCGCTCTAGCGAAATGGTATGGAAACTTATAATTGATAAGTTTCTGTACTAGATAATAAGGTAAGGATGAGTTAGGCATCGTGAGTTCCTGACAAAATATGGCTAGTTGAGTAGGAACTTATGAAATGCCAAGAGTAATTAGAGATGAAACGATTGGCTATGAATGTGAATTACAGTTGTCTATAGGAGGTCAAGAGTCGAGATTTAACCTTTTGGACTCATATGCACCGATGAGTAATCTGAGTGTTCTAGTCGATCCCTCCTGAGCAAAAACTTCCGTAGCAATCACCACAAAGTTATTTATTTTAATATAGATTCTCATATAGATCATCTTGGTGCACAAATGCGTACTTATCGTTGTCAAGATCGACCTAAGTTTAATAAAATTTCAAAGCCAAAATATAATTCTTTGAATGACTATCAGAGTTTTATATTCATGAGCCAGGGCTTAATTTAATAAACACTCGTAACCTTACATGACCTCATGATATAGAAGTAAATGGTTAAAAGAAGGATCAGTATGGGAAGTTAGTTTGCCGAGATTAAGGAAAGCGCCATGGAGGCTTATATGGTCATGCAATCAACGGTCGAGTTGATGGTTACAAACTTAAAAATATTGTAGAAACATAATGGACCTAATGGTTCTGCACACGTAACCATGGCACATTCAGAAAAAGCAACAGAACATAACCCGGACTGTAATTTACAGACTGATAGAAAAGAGCAAGAGGTTGAATCCTCTAGGCTCACTCATAGCAAGAAACAGTGACACTCCAAACCCTTTATGCATACTATGAACTTCTTTTAGTATTCTGTGAATGTTTTTTGCTCTATTATCTGTTCTGGTTTCTAATCCATTTTCCATGGAATATAATTTCTTTCCCAACTAATAATAAAGCAACATATATGGTATGTCTTTTTAATCGAGTAATTGCCTTCTCTTGATTTACTACGTTTATGCTTGCTCATTAATCTTTATTGTTCACCTGTCAGTTAGGGTTACATGTTGCATTCTCTATCAGATGTCCCAAAGAGTAGAGTAACTTTAGTCTTACTTGTCGTCTTTTACATGCAGAAAGTTTTGGCGCAAATGGATGACTTAAAAGTTGATGGGAATAAGTTATTTGGAGATGGTTTGTATAAAGAAGCATTATTGAAGTATGAATTTGCTATCCAACTTGCACCTGATATGTCCTTTTCAAATGAAATTAGATCTATATGTCATAACAATCGTGCTACATGTTTCTTCAAGCTGGTAAGTGCTTAACTTCTAATCCTCATAAATTGCATATGAGAATTCGAACATCTTATATGCTACTACATGAAATATCGGTGGTCGATTATAAATGTAGTCCATTTTGGAAGTGTGAAAGCATGTTTTAAATAGCTGATCAGAATTATTATGCTTCAGACCAAATGGTTTGAGTATTGGAGATTAAAGAAAAGAAAGAGAAAAAAGAAAAGAAAAAAAAAAGTGAAAAAAGGATAATAACTTCCCAATGTGGGAGGAATATGTTTCGAGAGAAAATGGTCAATAATTTCTTTGTGGTTCTTTTCTCTTCTTTCTTTGAAAAACTCAATAAGGCGATTATTTGGTTTCCCTATCCCCTTTTTGCAAATCCTTCCTCTTCTCCAGCCAAAAAATTAGACTAAGAAAAAGTTGCCTGTTATTATTGCCCCCAGCCTTCATTTTACAATCAAGTGTTTCTAGAAGTGGTTAGAGCCTTGCTAATGCTTAAATATATGACAGGGCAAGTACGAGGACACAGTTAAAGAATGTACCAAAGCATTGGAACTAAATCCAACATACAAGAAAGCTCTGATCAGAAGAGGAGAAGCCCATGAAAAGCTTGATAACTATGATGAGGCTATTGCTGGTGAGTAATCATTTATTTTTATCTATATTTATTTAATGGAAAACAGGAACATACTTCTGATTTTTTAACTGGAATTGATAACCTACTTCTAATTGGTTGCACAAAATAGAAGAATTTAGAAAAGAAGTAGATTGCCTAAAATGGGAATTGGACGAGATTAGGTTGATATATTATGCAATATGCCTTATTTTACATTGCAACATAGTTGTAGTGTCAGCATTATAATAACTTGAAGGACTTGGTTATATGTATATTTAAGTTACTTATGGTTTCTTTTGCAGATATGAAGAAAATCTTGGTGTTGGATCCTTCAAATTATCAATCTAAGAGAACAATTGTTCGTTTAGAACCACTGGCAGTAGAAAAGCGTGAAAAAATGAAGGAAGAGATGCTTGGTAAGCTTTAGTTAACCATACTCTTATTTTAATGTTTTAACATGTATAAAGTGCACTTTCTTATTTATTTATAATTGTTTGCTTTCATTTACCACATTTGTTTATAAATAGCATCTGTATAGACTTTTACTTACTGATTGTTCTTGCAAATAAACTTAATTAAGTCTCTTTGAAGTGCAATGGACAGATTATTCATAGGTTCCATTTTACATGATAAAAGGATATCAGGAGGGTATATGACCAATCAAGTTGTCAATGAAGTCCCGTACTTTTATGCACCCAATTATAGAAGTGTGTGTTGCTGTCTGTAGTTGAACCGCCAGAATATATATGTCCCTGTTCTTTTCTTTGGGGGGGAATCCCCGTCGTATCTGTACTCTCAACTTTTCGGTGATGGCAACATAGTAGCTATACCAAACATCTTGGAATTATGTATGCTATGCATGTGTTTAGCTTCTCAAATTCGGATACATAGTTGGAAAGATGGGCAGGTTGGTAACATGCCATAGGGGTCGGGTACTCGGGTCGTCCCGCAAGCACTTTCTCATTATTTTTATATTGAATAACTAGTCTGCCAATGCTGGTTATAAAAACAATAGAATAACTTAGACCTCTGGTAAAAATGTTGAACGCATTGATGATAATAGACCTTTAGTGACTTTCAACGACATGTTTCTGTTTTGGTTAATTTCGTATATGACCCGTTTGAAGTTAAACACAACCCAAATCAACTCTACCATAACTAAATGGGTCAAAATTGCTTTCTCTACTTGATGTATATTTATATTTCTCTCCAAATAAGATTATTTGGTTATTATGTTTGTACAGGGAAGTTGAAAGATATGGGGAACACCATTCTAGGAAAATTTGGGATGAGCGTGGACAACTTCAAAGCAGTGAAGGATCCAAATACTGGCTCGTATTCTATCTCATTTCAGCGCTAGTGATATCCTCGGCGTGTTTATAAGATGACCTATAGCATATGATATCTTCAATATTTGGTATTACGATGTGGAAACAGTTGATAGAACTGCATCCATACTGTGGATATAATCTTGTCTTTTTGTTTTCTCAATCCAGTAAAGTTGGTTACCACTTGTATCTTTGCACTTTTAACACTGGTTATTAGCTCTCGGCTTTTGAGTAGCAGGACTTGCTCAACTATTTGGGCAGCATTCAAGCATGCAGATTTTGTGATTCAAGTATTTGCACGTCATTATCAATGAAAACTATCACAAAACATGCACTCTCTTTTAACTATTCTTTTCAGCATGTTAGCTAATTGTATGTAATATTTTCTGTATTTGTGCCTACACAATGGCTCTGGATGAATCGGAGGGTTGGGTACTGTTTTTAAGGGTGGCGGTTCGGGTTAGCTCGAGTTGGCGGGTCAGAAATGGTCAATCGGAACCCAACCCGATTTTATAATCAGGTTGAGTATTTCAACCCAACCAACAAAACCTGCTAACCTTGACTCAACCCAAGTAACCCGGTTTTTAATCTAGTTAACAAGTTTTCGGGTCATGTTCAGGTTAATAGGTCGATTTCGGGTCACGTGGGTCAATCTTTTCAAAAGTAGTAGTTAGTCATTAATAAGCATAAAAATGCTTATAAAATCTTATAAATAATCATAATACTTATGACATCCATTTAGATTCATTACCAACACATCATTAATTCAACCTTAAAAAATTACCTTTATAATGTTTTGGGTCATCCGGTCAACCTGAAAATCCATTGGGTGACCTGAGCCCGACCCGAAAAAAGATTAGGTTGTCGGGTTCACGGGTCCAAAACCGTGACCCCTAAACCTGCTTATTTTTTAGTCCGGTTCCGGATCGTGTCGGAAATTGCCAGTGTAAGTGTTTTGATGCCATTACATCCGTATCTATATTTAGTTGTTATTCGGCATCAATGCAGGTAACAATTGTTGTATCAGATGTCATCATGTGATGATATTCTCTTTTTATGGGATATGAAGTCTATAACATATATGTATCTTATCCTGAATTGCTATGCCTTTAATGAGATTTGCTACACACAGAGAGCTGACTCTGGGATATTAACACTTTTAATTGCTTGTAAAATTATAAAAGGTTGGACCCCAAGAAGTGTTCATGGTAAACTTTCACATGCATCAAGTATTGTCGACATCCAAAACCATCTTGACTGGCCCGATTCAATCAATAGCAAATCATGCCGAGATAAAATAAGCAGATAAAAAGCATTTTTATCATATGGTCTTACAGGTAATAGGTGGATTGGATAGCCCCCTCCCTGGCCGTTATAGTACCTCTATACTAACAAAGAACTGTTCATAAAACTGCAGAACAGGTTGCTACGAAGAACCTTAATAGTGATTTTTTGAAATTACAATCAGAAGACCTATTTTTCAAGGCGTGCATAAAGAAGAAGTCAGTATTTTTCTATATGTGGGAAGATGATGGATTGGGTGAAACAAGTCATTTTAGAATTTAGAACCAGTTTGTTTTGGTGCCTACTTGAGAAAAACACAACTCAAATAAAGCCTATTAAGACCGTTACAAGTTGAAAACAACAAGATTACGGTTAAAGGTTTCCTTGATGAAAATTTCACTTTCCTGCCTCGAGATAAACATATCAACCCATTGCAAGAGCCCAAAACTTGATACTCAAATCCACTCATATTTGGGTCTAATGAATTGCAATGGGTTACTATGTCTATCTAGAGTACATGTAAAACAATGAAGTATAATAGCCACCTAGTTTTTAAAAATATATTTCCGATCATATCGATAGAGATACAAATGATGATTATGTAAAGAATAACTCAAAGGTGTTTTGGTTGTCACAATATCATGGATCAGACTCGGTTACCTATCTCCCATTTATAAAGCAGAACCATCTTACATTGTTTCAACTCTCAACGAACTAAATTTATTTTTGCTGATAAACTATTAAATGTATGAGTTATCACTCATTCATCCTTACTTTTGATATTTTATCTAAACAAAGACATGTATTTATTATTACTTCCCACCTAACATATTTTTAATCAATTTTCCAAAACTGAACTACTTATATTTGTGTTTATATTCAAACTAGTGTACGAGGAAAATTACATGTAACTTGTTCTCTTTCAAAATAAATATTCACTTTCTATTTCAATTAAACACGGAATAATAATTGTCTATTATATATATTCTAAGAAGTGATTTACCAAGTTTCCAGTTACACCCCTACTTTCAATTTTTCTTTTCACAAATAGCATTGTTAGAAGTAAGGGTAATAATTGTAGATGTCTAAAATAGTATCATTCATATGGTAGACACTTATCTTGAGACAAATGTTTATGTATTGAATCAATTTACAGGGTCTGCGTGATGGTATCTTATCGGTCACCTAAGTGTATATTTAGTTTCATTTAACAAATTCCTGAAACAAAAATCGCATTGGTTGGCAAAAGCACTCTTGGTTGAATACTTTTGACAGCTTGGTTTTTAATGAAGACATATGTGATGTATATAATAGTTGTCAGGTATTTAGTCTTTGCCTTAATATGGAAAAATACAGTTTCAAAAATTATACATGAACATTTTGCTGCAAGTTGTACATGAACATTTTTTAAAAGAACCCAACACATTTGTGCATATTCTGTGGAACTACCGAATACACATAATGTATTGACTGTAGTCATGCCAACCTGAGAAAACAGGTCTTTAAGTATTGTTAGGCAAAACCAAGCGCTTATAATTTTATTATCTGAAAGGCGAATGCTTGATTGACCATATCAGAGTAACGTTTTGGCATACTGAAGGGATAACAGATGGGGGATAACTAACAGTTCCAAACAACTCTTCACTTTGAAGCCTACATGGTCTTGCAATGCTACAAAAATGAACTGATTCAAGATGACAGTGACATAAGAGACTGAATTCAAAAAAACCGTAACAATTATTTACTGGAAGGGTATACATGTATGTGATATTATCTGCACATTATTATCACAATCGATTATCAACAAATATATTAAAACTCAAGAGAAGAGGGAACCTGTTTTCATTCTAACAGTAACAGTACTGACTCAACTGATTCCAGAAATTTGTCAAAAATATGATCATTTTGCACCAAGTATACCTACCAAGTCAACTGCAGTTGATAGTAATTATCTAGTAGCATCTATTAGGGAAGAATTATCACAAGCATTATCAATATGATGCAGCGAAGACAGTGGGCTCATTAAGTCAAACCTTGTTCTGCTAACTACGAATGACAATCCTAAATAATGAAATTATTCATCACTTTAAATCACACTGGAAAGCTCTGCCAACAACTACAAATAATAATAGATAATAAAAAATCCAAAAGCTAGAGTAAATTCTTAGCATTGCATTCTTTAAAAATGTCATTTCTTTCAAACTCATCAAAGTACCATAGTTATAAAAACCATCCATTGCTGCAACAAGATTCTAGGATATTTGATAAACAAGAGTTATCTCTCAAGAGAACCATTCATAGATAAGTCACACACTTATTTGGCTGATAAAGAAAGGAAACAAAGTACGATAAACAGAGAACAAAAGTCCTTCACTTCAATTATTTTCTTCTCTCTAAACAAGGGTCTCCTGACCAACAAATGTAGATAGATTAGAGACAGCATGAATTTTGCTTGCTTTTGATTTCTTCTTTTCGAGATCATACCGCACAAACCATTCATTGTCCACTCCCAAGAGCACTTCCTTACCATTCTTCAAATATATAATCGGTCTTACATTTGGCCAAAAATTCATCATGACATCAAACACATTCATTGATACCAACTTCTTGCATGATCCTTTACTCCATACTTCATCATCACCCAAACATCCACACAATACATCTCATAATTACCAACCACCCACAAAGAGACCCTCCTAATATTCCCAAGTCTATCGCCACATGTTTATCAGAATACTCAGGCTGTGGCACCATTCCAAAGGTTTGACGAGAAAGGTCAAACGCAACTATCAAGTAATTCATATCAGGGGAGGGATTTTGCGTTACAACCCAGTGGATCGCACCACTGACACACACACATGTGACATTTGACCATTACAAGAAACACCATGACCTCGCTGCTTACAAATACAGTATGGGAAATCGTGATCCACTATTTGCCACCCATTTAATTTCAGACTGTAAGCAATTACTTTGGAATAGACAGATTTTAAGTCTGATCGGCTATATCGTTTCAACCTAACCAACTTGTAATCATCATTAACATGATCATACAAGACTCTATCAATGGTAAATGTATTGAAACTAGGTGGATAGCGTACTGGTGCGTTTATCAATTTATACTTTTTGGTTAAAGGGTCCACAATAAAATGTCCCTATCAGATGCACCTCCAGATAAACATAATAACCTATTGCAAGAGCCGGGAATTTTATAGAAAGGACCAATGCTATCAAAAGGGGTTTCTAACTCAGTAACAGTTATACCAGAATCAAGGCATACAGAATAAACTGAATTTGGAGGATCGAAGTCTCCCAAAAAGGTGAGAATTTTATGTCTTTTCTCTGATTGATGCAGGTGAAGCTTGGCAAAATCAGGGCTGTCAATTAGGGCACATAAGGGTTTAGAAACAGACCTGAACTGCAGAAGAGACTTCACTCGCAAGCACGAGAGAATATCAGGTTGTACGTCTTGTGGAACGTCCGGCATCGTTGTGAGAAAATCGGGATTTTGGTGTGACGGAAAAGATGGAGAATTTCTGGTTTATATAGATATTCACATCTGCCAAACAAGTAAATATGTGATAAGATCAAACAATTGCACTCCGTAAATTACATAATTACTACGCTCCACAACTACTGCCATTAATACGATATCGCGTAAGTAAAACGCTCAGACTTTATTTCAAAAAAGCTAAAGGCCACAGCTTAATGTATATCAACACTTGACTGACCTTTGACTTTGAGAAAAAAACAATAAACACAAGTCTAAACTAGAGAACAACTTATCAATCCTCAACCATTAGCTCGTAAGCAAATCAGTCAAGATCTAACACACTTGTTTAAAGGCGCAATTTATATAAGCCCCATGGGTCTATAAATAAAAGCCATCACCATTTAATAACAAATGCTGCAAAATGTATATATGTATATATCAAAGGATCAAAATTAGAAATTGTATTTATGCATTTATTCCATTACCCATGGTGGACTCTTGAAGTACTGAGTTCAACCAATGCCTTCTTGTATTCCTTGGCGGTTCCACCCAGAAGGTAGTGGGTTACTCCTACAGCACATGCTTGTACAATGCTTAAGGCTCTCGGCTGGGTACCACAACATGGGCGTTCGTCTTAGCAAGAATTATTGCAGTAGGATAATGGCAAAGCACCAGCACCCCAGTTAGCCATGGTAAAGCTGATGTTACCAGCACCTACCACCCAATGAGAGTTGCCCAGAATGTACTAACATGAGGGAAACACATAAATGTAACAACTACACTTTGCAATGTCAAAAGTTCACAGAATCTTTGAAACTCAGACCATATGGAGTAAACAATCATAACAACCTGCAAGAACAAGTACACCAATGTATATATCAGATAAAACCATCTTATTCGTTACACCAATGTCAAAAGTTCACATAATCTTTGGAACTCAGACCATCTTACGGGGCAAAGGCTTGAATATCAGATAAAACCATCTTATTTGTATCAATGTTTTAGCATATTGTAGGTTTCAAAATAATCTCCAGGCTAAATGAATCGAGCTTACTGTGATAACAGATTGGTCAAGAAAGCATGTATTACCTCACAGGACCAGTTTGATATAGAATTGCTAAGCACGATTCAAAATGGGTTGGTTTGGGTTGACCTGGACACCCAGTTACATTTTTTGTTCAGCTGTTTTTTTCAAATTTAATATATGAATTTTATGTCAAGTACAACTACAAAATCATATCATTAAAATAATGATATAATGGTTTTATCAAGACATTTTAAGAGGTTGTTAAATATTTGAATACTGTTTAGGTGACTTTCAACCCATTTGACCCGTTCACATTATAGCTAGTTTACACTTCTTTAGCCGTTATCAATACACCACTGTATCCATATATTTTAGCTTCTTAGGTTCATATTCCTTTGTGTATGTAACTTCTTATATCTAAGATCAGTTGAGTAATATCTATCGTTACAGAAAGTGACAAAACCAAGGCAAAGGCATAGAGCTTGTATCCATAGATCTTAAATTTCTACTGCAGAGCACAATAATAGCTTAACAGAGGGACTCCATCTTTAGCAATATTTTCTGTGGATAGAAAGTAATTGATGCAGGAGAAAATGTAGAATGATATAATTTAAAGAATAAAACTGTAATTTCAATTGATCAACTACAAGAATAAAGGCTACTAGCTTAATCAAATTGAGTTGCTAAGTAACAGGAAATCATTTTATCAAAGACAACTAACTTCCCTACCAGCAATAACAATCAATGATACAAATTTGTAAGAACTTGAAAATTGCTAGTTGACTTTTCCTGCCAATCAATTTTGATTGAATTTAAAGTTATGGGAATTGTATTCAAATGTATAACTTTCTAAGTCGCTTTTAGAAGAAGTTTAGATTACTAATATAAACATTATAGTCATGTAATCATACTCAACACCTTAAATATTCATAAATATTATAATTCTAAAAACAAGTGTTTATAGGTCAGCCCAGCACTACCCATACTTGAAAACTTCCCGTTTTCATCCATTAGTAGACCTACCCAGCCTGCTCATTACTCAGACCAATAACATAAGGAGAGCCATCCGTACCACCTTACATACCTTCTTCAATAAAATTCAAGACCATCACAAGAATTGTGAAATGCCATATCTAGTGGGAAAGGAATATTTTGATAAATATGATGGATGCCTGGACGGGAAGGGTTGACATTTTGAGCCAAGCATTTTAATAGTAACTATGAACGATGATCAAAATAATTGACTAGACACTCAAATCATTCATCAATGTATATCACACATAAAAGCACTTCTAAAAAATGATTTTAAAGTTAGAAAGTTGTGTAAATTTGGAAAACAAAGAAAAAAATAATAATCAGCATGCATATACAGCAACATTTTCTAGCATTGGGTCCTTTAAGGAAGTCGTTTTCTTACACACGTTACAGAGTCAATAAAATTCAAGACCATCACAAGAATTGTGAAATGCCATATCTAGTGGGAAAGGAATATTTTGATAAATATGATGGATGCCTGGACGGGAAGGGTTGACATTTTGAGCCAAGCATTTTAATAGTAACTATGAACGATGATCAAAATAATTGACTAGACACTCAAATCATTCATCAATGTATATCACACATAAAAGCACTTCTAAAAAATGATTTTAAAGTTAGAAAGTTGTGTAAATTTGGAAAACAAAGAAAAAAATAATAATCAGCATGCATATACAGCAACATTTTCTAGCATTGGGTCCTTTAAGGAAGTCGTTTTCTTACACACGTTACAGAGTCACAGCTATAAAAAGCACTTTTTCAAAGCTTGTAGGAGAGCAAAATGAGTATAACAATAAGAAAGGATGCTCAGGCACTTACACATCCAAAGTTACAAGTAAAAAGCCATAGACAACAAAAAATGGGGACAAGGGAAGATAACTTCCTATGCTCTGTTGAGGGGAGAGAAATGAAAAGGCGAAAATGAGAAATTAGTAAGAATAAATTTACTGGGATCACAATCAAAGTCTACATTCGATTAAGTTGGCAAAAGGGTGGGTTGGTCAGATCGGGTAATGGGTAAAAACACATTCATGATGAAATAGGTCACTTTCTAATACACGTCAGACGGGCCATGTTGGGTTGACCCGCAAACACTTTTCTGTCCATTATTTTGAAGTTCGCTAAACAATTATGTGTTACTTAAGAATACATAAACTATTTTATTATTAATAACAATCCAAACATTTGAGAAAATGATTGAGGCATTATGGTTACAAATAGACTTGGGCAGCTTTCAACCCATTCCCCCTTTAGCTTAACATTTATATTTGACCCATCTGAAATAAAACAGAACTCAAGCCAGCCTATACATAAATAAACAGGTCGAAATTACCACGTCTAGAGGCATGAACTTGTTTAACACTTAAAATACATGAAATAAGCCTAGAAGTTCAAATTGATCACTAGAAATTCCATCAGTTTGTGTGTATGCAACAAAGTTCTTATTTCTAAGAAATTCAAAACACACACAGATATCTAATAAAAACGATCCATAAGTCACACATATATTTAGCTAATAAGAAGAGAAAAGAAACAAAAAAGGCTAAGAAAAAGGAAAAAAAAAAACCCTCGTAGCACATCAACCTTCACTTCAAATCATTGCTTCTTTCTAAACAAGGCTCTCATAATAGACTCATGTAACTAAATGAGACGCATTGGGATACTTCTTCCGTAAAGATGTCTTCTTTTCAAGATCATACCGGACAAGCCATTCATTGTCTACTTCAAACAACACACCTTTACCATTCTTCATGTACATTATCGGTCTTACACATGGCAAGACACTCATCACATCGGACATTGTAAATGCAACTAACTTCTTCCGTGATTCCTTGACTCCATATGTTCCCATCACCCAAACGTCCACAAAATACTTTTCATGATTCCCAACCACACAAAGACACCCTCCTAATATTTCCACATCAAAGACACCCTCCTAATATTCCCACATCAGTAGCCACATTTTTATCAGAGTAATTGGGTTGGGGCACCAACTCAAAGCAATGTTTAGCAAGATTAAAAGCAACTAGCAAGTTATTCATATCCATAGTTGGACTGTCAGTAACAACCCAATGGATAGAACCACAAACAAACAACCCATATGACAATGAACCATTACAAGACCATGTATGAGCTCTCTGACCTTTCTGCTCGCATATGCGGTAAGGAAAATCACGCACCAATGATCGCCAAGAATTATGTTCCAAACTGTAGACAATAATTTCAGGATTAACGAAAATTGAGTTGGATTCACGACACTGTGACCATCTAACCATCTTGTAGTCCTGATTTACATCATCATACCCCACTCTATCAATGGTAATTTCAGAATCAGGTGGATAGCTCGGGATTGTACATATCAATCGATACCTTGGTTTGAAGGGTTCCAGAACAATATTTCCCGATGAAATGTCCCCCTAGATAAGATTAGGAGTCCATTGCAATAGCCCAAAACTCGATCGAAAAACCAATGCTATCAAAAGGAGTTACCTGCTTAACTACACGTGGATGTGAAGCATAGCATAAGGAATAGCAGGAATGATCTAAGCCCCTTGAAAGAGCGGAAATTCTTTGTGTTTTCTTAGACTGATTCAGATGAAAATTGAGAAGTAACGGCTGTCAATTAGGGCACGCCAGGATTTAGAAACAGGCCTGAATCGAAGAAGAGACTTCACTGGCAAATGTGAGAGAATTTCAACTACTACTGGTCGAACGTCAGAAATTTTTGTAAAAGAATTGGGATTTTGATTCGATGGAGAAGAAGAGTAAGTTGGGTCTATATAGCACTTGTGTTATATCATTACTATAATCACAACCAGTAAGTCCAGTACCATTAATTCGATATCGCGTAACCACCACTTTAGTAGTCACCCTTCAAGATTGAGAAGAAGAAAAAAAAAGAAAACACACACACACATACAAGTCCAAACCTGAGAAACAAAATATGAGCTAAAAGGCATAAACTTTTTTCTACAAGCTTAAGGTTTGGCTTTGGTACCCTTACTAAGGCACGCAAGTACAAGTCCAAACCAGGGCCTTCAATTCTTTTATTTGCCTAGCCATGAACATATTAAAATCTTAGTCAAAACCATAAACATCATCATCTGTGAAAACATTTAATTGATTTGAGTGCAGTTCTGAACACAGTCCTATGTGGCTATGTGATTGCATTTATATACTTCAAATTTTCTTTTTCTACATATATAAGTCCTCTACATTTTCGCCTTTACTTTAATGACCTCATACTTAGTAATTAGACAACTTTCCCACAGGGCCGCTAGAAACTCAGACATCGCTTAACTCAAAACGACTTACATCACTACAATTTGAGGAAGTTGTTGGAGAGTTTATGTATGCTAGTATTCTCACTTAAGCTAACAAATATAGAATTTAGAAAATGATAATAATGCTAATAGAAATTAGTACTAACAGGGGAACTAACTTGAAGCACGACATGGAGACTAAATAAAAAAAACATATATGAGTTGGGTGATGTCAAATATACCTGAACCAAGGAAGGGACTCGAGACACAATCGAGAAACAAAATCAATGAATATTTCCGGTGGATGAAAACCATTCTACTGTCAAAAAGAAAAAGAGTGAACTTTTATTATTCTTCCTATATATAAGTGTAAGATATAAGATATAAGATGCATATGCATATGCATGATAGTAACAATTGTTGTTTGTTTGCTTACAATTAAACAAATTGTGCATCCATTTCTTAAAGCCGTGGAAGTAGCAGCTTCTTGATTAAACCCAACACTCGTTGAACCCCAAATATTTTATATTAATTAGCAACCGTCTTTCATTCTAACATCTCGAAACTCATCATCTTTTCTTAAACTCGGTCGTTTCGATCATTAGAAATGCTTTGTGAATTCTTTTAAGACGCTCGGTATCAATAGAAGATAGATCACCCTTTACCAATTTTCATGAAGTTTGATTATATTCACATTCAACCAATGGCTATGTATCATTTGGCGAAAAACCTTTGGGTTAACTTTTTTATTTTTTTTTGGAATATGCTACTGAAAGTAATTTTCCAAATAAATAATCACATATGAAGGAATAAAGAGGTCAGATACAAAGAGATTCTGACCGACTGACCGTATTTGGTTAGGCAAACCAATTTTTAGTTGGGTCAAAATAGTAGAATGGGCTTCTGTAAGCCCTATCCAAGATTTGGGCTCTAATTTTATTATAACGTTATGATGGATCAAATTTTTATTTGTGTCACAAAAAAAAAAAAAAAAAAAATGTAACAAGCCAAAAAAAATATTTAAAACGATTAAACTTTTTATTGTACCCTCATTTAGTTGTTTTTTAGTAATAAATTGATTTAATCAAACTTGTTTTAAGTTTAAAGATGAAAGTGATATTTTCCTAACATCTCTTAATAACTAGGTATATATGTATAAATATCAAAATTTTCACACACAAAATCAAATGAATACAATTGTCAATTGAATCTACAGTTTGTGAGAAGGGAATTCTTGGTGATATTTGTGTATCCACAATGGTTCTATATATGATCATCATTGATCAAAGTAACAACTTACTGAATACTGAATTACCATTAAGAATTTAAGATGCAACAACATACATTAACACATTGATCAATCTTGTGACCAAGTAAACTCATTAACATGTCTAACAACATACTCAAAATGTATACAACAAGAATTCAAATGGCCTAAAAATGCAGCAAAATTCAAAAGTTACTATAAAACTGCATAATTCATGACCTGCATAGGAAAAATTAAGAAAAAGAAGAGAGAATCGAGTAAGGTGTTTTGCATAATATTCAGAAACTAATCTCATTTCCCAGTATAGACATATCTTCTCTTGTTTTGGTTCTTCAAGATCATATGCTCGCCTGCATCAGCAATTGCATTAAACCACTTTACTCTTCTGGTCGACAACATCATATACCCTATTACTATTCCAAGTAGAGTTCCGCAGCCGTATCCCAACATCACCGCCTTCCATGTAAATCCACTCTCTTCATCTCCAACTGCTTTGATTTGTGGTTTCTGTGGACGCTCACACATTTTAAGCAAGGGGACCCCACAAAGTTTCTCATTCCCTATAAACGAGTTCCCTTCAAATGTGTTGAACTGTTTTCCTTGTGGAATACGGCCCACAAGATGGTTTTGAGAGAGATTTAAGAACCCGAGAAATGTCAAGTCCGCAAGGCTTTGAGGGATCTCTCCTGTGAGTTGGTTCCAAGATAAGTCTAACGATTCAATATCTGATAGTTTACCAAGACCAAGTGGGATTCGACCAGTGAGTATGTTGTGAGCTAAGTTGAGAACTATCAATGAGGCAAGATTTCCGATAATGTTTGGGATCTCTCCTTCAAATTTATTGTTTGATAGATCAAGAATTGTGTAGTCAACAAAAATTTGAGGAAAAAGTCGTTCCACCCCTTTCGACACTGCAACAATAGAGTAATACCTGCCACCAACATACAAATATTCTAGTTTTGTGATGTTATTCGCCACATTCTTCATGGCATTGAAACTTTGAAAATATTTTTGAGGAAGTTGGCCTACGAACCCATTATAAGATAAGTCAAGAACTAGCAGACTTGGAAATTGAAATTCAACCATAGAAGTAGTTTCAATGGGACCACTAAATTTGTTCGATTTAAGTATGAGAACTTGCAGTTTTGAAAGATCTCCTAACCAGCCAGGAAATGTTCCTTTTAAGTGGTTGTTTCCCATATCAAGTACTTTCAAATCCTGACATTTGGACAATGAACGTGGAAGCTCCCCTTCTAACCGATTTCCATTCAAAATAAGCCCTTCTAACTGCCCACAGTTCTCGTATACATTTGGAATAGTTCCTTGAAAACGATTGTTCCCCAAATTAATCATTGAAGCGGAGAGGGTGATATTTCCCACACATGGTGGGATCACTCCACCAAAGCTGTTATTGGACATATCCAGATATCTTAAATGGCTCATGTTGCAAACTGATCGAGGAAACGGTCCTTGAATTGTGTTGGACTGTAGATAAAGAAAATCTAATCCCTCCCACAGAAGCTGAGGCAAGCCTGTTATCGAGTTATTTGAGAGATCTAAAACTAACAACCCATTTCCACCCATCTCAACTGCCCATTCAGGAATGTCGCCTTGTATAAGATTATTCGATAGATCTAAATGTACAAGATCTTTCATGGCTCGCAAGGACTCAGGAAACACCTTTACGTTACAAAAGGCCAAAGTTAGCGACCCAAGACCTGGGTTGGCGTAACGATTGATATCGTTAGTCATAATAGATAAACCACTATTGGAAAGATGGAGTTCTGTAAGGTTTGTGAGGCTTGATAACAATATGTCCAACTCCCATTCACCTCTAAAATTATTAAAGGAAAGGTCTAGGTAAATGAGGTTGGTGAGTTGCCGAAATGTATGTAGAATGGGTCCTTGATCAAGTACATCAATCCGGCCATCAAACTGATTATGACCGAGGGATAGTTGTTTTAATGATTGAAAAGGAAACGAATCAAACTGTACATTTCCACTGAACATATTATTATCGAGTATTATGTATTCTAAAGAAAGAAAATTATTAAACCACAAGGGCAATGATCCATTAAGCATGTTATATGACAATACTATAATAAAAAGTTGCTTAAGATTGACTAAGGATTTCGGAATGGCCCCCACCAAACCACATTGCGAGAGATCTAAGTAATTCAAAGACTTGAGATGACCAATTGAATCGGGGATCTCTCCTGATAATTTGGTGGACGCGAGACTTAAATGCTCAAGAGGGATGATAGTGCTTGTATTAACTTTAGGCAATGGACCTGTCAAATTAGCGTTCCCTGATAAGTCAAGTGTTTGCAATTGTTGAAGATTCAAGATATTATCAGGTAATTTTCCTTTCAAGCCGGTGTAACTAAGATCGAGTGATTTCAAAGACGTGATATTAAGGAAGGTAGGTAAAGCCCCAGAGATGTTAGAATTAGAAAGTGAAAGGTGTTCCAAACGAGTAGAATTTTCAAGGAGATTGTTCAAAATGTAAGGTTCGACTTGAAAATCAGACTCGATCATAGATAGATCAAGAAAAACCAAATTTTGAAGAAGCGAAATTTCCCGAGGGATATGTCCCGTGAACATGTTATACGACAAGTCGAGTTTTTCCAAAGATCTAAGATTGAAAATGTTATGAGGTAGTCTTCCATACAAATTCGTGAAGCTAAGATCTAATAGTTTCAAGGAAGAAGAAATATTAAGATAAGTAGGTAAATCTGAAGAGATGCCAACACGATTTAGTGAAAGTTCCTTCAGATTAGTAGTATTTTGCAGCATGTTAATGAAAACAAGAGGTTCAAGATTGAAATCATACCCATTTAAAGAGAGATCAAGAGACTCCAATTTACGAAGCAGTGTGATCTCTGTTGGGACTCGACCAGACAAACTACATCGAGAGAGATTGAGATGTGTAAGACTACTAGAAAACATGCCGATTTCAGGAGGTAGTTGAGAATCAGTAAAATCATTGAAAGCAAGGTTTAGACTCTTAAGGTGAGGAAGGTTGAAAAGCGATGTGTTGGGATGGATAGAACCTCGTAGCATACCACAACTAAGGTCGAGACCAATAACGTCACCTGTGGAGTGGTCGCAAGTGACTCCGTTCCAATTACAACAATCGATACTTATGTTCCAATTCATTGTAATTGGATAATAATTGGAACCAAGCCAATCTTGACATGCAAAATTTTCAGTTGAAAAATTGATGGAAGAAAGGTTTTGTTTAAAATGAAGCAAAACAAGAGTCTGTGAAGCTGGACATTTATGAGTGCTAATGGAAGAAGAATGAGAGTAAGTGAAACAAGCAAAAGAGGTAATGAAAAGCAAAAGAGGAATGGAGGGAGTCAACTTTAAATTGCTCATTCTTTTTAACTGAAAGTTCCTACTAGCTATAAACATTCATACCTGCTGTATATATATATATTAATAATAATAATGGTAGTCCTATGGCACCCATTTTGGGATAATTTGTTGGGAAAAAATTGCTTCTATCAGCACAATTAGTGCAATATTAGTAAGACTTAGTAAGACGAAGTATTATAATTAGAATTGTGGGTTGTCTAGTGGAAGATTTCAAACTTCTGTTTGAGATTATTCAAACCAACACCATCAAGGAAGCCTCTTCCATTGAAGTATTTTTGGTCAAATTTAATACTTTATAACCGCATTTCTTCACGTTGATATAATGAGACAAAACAGCATCCAGTGCGTGAATCCTGTTTTAAGTAAGTCAACCTGTTTCACTTGACATTTAAGGCTTTGCATTTGAAGATTAATAAGACAGTTTTTGAAGACAAATAAATAAATAAATAATCCTTCCGAACAGAAATAAGGGTGCGTTGACTTATTCTTCAGGTGTACATGTGAAAAAAGGACAACAAATATGTGTACGCACCATCAGTAGTGAAACTTCTTCATTTGAAGTTGATTGAGATTTAAGTCTTTTTGGTTCCAATAAAACAGAGGTTTGTCAAGAAAATTGCTTCAAGTCAATCGAGCTCTTTTATAGACTGTACTGAGTATATGATCAAATAAATGAAACCGACAATCATAACATATAAATATAACCTCTTCTATTGAGACTGTACTGAGTATATGATCAAGTAAATGAAACCGACAATCATAACATATAAATAGACCTGTATGAACTCGTAAATATTATAAACAAAAGCAAACCAGTAAGGGTTCATCTTATCATACACATCCGAGTATTTGATCAAACACGGTTTGCTACAGTACGAACTATACATTCCGCGTACAGCAAGTGGCTCGAGTAAGATTTTTAGTTAGCCTCTCCATTACATGTTCATGCATGCACCACATTCTTACTGTAAGCTTCATCCCTTTGATTTTGAAACCATTTATTCGCTATGATTTCACTATGCTGCTCAAGATACTTTTTGCAATTCATTTCTGTTAACCTATATATTAAGAAGTAGAAAAAACCATAGATCAACATAACATGTATAGTTGTCAAGATGGGCCCGTTGAGGTTGGGTAATGGAAAGTTACTTAGTAAAGGTTGACCCAAAAACACTTGTTATGCAATTTTAAAAGTTTTTTGGATTGCAGATGCATAATTATGATTACAAAAACAATATTATTTCAATAATAATCTATATTTTAGAAAAAGCTGTTTTAGGAGGTCGTTTGTAGTAAAAATACAATTCACACTACTTTCAAACCGTTTGATGTTCAGCCTATTTGACGTAAAAGTATAGGGTCCAAACAGGTCTATTTATCTACAGCCTATTTGACCATATGCCTATTTGAAAAATACATCTATGATGGACTGTAGATATGACAATTTTAAAGCAATAAGCATGCCATGGAATTAGCTACCCTAATTCGACTAAGCATATGGTCATGCAAATTTAGATATAAAAGTATAGGGTAAGTCTTTCAAGTTCTTTAGTATGCAATGAAACTCCTTCTGTACATGCATCAATCATCATGCCCCAATCTGCTACTGAGTATATACATAATACAAAAGGTAAAATCATTCACAAAACCGATGATTTGGAACACCTATTCTCATTTTCGTATTTAAACAGCTACTCCTCCAACCCCGACCCACCATTTTAGAGCAACTTTTACCCCATTACACAAAAGCAAATGCTATATATCAAATATCTCTATGAATTCATACTAAAATGCTATCTGATGCCAATAATTCCACAAAGTTTCTTCAATGGAAAAGAAATTACAATAAGTAGGATCGTTTAACTTGCAATTTATACTTGATTCAAGAACTCGATACATTTCGTTTAAGGAACCTCCATATCAAATCAAATCAAATTAACAATAAACAATTAACAATAGATGAATATATGCATATCAAGATCAAAGCAGAACAATAAACATATCAATCGATTGATGCAATCGTTGAACATTGATGATTTTGTACAAAAACATTCAGTTGAAACCCTAGCAATCTCAATTACGTTCACAAGGGCATAGATTCATAAATATAGATAATTACAAATAAAACTTAGAATTATCATCATTCTACCGCAATAGCTGGTAAATTAAACCCTAAACATTGATTGGAGTTGGACCACAATATCTGGGATTTTTTTATTAGTAAGAAAAGCTCAGAAGGAGGTCGGTGATTGTTAGAGTTCGGGATTATCAAAATAGATGATACTGAAAGTCGTGATTCACTTTCAGATTGAAATATTTCGTTGGTACTCACGAAAATTTAATCGGATAAAATCAGTATGTTTTCAGAGAATTCGTATGTTAAAGTTATGATTTTCTGTACCAAATGAGATGAACAAAACTGACCAAATTGGCGGTTACAAAACCGTTTTTCAAACGTTTTTAACCATTTTTAAATGGGCGGGTTAAACCGGGTTTCATTTCCAATTTCGGATCTCCAAGGCTTTTTCCATAAAGGAACGTTGACCGAAATAAAAATTTCCAAGCTGACGCCCCTTGGACCCCGCTACCAGGGGCGCTGCCCCCGGACCCCCGTCGGACCCAAACAAATTAAAACAAGCGTGCACCCCGCACCACCAAACTTGTCTAATCCCATTACACTTAAATCATATTGGTGATAAATCACCAACAGTGATTCTTGATAGAGATGGAAGACCTTTTAGGAAACACTCACCCATTATTTACAATCTTTGAAATTCTTGCAATAATTGAAACCGTGTCAAAATAAATCAGACGAATCCACGACTGAAATTCAGCATAAATCATCTGACAGTGCCCAAGATTCAATTCATTAATCAATAGTTGACGCTAATCAACGAAGATCAAGCCGGTTTACAAAACAGCTGCCTTGTCAATCTATATACGTATTTATATAAAATTATAACTTATTTTTAAAATATTACGAGTCAAGTGTTGTATCATTCAAAGTTTAAACTTGAAACAAAGTGAGCTAGTAATAGAAGCTGGTTCGAGTTCGGCTAAATTCCCAAGAAACTAGGAAAGAAACGATACTAATTAACTAAACAATTTTTCTCTTCTTTGAATCATTTCTTCAAGAAAACTACAATATTTACACTAACAAAATAAAACTAAATCACCTACGTAGTGGAAACATGTTTCAAAACATGGATGCAAACAATAATGTGAAACATGGACATAATGCAAGAGTGGTGATCATGGGAGATAGTGGCAAAGTTGTTGACTTGGTCTTGGTCCTTCATTGAACGTATCAGCTAGCTTGTTGAGATTTGGCTTCCAGAGGAGTAATAAGCGTTAACAATATGACATTTTTGTAAGGTGATGTTAACTGCCACAAATGATTTTCCCATTTTTTATATGTATGTCCATCTTTTACCTCCATTGGTTCAAAATTTTCATTGATGCAAGGTATCTGGCAGACTAGCAAGATTAATTCAGCTTGGAACAAGGGGAAGACCAAGCGAAGGTCCTCAAGATATCTGGTCTTTTGAGCTTTTGGAGGATCAAAAGTTACGGAAGTTAATCATTGATCATGGTGATATAATATGCTCTTTCAAGTTCACCTGTGCATCTAGTTGTGTTATGCAAGAATCTAACGAGCTTGGTGGTTCGGCCCATTTAGACACAGTTTCCATGGTAAATAGATCTTAATATACTTATAATAGTAATATATTTTTGTTGTCTTACCAGGTAACTTTTGATGGTGACGAGAAAATAGTTGGAATTAACGGAACCATTGGTACCCATGATGGTCTTGAAATAATTTCATCACTATCTTTCAAGACGGCCGAGAGTCTCCACGGACCCTTTGGTTTGGAAATGAAGACTGGTTTTCTTTTTACCATGGGAAGATGGCTCGTTCGGCGGGTTTTATGGGTATGCTGACCAGTACATTATTAGCATTGGTGCCTATGTGAAACCTCATGAAGAAATTATGAGGGTTGGACCATGGGGAAGAAATGATGTACTTGATCCTCCGCTGAGGAATTGCTGGTCTTTCGAACTTGAGAGTAATCATCGTTTAAAGATGATAACTGTAGATCATGCCACTATGGTACATCCTCTCAAGTTTTCTACAGAACATAGAGGCGTGTTGTGCTCTTCTAGACTATCTGGTGGATGGAATGGAGGAACAAGAGGTCTGGTTACTGAGGTAAAGACTTCTCAACTAGAAAATTTAACTACAAAACACAGTCATTTGCTTACTAATTGCTAAACTAGATAAAGAAGAAAAAAGAGAGGATAATATTAATTAATTAATTAATAATAATAAAAGCAGAACATCTGTTTTCCAGCATTTGTAGTTTTACACCTTCTATAAGAACCTGAAAACCTAACTTCATCTCTGAACTGCTAACGCACCATACTTTAGCATCTTTAAGACCACTCCCTACTGGGAGTCCGTCCTCCGTCTTGGCGTCCACCTAGCTCCCGTCTTCCGCCCTCACCATAGACACAGTCCTATCCTGGGGAACCGTCCCAGGTCCATCGTGCTAGCCAGAATGGAAGGAGAACGAGGTGATGGTGGGACCAGGGTAACGGATACATGCACAACAACAGCTCCAAACATAAAAAAAAAAAAAAAAATTAATACTTTTTTAAAATTTCAAACACCTTATATATATACATACAATTATACCACTCTTTTGCACATACATTTTTTATCATTCCTACTTAATTACACACAAATTATATCAAATAATTATCACACATAATTATCCTCATTTCTACTTATTATACATCCTATATAATTCAAACACTTTCTTTTTTTATCAAATCGTTAAATGGAACATTTCCATAATTCGGACGAAGATTCCGATCTAGAAGATCTCAAAGCAAGTATTGGTTGTTATGATCCGAATGATATGCTCGATATTATTGAAACGTTAGAAGAAAATGAAGAAGACGAAGCTGAAAGTTCTCGGCCAAAATTACGTCGAAGGGGATTACATAGAGATCGTCTCGGTATATGTCAAGGTATAACGTCTTACTCTCAACTAGCACTACGTCCGTATTTTATTATTTTTCATCAAGCGCGTGATGTTATCGGTCAACTTGATTTTAATGTTTACCAAAAGTGCACTTCCACCATATGACAATTGGCATACGGTTGTGCCACCGATGTGTTTAATGAATATACTTACACATGGGTCAACAAACTTCATACAATTGTTTGGACAACTTCTATAAATGTGTATTTCATTTATACTCGACCAAGTACATAAGAAAACATATACTACAAGACGTCCAACGTTTACATGCTAAACATGCGGAGTTGCATGGTTTTTCGGGGATGCTTGGAAGCAGCGATTGTATGCATTGGCCTTGAAAAAATTGTCGAGTAGGATAGAAAGGTCAACACATATGAGGTGATCACGAGCATCCTACAATCATGCTCGAAGTGGTGGTATCATACGATATGTGGATTTGGCACGCTTACTTTGGTCTTGCAGGTTCGAACAACGACGTCAATGTTCTTAATGAATCAAATTTGTTTAGCGATTTACTCCAAGATCGAGCTCCCGAAGTAAAGTTTACTGTGAATGGGGTTGAATACAAGAAATGATATCACCTCGTTGACGGAATTTGTCACACCCCGCCTCGACGGGAACACGGGCGTGTAACGCTCATGGATAATCACAGCTATTGATTTAAGCAAACATGACATAAAATAGATTATCAAATGTTAAAAGTTTACATACCAAAATATTAATAGTGTTTACAACCAAATTGTTTTCCAAAACACAATGTCTAAGATTTCCCATTTATGACTAAAACCCATTGTTTAGTTATAAAAGTGAAATCTCCCAAAAGCGGTAATCCTTTATGCATGCTCGACCCACGTACTCCTTCATTGCTTAACATCCTGAGAAAACATACTTAAAATGTCAACACTAGGTTGGTGAGTTCACAGGTTTTATGACACATTATAATCATTGATAAACATCAAAAACACTGCAAGTACAATCCCATGTATTATGCATAATATCATTATACTGTTTTAAATCCATGAAACTTATGAAAGATGAGTGCAATGCATGATCCCTCGTAAGCTAGCTAGGCATACAAGTTAATATATAATACATGAGCTTATAATCAACCCAAAATCCATCCTTGTTGCCCAATGACCGAATCCACGATACATTAATCGAATCCACAGTATGTTTACGTTCGAATATATATCTCATTATCACGTTGGTTAGAGCGACTAACCATGAGCAGTGGATCAATCCCGATAGTACTACCCATATATTCCTTTACTAAAGCCCATAGTTAATGATTATAGTTAAAAGAAAAGGATCCTACCAAGGACCACGTTAATAGGGCCATATGTAAACCCATGATTGTACAAAGATCAATTATCACAAAAGTAATGTTCATGTATATTTTCTCCCCCCAAATGTTTTAAAACCATAAAACAGTAAAAAAAAAAAAAAAAGTGGAGCCGTGAAACTCACCTGTTGAGTTAACGCGGTGTGCTAGTAAGATAAACTTGGGTGCGTACGAAATCCGAATTGTTGGGTTCTAAACACATAAGAACACCTTAAGGTCTAATATGTGATGCCAACACGTAAGTTATACATGTATAAAGTTCCACCTAATTATTAAATGTGTTTGCTTTATGTGACTTGCGTCAAACGCGTGAGCCAACGGACCGTTGGTGACTTGTTCTTGTGTTTCATGTCATATATATAAATATATATTAATTCAAAATATATTTATGGATGTTATATATATATATATACCAATATATGTTTATAAGTCATCACATATAATAAGTAGTTAAACAATAAAAATTCTTTTAATTCAATGTTCATTTCCTTAACAGATTCTACCAGATCTTTTACCATCTGTGTGATATCATTTTGACTACCCAAAGGAATTTATTTTGTTATGAAATTTTTATCACATATTCCCACATGTCTTAGGTTTAAATAAAGGTAAGATTCATAAAATTTTTATATGTATAAGAGGTTCAGAACTATTTATTATTATTCAAAGGTACATCAACTATTTTTCTGGATAGTCTTTGGGAAAAGCGTTTGTTGACCAACTTAACCTCCTCCTCATGAAATGTGCCCATACAACTTTTAAACCTTAGACAAAATTTGAATTTTAGGAAAAAAATAATGTCATTTGGATATGTGGGGAAAAGTTATGGCCTCTTAAAGTAAGACCGGATTCTGTCTCCCAGAGACAGATTGGATACACAGTTTTGTAAAAGTCAGTTTGGGGTATCAAAACATGTCCAAATTGCATAAGACCATTTGGGTTGGAAACCTAACTTCCTAAATTTCATTTTTGGCTTAAGAATCACTCATTTAGGTTATGTTATGTCCAGGTTATGACGTTCTAAACTAGTCCTAAAAATCTGTCAGCAAGTTCTTCACTTTATATTTAACTTTTTACAAGATTTTAAGGTGATTCATAGGTTTATCCACTGGTTAAACATACAATATGATTAACATGCTTATTTTTTTTATGTTTACGAGCATATTTGTCCATGTATTTCACTCATTTCTTGGTGTTCTTGTCCATATTCATGCAAGATTTATGTTCATAGCTTATTTTATAGGTTTAATAGTTTAATATTATTTTCCAATTATTGTTTAAGGAGGATTCATAGATTTTTTAATTAATTAATATTATGTTCAAATATTATATAATTCTATCTAAATTTATTTTTTAGTTTATCTTTTAAATTTAAATAATTAGTGTTTGAGTAGGATTCGTAGATTATTTTATTTATTAATATTATATATTTAAATATTATCTAATTTTAACTGTTTATTTAATTTAAGTTAAAATTATAAGAGGTTGTCACATGACATTTTGCCTATGTGGCAAAATATGGAGCAACTATTTATTCTCATTATATATATATAGACTAGATTTAAACCAATTTAAGTTAAGTAATTAGTGTTTGAGTAGGATTTATAGATTAATATTATTTTTCAATTAGTGTTTGAGTAGGATTCATAGATTTTTTAATTAATTATTATTATGTTCAAATATTATCTAACTCTATCTAAATTTATTTTTATTTTATCTTTTAAATTTAAATAATTATTTATTTTTAAATTATGAAAGCCGTCACGTGTAATCTATATGGCAAAATATGGAGTAACCTTCTATTCTTCGTTAGTATATATATAATATATAGATATAGATTCCTTTGTCTCTCGGATAATGTAATGGAGCTCTCACGCAACAAATTGCCAATAATCCTAATGACAAAATAATGGGATCAATCTCGTTCGTGACAAAGAAAAGAACGTATAGGCCTTTTGGTTCCATAAGAGAGAGGGCTTTCGCTCTTTCATGGGACAAATGTTCATTTGCTGGATTTTATGGCCTTTGTGGAGGTTGGATCGATAGCATCGGTTTCTATTTGAAGGCTCCTACTTAGAACCTTGGCTTGGGTCCCATAACGCAGAACCTTTTGTGTTATGAGATTTTGATCTGTTATTAACAAAATTTTGTTGGTGCAAATCCTATTAAAATATCATGAAGTGTTTCATACACTTCATTGTATTTGGTTCGTGACCGTAATTCACGATTGACTTGTGGATTATTTCATGCAGATGCAATCTAAATCAGCATGTTAGTTTATCTTTGATCCAATGGTCCATTCTAATTTTCTACAGATGGCATTGGAATGTTTTTATGTATGATTCATAAGGAAAAAGCTAACACTCTAATATAAAGTTTGCAATATTCCAAAGAGTTAAAGAAAAGAGCCCTAATTTAAGCCTTATCATCATCAAAACAAGTCACGAGGTAGATTATGTTAAATACATACAATAGCAATAAATGAAAGTCTTGACACATACAATATATGAAAACTCTTGAAGTTAGACACATATAACAGAGTTTCACCTAACCTGTAAATATGATATACCTGTCCACATTCTAATCATACACTTATACATTCAGCCCACAACATGGGGCTCGGGTAAGATCTTTAATTAATCTCGCCATTACTCAAGCTCATGCATGCACCACATTCTCATTGTTGGCTTCATCTCTATGATTTTGAAACCATTTATTCGCTATCATTTCAGTGTGCTGCTCGAGATACTCTTTGCTATTCATTTCCGTCAACCTATATATTAAAAAAATCCATAAATCAACATAATGTGTAGAGGTGTAAAGATGGGCCCATTGGGGTTGGGTAATGGGTCAAAATATGTACGGGTCGAAACGGAAAGTTACTTAGTAAAGGCCTAAAGGATGGCCCAAAAACACTTTTTATGCTTATAAGAGTTCTATAAATAATGAAAGCGTTAATATGATTATAAAATCAATTTTGTTTCAACAAAAATCTATAGTTTAAATAAAGCTGTTTAGGAGGTTGTATGTAGCAAAAATATAAACTTCACTCGTTTGACATTACAAATAACCCAAAATAGAGACATGCGGGTCGGAATTCCACCGACGATAATGTTTATGTTTTCAGAGAAAGGCATGAAATGAACGTCTAACATTTTTCAGAGAACCAAAATCAGTTCACAAAACTAATTGAACAAGAGAGGAAGTATATATAAATGACTGGAACAAGGCATACCTACTGATGGTGCGATCTTTTGCAAATCCTAATTCATTGTCAACACAAAGGTCAAAATCGTCATTCTTCCTTGATCTTGAAGAGGTTCTAGGTGCTACATTATGCGCATCTGCAATTGTCACGATCCTCTCAAAAAGGTCAAAAGGAGTCCCCTCAGAAGTGCACATCAACCTGGCCTTGTTCTCATACATAACCTATAAGTCCAAAATATAATTATCTCATCTTACAATGTGGGCACAAAACAAGCACATACGAGCTAAAAAGAAACGAGACTAACATCAACCAAAGTGACAAACCGATAAGCTGCTGTCCGATTGTGGAGACCGAATATCGGGACACCATCCAAAGCCAGGGTGTGAAATTTCTCTGCCATTCAACACAAGTTAGTTCACAATCTGACTTTTGAGAGGTCAACTAATTTGACTTTTAACTTCAAAATTTACATGCATTTTCGAAAATCTTCAAAACCAAGATGTATGTTTAAGTAGTATTTGTCACAGACAATTTTGTGGCTGCCTTTCTAAAAATAAATAAATAAAGATTTTGAATAATCCTCATAGTTTACAATGTCGGAAATAGTTTGTTTAACCTTCAAAGTCAAACTACTTATAATGTTAAATCTTTACATATGCAACAAACAAAACAACCGGAAATACTTTCAATTTACTTACTACATAATCCAAAATAGTCTGCAGCACCAAGAGGTTTGTCACAGAGTTCTTCAAAAGAAAAATACGCACATCCGTTAGCCCCCAACGGTACCTACCCATCACACCATAATGATTATTAACGCAGCATTCATATTGGAAGATGTAAGCTGGTCAAATCATTTTTCGATATATCATGGACCCAAAAGAACACCGAAAACTTATTTTACTTATATTTCACGGACCAAGAAGATCTTTCCTTAACGGAACAGGTTTATCAAAAATTGGATATACCTGCAGTCTCCTTCCCATAACAACTTCCACCTCTTGAGGATGAGTTGTATGTTCCCCAATCAACTCTTTAAACCTTTGCATAAGAAAATTGGATGTACCATTCTGTATGAAGTAGAAACCTTCTTCTGCCTGCATTTAAAAAGATAACTAGAAATTAGAAAATAAGTAGAAAGTGACAATTTCAGCCTACTTACTTATCGGGTCAAATGAGTAAAAGAAAATTATAAATTGAAAGAGAATGAGTCAAATACGTCGAACAAGCCGAAAGTTGCCCAAATATCACTTTGATCAATATATTGTGTAATACTATAATGATAGTGAAAGTATAGCTTTTGCATTCATATTTAACAAACTAACAGTTGATGGAAGTTAATAAATATTTGGACAAAGTTTTTTCCGGGGCAATCCAACTCTAGCTCTTTCGGCCAGCACAAAAAGATAACCAGTTCTACGAACCCGCCCATTTTGTCACCACTATAACAAAAGGTATAATGCCTTTCTAAAATGCAATAACAAATAACAAAAGGTATAAAATATTGACGCGGAAAGACTTGGCTTTTTACCGAGGTCCTTCTTCTGTAGTCCACTGATGAACCAATTTCATGTACTATGCATCTTTCCTGCACTCATGCATAATTAAGACGCAGCTGAATATTTATTTTAGATGGTCAAACATTTTCTGTATATTGTTTGCTTAGTCAAACTTTGCAAGTTTCACAGGACTACCTTAAGGGTGGAAATGAATGGCAGAAAGAGATCTCTTTGCAATCCACGTTCATACAGATTATCAGGAGCACGATTTGACGTAGCAACAAGTATCTATACTTGCATAACAAACACATGAAGAAACACAGTTCAGTTATTTCCACGTAAACATTATGGTGTGCTTATAATAAAAAAAAAAAACGAATATATATTTGTAAACTTTTGATCACTTACAGCACCATTGCTAAAAAGATGTTTAAATAAGCGGTTTAATATCAAAGCATCAGCTACATCAGTAACCTGATAAATAAGTAAAAAATAAATTAGAAGATAATTAACAAACATGAATTAAGGGTATTTAATACATTGTGGCGCAAGTTGTAACGTACCATGAATTCATCTAAACATAGCAAAATGGACTTGTGAGAAATCTCGCCCGCAACGACTTCAAGGGGGTCAGATACTCCTCTGTGTCTCTGCATCACAAAAGAATTTGAATTTAAATCGATATCTTAATGCTCATAATCATCATAAGTTTCATAACAAAATGAGCTTGTATATGTAATATGACTTCATTAAGTTTGCAGTGTGCATCTTGAAAAGTATAAAACTTTTAATACATTTTGAAGCCTAAAATCATTGTGTTTGAAGTTAACATGTGCCTCTTTTACTAATAAATTCTTGTGTAAAGGCGATTGGAACAGAGTGTAAGCATTTGACCTGCAAACGGCTGTGAACGTTTAACATAAAGTTGTGAAAATGAATCCTCTTTTTCCTCCAATTGCAAGGCCTGTTGATGGAAATACATCACGGATTATATTTTAGAGGGTAATACATGACAGAAAACAGGTCAAAGTCACGAAAATTGTATTTAATGCTTACAATCTCTTGTAAATTGTTTTCTCAAAAAACTGGATCATCATTGTAAAAAAATAATAATCTGTAATTGTAGGTAACAATTCGACAGGAAGTGTTTCAGGTCAACCCAACCCGACCTGTTTTGTTTTGGCCCATACCAAAAGTTATCCGTTTTGGACGCATTACCCGACCCACCTGACCCATCCATTGTCAAGATAGTAAACCAACATAACAAATTTAACAAGACGTGACGTGGTACTTACAATTGATCAAAAAATAAGTCCATCAACATGGTTTTTCCGGTGCCAACTCCACCATAAAGATAGAGTCCTTTGACCGGTGAGACCGAAGACTGAGGCATAAAACGGGACCATAACCACCTACTCCTGAAATCCAAATAAGCACCCGTTAATTGACTTGTGAGTCCATGTCTGATAGTTAAGTGTCAAGGGACTAATAGTTTGACGTCATATTAAATAACAAAGTTTTAGTTGAAGGGTAAAATTGCTAGAGGTATTATATCATAGAAAGTTAGAAACAACTTGAACTTGAAACATCATTACCTCCCTGTTTTCCCAGGATCAGAATAACGATCCAAATGACATGCATGTACTGAGCTACCAAGCTCGTCATAGAGTCGTTGAATTTCTCTTAAGGTCCCTATCTGTAAATGAAAAGCCGTAAACAAATAATTCATATTTATAATTTATAAACAAATCTATAACGTAAGATGTACCTGACAATTGTCACCATCTTCAAGTTCACCTGCATTTATCCTACGTTCATATTCCACAAGGGGCCCAGTTCTCTTCACTTCTATTTTCCATACATCACATTTATTTCGATATATCGCAAAAAAACGGAGAACAAAATAGAAAATATTCCAATTTCCAAACCTTCATAATTTGCTTTAGCAGCATCAGCAGACAAAGCTCTTGAAAACATATATGATGGATGTCCATACTTACACATCTCAACATCATATCTTACTTCTTTTAACATCAGGTTTGCATTCAACAACAGTATTCTCGCTTCATAATGGTGAAAAGCCGAGTGAACTAGTCCCAAAGATTTGACCAAAGCTCTTCTCATTTTCGGTCCAATAGTTTAATGTCAAAATACAAACTTTGATGTCGATATAAAACTACTGAGTACCTCCAAATCCTGAAAACCAGTTGCAAATAAATATATAGACGATATCTGCGCAGATATCAAAGTTAATGATTCCAACACTAAAGTTCGATTTTTGAATTTCAGAGTCAAACTAATTGATTATTAACTTCAAAATAGATGAGGTCTGAGTTTGAGTCTAGACAAGGAACTTTATACCTGTATTATCCTACTAAGCGACTGTTACTGTAAAAAATGTTAATGAGCCCCGAAACAAGAAACATCAATGTAAATGTCGATTTTCTGAAGTCAAAAGTTGACTTTAATTTCAACCCACTGGTTTAATGTTGATTGAGATTCAATGCAATACAATCAGATTCTGATAACAAGTTTTGACAAAAAGAAAGACACCAATTAGGAATATATTACGGTATGTCGGTAAGTGATTCCAAATCTAAAGTTCAGTATCGAGTATTATTGACTTTTAAAGTCAAACTGAACAACTTTGTACTTCAAATTTGATTAGGATGAATTGGTTATTGACAAATAACTTAAAAATCTCATTTTCATACATAAAGGGGCATTGCAGTAGAAATTGTTTATGAGCTACGAAACGACAGACATCAATGTAACTTTCGAATTACGGAAGTCAAAAGTAGACTTCAGTTATGGTATAAAAAAGAAAATAGTAATATCACCTTCAAGGGAAGAAAAAAAAAGGAGAAAACTTTCAGTAGTTGACAGAATCATATTTTAACTCTTGTGAATCATTCATATTTTCAGCAATTAACCTAAGAAAAATATGGGAACGTGAAAATTCAACCTTTTCATAAAATACAAAATCTCGAAAAGGTAGACTGGTTATTTGGCCGAAATTAGTATAATCCTCAGAAGATCCTAACACCATATCAATAGAGTAAAATTTTAGTAATTGACCACCAAAAAGTTCATATTTTTGACAAAATTTAAAATTTTGATGCATTCAAGAAATCAATAATCGTAGAAATTAACAAACATGTTTGATTTGGGTGATTAATAGGAAGGGAAAAAAAGCCCTGCAACTCACAGAATTATAATAATTAAAACTGCATAAATTCAAGAACAACCCTCAAGTGGGTGATCAATCAAATTAACTACAAGTTCAAAATCTGTAAGACCCAGAAACATGGAAGATCAAATAGTCGACTGACTTCTTTTACCTACATTTTAAGAAGTTTGACCATCAAAAGTCAACATTTCTTGACAAAATTTTGAAATATACAATGTCTACAAATTTCATTATTATAAACTATTTTTACGCTTCAAATTTATAAATTTTTGGTTACTTTGATACCAAAAAGAAAAGTTTAATCTTACAAATATCAATATGGGTTGGCAAATGTTAAGTTTTAGCTATTTTGATCCGTACGTTGATTACTTTGCAAAAAAATGACCAAAAATTTGCCTATGCATGCAGAACTGAATTGGGTGACTGATCAAAGTAATTTAAACAGAGTGATTAGTCAAAGTACATAAAAAATATAAATATAAATTAAACCAACAACACCTTGAGTCAGTAAACACAAATTCTCATTTCTCATAATGAAAAAAATACAAATTACGGTAATAATTATTTTTCATAGGCAGGAGGAAAAAGAAAAGACTAAAGACCAGATGAATTCAAGATCAAACCTGAACAAAATTTCAAAATCTCCAACACCAAGAATTCAATACAGAGTCTGCAAGATTTATCAGTTCACTATTTTTAAAGGGTTTGTTGTTACTTAATCCAAGAAGAAGCTAATAAATACAAGATTCTTGAAGGATCAAAAACTCAAAGAAGCCAAACAATCTGGAATTCTTGAAGATATATGAGGCAGAGAGAAGAATAACAGTATATTGGAATTTTATATGCTGTTTTATTTTGTTTGTCATTAATGTAAGTGTTTGAAGTTTGGTAACAAAAGCAACGTCATAATCATATATCATATGGGAATTAAGATTAAGAAAACCAAACCAAACCAAATTGTTGGAACTAGAAAATGGTGGCCAGGGGTTATGGTGGGGTGGTAGAAGGATAGGGATATTGTTGTCAAGATATAATGAAGGGTCCCTCAACCACCGAATTTAATAATGATCCTATAAGATGTAGACCCATATCGCCACGTCATCTAGATAATCAAATATTATGGCATGAAAGATGAGGTTTTAATTTTTTATGTTCATATAAGGAAGAAAGTTTATATTTTGTTTATTTTAAGGAAATGATTTATTTTGTGAGTGGGGTAGAAAAGCATTCATTATAGGCTTTAATATGTATATGAAATTTAATTTAATCTATGTTTGAATATATTTCACTTAATACCATACTATATTTGATATATTGTAGATTCAATACTTGGTGAATGATATATAATTTTATTAATACTAACTATTTATATTACAAGTAAAAGAGATTATCTTTTAGAAAAAAAAAACATTGATTTTAGGTTTTAATGAACACTCGATAATACAACA
The DNA here is from genome assembly GCA_963921325.1 of Logfia minima. Taxonomy (NCBI): domain Eukaryota; kingdom Viridiplantae; phylum Streptophyta; class Magnoliopsida; order Asterales; family Asteraceae; genus Logfia; species Logfia minima. Next base: position 36,524,263 of record OY992767.1, read on the forward strand.
ATATTGTTGCGAAATAGTTAAATAGTGCTTGATGTCGACATAGTGTCATAGTGAGTTTGACTCGCTGATTTTAAACAAAAAATAGAGTCGACCTGATAACTTAACGAGTCTTTTATAACATATTTTAGTTTATGAAAGTAAAAAACCAAATCATTACTTTATAACTAAAGTCTTTACTCAAACGTATACATGTGCAATAGTTATACTAGTATCACAAACTTTTAACAAGAATTTTCATCACTTATTGTACTTATATATATACTCCGTATTTGATTTGATGACTTTGTGACTAAATATAATACATAAATTTATAACCCATGTGCAGATAGGACATTCGAGTTTTTGCATTTTGGCCCCAATATCGATCACTATCTCCATTGTAACATCTTTCTAGGTAGTTGTGATGTGATTAATAGCTTGTCGTTTATATTTATTTGATGAATTAATTTGTTATGAAATTTAGTAAAGATGGACAATTACAAGTACACACAGCACATTTAGTCCAACACATGTTTCATATGTTTCACATTTACATCGTTGTTTGAAGTGGGACATTAACTTATTACATAATTCTGATTTTGATTTTAAATTAAATCTCGAAAAAGAAAAAATCATTTTTTTATTATTATATGATATGGTTGAGGTTTATACTATCGATTCAAACATTATATATGAGCCGTTAATGGAATTGACCTTTAAAAACTAGAAAAATAACTAAAATGTCATAGCTATCGTTAAATTAAATAAAATGTTTAGTTTTAGGTTGTGATTCTATACGAGCACTAAATTATTTTACAGAAACTACATAATCAAGTCAGTAAGTCTTTGATCTAACAATATCATCATGCATTAAACATATATCTCAATCAAATAACCAAGGGTTCAAATGCCATCCTTAACCTTTACGGTATAAAGTAGATTGGAGACCAAATATCATCCTTTAACATTTATAAAGTATCGGATACGTTAGTTTGATATTTAAAAAACCTTGTACATTTGTACAACATCACTTTTTATTCATGCATCGCTGCACATATTATACAATATACAATGTACCTCGTACAATTATAAATATATATTCAATGGTGCATGAATACAAAAAAATGATGTACAAATCATCACCCTTAAAAAACAGTTTCATCATAAATTCGACCGCCTTACATGTATTTTTCCACACACATAAAAGATAAAGTTGTCTTTCCACAAACGACTAACTTCGGCTTAAAAAAAAGATTTTAATCAGCTTATCGTCGTACATTTAGGTGCTTAAAATCGACAGCATTGGCTCTTTGAAGTCTTTGGTAGTGGGACTATGACACATACAAATGTATGTGGCACTCCATAAGGCCACATATGTCAAGTGTCAATATGAAGTGCACCCCCACAACACACTTTTTAACACTCCGTTTGTTCTTTCATTCCCAGACCCCTCAAGTTGCAATCATTTTTTGGAACTAAAGATAGATTGAAGTCGCATACTTTTTTATTCAAAATAGTAACTCGTACAGAATTTGTCTATCTCGTAGAATTTAAATGTCTCTCGGCCACATTTAAGTATGCTAAAGAGTATGATGAATCATGGTTGCTTCAGTTGTAGTCGAATCCAATCTATTTGAACTCAAAGGAGTAAAAGAAGAAGAATAATAATAATACACCTATTGTTAGGCACAAAGTTGAGGGTGAAAAAGACCCTGTCAAAAGGGAGACAACAAAACCTCTACGCACGAAATTTGTGAAAGGTGGGAACACTTTTAAGCATCCGTCGTTAAAAAAAAAATGCTCGTACAACTTTAGCATGATCCCGAAAGTTTCAACACACGTTGAACCTTAAATGAAATATTTTTAATTCTGAAGTTGTAAGCTGATGAAATTTACCAAGGTATCACTATACTCAGCTCTACAAAAGTTCAACACGGCTCACTCCCTTACCGATATGTTCTGTTTGCATTGCTATTGTCTATACTTTGCTTACTTATCCACAATAAGTAACAAGAACCAGAAAGAAATAAAAAAAAAAAAAAAAAAGTACAGCTATTTACAACGAAAATTTCAAAGTTAACCAATTTGAATTTTTTAACTAAGGTTTAAACAGGAAGCTTCTCCCAAAAGCTAAAAACACAAACCTAGAGCAATGTACAATGATCACAAGATGATATACAAGTCCATTAGAACGTAAAAGTGCTCTTGGTTTGATCATTTTAGCTTCCAGAAAAGGATTAATTACTTAAGCTTAAGAACACAGATTAGTAGCCTTGATATTGGATTTGCTTCAGGCCGAGATCATTATTCCTGTCTTGGTGATTTTCTACTATACATGAGGTTCCGAGCTACCCATGGTCATGATGAGCTGGACCCGCTTTCAGAGATTGCTGTTAGAAGATTAAACTCTCGATCCAACGTCCACGAAGACTCATTCCTATGATTTATACTAAGGAAGTACTCCAGGAAATATCCATTGTATGTAATTATGGATACTGTTGCTCTGAAAACAAAGTGAAAAAAGCTTTGAGTTAATGAAAGATAGGATACGTTAACCTGCTCAGCCCATTTCCCCTTTCGTTAAGTTTCTGAACTTTATCTGCTTGACGCATTAGCAATAAAATAAACCAAAATCAAACTGTTATCGCACAAACAGACACCCTGGAGTTTCAGATAACACAATTCACAGATCTAGCTGATCGTTTTGTGATCCTCACCTGTAAGCTGTAGCAGATTCAGAGGCAGACGTGTCAGCAGCTTTGTCAACTTCCCGAATCACCGCATAACTAACAAAAACAGCTTACAATCAAGACATTTAGTGTGCTGCTAAAAAAATATCATGTTGAGTTATATAATATACTAAGCAATGCTCATAATTGAATCCCGTTAGGTACTATCAACTCCTCACAGCCCCGCCCTTTGGCAGGAATGCCAAAATTTTACATGGGCCATGTTACGGGGTGCTTTGCATACAACTGGTATGAAGTATACAACTAACTGGATAAAGGTGTCAATTGGTCCAGAAATAGACAAAAATACAAGTCGGATAATAGAACAATAGAAAATGGTATACAGTATTTTCACATGACATCTTTTTAGGATCTGTAAAAATAATTATCATATCTGGAATCATGGAGCAGTTTAACAAATTTTCTCCAAGATCCATCTAGAATAAAATAAGAAATTATTCAAGTCACCTCTTTACTCCAGGTGCAACAGCATTATGAAGAACATGATGATGAGTTGCATCAAGTGCATCACCAACAGAATCAGGGATAATTGATCCAAGAAAGGTACTTGACCTTCTACTTCTGGTACATATACGGGAAAAGCAATTAGTTCACAATAAAATGTAGGAATGGTAGGATAAAATCTGTTTACCATACTAAGTAGAATAACTTGTGAAAGCTCTACCATAAACTTTTTTTTTAATTATGTCATTGTACATCTCATTCCAATCATCTTTTTTGCTTACAGTTCTACTTATTAACCGACCCAATTTCCCATTGTACAGTTCATTCCAATCATCTTATTTGCTCACAGTTCTACTTATTAACCGACCCAATTTCCCTTTGTACAGTGACCAAGCATTACTTTACTCCATATTGTAGCGGTTATATAATTTTCAAAGATCTATCAAGGTTACAAAAAACTTAATTTCCTCACCTTTGATCTATAGCCAACCCTAGAAAGAAAGCATGAACAGAGCCTGATGAGCTTGTAGCTAGTAGAATATCAGGAAGTCCAATAGATGGCCCAAACGATAAGGAAAATACAGTTGATGGATATGTTCCCCTTCGAAAACTATATGACTGGATATCATAAATACATTGGAGCAAAAGAGATGATTAGGTTTATCCAGAGATAATATATATTTTGAATACGTATGTGAAACCAAAACATAAAGTTAAAAGGGGCAGGATGGGTACCGGGTCAAAACAGGTTCGGGATGAAACAGATCATTATTTTAGTATGGGCCGATTTGGCTTCAAACATTTTTTGCCCATTGTTTCAAAATTTAAAATTGTGATTATGATTAGGAAAACAAAGTTATTATAATAACAATTCAATAATATGAATAGAGCAACTTAGGAGCTTGTATGCATAAAAAAATAGATTTTGAGCAACTCCCAACCTCTATGCGCAGTTCCCTTATTTGCCAACTTTTTTTACTTGACCCGTTTGAGATAAATACACAAGCCTAAATCGACTGATTCATAAGTAAATGGGTCACACGCCCAATGTACATAAAGTTGTTTGTATAGTGTTTCACCTTTGTTGCTTCTGAAACAGAATGAACCCTGATTATAGTCCCCTGTTCAGAAGCTGTGGCTATGTGCGTCCCATTAGAAGAAAATACGATTGCAGCCAATGGCGAACGATGGGCATCTATCTGCAATTAAACACATCAATGGCCACACTTTATTGACAGGACTAATAACTAACATCTTGATCTTGATTATAATTAACAAAATGAGATTATGAATTGAATCGTGCAGATTTTCATCATTCCATGAATTAATTATAATTAACCTCACAGTGTGAATGGAGATCCATAACATTGTAGACCAACACGGACCCTTTTGTGGTGCTTGCTGGAAGAGCTAGAAAGCACCCATCCAAACATGGAGAAAATGCACAAAGTCCTGAAAGAAAGCTAGAAGAAATAAATAAGGTAATATATGTGCTATCACAACATAATATCAATTTACTTCTCATCACATTCAAATATTGAGCAAGTGCATACAAAAATAAATATGTTTTATTATTGTTCTCATAAACTTAGACAAACGCTCTATGAATCCTGACTCCCAAAGTTAATGGATTTAAGCACCCCACTCCACCAGGATACAACCTTTCAGGAAACAATTAAATATAGGTCATCTAAGAAAATAGACATACAAAATCGAACCCTCACCTTTTAAATTTGGCACTGTGTCAATCGTGTCCAAGATAACGGTACTATTTATGTCATATATGAATGTCTTTCCTTGCAAAACCACTACCAGCCTGCATCAATGTATGATATTCCACATAAAATGAAGTCCACAATGAGCGATATAAAAATTATCAAGAAATAGTTATGAATAATGATATCAAATTAGCTACATTTACCAGTAACCCTATGTGGCAATTTATACTCAATCACTTATAAATGTGTTGATTTGGGTTGTGCTATATCTTTAATCATTAACGAATTAAACAGGTAAGTTTAAATATGGCTAAAAGGATGCAGGTTAAACACGTCGAAAGTCACCCGACGTGTAATTTTCATGCATAAAACCTCCTATATCAATTAACAAATAATATCAGATTATTACTTTTGCGCACTTAGACACATTAGCTATTCATAAGTACTCATGCTTATAAGTTTAGGAGTTTATCCCCGGGCATGTTGCTTAGGGCCATTATCACCCAACCAATTGCTAACTACCAAAGCATCACAGAGCGAACCTCAAGTCTTCGGGTATATAAATTTACATGATAAGGTGTCACCACCAGACGTACTCAACACCCATCCTATTTTCGCAAATCATTAGGTGAAAAGCATAATGTGTATAATATATCATAAGTTTACCTTTTTCTATTCACACGAACAGCAAGAATTGAAGTTAAAAAATTTAGTTCCCGCATAGCAGTTCCAGTTTTGGTATTGAACAAGCATAACCGCCTGGGAGATAAAGATGCCTGTCAAAGTTAAGGCAGGTATGATGACGAAATTACATAGGCTCTTAGTGCTCTAAGAACTGAATGAAATGACCTAAACCATAGACCGTAGTAAATAATACCTGCTCACCAGCTCCAACGATGGCAAGAAAACTAGAGCTGAAAAGCATTTCAACAATAACAAATGCTCCAATAACTGGGAAATAAAGTTGAGTCATCATTAAAACTGAATCAGATTCATATATCTCCACACCGTTCATACATTTAACATAAACCCAAGCATTGTATGAGCACGAAAATGAATACGTAGTAATAGCCAGAAGAGGTTGCAAAATGGGGGCGGAGTGGGGTGGGTGGTTTCGATAACAGGTTAGGTCTGAAAGAGGTCACTTTAGCATATGAGGAAACCAACAAGGTCGAATTGGGGTGCCCTGCAAACACTTTTCCGTCCATTTTCTAAAGTTTTTAATAAATAATAAATACACTAATTGTGATTACAAAAAGAATACTATTAAATTAAGCTTGTGTTTATTAAAATAGACTTTCGAAAGCTTTGAACCCACCTGACATGCTCCTTTAATAGCTAAAATTGTATGATTAGCCCGTTTTACATCAAACCAAACCCAAGTTGACCCAATCATAAGTAAAGGGTTCAGAATTGTGACCTCTAATATCTAGTATTAATCTTGAGCAACATACAATGACAGTCTATTAGAAAAAGCCTGAGGAGATTTAAGTATAGAAAACAAAACTAAGGTATGAAATTTTGTTCTTTTCCTTAAGCATACATTCCAAAACTAAATATACGAACATTGTAGCCGAAGGTTTAATTCTACTCCCACACTAACATCACTTTAGGAATTAATTTTGATCCAATTTTAGCATTCATTTTTTTTGAAGATTCTATGATTTTCTATTGACAGACTTCAAATGGCATCCACACACTACATTACATAACTTAACCTATTGTCAGTCCGTCACGTTACATATATATATATAGTGTGTACATTATACACACACACACACGATTCTGATTCTTTACTAAATATTAACTTCCAGATAATTAGATTTCTAATACTGATAAATATTAAATTGTCTACTTTTTCTTAATTTTATAATCCAATTCTAACTTGAAGTTTCAATAATCACATTTAAAGCTTCTCTACTTATACTGAATAACCTACATAATTTATTACAAAGTACTGAATATATTTAACACAAACTTTACATAAATTTGTTAGCATAAAAACTATATTCCATATGTAAACACATACCTCTTTCATATAAAAGTCTTCCTGACTTCGAATCAAAGATTCTGAAACCATCTTTCGTCCCAATTACAAAGCAACTAAATTTGTCCATAATATAATTAGCAAAAAGAATAAATAAAAAGGCAAACCCTAAATTGATCATAAAAACTTCACGTATTCAAGTAACGAATACCTATTATCTTGATTGAAAGAAGCACAAAAAATTGGATTTGAAGCGGAACTAGTTGCTGCCATTTGAGGAAAGAAAGCAATTTGCTTGCGTTCGTCTGATAAATTTTTTATACTAATTTTTTTTTAAAATAAATGAAGAGAAAAAAATATATATAATGCTTTAAGTTTAAGCCAAGAAGGTGGATATGGATCGGCCCATAACTATATAAAAAAGCCCAAATTTAAAAAGTCAACAGCGATGTTGGGTTTGGGTTAAACATTCATAAGTTATTATTTATAATTTATATAAAAAAAACTCGTGTTGGTGATTTTAGTGTTATTAAAATTATAAAGACCAAAAGGATTTTAAGTTACATTATAATACAAGTTAGGAGGTGCGGGGTGCAACTTGTATAAACTAACTTGATCCTAAGTTTGATGAATAACAAAGATTGTGAATGAAAAATAAAAGATGTTGTCAGCTTTAGTGACATAAATGAATGTCGCTGATGAACATACACATATGTTCAAAGGATGCTATTAGTGACACTTAAGGAGAAACTGTCACTAAATTCGTCACTATTTACATTGAAAGGGTATTGTGACTATTCACAAAAGGTAATGTCTATTCATGAAAGGTTGTGACTTTTCATCAATTGTCACTTTGTTTATATATAAGTATAAACATGATTTGGTCTTTACTAATAAGATAATCACATGAACAAATACAAAAATCGTTTATATGTTTTGCTCTAGAGTTTCATTGCCTAAATCTAGAGTGTGGACTTTGTCTTATCCGATTGTGGATTTCGTGTAACCCGAGACAATAGTGGGTCGAAATACTACAATTTGAAAGTGATTCCATACACGATTCAAGGTCTTATCCAAGTAATTGATTATCATCTTACCCAAAGAACAAATTTTTCAACAACCCGTTCATGTTCTTTTTCGGAAGTATACTATTACCGTATCACGTAAACATGTTATTTTTTTACAACAAAGAGACTCATATATGTATAGCTTTTAAGGCGTATTTAGAGATAGTAATTTATAATTTATAAGCACCATAAGATATATTTTATGGGAATACTATTTATAAACGTATTATGTTATATAATTTAAAGTCATTAATTGGGAAACAAATGTATAAGCCACATGTGATATGATTTTTATTTTATATAAATGAAAATCCTACCAAGAATAGTTTATTAAAATAGTCAAAACTAGGTTCGGAGAAGAGACAAATTTGAGTTGGATTTAAACGTTTTAAGTTCGTAGATGGATCAACGTGACTAATTGGTTATATAAATTAGTTGAATATGTGTCGAACTTCTCGACCTGTTTTTAACTCGTCTAAATTATAATAATAAATCACATAATATTAGATACTAATTATCATAACTAAATTGAAGACGTCATACTAGACCAAGTTTACTACCGGTAAATAAAACACCTAATAATAATAATAAAACCAAGATAGAAAAGACAAAAAAAAAAAGTAAAAAATAATAAATAAATAAACCAATGAAAAAACTAAGAAATAGAATGGAATGGAATGGGGCCACAAGTGTATAATATTTGCACGGTATTATGATATAACAAATCTATGTAAAGATTTTGGTCCTACTCCTACACCCCCAACGGAAAGTACATCTACACATGAACGAAATACATACAATACGCTTACGGCTTACGCTTAATATGTCGTATTTAATGCAATCGTTACAACCATGCTTTTAATTGTATTTGTACGGTTGAATATTTTTACATTTATATATAGTTATTTATTATTTATTTATTATTGTACGTCTATCTTTTTGTACCATTATAGCATTTAATTTATATGTTTTTAAAAGATAAAAATGTGGTAGATTATTCAACCATTTTAGTATTTGTTTCATGATAAATAAATGTATTTTATATATACAGTTAAAAGATTTAGGTGATTTATTGAAAGCAATAAAAAGAAATGAATGATTATTGCAAACAAAAGCCAAGTGTAAACATAGTAATGTATATTTGCAACATTGAATGTTTTATGTGGTATAGTACAACTACAACATTCAAAGTTGACCAACATTGATGATGTTTGTTTGTTGAGATGGTTTGTCAAAAATTTAATTTGTCTCATGTTAAATATTTACCTATGTGTTGTCCCCCACCTAAGTCATACTATTCATTTGACTGGTCCAATTATGATTATTTTGTAAATATTTCAGGATATATATCTTTTTGATCCTCTACATTAACAAGCATACTTTTATAGATACAATCTAATTAAATGATTTACTCGAATATATATCTAACACATACATATTTTTAACTTGTTTAAACTTAACACACTCTACCAACTCACTTCATTTTATTTTCTAACACAAAATAAAAATGCATCTTACATAACACTTATATATTTATTTAATTTTATGTAATTATAAAATACACTAAAATCATATTTATATCAATATAAATAAATATAAATTACTATATCAAAGGAGAATTTAAAATCATATATTGTTTATTTTAACTTAAACGTAATTGTATGATGAGTTAATTCATAATATCTATATACCATAATCAAATATGTATGTAATTTTTGATGATATGTATGTTAATATTATTCTCTAATATAAAATGAAAATTCATCTCACATAATTATTTATATATTTATTTAATTTCATATAATTATTTTTGAAATATTCAAATTTAAAATTGTATTTATGTCCACGGCGTAGATTATTCGACCTCTATTTTTATATTCAAACGATAATCTAAGATTATATGTGTTTACAAAATATTCAATTCTAAAATTGTATCTATATCAATATTTGTATTAGGGCTTATGGCAGGGGAATGCACACAACTATTACGTGATATTTATTGTGTGTATTCAACTTACGTTTGCTATTTTTAATGCATTCAACTTTTCAAAATCGTGTTTTAATGTATTGTGTAGTACTTTTGATGATGTGTCAACCTCTACGGATGCCACTTGGCACATTAAACAAATGACACGTCATCAAAATACATTAAAACATAACTTTTGAAAGTTTGATATATTAAAAATAGCAAACGTAAGTTGGGTACACAAAATAGACATCGCGTAATAGTTGAGTGCATTCCCCTGCCCTAATCCCTTTGTATTATTCCACCTAACTTTTATTATATCGAAAGACAATCTAATATTATATATATGTGAGCGGGTTCAAGTGAGAAGAAAAAATTAGTGGAGAAAGGGGAAAAGAGTTTTTTAACCATTTGATTTAGCAAATTAATCATTTTTTTTTACTGAATCATAGTTTTAAATATATATTTCTCCCCGACCTCCCTCAAAATTTCCTCCTTTTCAAATCCTGATACTATATATATAAATATATATTGGTGTAGCCGGGATTTTCGTTAAGGTGCGCAAGTAAACACTAAGAAACAAATTATATGAGAGAAAAGAAAATGTAAGAATCTCATACTAAATTTGTTCATCTAGAAAAATTATGCGCACAGAATGCTTTCTTATGTTGAAAACAAATTTTGATCCATATGTTGAAAACAAATGACTAATTTTGACAATTTAGTAACTTAAATATCGCAAAAAGTAACAAAGTAAAAATACTTACTGCTATATTAGATTAGATCGATCAACAAAAATTAAAGTAAAGTGTTTGCATATAATACACTTTAAACACAATTTAATTGAAATACTACGTAAAGATATCTAAGTAAAACATAATATATTAAGATTTGAGTTACTTTTATATTATCCAAAGAACGAAAAATTAATAATATAGAATTATAGATGAATTACAGTTTTAAACGACTCACATAAAAGAAGTACAAAATAAATACAATACCATAGTATGTATTTACTAAACCTCTTTATAATTCGAAAAACTTGATTGATTGAAGACTGAATGTCACGTTAAAATGTCTGACAATACAATGATATGAATATTGGTGGGTCAAATACTGTGGGTGGGCCAACTATTATCTAAACACGTACATAAAATTACACTGTTAATATCCATGATGGCTTATACAAAGGTACGCCACTATCTCCACTCTCTTATTATTATAGATTATTAACTTTTATTTAGAAAAAATATTGGAAAAAATTAACTTATCTCTATACCAATTTAAATTTATTTATCTTATTAGTTTAAACTTTATATCTCTTACGTATTTTTTCCATACATTATTTAAAATTAAATATTTTGAAAACAGTTAAGTTAAAAAATTAAAAAAATTACAACATAAAAGTCATCATTTTTTCTCTTCGATTAGATATCTCACATGATATACTTTCGTCGATTTTTTTCTTTCATTTTTGAAATAAAAGTTTAGGTATCTTTACATAAATGACTCAATTACTAAAAATTATATATGTAATTCCGCGTAAACGCGAGTAAATAAACTATATGTGATCAAATATATTTCATCTAAATAATCATTTTATATTTGAAAACGAAACAATATATTTATCTGCTGAAATGCGCGAACACTGTACTATTATATATATATATATGATAACGACTTAAATATATTTTTGTCTGTGATATATTAATTCATAATATATATATAATGATTAAATACATATATAAATTATGATAACATTTATAAAGTTAATGGTGATTTTACATGTTCAAATATTACTCATTAAGATATACAATTGTTTATATAAAATTAAAAAAAATTACTTTCTTATAAAAAATACTAAACTGACAAACTACTTTAATTATTATTTTTGTGATAATTGTATCTTTAATGACCACCATAACAAATACTTATTATATTTGAAAGACATGTATAATGTCAACTATAGTGAATGTATGATTTTGTAACTGTTTAATGAGACGTTACAATAATTATATGCAAGTGAAAGGAAAAAAAGTAAATATATTTCATTTAAAATTACAAATATATAAAATATAAAAAGAATTTTAAAATTTTTCTCATTCCACTATATTATATATATTATTTAAAATTAGTATATTGTGTTATATAACTTTTGATTCATTATCAATATTGAAATAACTTGAATTTGATATGTGTTTATCAAAATATACCGGATTTATTTACATCTTGACATTTAATTATTAGTTTATTTTATATAAAATAATAAATAGGAATTTTAAACTTCATCCCCACGTGTAAGTAATAAAAACTCATTATGTACATTTGTTTAAACAAATATTATGCCTTCAAACTTCTATCCTACGATTAAACTTCTTTAAAGTTTGTTGACCCATCTATATGCAGAACACACCACATTTCATATTTCCAAAATTTGTTACAAATTGTTATCTAATTCACTTAAACTTCAATCTGAAAACATGTTAGATTGTTACAATGTTCTCCTTAACTAAAAAGACGAGCCCTTAGGCAATTACATTACTTATTTGCATACATCACGATCAAACCCAACATGAGACAATAACGTAAGCTGTTAGATGTCCCCGAATTCAATTAGCTTATTATCCATTTTGCAAAAGGTGGTGATATTTGAATATTTCACTCGTTACTTTTGATAAATTGATTAAAATTGTACGTCAACATTTTATAACTACACATAAACAATGAGTAGTGAGATATTCACAATTTTGATAAATTCATCAACATTGTGTATTATTTATTTATAAAGTACAAACTATTAATACACAATTGTAACAGATTTATCAAAAAAAATGACAAATATATCACCACCTATAAACAATACGTAACTTTAATAAATCTATTAAAGAGAGTGACGAATATATTACTGTACATCTGCAAACTCTATAAAATAATAATTTAAACTTTTAAAAAAGTAATATATAATAATGAATATCAAAAATGGAATGACGCTTCTGTGGAAAAGGTTTTTGGTACAAAAGTAGTGTCATTCTAGTTTCTTACAAACGAACCTACCACAGACTAAACCAATATCACGCAGTGTACTTATCACAAATATAATGTATCCAATTTCAATTAAAGTACTATATATATATATATAATTAATAAAATTAATATTAAACTAACTAAAGTAACAACTATTTACAATGAACAAAATTACTAGCCATCGTGTAATATTTTTCTTACAAAATTCAACACCCATATGATAATTAGCAAATGTTATTAGGGTGCTCATACCAATAATATTATATTATATTATATTATTTATATTATAAAGAAAAGAGAAAAAACAAACAGAAGAAAAAAACATATTAACTACCACAAACCTTATAAGAATAAACATAAACAATTAAACATCACATTAGTCTAGATTGAGCCGTTTCCGCCAATATCACCAATACCACAGCCACCGCCGCCGTCGTCACCACCACCGCCGCCATAACTTAAAACATCTGATCATGCCAAATGAAGAAAATGCCCTTACAACCATTCCATCACCTCCGCAAAATATATTGTTCATAATGCAATATTTCACCTGAACTGACGGAAATGCCCTTGTAACCATTCCATTACCTCCACCGCCCGCTACCGCGGGATACAGCCAGCATGACCTGAGTATCTTCATGTCAAATGACTAAAATGCCCTTGTCACTTTATATCATCACCACCACCTGTCACACTTCAGCCGTGTGTGTGACCCCACACACCACCACCACCACCACCACCTATATTATGAAAAAATCACCAAAAAAAAACTAAATTCTTTTTCTTTTTTGTTAGGAAATTTTCTCCTTCTAGGAACAAAGAAATTCTTCCTGTACATTTCGATGAGTATTATTTTTTATTTTTCTGAAAAAAAAAAGATTTTTTTTCTTTTCTAAATAAGAAAAAATGGTTACTTAGTAAGAAATCGATAAAATCAAGAAGAGAAGAAAAGAAATAATAAGATGGTTGAATAATGGGAGGTTGGTTTTTAAAGGGGTGATGGGTATTTTTGTTTTATCTTGAAAAGCCCCACACAAGAAAGTGAACTGTGTTTGATACATTTAAAGTAACTTGCATTCACCACCTTCATCTATGATTTTTCGACTCTTTACTCCCTTATATATGGAAGATTTAGTACCAAAGTACTAAAAACATTAAAAGCAAACTGATTTTCAAATATACTTGCATATATGTCTATCATATCTGATTAAACCCGTGATCTAACTCGTAGGTTTCACAAAACAGTTACGCTCTAGACACCATGAAGTTATTAAATTTCTAAGGATTTAGTAGTCGATGATACCTATCTTATGTTAAATAATACTTTATTGTACGATTGAGAGTAGAATTGTATTTCACGAGAGACATGTCATATAGTTCTCTTCTTCTTTTTTTTTTTCAAAAAGCAAAAACCCATATAAAACACAATAAAGATAATGCATTCGAAGACATAACACCTAACATCTTATAAAAAGACAAAATAAATAAATTTACATCGAATTCAAGTCTCCAACTCCCATCATTTTTGTATTGAGAATTCAACTCTTCCGATCCAATTTTTCACACTCGCTAGTCGCTTCTATTTTGAGATCCTTGAGAGGGAGACATTTTGAGACTCGTAGGACATCTGCATTCATTGCACCCTCTTGACTATCAGCTGTAGTCGGATACTTTTATTTTTTCATCTCAAAATGAATTATATTGCCGTTGAACATAAATCATATAACGCTTGTTAGTAGTTTACGATATATTGTTAATAGGTTACAACATTTTGTTGACATTTATTCTTGTAAACTACTTTATCACTTTCTAACCATTGTAAAACATGAATTAAGAAATTATCAAACTACAAGTTCAATGAATTTGTAAGCCATTTATTTAAACTAAGGAACCTATTTATATTTGCATCAAAAGTTCAAAACACAAGGGACTTGTTTGCAATACCTAGGAGAATGTTCTTTTTCCTGTTTGAGAGAAACTTTTGGTGGAGGTGTTTGGCCAAATGAAACCCACAAGTCATTTCTCCTTTTTACCCTTCCTTCTCTTTGGGGAAAGTGTCATTTTACCCCCCTTTACTTGCCCCACAACCCCATTTTCTTTGCTAGATTTGGTCCAAAGCAAACTTCCTTGTTTTTTGTCCTTTTCTTCCTCCTTATGTTTTAAGTCCTCACAATCTCTATTTTACCGTTTCGTTCATACATAGATAACGACACAAATTTTATCGACCCACACGTAAATTGCTTTTCGTACGAAGTATTATGAATGCAAGCAAAAGTAAGAAAACTAAAGTTATACCAAAAGAAATAATCATCAATTTCAAGGTGTTTAAAAGACATATATACCCCTTAACCATGAATGAGTGTGTTAACATGACCTAACATTCGTCCCCGGTGGATGGGCCCCGACTACCACAGTTGCAGTGTGTAAGCTATAAAAGCAACGTACAAACCCTATTGCACGAAGAACAACAACAAAGCATATACACGTAAAGTACATTTTATTATAGCATCATTGCATGAATCTATGGATTTTATTTTGACTCCTGGTCAAATACAATTAAAATAAGTTGTGGGGTCATTTCTGACATTTTGTGTCTCTCCCGAAATAAAGGGTCTGGATTTTGCATTGGTATAATTAGTTTAAATTATCTAATTTAAGTATTTAACTTTAATAATGCTATGACTTTTTAGGTTTAACAGATAGTGTAAGTCTACATATATATATGAATAAAATCATTAACTTTTCTTTTCTTCTTAAGAAAGCTTGGGTAGCTCATATCCATCTAATCTAATAACAGGTTTATAACACCCTACATACTTATACTTATATTCAATTCAAAGAGGAAACAAAAATATAACATTTAGTTAAGAGATCAAGTTCCATTAATTATAACAAACATGTAAGCACCATATGCATAATTTTACAGTTGAATTAAAAATCAAAATTAACTACTTTTAGTTTTTTTAATAAATAATAAAGCTAACACCCACATAGCCTTAGCCATACCCACGTGGATACGGCAGATTATTGGTGTATTGAGTGAATAAATATATACGGAGTAACTTTCATAATCGGTCCTCAAGATTGCAGAGACACAGAGGAGGAACATAACATAAATATTGACAATATTTTCACTGTTTCTGTAGCAATGTGGGGGTGTGGTGAGTGTAAATGTCAATAAAAGACAACAATAATTCCACTCTTCACCCCCATTTGTTTTCTTGCATATGCATTCATGTACCTCTCTTTTATAATGGTTACATAGTCATATGATAAAACTGTCTCCATATAATATATTATATTGTTATGATTATGATAAAACTACTAAGTTGCATTTTAGATAGACTTTGATTAAGCATGGAAAGAAATATGGTATCTCCCTCATACACACATATACATATATGTTATGTGTGTGTTTGAAAGCGAGAAAGAAGGAAAAGGAAAAGGAGAGTTTTAAGTGTAAGGTTGCTATGGCAAAGAAGTTGGAATTTGTATACGTGAATAGAAAGGTAACATCTTGATGTGTGATCTTCTATATTGATTTTTAGCTTGTGTCACCATGTGAAAGTTGGTGAAATGTCATTTTGGATATGGTGAAAGTATGTGAGATTTTACTCATACTAAAGGAGTACATGCTATCATTGCGGGTCATATTTCATCATTTTTATGTGTATATATATGAGAGTAGATTATAGGGTACATTCACTTTTATTTATCATGTGTATGTATTTGAATCTAAATAAATGTTTTATGACTTTATGTGGTTGTAAACTTGTCACTAGTAATCAAGCAAATAAATGATCATTTCAAATGTCGTGTTTGTGGTTGTCATTCAGTCATTCTTTAAAAACCCATATTCGAATCTCATCAGATGTATCATTTAAAGATAATTAGTTGATGGCATTAAGATATTGTCACGTAATAGTTCCTAAAATGGCAAGATGTTTAAAATGGTTAGTACAAATTAAGTAGTAAAAATATTTGTTACTATATGGTTGATGATAACAAAATATTTAAAACTTATCATAAATGTGTAAAACACTGACAATCAAGTAGTAAAAATCTCTTAAATTAGACTAGAGGAAGAGTGCAATTAGTAGTTTAATATTTTAAATATACCGTTTGATAACCAACTTTTATCTAATCAGTATGAAAGTAATGATAAACTGTATGATCCTCAACATTTATAGCATCAAGATCAGAACTAAAGAGACCATGTTTTGAGAACAAAACGTAGTTTGTGTAGAACTCAAGACAATGTTCCATGGCCTCGATATCATTCATTCTCAGTTGACTCTGAGAATAATTTTGGTCTCAAAAAGGAGTCAACGTCTATAAGGGGTGTCACAACAGAAACCGAAACAAATGTAACTCTTTTTCCTCTATACCCTTTATCTAGTTTGTATTCCGTCATAATGGAATAGTAAAAACCCGATATACAAGATGACTGACCTTTGTTAGATGTAGAGCCCATGTGCTATCATGTTTTGATGATCCTTAAGCTAGCAGTTGCTGTTCTTTGCCGCTTGGCACCCCAGTCAAGCAGCGGTAACTTGGGTATCTTCTTTTTTGTACCAAGAAAGCCTTGACAATTTGAAGCACCGCAGTGGCACTCTACCTCTGGTCCAAATTGAACAAACCTACAATTCCAAAATCCGTAAGAGTTTAAATGTTTTTAAAACACAACAGGCCAGGTAAACCTCCATGAGTTATCAACAGTTAACTTTAAATGGGTAGAATTGGCAAAAAAAATGGACGAGTTGGGCAGGGTCAAAACAGGAGCGTGTTGAGTTGATCCAAAACCTTTTTGGTCACCTCTAATTGTAAACCTTTTAAGTCAATGTATGGTTCTGGTTTTATAACATTGGATCACATGCATGTATATTTCTACAGAAATCATGTTGAAAGATGAACCCAAAACAACAAGAAAATAGGTACCATACCTATAATCATAAGTTAATGGTTCCCCAACTTCGATAGATCTGGCAGCAAAGACACCAACACGAATCTCCCCATCAACATTCCTAAAGATAAGAAACCACTGTACGAAATTACTTACAAAAGAAACTTTGATAACAAACAATCATCTGTACTGATATTCACACAATAACAAGAACGTAAGACATATTCAATGCATTTTGCTTCACCCGTCCCATCTATTTCTTTCGAATATTGAAAGAAAAAAGTTACGAGCAGATAACTAGATGTAACTTCTGAAGAAAGTGTTTGATTAGTATTATATCTAAATAAAATACATCATTGATGCCAAAAGAACAAGACCATTTTTAAAATAATTTAAAATCATCAATAAATTGAAATGACTGCTAAATAAATAAAGCTAGCTAAAAGTGATACAAGTCAAATGGACCAAACGGGTTGTAACGTGTATTCATAATGCATAAAGCCTCCAATATCATTTTATTCAAAAAATTAGAATATTACTAAACTCAAATATATTTTGTAATCGTATTTGAAACAAGTATTACTTACTAAAATTAAAAATGAATAAAATAAAAAGCGTTACAGCCCCGGCACATACCAGTAAATTGCCTTTGTTGACCCATACCATTTGCAAGTTTAGAAACGGGATTAGAGCATGAGTATGAAAAACAATCCTGATGTACATGATGCTTACCATTTTTCAAGATTACAGTTAGGACCACAGCTGTGGTTTAGAAAACGAGAGGTGTTTCCTTTAAACGTAGCATCAATCGTGAAATCTTTTCGAATTTCACACATATAGAAGTTCTTAATCCCCTGGTGCTTCATGTCCCAAAGCCGCTTCTCACACAAAGCATCACTAATAACTGAAATCATAAGAGAACAATTTAGTTTTTTTTCTAAAAAAACTTTCTGACAACTTCACTCGAATAAAAAACCCAACTAGAAGAAAAAAAAAAGTGAAAGCAGTTACCTTCCCCAACATATTCTATAATGAATTCACCCTTTTTGATAGATTCAACAGCCTCTACACCCCAACCACAATGCTCAGTCTACAAACCAGTAAATTAAGAAGAAAAATATCACTGTTAGTAGAGCTTGTAAAAATGGTAGACAGGCAGGTTGGGTAACCAGTCAAAACATGGAAGTATTTGATACGGGTTAAGTTGTGTTGAGTTATAACAACTTTCGTGCCAAAAGTCGTTTTTTATAAATAACTACATGTCAAATATGATTGCAAAAGTTATTATTTCAATCATAACCTGGTTTTTTAAATACTGAAAGACTTCAGGTGTTAAAATAAACAAACTTTGAGCAACCGTGAGCAAATTTCCTTATAAGCTCTTTTCTTTAAGAATTTAACCCGTTAAATATAGAAAAACAACCCAAATTGACCCATTCATAAGTAAATGGATTAAAACGGTCATCTCTAATTGTAAGTGTAAGCATGGCATAGATTAAACTAATAGCTTTTATAACAAAGTTACCAAAACAATTTTGATCTTTTTCTCTTTTCTGAAGGGCTTGTTTGTGCACATTTCGGAACATCGACAAGCTTTTGAACAGCTTATACACTGAGACCTGTTTAATCAAAAGTGATATATAGATAGAATCGATGATAAAGGTATACATAAACATCAACAGGACCTTATAGCAGTACATAACACTGATAAAACTCAAATGATATATTTATTGAAATATTGGAAAAGCTAACAAAATACGAAATCAGCTTACAGTCAGGAGAAACATTTAAGCTTAACAGTTAACAGTAGATCGATAATCAGATCAAACCTACTAAACTATCTCTCATATTCCTGATTTGAACATGATAATTTTGGATGTAGATATGTAATATAATTACTATACTATTGTAATCGTAGTACCGTCTATTCTAGTTAGTTGATTTTCCATGATGTTGTTCCCATATATGCTGGCTTATTAATTATGTGATGTTATTGTTACCTGCATACACAGTCATCAGAGCATTTGCCAGATCTGCAATCAGTGCATCCAGAAACTCTATCAGTGTCCTCACGCTTTGTCTTTACAAGGTAAATATCTAACTTTAGTTGAGGACAATGCAAGTAATTTGAGTACTTGATCGGTTTTCCTATAATTATATGAACAATGTAGATAAAAGAATGAATAAAGGTAGGAACTAGGAAGAGAAGTATGCAAAGGATACTGCGCCTGATATGCACATATGAAGGTAGCTCCAGTTTGTTCTCCATCATGTCTTTCACCGTGAGATCATATTTGAACTCCTCCCCCGTATAAGGTAAAGGTAAACGGCAAAAAAGTTCCTATTGTTGATAAAGTAGTAAAAGAGCTTCAATTAACAAAAAATAGAATAATTCATTGAACCACTATTTACTTCACAATCATTGAATGATGAAGAGTAAAAGCATGCTAGAAGTATTACCTCTATACTGTTTGTTGGAACTGCAGGCTGCTTATTCAACAAGTTATATCAGTCATGTCACTCAGCCTAAACAATTAAAATTGAGAATCAACCAAGAAAACCTAGAGTGAAAAAGAAAAAATAGCGCTGCTATTTCAAGTGGGCTACTTAAATAAGTTATAAGATTAAAAAAAAATTTTAACTACTTAAGAAACAAAGCTAGTAGCCCCAAATGGTTGATAAGAAAACAAAGAAATTTCAAATCATTTATAAGAACTTTAAAACCGTGCTGACTAAGGAAGAGATTGACCTTTAATGGTGGCCAATCAATATGCCTCCAACAGACCATTTGCCATGGATGGACATTAGAACGCAAAACATACTCTGGATATGCAGCACACTTGTCATGTGATGCTAACTGGCATTTTGAACAGCGCCATAACTGAAATTTCTTATGGCATAGATAGCACGCCTATCAAAGGAAGAATGTTAGTCACACCATTATTAACTTACACAGAAGTAAGAAAGTCTGTTTGAAATTTAGATTTGTCTTCCATCTATTATTCTCTCAAGGAGAAATTTAGAGACGCCTATCAGATATAAGTGCACTTCTCAACGACATTTCACTAAGTTGTTGTTTATTGAAGTTTATTGGGGTAAGAAAGTGAAGAGAACTTATCAACTAAAATTTGTCTTCCTCTAAATATAATGTATCAAAGAACGTAAAAGAACAAAAACAGGCTCCTTGACAAACCAAAATGAGCATATTCATTGTAAAATTCAAGATGTTGTTAGATACACTCAAGTAAAAGAAGGATAATAAGTTATCTAAAGCAATTAGATGTTTATATATAAATAATAGACAAAAACAAAGCTATACAAAAAAAAAAAAAAAAGAGCTTTACATGTTGAGGACACTTGAATGCTTTTGATGATGGTTGAAGTCCAAGCCAGTCCCTTGCACATGTCAGGTGATAAGAACCTTTACATTCACGAACAACACATGATACCTCCTCTCCTGGGTAGATTACGTTCTCGCAGACAAGACACTCGGCCTAATATGGTTTATTAATATTATTGGTCAGATTTAACGCACATCACTGTTTCTAAATACATAAAATATAATTTAAATTGCAACCCAATTTGTAATAGACAAATTATACTTCAAAAATTTTTAGTTCTTCAGGTGTGGCTTCCCATGTCTTTCTAAAAAGCATATATAACAATATATGTGAAGGCAGTTTAGGTTTTCTTTAGTCATAAAGAATTAACCGCAACACGCCATCACTCATTACCTATTGTCATAGTAAATTAGTATTCACACAACATCCTTACACTTCAATCATCGCTCGGATATATTGCAGATAAGGTCTTAAAGAACAAGTAAAAAACACCAAACTTACCTGCCAAAGTTACCAATCACAGATATGTTGATGTTAAAGAAAAAATAACATGGTGCCAGTTTTCTCCTTCACTTCACTTCTTGATTTCTTTCATCTATCCAAACGGAAAAAAAAATTGTTTCCTGCTTATTGGTTAAATAAAATTTGACCCGAAAAAGAAAAAACTAATGTTACAGGGAAGTATCTAAGGCTGAGTCTTGATTTCTAATGTGGAAAGAACAAACTCCAAGGACAGAACATCGGTCAACTCAAATATAACCAAGCTAATGTCAGTATATTTCATTATTTTCACATTAACACACATAAATCACTTATTTCCAACAATTCTGACAAGTAATTAGCTTTTGAAAACACACAAATGGATATAATAGTCTCACATAACTTCTTCCTAAGATAGATTCATTTACGTTTTATTTTTTGGGTAATCGCGATCTACAACACATACACTTGATCTAGGCAAAACTATCCCTGTAAGAGAGTGGCATATGCTAAGATTTACTTAGCTTCATGGAATAGAATCCTATCAAGGATTCTACAAACCTTACAATGAGCTGCTAAATATCCTTACTATAATTAACAAGTCTATAGCTACTACAAATGATACAACCACACTTCCAATAATACCTATAGGCTATACATATACATACATAGTTATGCAATATATCACTATTTTCTTTCTCGTCAAATAATTACATTCTCTTACGGCAACTATGGGTGCGCTTAGTTATAAAATGTGTTCAAGTTTGGGTTTTCTGTAAAAGTTTCATAAGAAAGGGGAAATCTTCGTTTTCCTTTAATAACTACAAATATGATAACTATGGTCTATGATTTGTGGTTTTCTACATTTCCTATTCTTGAAAATGAAAACTATGTCTCTTTCATTTGACTATTTTCCAGATTTTCATTAGTTTTCTAGAGATATAAAACACTTTCTAGAATCTGTAAATATAATATTGTAATAGAAAAATGGGGAAAATTTTATTTCACTAAACGCACCCTATGTTAGTAGCTTTTGTTCATGTCATAAATATTCATAAATATACAAGTTATATAATTTCTAGTACTACTTCAGTAAACTAAACATCTATTTGAACCTACTAACATAACATAACATTATTATATACTACGTATAACATAATAACTATAAAAGTTCTACCAGTTTTCGAGCTCCAACAAGAAACGGAAGGAACAATATCGATTCCGGAACCCCTAACTCAACATTCTTCATTTTCCAATCGCTTACATAATCATTCAAACTCTTCGATTCAACCAATTTCTTGCTAGTACCAGTTTCATCTTGCTGGTTTTCATATTCTTTAGCAGGATTCGGTTCGATGTTTCCGGTAGATACTAGTGGAGTTGAATTAGGGCAACGAGTTAGGGTAAGTGATAACGAAGAAGAAGAAGAAGACATGTTTACTAGGTTTCCTAAGTCAGGCATTTTTGTGATTAACATGTATATGAACCCTAGAAATTGATTTACTAGAGAATTTAAGGTGTTGGAGACAAAAGGGGGAAATTGATTTTGTTGAGCAGAGAACAAAGGACCAATACGCGAGCAAACATACAGCTGATCTGTCAGTGTGTGTGATAGAGAAAGTGTGTTTTGTGTGTGAAATTGAGGAATGGGCGGGAAGATTGAAAACTTTGGAGTGGAGAAAACGAGAGGGACTCGAATTACTAAAATTTTATGTCAGGGAGTCTGGTTGAGTTTTTTTTTTGTTAAACTGCGTTCTATTATATTAGTTTTGTACTTGCATACAAAAGTAACACTGAATAATTTATTTCAATATCATATTTATTAGTATGCATGTACCAACGGGTAGAACTGAACTGAAATGAACCCTACCGGCCGGTACGAATTATAGAACCACAAATCGTACCGAATGTTACCACTATGATTCTTTTATACAACAAGCAGGCCTTTATGTTCATCTACGCATCGCCCTTATGTTTGCACTAAATAATTTCGGGTTATTACAAAATCTTTGCATGTTTGATCACAATTTACACTTTTATAATAGCGGTTTTCTATACCACATTGGATTTATAATGGGTCAAATATTACAAATTTTTATATTTACTCTTACATAATCGCGAGACAATAAACTAGTGATAATAACAACTAAATAAATAAAAACGAGTACATCCAATTGAATATTTGAATGTGAAATCGGTGCCCCAGGAAAAGCTTACTCTAAATGGGCTGTCCAAATGGTTGATCGGCTAAAAACAGGTGTCCCATGGATCATGTGCAAACAAGAAGATGCCCCTTAAATGGTAAGTTGTAGCCTGTAGGTGAAGAAAATAAAATATCACAAGTTGTTATTCAATTACATTATCAAAATCTTGTAAATGCCACTGTATTTTGGGCACCACTAATTTTGCGGTTACTATAACCCATGAAGCTCATGAGTTGTTTATTTGGTTGTTATACAACTTAACCTGTAGTCCTAACTATATATCTCTCTAACATGTTAATTACATGACTGATCGACACATCTAATGGTTTATACTGTGAGAATTACACCCCTAACAGGCCATACAAACTTTAAATGTTTACAAAGCTTTAGACTGGCTGGTAAGTGGTAAGTCATGTAAATGTCGCCATAGTTATTTCATAAAGGATTCAAAACCACTTCGTAAAATTTTCAATTTGTTCACATTCTTCGCTATTGAAGGTTCACAAGTGTCTCGATTTCTAGCAGACCTGTAGAAGATATAGTATATGCAGTTGCAATTCATGAATTATGGATCTTTGGATAAGTAAAAGTCATCTACTTGAAAACAGTTATGGGATTGCAACTCATTTAGAACTCCACCTTTTTATTCGTTGCTATTACATAGACTAGATTTATGACACTAGAAAGTAAGTGTGGTGATAGTAAATGGTCATGAATCTTACCATCTCATTACATAGGTCGGTTATGTATTTAAGCATATATATTAGTACCAAAAGGCATAATACTTTAAACCACTTACTTGCATCATTTTGAAGGTACTAATGTAGTAATTAGTGCTTTTTATTTTAATTTACTATACATTTGTACACCATTAACGAACCTGACAGGCATCTTAGTTGGCAAGTGTGTTATAGTGTGTTGAATCTTTAAGCAACCTTTCTTTGTATTTTGTTTAATGAAGCTTGAAAAATCGTTTATTTCCTCCTGTTTTGATTTTTGTTCCACTGCAGATAATACACTCTATCCATCTTTGAAGTCCACAATAGAGTTGGGACTATAATCGAATTAGATATGTAACCATATGTATTAGAGTTCGAATATCTTAGCATCAGAAGTCGGTCATCATATCCACCTAGTAAAATCACCACTGTATAAAATATTATAATAAATCTTTTTATTTTTTTTTCTTCATTTATTATCATTTGACACGTCCATGTTATAAGTGTTCGAAAGGTATACATTTCCACCATTTTAATAGAATAATTTGCTATTTTTAAGCACATATAAGCGAAAGTTCTAATATTCATTATAAATTGTCATAAATAAATTTGTTTACTTATCTTTTCATTTATTATTATCACGTGACACGTAGATCTTGTTACAAGTAGAAGCTGTCTTGTATAGAGTCAAGATTTATAATACTTAAATCGATTAATTTGCCATTGTAAGAACAAAATAACAAGAAATTTGAAAACCACTATAAACTATTACAAATATTTTTCACTTACTTTTCTTTATTTATTATCGTGGTGCATTCATATTATAAAATTTAATGTTTTAACTGTTTGATAATTTACATTTCAAATATTTTAATCGAACAACTTAGTATTTTAAGTAAAATGAATCGTTTTTTTGTATTTTTATTTTAAAATAATACGATGGTCAAATTACGAGTGTTGATATTGTGAGTTCTCAATGGCCGAATTGCGAGTTCTTGATGTCCGAGATGCAAGGTTCGGAATTGTTAGGGTTGCATACTCGCATATCCGAAAGTTTCATTAGAAATGATTTAATCGTTAATTGTGAGGTGCTGACTTGTGCAATGTGCACAATCAAAATAATGTGTTGAAATCCACAATAGACTATAGACTATAATTAATAAATTCGTTACTTACTTTTCACGTGACACATTTGTTTTATAAAATAAAACTTATTTCGTAAACTCTTTGAAACTCTAATATTTCTACTACTTTAATCAATTAATTTGCTATTTTAAGTCCAGAGTATACATATGAACAACGAAAGTAATGTGCTGGGACCCACTATAAACTTTTATGAAATAAATAACCAAGGGTAATTTCGTAATTTAGACACTCAAATTTCGGTATATTACACGTAGCAGCACACTTCCATACTCTTCAACCAGCTTTTCTCTCTCGGTTTCTCAGTATCTCAAATGAATCTTTCCATAATTCTAACAAAAAACATCAAATATTTTTTTTCTTATTCAACGATTTTTCCCATTCAAGTTTGTATTTTTGTTTTTGTCTTTTCATTCTAAAAGTAAATTTTATACAGAAATATTTTGTCGATTAATGGTTCAGTTCATGTCGTCGGAAAACAACAATGTCTGGCAATTGCCGGAACCGGAAACGAAATTGTTCGCCGGAGATGATATTTCGATGTATCTCAATCAAACCGGTGATGATGTACCGCTTCCTAAACGGTCCAAATCATCATCTTCTTCTTCTCAAACGGCTACTCAGGTTGATTTCTGTTTTCCCCCCTTTTTATTTTCCTTTTTTGGTTATATATATACATGCATACATGTACAACCATGACTAAATAACAAGGCTTAAAATCGTAAAAAACGTCGGAAAAATTACGGTGTTTCCACGTGTCATTGTGGAAAAATGTTGTTTATCATGACATGTCACAGTTCCTATAATTTTTTATTTTTTTTTACTATAATAGTATTCGTTTTATTTGATCTAACCGATGTATATGTTTAATGCTAATTATCTATTTTTATGTGTTATTGAGATGGTTAATTAACTTTTATTGTTTTGTTTACTTGTATAGCAACATATTTTATTTAGATTTATTTTGGCTGTATATTTTATTACAATTGTTAAGTGAATTATATTATGTTCTTTGTAACTTTGTACTATAGTTAATAGTTAATATTATTACAATAAAAATGGTGAAATTGGGATGAGAAAAGGTAAATTGAGAACTAGATATCTTAAAGTAAGTATGGTTCTGTAATCGGTGGACGCTTATATATTATGGCTTTGTTAATAAGATTTGATACATCCTTATGAAAATTTGTAACAATACATAGATATTCTCATAGCATAGCCAGTGTTTTTGCAACTATTGCTGATAATTTGATATTGTTAGTGCTATTTAGAAGTCTATGCAAATTCAAAATGTTTAAGCTTCCAATTGAGTCTATACTGTGGTTCAAGGAGATAGATTTATGTTAAGATGATTAACTGAACTTATATTTTGGCAAAAAAGCTACATTTTGATTTTTGATATCATATACATACATTATATTACTTTTGAAAGCAAAATTGATATAGATTTCCCTGTGAATTTACTCTTGACATTACTGTGTTGGAATACTCGTTATGATGTTGCAGTTGTCACACATTACATTAACTTAAGGTTTGTTCTAACTAAATTCACTTAAAAAAGTCTACCTGAATTAATGATATCATAAAGGCACCGTTTCTTGGGCGGTGGTCATTAACGGCATTCAAAAATTGGAGTTGTGTAAGAAAAGACTATGTAGACTAATTATTCAATATATCGTCACAAGTCACGTGAACAGAGTGACTTGTCATAATTGTATTACGGAGTATTAAGTTTACACGAAACAAACTACTAAAGTAAATATTCATTGTATTAAGAGGATCAACTTTTAAGCGGTGGAGATTGTCGTCATCCGAAACTAACTCGTTCTATTTCTATTTCTTCATTTATTGTTATATAATATAATGCTCTTCTCATCTTCAAAAATGAGACACGTTTTTGTTTTTCTAAGATGAAGTCGTGGCATTTGAAAAGTAAAATAGGTATAGGTTCAACGTGGTCTCTTTTGTTTCATGAGAAAGCTAAATGCCTAAAGATTATACTCCCTTGTGTCAGATAACAATTGAAACAATTTTATTTTACAATGCCCACAAGAGTTGTGACCTTTTGAGAGGAAACTTTGTAATGATAAATTTGCCAATGTTCCCAACGGTGTATGATGCTATGGTTCTTATGAGACACAATGAGTAGAAGTAATATGGAATTTATTATGAAGTCTTGGATCTCAAAAGACTAACAATGTGAACTTCAAAAACTATGTTCCTGAGGATGAAATTATTCTAAGGAATTGACAAAGTAAGTACCTCAAAAGTTGGTGAAAACTATGAACATGTTAAACAATAAAGTTTTAGCCACATTGTAAACGCCCCACATCTGTACCACATCGACTATGAATATAAATCACGTGCTCCTTGTGTCCTTCGAAATAGTTCATTAAAATTCCCACCATATTTTGAAGTTGATTTGTAGGTTATTGGGTTATAAATACATAACTGAATTGATGTTTATACCTAAACTAAGGTTTTTGATTGTAGGATTGATTATATTTTGTCTTGTAACCATGTGTGTTTATGTTTTGATTAGCAATTGAGGCTTAACAGCGAGCTTCTAGACTCACTATCTCAGTACAACCCACTCAATGAACCAAGCCCCTTGGGTTTGCGGTTAAGGAAGAGTCCATCGTTGTTGGAGCTAGCTCAAAAGAGGCTCAACCAATGCAATTCTGGAAAGGGTGATTTGCCATCTGAAAATCTTGAAGCAAGAACCAAAAGAGATTCTTCAAAAGCAAGGACAAGGGAGAGGGCGGCAAGTTCCATTGATAAGTTAAAGGCTTCTCATTTTCCAGCTTTACTTCTAAGGATTGGGCAATGGGAGGTATTTGTATTGGATTTTGTCTAGCTCTTACATTAGAGGTGGCTATTATGACCCATTTACTTATAAAAATGCGTCAATTTGGATTGTGTTTTCTTTTAAACGGGTCAAGCGCATCTGGGTTGAATGGGGGTTAAAAGTCTCCAAAATTATACCTATAATGCCTATAACATCTTAAATCGTTTTACTCAAGAATTTGTATTGTTATTATAGTGATATCATTTTTGGAGTTATAACTTACGTATTAGTTATCTATAAGAAATTCAAATAATGGATAAATAAGTATTTTGGGCTAGCCAAACTTGCCTTAGACTCGTTTCAACTGAACTGGTTCCCCACCCCCTGTTGTTGGTACCTATATCTTATATATCATGAATGCTCAAGGGCTTTTGAGGTTAAAATTTGTTTTTGTGGCAGTATGTGTCAAAACATGAAGGCGATCTAGTAGCAAAATGCTACTTTTCAAAGCATAAGATTGTGTGGGAAGTTCTTGATGGTGGACTAAAGAAAAAGTTTGAAATCAATTGGGCGGATATTGTGGGTCTGAAAGCAAACTGTGCAGCTGATGGACCCGGAACTTTGACCATTGTGGTGAAGTTCTCTTTTGTTGAACTCTTGTATCCTGTAATTTATTAGCGTGGTTAGTGTATGTTAACATTATATTGTTTTATTGCCAGCTTGATAAACAGCCACTCTTCTTTAAAGAAATCAACCCTCAGCCTAGAAAGCATACTCAGTGGCGGGCGGCTTCAGATTTTACGGATGGAGAAGCAAGCATGAACAGGTATTACTTTATGAGTTCCTTATATTAGAGGTGGCAGTTGCAGCCTATTTAGATGTACATGTGTTATTCAGATTATGCAATATCTCAACGAGTAGAGCTGAGTAGCTGACAAGATCATACGAGTCATCTAGGGGACTTTAAATTGTCATTTTTAAATTGTCTGATGAAATGGGCTGATAAGATTCTTATGCATGCTTATCATTGTTTCTTCAGGCAACATGTTCTACAATGTGCACAAGGTGTGCTAGACAAGCACTATGAAAAGTTGATTCAGTGTGATGCACGCCTCAACTTTCTGAGCCAGCAACAAGATATCGTTTTGAACGTCCCATATTTCCCACCAAAACTTTCCATTAAGGATCAAGATATATCAGGGAATAGTGGCTTTAACCTACAAGATATCTATAATATCGCACATATGGCTTCAGCATCAACTTTACCAACTTCTTCATCAAAAACTGTGGAATCGAGCTCTTTTAGTTTGATTCAGCAAGATATATCTAAAGAAGTTCACTCTTCGAGTTCAGGTACTGTTTTTATTCTTAGTTTGATGCTTGGGTGCTTGATCTATAAGTAATAGTCTACTTACGAATGATTTGTTATGTTTATGTTGAATTTTTAATGTGTCAAATTGGTAAGTAAAAAACGTTCAGCTAAAAATAAAAGGGCCGAACAGGTCAAAAGTCACCCAAAGTGAAATGTTAATACATACAACTTAGTAACCTACTAAATCACTTCATTCAAAAAGCTAGGTTATTACTCTAATAATATACTTCTTGTAACTATATCGAACACATATATTTGTACAACATCATAAAAGTTTAGACAATAAGTATCTAGATCCCCGTTCCTAATCACAGTAAAAGTTATCCATTTGAGTGTTATCTTATATGGACATGACTTTCAATATGCGAATCAGTGCATAAGTTAAGAGTGCGACTATTCATGGGAAATAAATGTGTCTTAGAACCTGTATTCTGAAGTAATCTATTTTTGGCCATTGTATTAACTAAACCAATTCAAATTTATTAAATACAAAGAATAATTTCAGTTGTATGTATATTGTTGATGTGGCATCCTAATTGTGCAAATATGCTGATGTGGACTAAATGGTTGTACAAAAATGCCATCATATCCCAATGTACTTCCCCATATGTCGATTTGAGTCACACAACATCTTGTATCGTGATTCAGTCTATGCATTTCGCTTTTGTGTTTATTTATATGTCAGGTATGTCTACGGATATTGAGGGGCAAAAAGATATCGCACCTCATCTCCAGCCGACCATGTCAATATCTGATATTGCGAACCACATTGGAAACAGTTTTCCTGAGAAATATGTCTCCGGGAAATATGTCTCCGGGAATTTACCATTTGCCAATAATGGTGGTCAGGATAACCCGAATGATATGTTGGAAAACATTTCACAGATCCTTCTAAGTGACAACCAATTGACGACAACTTCAAATGAGAGAATTCTCATGTCAAGAGTCAATTCCTTCTGCAATCTTCTTCAAGATTACCAAAATGGTCAGAAAATTGGAAGCGAGAGTTCTACCCCTGATCCTACTATAAACACGCTGCAAGATAGAAATGACAGTTCTACCCCTGATTCCATTCTGATCTCCAAAAGCACAACTCAAGAAGAGAGTAGTATTTGTCAGTCAAATATGCTTTCTCAGGATTATGCAATTGATCGTTCTACTCCTGGTTCGAGTAAGATGGTGCAGCAAGATGGAAATGAGAATTCTAACCTTGAGTCTAATCCAACTCCTGAGAATGATACTCAACATGATGGTATTTCAAGAAATGACTCGTTTGCTGATTTGGTGCATCAACTTCCCCGCATTGCATCACTGCCAAGGTTCTTGTTTGATATTTCAGAAAATGGTGAGATACTGAAGTGATCTGGGGTCTCGGGACTTGTAGGGATTTGGAAGTGTTGATATGAGCATTCATGAAAAATCCCAAGACCTATTGGTACAAATCAACTCTTTTTGTTTTGTTTATGTTGTGATACCAGTTTGAGTTGTGGTGTTAATAGGTGAAGTTGTTTAAAGTTTAAACAGTTGTTCTGTTGATGAGACTGCATAAGATGCGCTATGTATATAATATAATATAATATATAATATATATGCAACTATATTAGAGTTTTTAAAGCCAAGTATAGTTTTCTTTATTGATCAACTTTTGCTATTTTGACATTTTCAAGTTGAGTATTGATGATTTCTAGGTGGTTCTCTTTGGATGTGATGTCTGAAAAACTGTTACGTGATGCTAAAAGAAAATCTTCTGTAGTAAAAAAGGTTAAAATAAACGAAACAAATATTTTCTGTAGTAAAAAAGGTTAAAATCCAAAATTAAAATCGACTCGTCAAATTTTGAAGTGACTCGTTCTCCTTGGTTCTTGAGTTCCAATTTTTGGATTTTCCACTCACACTATAAATACAAATATATGTCTCTAATTCAATAATCCGGAAATAAATAAATAAGTAAATTCCGCTCCCCTTTTCCTCTACATCATCCACCGCGCTCCGCCGCATCTCACTGGAAAAGAATCATATAATAATAATAAAAAATGGTGGTAGCTTCCGGTACAAACTCCTTTGCTAAGGAGATGACTATCCGAAAACGTATCGGCAACATGTAATGTTTTATTCTCAATTTCTGTCTATATTATCCTATTGATTCAATTCTAGGGTTTACATATTAAATTATGACATCATGTATCGAATTTATGACGTATACTAGCTGTAGTTTGTACTCTATTTGATTTGATTTGACTAAATTATCAACTCGAGTTTATGAGATTGTTGATAAGCTTGTAATTTGTAAGCTGTTAAACCGAACTTATTGCCTTTTTGGAATATCAATAATAAGTCCAGAAATTAAGCTAATTAAAAGGCAACTGTTATGAATAGGTTAGTGTTGAACTTTAAAGCAATGGATTGTAAGCTTGCTAGACTGTCAATATTGTAATTTTTGTGTTAGATTTACAATGAAATAGGTATGAGTTTTGTGTTTGTAAAATAGACTGCATTTTATAGTGAAATTATATCATGAATGTTTTTTGATGGAGTTTTTCATATTGTGAATTTAAATTTATAGTGTCACTGGTAGCGGTATTCGGGGAATTTAAGAACCTGTAAAAAGGTTACTTGAGAGTACTACATAACGACGATGTAAATTTTACATGATATTATTATGTTATGATTTCACAGATTTAATAAAAGAGTGGAGGATTTTGCATCATTAAGGGAGTATAATGACTACTTAGAGGAAGTTGAGGACATGAGTAAGTTCTTCTCTAGCTGTCTCATACAATACCAGAGTTAGGAATGTCATTTTCAATCGCATCATTTTTTTTTCCTTCCAGTTGTAGATTTGGTTGAAGGAAATAATGTTCCTGCTATCGAAGCAAAGATTGCACATTACCAAAGAGAAAATGCAGAACAAATAATGAATGCTCAAGCTCATAAGGTTTGTGAAATGGTGACACTACTAGAAAGTGGTAGCTTTTGTTATCTAGAATTACACTGATTAGTAAGTGTTTTCTTGATCAAGTAGGCTGAAGAATTTGCAGCAGCATTGGCAGCTAGCAAGGGACAACCTGCACAAACTGATGTTGATATGGTTAGTTTTCACATTCCCTGCTGATATCTAGTGTTGAGATCTATGGTAATATTATGTTTTCCTCATCATCTATTCAACATACATGCCAATCAGTAGCCTAAATACATCAAATACTTATAAGTAAACTTAGAAGGCAATTTGAGGAATCCCATATATCTGTGCAGTACCGTTGAATTGCGTTCTTATGCAATATTTTTAATTGAAAGTAGTAAGTGAAAGATATCTGTAATATGCATACACATTCAACATTCTAATAACATAAATCTTCAAATTATACTTGAGTTAAGTATTCACCTTTTTGGATCTTCTGACTGTCAATTTTTTACAAATGTTGTTCCTTCGTCTTTTTTGCTTCCTATTTCTACATTGTAATTGTTGAATCCTACCAGCTACTCTGGTTAATGCAGTGTTCTGAGTTACCGTACATTCATCAACTTGGGCTGTGATTACAACTGTTCTAAGTGCTCTACTAGGAAACCTCTTGGATCAATTCCAGTTCAAATTGAATTGACTCTCCAGTCTGGTCCTTAAACCTTCATTTAGAGGTGTCAATTTTGACCCATTTACCTATCAATGGGTCACACTGTCACAGGGTTATGTGGAATGGGTTTGTTGAGTGACTGGACAAAACAGGCAAATTATTTGGTATGGATCACATGGGTTGTGTTGATGTGAACCACTTTTTGTACATACATTTCTGTATATAAAATTAGTGTGTCAAATATGATCTAAGCTTTTGATTAAAATGATTAGGAGGTGCTGTGGATTAAAAATATACTTTCTGTGACATTCGTCGGTTTCTTTTTAACCAATTTATTTTACCTGTTTGACCGTTAGACTTGTTACACAAGAATTGACCCATCAATAGGTAACCAGGTAGAAATTTCCTCATGTATACTTTTGGGTAGTATTCAATCCCATGAAATTGCAACAGTTTTCCATTCTCAAAAGTTTTTAAGCGATAACTACTATCTCACTGTTACCAAAAATTGATGTTATTGATTTAAATCTGTACGTTTTGAATATTGACAGTTAACGAATAGCTGAACATGACCTTAGAATTATGTGCAGTTGGCCAGTTAGGTTTCAAATATAGGAGTCCAGTTAGGTTTTAAATATGTTTTAGTGATCAGCCCACCTTGGTTTGCAGAAAACTAGAGGTGACAAAATGGGCAGGTTGGGTTACACATATATTTGAGCATTTGATATGATTGTAAATGTTCATCTCTATGGAAAACACATCTCTGAGCATCATTTATCAGCTAGGCTAGTCATTTTCGTCATTTATTTTAATTATTCAACTATTTAACTTAAACTATAATATGATGTGTTATCTATCTTGTTTAAAACAGATTACGGGCTCAAGCTCCCAATTTGGGGTGTCATCTTCAGATGGGCATTATGTCCCTGCAGTTGCAGGAGGAACAATCCCGCAGCCTCGACCCACACAACCTCTCCCAGTTGGATCCGGGGATGATCTGCATGCATATCATATGGATGATGAAGAAATGATGAGACTAAAAGCAGAACGGGGCGGAAAGGCTGGAGGGTGGAGCTTAGAACTAAGCAGAAAACGAGCCCTCGAGGAAGCTTTTGGGAGCATTTGGATCTAAACTTGCAATTAATCCTATATTTCTAAGAGTGTAAAGGACAATTTTAGGTGACCATGGCTCTTGACTCGTAGCTGCCTAAGCCTCCGTAGTTCAGGTCCGCGGTCACATACACTTAACCGGCTGAACCTCACCAAGTCTTGAAGATTGCATCCCTTTGGGGTCTGAATATTTTATAACGATTCTGATTAATTCTGTAATTTAAATTTGTAGTTGAGAATTGTTTAGAAATGGAGAAAGAGTGAAAGTGATTATTGAAATTACAAGATTAAGATGTTTGTTTGTGCTCCCATAGGATAAAATCAACATTTCTTTCATGTCACTTGAATTTAAAATGTCATTTGTTTATCTTAATTTTATCTTTCTATTAATTGTGTATAGACTAAGACTATAGAAGGTTAGTATATATGTCAAATTATATAGGTCTAAAAAGAGTTTAATTCATATAATCAATGAAATAAATTTAATTTTTTTTCTTTATACTCTAAATCATTTGTTCATGTTTTCAAGTCATTTCTTTAGACACGTTATCATACATTATATAGACTTATGAATCAGACATATTTAACTTTTTTCTTTTTCTTTTTAAAACTAAAAAACAAAGGTTAAATTAAAAGTAAAATCTAATTAAACCGACTCAATTCTATGACTCAAAGATAAAAAACGATCATCTGAGTAAAGTGACCGAAAGGTAGCTAAACCCTTTTTAGTCTTACCTTACCTTCAGACTCATATTTTGTTCGAATCATACAAAATCAAAAACCTCTCACATCATTATAAATCTTACTATAAATCTTTTTCATCGCAGTGAAAACTAAAATTGATTATATTTTTTATAAATGTTACTAGCATTTAGTACTATAAATTATAACTTACTACTTATTATTGTGAATTATTATTTTTATTTTTCGTTCTTTCTGATCTTTTTGTGTGGGACCATCAAGGCTTCAACGAAACAAAAATTTGCGGTTATTTTTTCTTCCGTTATCCCTCCCAATTTTCTCCACCAAAACACTCCCTCCCTTTCACCACTCCAACCTTTGCAAGCCAAAACGGCACCGTATCAAATCAACCGGCGCACCTTCATCACTGAGGTAAAATTTAAGCTCTTAATGGCTTCAATTAACTGTTACATTCATTTAGATACATCCGAATCAAAAAAACCTAACTCCATTATTCCGTTTTCCGATCGAGGTTTAACTTTCGCATTTACTAGTGTTAATAACAACACATTTAGTAAATGTAAACATTCTAGGGTTTCTAAGTTAGATACTACTGATGTATTACAATCTAGTAATGTTGATAGACCTGTTGATTTGAATGATGATAATGTCGTTCTGCGAAACCGTAAATTATACGGCGAGGTTAAAAAGGGGAAGAGGAGCATATGGAAACGGTTAGATGGTTTGAAAAATGTTAATAAGAATTATAAGACTATCGGCAACTCGGGGAATGAAATTAGGAATGATAGAGAAGAAGTGTTTGATGATGATAAAGTAGACATGTTGTTAGAAAACGATGATATGTTTTACGGGAAGTTAGGATGTAATGGCGTTGAATCAAGTTTAGGAGAATGTAATTTTGTTTTGGAGAAGCTTGAGAATGAGGGTCATGATGATAAGGTTTTGAGATTTTTCGAGTGGATGAGAGGAAACGGAAAGTTGATGCGGAATGTGAATGCGTATAAGTTGGTCTTGAG
Organism: Logfia minima; assembly: GCA_963921325.1. Lineage (NCBI taxonomy): Eukaryota > Viridiplantae > Streptophyta > Magnoliopsida > Asterales > Asteraceae > Logfia > Logfia minima. Next base: position 36,560,545 of record OY992767.1, read on the forward strand.
AGTGTTGGGTAGGAGACAAGATTGGGAAGGGGCAGAAAGGTTGATTGAGGAGATGCAGACAGAATCTTGTTGTGAACTTAGTTTTCATGTTTTTAATACGGTGATTTACGCTTGTCTTAAAAAGGGGGTTGTGGGGATTGGGACAAAGTGGTTTAAGATGATGTTGAGTAAAGGAGTTCAGCCGAACGTTGCTACTTTTGGTATGGTTATGAGTCTTCATCAGAAGGGCGGTGTTATCGATGAAGCAGAGTTTACGTTTTCACAGATGAGGAATTTTAGTATCGTTTGTCCTAGCGCGTATTCAGCTATGATTACAATGTATACACGTCTTGGATTGTATGAAAAGGCGGAAGAGGTTATTGGTTACTTGAGGAAAGATAAAGTGATCATGAATCGGGAAAATTGGTTGGTTTTGCTTAATGCTTACAGTCAACAAGGGAAGTTAGATGAGGCTGAAAAGGAATTGATGTATATGAATGCAGCCGGATTCATTCCTCATATAGTTGCTTACAATACAATTATAACTGGATATGGGAAAGTCTCGAATATGGAGGATGCTGAAAGAATTTTTAGAAATCTCGTGTCTGTTGGTTTGAAGCCTGATGAGAGCACTTACAGAACCATGGTTGAAGGTTGGGGTCGAGTACAAAACTTTAAAGAAGCAGAGAGGTATTATAAGGAAATGATTAGATTAGGTTTCAAGCCGAACTCGTCAAACTTGTACACGATGATCAATCTGCAAGCTAAATATGGAGATGAAGCAGGAGCTATCAGAACAATCAACGATATGATTAGAATGGGATGCCAATTATCCTCGATTCTGGGTATCCTTTTGCAAGCATATGAAAAGTCGGAAAGGTTTGAGAAGGTGTCTTCTGTTGTGGAAGGTTTGCTTTACAATCATGTTCTGAATAATCAAACCTCATGTTCGATTCTTGTAATGGCCTATGTGAAACACGGCTTGGTAGACAATGCAATTGAAGTTTTGGGGATAAAAAAGTGGAAAGATAAAGTGTTTGAGGATAGTTTATATCATTTATTGATTTGTACGTGTAAAGAGTTGGGTCATGTTGATAATTCTATTAAGATTTACACATCTATGCCGAAACGTGACAAGCCTAATTTGCATATCACATGCACCATGATTGATATTTATAGTTGTTTGAATCAGTTTAGCGAAGCTGAAGCCCTCTATATGAATTTAAAGTCAAAAGGCATTGCTTTGGATTTGATAGCATATAGCATAGTAGTTAGGATGTATGTGAAATCTGGATCCTTAAATGATGCATGCTCGGTTGTGGATGCAATGGAGAAACAAAAGGACATTGTTCTGGACATATATCTGTTTCGGGATATGCTTCGAATTTATCAAAGATTGGGGATGGTGAATAAGTTGGCCGATTTGTACTACAAAATTTTGAAGGCTGGAATTTCTTGGGATCAAGAAATGTACAACTGTGTGATAAATTGTTGTGCTCGTGCTTTACCTATTGATGAGCTTTCTAGGCTTTTCAATGAGATGATTCAGCGTGGATTTTCACCTAATACCATGACGTTTAATGTCATTCTTGATGTTTATGGGAAATCTGGGCTTTTCAAAAAGGTAAGACAGGTGTTTTGGATGGCTAAGAAACAAGGTGCGGCTGATGTTGTTTCTTATAATACTGTTGTGGCTGCGTATGGCAAAGGTAAAGATTTAGGGAATATGGCTTCTGTTGCTAGAAGAATGAAATTTAATGGGTTCTCTGTTTCTCTTGAAGCCTATAATTGTATGTTGGATGCCTATGGGAAAGCGGGTGAAATGGAGAAGTTTAAAAATGTATTGTTGAGAATGAAGGAATCAAATTGTGCTTCAGATCATTACACCTTTAATATTATGATCAATATATATGGAGAAAAAGGGTGGATTGAAGAAGTTGGTGATGTACTAACCGAACTGAAGGAATCTGGGCTGAAGCCAGATATATGCAGCTATAACTCCTTAATCAAAGCTTATGGGATTGCAGGAATGGTTGAAGATGCTGTGGATTTGGTTAGAGAAATGAGAAAAAATGGTATAGAACCTGACAGACTGACATATACTAATCTGATTTCTGCTTTACAAAAGAATGATATGGTATTAGAGGCACTTAAGTGGTCCTTGTGGATGAAACAAATGGGGATCTGAAGTCTTTGATGCTCATGTTCATATTGGAACGCTAGCGGTATGAAATCCTCTCTTACCATTTTCCATTTCTCATCCTCTGTATTTATTGTATTTTGGTCACCCCTCTTGGATGAAAGTGGGCAGACTTACATGGAAGCTAGTGTTTGCACATGGATACCCAAAAAGTAAAAAGTTATAATGTTTTGTAGTGTTAAAAAATAAAATAAAGATAATTTTTTTTATCGTAGTGTTCTCTTTGAATTCTCTTTGTCATGATATTAAAAAGAGGCTAATACATATACCATTTTATAGTTATCACTCAATTGGGAGCCTCTGGTCATATCTTTCCTTATGAAGTAATAAAATATTGACATTTGAACCTTGTTTTAAACTAAAACCCATGGCACGTTCTTTCAAAAATGAGTAAATAGTCTTGCTCCAATGCCTGTTCTAATTATGGTTGTCAATTCAGAAACTAAATCGAGAATCATTACAAATTTCATAAACCATGATTTTCTTGGAGTTTCTCCAGTTGTTTCTATTAATCTTTTACAAGATGTATAGATATAGAACACATACTGTAGTATTGCCCGGTAGTATCAATGAAAGTATTTTCAGTCACGTAAGAATGTATAAGTAAGAATCAATTACTTATATACACATTCATAGAAGGCCAGCGTAGTTAAGGTAAGAATTCTCCAGTGGTTTTGATTGGACTGGATAATAGGATTTGATTCAGATACTAGTATTTTAATTTGTTATTCTAATTTATTGCTTTACAATTTAAATTGATTTTTTTATTTTTACAATTTAAAGGTTGGCATGATATTTTTGGAGAATTCTATACAGATCAATAGTACTCAAGGTTCCTGTGGAGAAATATAGAAGCTTTCGAACTTTGTAGTGTCTTGTAGGGTGTAGAATATTCCTTGTAGATATTTAGATAGGTGATCTAAATCATCGATGTACATCTATCCTAGCCATCCATTTTGAAGTAGTAGTATAAACAGAGTGGATTTGGCATAAGGTTCTTTATATCTCTGGTGTTGCTCTTTTGGATGCCTTAATCATGTAGGGTCTTACTTTGGCTGAGTTAGTAAGAGTAATTGCAGTGACGAGTCTGTGACATAAAGCTCACATCAGGTCCGGACTTGTAGTTCTTTATGTTTTCTCAAAGTCAAAGGTTCGGTTCGTGTCATTATGAATTAAGCGGTGGCCATTGAATTTCTACAAGTATAGTAAAAGCGTTTCATTACACAGTATGGTTTAATAGTGGTGGTTGTGGTTATTTTAATTGCCAAATTAACTTGTTTGGAAATTTTGAAGTTCTATATATGTGAACAACTTATTCATCTCTTCCATGTGGATATGGCACAAGGTTCTCAATTTTTCTAGTGTTGCTCTTTTGGATGCCTTAGTAGTGCAGGGTTGGATTTTGGAAGACTTAGTAAGAGTAATTGTAGTGAAGAGTCTTTGAGATAAAGCTCACGTCAGGTCCATGTCAAATCTGAACTTGTAGTTCTTTCTATTTTCTCAAAGTCAAATGTTCAGTACGTGTCATTATGAATTAAGCGGTGGCCTTTGAATTTCTACAAGTATAGTAAAAGCGTTTTGTTATACAATATGATTTAATGTTGGTGGTTGTGGTTATATTAATTGTCAAATTAACTTGTTTGGAAATTTTGAAGGTCTATATGTATGCACAATGTATGCACAACTTGTTCATCTCTTCCATCAAATCAAAATCCTAAAGTTCTTGTAACAATGTCTGACGTTCCACCAGAAGTAATGGTCTGAATTCTCTCACGCTTGCCGGTGAATTCTCTTCTCCGGTTCAGGTCTGTTTCAAAACCATGGCGTGCGCTAATTGACAGCCCTTACCATGTCAATAAGCATCTGAATGATCCAAGAAAGCAGAAAAAATTCTCACCTTTTTGAGAGGCTTCAGGTCCCCAAAATGGTTCTATCTGTAAATTTGGATTCAGGTCCAACTTTTGTTAAGTTGGAAATTCCTATTGATCTTGCTGGTTATTCCCCTGATGATATCGTCTCTCCCAATGGGTTGATATGTGTCTCTAAAGGGGATCCTGATAGGCAAATTTTATTGTGGAACCCTTTGAAGAGAAATTGTAAATTGATTGAGGCACCGCTACTCTATCCACGTGGTTCTGGGGTTACTTTCGCTGTCGACCGAGTACGGTATGATCACAAAAATGATGACCATAAGGTGGTGAGATTGTCACAAGTAACCGAAGAAGATGCTGAAGATTCAGTTGAATCTAAAGTTGTTGTTTACAGTATGAAATTAGATGTGTGGCAATCGGTGGAACAGGATTTTCCATACTTCATTTCTTATGAGTCTTGTAATGGTAATGGTGTGTACGTCGACGGTTTTATTCACTTGGTTGTAACTGAAACCGTTTCAGATATGATTTACTTGATAGCCGCATTTGACCTTGCTAGTCAAAGCTTTCAAATGGTGCCTCAACCTGAGTATTCGGTTAGTTATGTGTCTATAGATTTGGGAATTTTAGGAGGGTGTCTTTCTGTGGTTGGTAATCATGAGATGTTTACTGTGGATGTTTGGGTGATGGGAAAGTATGGAGTAAAGGAATCATGGAGCAAGTTGTTCACGTTAGCAATGTTTGACGTGTCAATGAATTTTATGCCATGTGTAATACCGATAATGTATTTGATGGATGGTAAGGAAGTTCTGTAGGAACTAGGCCATAAAATGTTTGTGCGGTATGATCTTGAAAACAAGAGATCGAAACACATGGGGTTTTATGATGCACTTCATTTATGTACATTTGTCTATCAGGAGACCCAAGACCCTTGTTTAGAAAGGAGAAAGAACCAGTTGTAGTGAAAGATGATGTGCAATGAGTTTTTTTTTCCTTTGTTTGTTTTCTTCTTATCATTTAATTAGAGGTTGACAGGTCTTAATCTATAAATGGTTTTCTTATGGCATATGACTAGATGTGTTTGTTGAATATTATAAAATCTGGTTGCATTTTATAGTTTCATATCAAGGGATGAAATTGCTTTATAAATATTTTGAACTTTTTGCTTATTTAAAGTATTTTAACTAGTTGACGTTTATGGCAAGCCAACAAGGTGACAATTTTAACACATCTACTTATGAATGGTTAATTTTGGGTTGTGGTTTATCTCAAACGGGTCAGATATAGACTGAATATGTGAAATAGGTTGAAATTCGACTATGTTCTACTTTTAATGCATACAACCTTCTGAACTGTCTAGAAGAATGGTTTTTGAGTGTAGATACATAGACCTTTTCTCTTACGAATGCCTCTCCTTCACCTGTTCTTTTTTCTTCCTAGAGCATACAAATAGGTAGTTATGCTGCCCAATCTACAATTTTCATTGACGATATTGTTTACAAATAATTTTGGTTGTGCAATTACCTACACATCTTTTCTGCTAGATATGTTACTTGAATTCAAAGTTAGAATGACTTCACTTTCTAGTTGATAGTTATGTTTTCAGTTACTAGTAGTGTCGAGTAAGCAATGTATTTCGAGATCTAAGAGGATGATAATGTGGATCTAAGTTTTATTTGAGCAGCTGCTTGTTGGAGGTCCGAATGGATGTTTCTGCTGATAGTTTTTGGCTGCCTCTTTCCCTGTTTTCGGTGGTTGTTTCTGTGTTCTCTGTTCTCAAGATGCTAAGTTTCTTTTTGTTTGGCTGTTCGAGCTTGTCTTCTTTTTTTCTCAAAGATCTCTTGAGCTGTTGTTGTCTCAGACGTTAGTTTTTAATTTTAGCCATAATTGTTTTTAGTTTGTGGGGTGTGTTTTTGTGTGTATTGGTCCTGCTTTAGCTTTGTGGTAATTTCGGGGTCCTGGTCATTCTAGCATTATATTTGTATTTCCTTTTTTTTAATTGAGAATCTTGATATTTCGAAATAAAAAAGTAGTGTCGACTACTGACCTACTGTAGTATCAATAGGAGATTAGTGGGCTGTAGTTTGATCTGCAGAAAATGTAAATCAGGTAGCATAATCTGTTATGTTCTTGAATTTTTTTGTCCAGCTACAAAGAAAATTTCTGACAATATTTTTATCTTGATCTTTTTTCTGTTCGTGGTTGAATTTCTCTTTCGTTAAGCACAAAAATTAGAAGGTCATTTTTATCTATTCAATTCCTAAGAGATGTCACTTGGCAAATTTGGCATCATTGTGGTGGTTTTCAATTTCAATTGAAAAAAATATTTAGGGTGCTAAGAATGGCCTTTTATGTGATTTTATGTGATTTTTGAGGTGGCAAAATGGGTAAGATGGACATATTGGGTAGAAGGTTAAAAAAGGTAATATTTGGTATGGATCGGTTGACTCTAACACTGTTTGCCCAATATAATATACTTCTTCCGTTTTAAAATAAGTGTCCACTTTTCCTTTTTAATTTGTCCCAAAATAAATGTTCACTTTCAAAAGTAGTAAATTTACTTTACCATTTTATCATTTTTCAGAACTGATACATGGGAGTCTGTGCAAAAAGCAAGGGTAAAAGAGTCATCTTCACTACCAGACAAAGCAATTTCTTAAACTGTGTGCAAACTGAAAGTAGACACTTAATTTGGGACGGAGAGAGTAATATGTATATATATATAGTATATATATATATAGGAATCAGTTGATGATATCATCAAAATTTTAATTGATCAATAAAATTGTCTTGATTTTATTAAATTGGCTAAAATTAAGTATATGATGACATCATAAATCATGATTTAAGAATCAAATAAATTCATATAATTATATTGAGATAAGCTCCAGGAACAAATAACAAATATTACCTTAATTTAAAATAACAACTAAAATTTTTGTATAGCACTTCTCACATCTAAGTTTTCACTTTATAACCAATTCTTGAAATAGTTATACAAGCCCTTCTAAGAAATAATATATTTATATTTAATTTAATTAATTTTATTCCATTATTCTATCTATATAATATTAAATCACAAGGATATATAATACACCTCAATAAATATTCATTACAATTAGTGTTATTATTCTCATAGAGTAATTGCAACTAAATAACAAATAATAAATAGTCAGTTTACATATATATACAAATGAGTTTATATATTATTTAAATGTTATAAACAAACCAAATGCTTACAATTTGATATTGTAAACTGTTAGTTGAAGTTTGTTATTATAAATATTATATTATATTGTAAAGCTTTTACGAATATATTTTTACGAAAATCATGTTTCTGACGAGACTTTTAACTGACTTAAAAAAGTTTAAAACTTTTGTCACTCTCAGTAAATAATGAAGGACAAATATTGAGAAGACATTAAGAAAGTATAAAATAGACGCTTTCACAAGTGTAAATATAATATATATATATATATATATATGTATAGAGAGATGATCCAGAGGAAATGGGTAATCCTGAAGAAAGGGGGAAGCTAATCTGAACCGTCCGTTAACATTCTTCGTGAAGAATGTTAGTTATCATTCTTCACGAAGAATGTTAAATCAAATCACCGTCCACTCTTTTTAACATTATTATTTTATTTTTTGTTCTATACATACAGTCCAAAATCAAGAAATGATCAAACAACAACATGAACTGTAAGACAACTTTCTACCTTTTTTTTGTTTAATTATTTATTATTTTTAATAATAAGATAAGAGGCGAAAAGGCTATATTGACATTGAAATTTTATAAACAACGGTTTCAAATTTTTACAACAAAATATTTGAATTGAATTGAATTTCAACGTTGACAATGTTTTTTTCTGTACCCATGAATTTTGAGACGCGTTCTATCACCTTTTTGCTTGATCCACTTGTGTTACGAGTTACGACTACATTCTCCTTTTAATTTTCTTACAATCCATTGTTGTCTTTTGAAAATACTAAAAGAATTACAACCTTTATAAAGTCCGGTTGAAATCGGAACTACACAAATGATTTAATTAAATTACATAATTAAAAAAATGGACCATACCACATTACTGGATTGGTTTCATAAGCGGATCATGAAATGAATACAAACTTTACCTGTTAACTTAAAATGATGACGATTCAAGCTTTATTATTATTTTTTAAAGTTTTTCTAAACATAGCGTTTATGGTTATAGTTAACAAGTATAAAAAATGTTGTACGTAAAAATAATCGTTCATCTAAATATAATAATTAACTGTCATGTATGACGCTTTTATACAAAGCTATGTTTAAAAAAATACATAATTTAAAATTACGAGTCTGAGTCTTTAACCGGATTAATAAACTTGATAGAACTTTAAAAAGTCGATAATAAAATCTAACAGAATATTATGATAATAAATTTTAAAATGAGCATTCACATACATACATAAAAAAACATTTAGGAGTATTAAACATGTTGCAGATGAACCATAAGAATTCTTCTCTATAAAATAACGAGCACACACATAAAAAATGTGCTTTCATGGATTCACACTTATGTGTCGCTAACACAAAAGGTTAGACGATATAAGAATGCCAAGTTGCCCCCTTCTCAAGGGTTCAAAAGCAAGATTTTTATTGGTCCTCAAACCTCTTTTTGAAGTATGTTACACTTGTTGTGGTCAATAAGAAAATAGTGATGATTTTAGTGCCCCAATATATACAAAGATACTTTATCACTGATTCTTGCATTATATTATTGTCACATGTTATAAACTTATAATAAACTGTTAACAACTTGTTCAATGATCATTGCTATTGCTATTAAAATGAAAGTAACTTAAATATGCAGAAATCATAACAAGTTTTCACTTGTTTGTATAGTGGACTACTTTAATTGTTACAAAGAAAAATAAAACCTCATTCATAGTGTCTTTATTATCTTATTCTAACATCATTCGCCTTAAGTAACCAATCACCGGTAACAGTTAACACCATGTTCATGATTATTTTAACTTAAAATTTGCTATTTTATGTAACACGATTAGATTTCTTGAATTAATTAAGTAAAATAATATGCGTATGTGATAAAATCAACATAATCCAAAGGTACCTAAAATGCACACTTGGACACCATGACAATGACATCATTATACAATCACTTGAATCAAGAAAAACAACTGACCAATAATTACATACTTCGTTTCTAATAGTTTAGTTAAAATAAGTGATTAACTATCAGGTCGAGGAATCACTTCTTTACTTTACATATATGTTATAATTCATATTGAGATTAAATTCATTGAGAATGATAAAAAATAATTAACCAAGTGATCGTGGGTTCGAGTCTCACAGATGACACCATTCGATCAAGTGTATACTTCAGCTCAACTGCAATTTGATGGGGAGAGAATCACTTCTTCATTCTACATAAATGTTGAAACCCATATCGAAATTAATAAGGAACACCGCAAGTTTAAAATGGTGATCTAGTCTTTTAATTCTCAATGTAAGACCGCGATTAAAATTCTCTTTTATTAATAGAGTACGAGTTGTTATACAATTTACTTAATTATTTTCAACACTTTCATGAACGGATTATTGCAAACTTATTTGTAAATGGTATTCAACATAAATATCCATAGACAATAGAACCTTATTATAAAAATCTAAAGACACTACGATTTTGTAAACTTAACCTTAAGTTATTCAAAATATACATTCCAAGCAATATGACGCTAGTCCACTTCAAATCTAACTGTAAACCCTAATAATTAAAAATGCTTATGAATGTAAACTCTCTTCCATTCATTATCTTAAAAACAACTCAGCATCCACTAAAACATATCCAAACAAAGAAATAGTGTGTTGAAGTTGAAATTAGCTTTTAAGGTTAGGCACAATGACATGTCAACCACGTACTATATTTCTTACGTGTACATGTATTGTAACACCTTAAACTAAATTTAGATTGGTCGTGAACAGATTTGGGACTTATAAATAATTTTTAAAGCACAAAAGGAGGTAACACTAATTTCTTAAAAACAATAAAAACAAAAAATAAATATGTTTTCAGTGTCTCAAACCGAACGTCGAATCGGAACGCCGATGAAAACATTGACCTAAACGCCAATGGGACTAGCAAATGCTGACTCCCAGCATTCTTGATGTTGAACGGCAACAATTTTTACTTCCACTCCGTTTATTCTTAAGCCACAAGAAGATCGGATCTTTTAAAAACTCTCCAATTAAGAATGCTTAATTTGGAGCAGTACAAAAATATGTGAACTTATTGAAAGTTCTCCTGTGGTTGTTACGAAAAAGTTGTGCTATTGTGGGGTAAGATGAATAATATTGTGATCGTAGTAAATCGAAAGTTACACACACATATATATACATATATATGCATATATATAGACTGATTTGTTCTTATTGTTGAAACATTCACTTGTGTGTCGGGGTGTTTTATGAGAAGTAATTCAAGTTATTATAATAGGAATTCAGTCAATTTAACATATTTGATTATTTGAGAAACGACAAGAACGCGTTTATCAATCAAACTCAAATCTACTCGATCTAACTTTTACTTATTGTTGAAACGGCATTTTAATTTTTCCTACAATATCACTTGATTGATTATGATTATTACCGCAAACACAATCAAAACATAACTACTAGATTGATTACTTCGTAATAATTATTCATTAAATTCATTTGTTCTTTTTAAACATTCATGACGCTACCATTAAGAATGTCTTAAACTCTTAATGTTAGTACTTGTAAATGAAAGATTATTTATTTGCATGCGAGTAAGTTGCGATTGAAAATGTGAATATTCTTTTAACCTCGGTCTTACAAAATATTACGTAATGCAGATATTAGTTTTTTCTCTTTTTCTATAAATAAACAATTATTCGTCATATCTACTGTATTTAAACCACTGTATATATCTTATGTTACATTAAACCACTGTATTTAATCTGTTTAATACTATAAGATCATAGTCATATAAGTAGTTTTTGTAGCAATATCTATATATAAATATTTCCTTTTAACCTCGGTATCCAACTTTCGATCAAACAAATCTTACAAAATCTGAGCACTATACCACTAGCTAGCTAGGACCTTAGAATAATTTCTTCATTTATAACGGCTCATAGTCTGATACAAGTATGCCATATTTTCCCACGCGGCCGACTCTCATTCGTTGACTTTAAATTGTCAAACATGAATAGCCGCCAAAAGATAAAGAAATAAGAGCAGTAGTTAGGCTTAAACCGAGCTTAATTAAAGTAATCACATCCCTTAATCCACTTCACCTATATATCCATCTCCTGTTCCCTTTCTTTCATTCACCATCACTTAATCTCTCTTTTAACTCCAACAAAAACATGTATTCCCTTCTTCTGTTTATAGTTTTCTTTTCTTTAGTTTCAGGTGACGAAAATGTTCAAATTTTGAATGATCGAGTTTCTCTTCTCACTTTTGTTTCCGGAGTCACTTCAGACCCTGGTAACGTGCTCCAACACTGGAGTAATTCCTCTAGTATTCATGTCTGTAATTGGACCGGAATCACATGTAATGAAAACCATGATTCTGTTCTTGAATTAGATCTTAGTGGAGGTTCGCTCCACGGGATTATATCTCCCGCCATTTCTAAACTTTCTCAGTTAACGGTTTTGGATCTTTCTAGAAACTTTTTTGAGGGGAGCATTCCGCGAGAGCTCGGGTATCTTTTTGAGCTTAAACAATTGAGTTTATCGTCAAATCTCTTACGAGGAAAAATCCCGTTTGAAATAGGGTTTCTTAACGGGTTACAATATCTTGATTTGGGAAGCAATAAGCTCGTTGGTGATGTCCCGAAGACACTTTTTTGTAATGGCTCGTCTTCATTGGAGTATCTTGATCTCTCAAATAATTCGTTAAGTGGCCCGATTCCATTAAACGAAGAATGTGATGTAAAAGAGCTAAGATTTCTTCTTGTTTGGTCGAATCAACTTTCGGGTAGGATTCCACGAGCACTTTCAAATTCGTCGAAGCTTAAATGGTTAGACTTCGAGTCAAATCTTTTCGAAGGGGAGTTACCATCGGAAATCGTGAAGAACCTGACCAACTTGCAATTTGTTTATTTGTCTTACAATCGCTTTTCAGGTCCTCTCAAGAGTTTCTTTGCGGGTTTAGTTAACTCGCCACATTTACAAGAACTTGAGCTAGCTGGAAACAGACTATTTGGATCGATTCCCAATATTATTGGGAATCTTTCTAAGAGTCTAGTACAGTTACATCTAGATGACAATCAGATATCTGGAGGGATTCCTCCGAATATCAGTATTCTTTTGAACCTCACCCTTCTCAACTTATCAAGCAACCTTATAAACGGAACGATCCCGAAAGAGCTATGCCAAATGGCGAAACTCGAACGGCTTTACCTATCAGGTAATTCACTCTCGGGAGAAATCCCATTCTGTTTCGGGAATGTTTCGCAGTTGGGTCTTCTTGATTTGTCGAAAAATAATCTTTCTAACTCGATTCCTGACACTTTCACAAACCTTTCGCAGCTACGAAAACTCTTGGTACACAATAACAGGCTTGTGGGAACGATTCCCACGAGCCTCGCACAATGTGTAAACTTAGAGGTTCTAGATCTTTCTCATAACCAAATTTCGGGTTCAATTCCTACCGAGTTTGCAAGATTGAGCACTTTGAAACTGTACCTAAACATCTCATATAATCAGCTTAATGGACCTTTACCTTCCGAGCTTAGCAAAATGAACATGGTACTTGCTATGGATTTATCATCAAACAATTTTTCAGGTCAAATTCCGGCGCAGCTCGGTAGCTGCATTGCACTCGAACTTCTCAATCTCTCGGGAAATGCACTCGAAGGCTCTCTTCCTAGTTCAATAGGGAGGTTGCCGTTCCTCAAAACATTTGATGTTGCGAGGAACAAATTGTCTGGAAAGATTCCTGAATCTTTCCAGACATCTTTGACTTTGAGACAGCTCAACTTTTCTTTCAACAACTTCACTGGGAACACAACGTTTCCATTTCTTAATATCGATTCTTTTATTGGGAATCCTGGACTCTGTAGTAGTTCAATCACGGGACTGCCCAATTGCAAGAACACGAAGAAAAGACATTCAGTTCGGTTGCCGGTTTTGCTCACAATACTCGCAATTACCACTTTCATCATGTCTATGATTCCTGTAGTTTTCAGGTCGAAATCGAACAGGAAATTTTCAAAAATGTTTAGCAGAAAAATGGTGTATGAAGGAGATGATGAAAATGAAAGAAAAGAACAGAATTACCAGAAGATCTCTTATCGTGAACTCATGGAAGCAACAGGAGGATTCAATAGCTCGAATTTGATTGGGTCGGGTCAATTTGGGCAAGTTTACAAAGGCACTCTCAAAGACAACACGAAGATAGCTGTGAAAGTTATTAACTACACAAAAGCTGAAGGAATCGCCGAGAGTTTTAAAAGAGAATGTGAGGCTTTGAGGAATATTCGACACAGGAATTTGATACGGATCATCACGATCTGTAGCAGACCTGATTTTAAGGCTCTCGTTCTGCCTTTAATGCAGAATGGGAGCCTTGAAGAACATCTGTATCCAAGTGATGGCAAAAGCCATGTGAACTTGGTTCAGATGGTTCGAATCTTGAGTGATGTGGCAGAAGGGTTAGCTTATTTGCATCATTATGCACCTGTTAAGGTGGCTCATTGTGATCTCAAACCGAGCAACATTCTTCTAGATGATGACATGAATGCAATACTTTCAGATTTTGGTATTGCTAAATTGGTGAAAGAAGACGTGGAGAAAATCCTGATGGTGGCTGAAGGCTCCCCTTCCTGTAGTTCTACAGACGGCTTGCTTTGTGGGTCAATTGGTTACATTGCTCCCGGTAAGTTTGACGCTCATTTAGCTAAAATTACTAATGTGACAATTTCAAACCATTTACCAATAAAAGAGTCAGATTGGAGTTATATTTTATCTTTTACGGGTCTATCATTGTAAAAAAAAAGGCTAGAAAATGGGTCGTAACAGTCTCCCAAGTGCAATTGACCTTGTATTAACGTACTAGGTTTTACATTTATGTTTAGAAAAAATGTTTCTGCTCAACTCAATCCGACCTGTACAAAAAATTTAGTAGTTTTGACCCGTTACCTGATCCATTCATTTTCCCACTTATATTCAGTAGAGTTATTTGTAAGTTTTCTCAGTTTTAAATCTTATCGTATTATCACTAACATTTTTCGTATTAACAAAATGCAGAATATGGTATGGGTAGACGAGTATCGACACAAGGAGATGTGTACAGTTTCGGGGTCTTGTTACTGGAGATGGTGACAAGAAAACGGCCCACAGATATGAATTTTCACGAGGGTTCGAGTTTGCATGACTGGGTAAAGAGTCACTACCCACACAACCTTGAACCCCTCATAAAAGAAGCACTTTTGAACAACACACCCACGTCCTGCACTACTAATCTACTGCACGATATGGTCGTGGAGCTCATCGAGCTTGGGTTGATATGCACACAATACAACCCGTCGATTAGACCGACCATGTTGGACGTGGCTCACGAGATGGCTACATGGAAAGAATACCTTTTCAATACTTCGGGTCCATTGACATAATAACTGTTTAGTTTTTATACAAGCTGACATATAAACTTGCTTAATTTCGGAAGCTAAAAACAAGCTGTTTAGATAGAGTTTTTATATATTTTTGTTCATTTTAAGATGTGATGTTTGATTTGTGTTGTAACTTATCGAAAAAGTTGTGTACTCAAATTTTTGCGAGTTGCATAATTGGATTGTACCTTTTTCTTTGCCGACTGATTCCATGCCAGGAAAGACCAAGGGAGATTTTTATGTTTTAAATGTAGATATAATTGAAATTCTATGTATAATTGCAAAATGTTTTAGTTTTTACTTTATAAATCAGTCAAGCAAGTCACTATTTAAAAGTAATTAACCGGCTTAATTATGACAACACATCACATTTAAATTCACTAGTTGTGACAAGAACAACGAGTTTTTTTCCAAAATAATTGTATCATAATAAAAAATAATTACCAAACCATTGTAATAATACAACATATTTTTCAGTAAGCTATATGAGAATTATAATATCGAAGGAGTTTTGATCAATTAAACTCAGATTTTAGGGATTTCAATTAGATATCGAAGGTGTCTTGTTTAATTTATTTATAATTAGAATTAGAAAAGAGTAGGTAGTATTCGCTTAAAGATTAGAAACTACCATTATTAAGCTGATGTATTGAATTAGTGCTAATTAATCAAACATATTGTGCATTACATAGTAGTCAAGCACTTACAATCATTTTCTTCCCTTAAACCTAACACTTATAAATCTGAACTTGGGATCATATATTGTATTGTATTTATTATCTATAGTGGGAAGAGGACGTGATAACCCAACTCAATAGCAATTATTATTAAATATATTTTTTAAATGTCGTTTTGGGTATTTTATGTGTTATGCATGCATCAAAATGAAACTCTTTAATTAAAAAAAAAACACAAAGATATCTGGGTTAAATTAATGAGCTGTAAGTTGATAATAACTTGATTATATTATCACTTTAGGTTTATCAAATTGTAAATTTAAATGAAGAAAAAATAAAAAAAATATTGCATTTCTTATATAGAACTTGAACTACTATCTTTTAATTAATTATTAATAATTAATAATTAATAGTAATTAATATTAATATGTAATATATCTAAACACATTGTTTTAATTTTTAATTTGGGAAGCGGAAAAAATATCTGTTTTACATCTATTCAACATCAACATGCATTATAAAAAGAAAAGGATCTCAACCACAAAAACCTACCTACCATATTTCTCCTGGCTAATACACCATGAAACAATATAACCTCTTCCTAAAAGGTAATGATATGAGCGGTTCGAGTAAAGTGATGACAGATTACTAAGTATTTGGTTCACCCAGAAAATTCAAACAAATCGGTTTGAAATGAGTTACTTAAGTATTGTCAAATTCGCTTATGTTTTATTGAGCCTTTTTCTCTCCCTTTTTGAATTTTGATACGGGGTAATTATGATTTAATTGAAACTTTCTTCAAAATACCAATTACCTCGATTTCAAATTCAGAAGATGAATCATCAAGCCATTAAGTGAGTTTATAATAGGGGTGTAAATAAGCCGAGTCTATCAGGTAACTCGACTCGTAAAGAGCTTTATCCGAGTCAAACTTAAATATAGTTTTGAGCTCGTTTAATAAATGAACTCAAGTTCAAACTTCTGATATCGAGTTCAAACAAGCTTACAAGACTAAACAAGTTTTTCATTCATATAAATTAATTGTTTTTTATATAAGAATATTGCATAATTATTATATATGTAATACTTAATATAATAATAGTAAATCATATTATATTTAGTTGAAGTTACAAAATTAATAAATAAATATCATAGATTAATTAAATACTAATAAAATAAATATTGTAATGAAATAAACGATTCGAGTTTAAACTAAGCTTGAGCTTGCATAATAATAAACGAACCGAGCTCAAGTTTTGTATATTAGTTTCACAACAAGTCTAATTTGAGCTCAATAAATTTTAAACGAGTTTAGGTGAACTCGGGCTCAGCTTACCTCGTTCACCCCTTACTTTATAACATTTGTATCTAATTGACCGAAATCATAACATCTTATCAATATGTTTTTTTGTAATATAATAGTAATAATTTCAATACGAGAATAAAATTAATTGGTTTTTGATATTATTTTTGAAATACAATAGGTATTGTACTCATGATTAAAGAAGCTAGGACCAATAAGAAGGAGAAAAACTCCATATTTTCTTTACCTACCTACAATTTCTAATTCTAGTTAAATGACTTAAACCATTGGTTAACTTCCTTTTTTAAGCTTATCATTTTATCTTTACGTCATTATCAATATAAGGAATGAACACCAAAAGTAATCATGCATTCTTTAAAGGGGAAAATTACTCGAGTAAGTGGTTTTAGGTCAGCAAATCTTGCCAATCAAACATATCCAAAATCACTATGAAAAGTTATTGAGTATAATTTTACGTAATCATATTGAACATAGTTTTTCTTAAATACTAGTCGGATATAATAAGAGTTACGTTTATGTCGATATGATCTTATTTTGCCTGAAATCATTACATTACAATTATTTTATTACAAGTTCAAATATAGCATCAAGGTATGAGTAATACAGTAGCTTTGCATGCTATTGGTTCAATATACATACAAATTCTTTTTTATCACGACTAACTAGTTGACGAAACTGTATTTCAACTGTAAATCGAGGTTAGACTCGTACAAGGTGCGAGATTATTTTTCCAAATCACGTTTAAGATTGTTTTTCAGGTTATTAGACCCCCAAACATTTTCGGGTTTGAAGTTATGTTGCTAGTAACACCTAGTTGATGTACATTCAAGACAAGTATGCATTATGATAAGTGTATATATTTTTCATCGTTAGATTTTGTGTAACGTAAACTTATTATGCTTCTATTATGAGAAGAACAAGGGCTGTGGCAGCTGCACTTCGCTGCGGTTCCGAGTTGCTAAATCTTTTGCGAGTATGAGTTACTAAATCATATTTAACTTATACTTCAAGTAATCACAACAATAACGGTTAGTATACATATAATATTTGAAGTTAACACGATACAATTTTTTATATATGAAAATGTGAGAGTTAATTCAAAAGGTTGATTTTTCAGTTATTAGTTATATGTGTTGCACAAACTAACCTCTAACATTGATTGTTAGATAACTTACGCTATAACAAAGTTAAAAAAGAAAAAAAAAAAAGACGAACAGGGTTGAAAAGAAAAACACAATATAGTTCAATGGTTTTAGTTAATTATATAATTAATTATATAGTTTAAAATTAATGAGTTTTCAGAAAAATAATCCTTACGTTAAAATTATATATGAAATATCTAGTTTAATATAAAAGTGTGCAGTTGTCAACAAAAAAATATTAGTGGAGAAAAAACAAAAGAAATATAACATAAGTAGATGAAAGTAAAAACGGCCAAAGTTCATGAAGTTGGGGAGATTCGAACTACCGTGTCTAGCTAAATACGAAAACGGTCCAACATATTTGACAAACATTGAAAACCAGCAAGTCTACAATTTCATTTCATTCACTTTTAATTTGTCAAAAAATTTATATTTAGTCGCTTTTCTAAATAGTCTATTCTACCCCTCAAGAATAGTAGAAAATGACGTTGAAAACCGAATGAAAGCCAACGATGACTCCGGCTAAATAGCATAGGTAATACATAATATGAGTGTTGCTAATTGGACAATTTCACTCGCATTTTTATCACAAATCTTTAATTAATATTTAGGGGTAAAAAAAACAACTTTGTAAATAGGCACTAAAATGAGAACTAAGACATATTTGAGGGGTACTAAATATAAATTGAATAATTTCAGCTTATTTTCATATTTGATTTTCTGTATAGATATAGATAGATACAGAAACTGTAAATCCTGGATTACGTCATCGACTCCGGCGAGTTACCGTGTAAAATCGTCGGTGAAATTTACGCAATCAAATGGTTCGTATTCAATTCTTCATGTTAATTTCCGTTTAAGGTTTCCGATCAATCTGTTTAGATATTGAATGTTGTAATTATTTGCAATTGCGATCGTCATAATTTAGGGCTAAAATGTAATTGAAGTTCAATTTGTTCTTATTTTGATATTAATTTGATTCAATTTCAAATTCGATCCATGCAATTGAAGTTCATATGTATACATACATAAAGTTCTAATGGTTAGTTGATGTAATCAAGAAAATTAGATAACTTTTTTTTACTGATCTACATTTTCAGTTTGGATGTCGAATGAAAAAGGTTTCAGCTTTAATATCTTTAGGGTTCTTAGAAATCTAATAATAATTAGTATTGTAATCTTGAATGGAACAACTTGCATATAAGCTTAGTATTATTAGGCTTTTCATTGAAAAGGTAGTTATTTACTTCTAAAAGACAAAAAGGTGTTATTTTATTGGTGTATGTAACTGCAATAAAAGTAGAAGCAAGTCGAGTTTTTATAACTAACGATATAAGAGTGACTGCAGCTGTGGTCTTCTTCATGGGTAGAATCGGCTTTCAGTTACAAAAATCTATAAGTACACATACTTTCCTGTGATTCTACCAATGTCCTTGTATAAAAGGCATACACTTGTATAAGTATGTAAATGTTGAGGAAGTAACTTCTCACTTTTTGTAATGTATGATGTAAATAACTGTTGAAATATTAGTGGTTAACATTTTGAATTAGAAGGTTACTGGTTGTAACTTGTAAGTTGAACACTTGAGCTCTCATATGGTAGTGATTTTACTATATTTATACATTGTATATTTCCTCATTATAGGTTTTAAAAAGAGACTTTTTTTCCTTGTATAACCTTGATGCAGGCTATGTACATTCGTGTTAAGCGCCAAAAGACAACCTATTTTCTGCAATGTGATGCAACTGAGAAAATATTAGACATTAAGCAAAAGTTGCATAACCTCATTGATCAACCAGTTAATGATCAGCGTCTAATTTTAGTTGCAAGCGGAGAAGTCTTGGATGATTCAAAGACATTGGCAGATCAAAAGGTGTTCGGCCTTCCTTTTTATGACAAATCTTATATAACATGATCTACAATAAATATATTATTTTTGTTTAGCCTTTCTTAATAGTACTTGACTACTAGGGATGACACAAGTCATTTTTGTATAAAAATGACTAGAGGTGGCAAAACGGGCGGGTTGGGTTACTGGTCAAAATGGGGAAATTTTATTTGGGTCGAAAAGGTTGGTTTGACATGAAACACTTTTTGTGCAATAGTATTATCTTTTTAACCCCAAGGAGAAGCCTAGTGGTAAAGTAGTTCCCAAGGTCAAATCTCGTAAGCTGCAGCTCCTTACGGCCACCTGTCACTGCCCAATAATCCAGAATTGTGGAGGGCTGGTGTTTGCTCGGTTCCATTGGTTTTCGGGGTACTTGTGGAGGCCCGGGTTTGTGTGCTGAGTCAAAAAAGTTGATTTGGATGGGATTTTCCTGCTTACCAAATTAAAAATAAATAAACAAATAAATAAACTATATTAATAATATACTAGTGATATTTTGCATAGATGATCTAGGGGTTTCATGCATTAAAAAAACATTTTGGGAAATTTTCAAGCTTTTCGAGCCATTTAACCCTTTTCCTTTTCTTTATTTTCTTATCTAGTTGACTAGTTAGAGATAAAATATAGCCCAAATAGCAGACGGATATCTGGGCTATTCTTCTGAACCTAGAACACCCACCCCCCCCCCCCCCCCACCCCCCCCAACCCTCCTTGCGGAAGTATGGTAACCTGAAATGTGGGCTGACAATTAATTAAATAATAGCTGCTCGGGTCAGGGGAGGCTGGATATGGGCATAATTAAATTGGGACCAAGGTGGTTCTAGCCTCTTGGATAGGATGGAGTTTGAGTGGATAGGGCATCGGTTTTCAAACCGAACCGGTTTGGGTCAACTCCGGTCAAAACCGGTTTTGACTCAAACCGGATCGGATTGAAACCGGTTTGGTTCGAAAAGAGTCCAAACCGGTCAAAACCGGTTTTCAAACCGATCCAAACCGGTTTGAAACCGTAGGATCTCAAACCGGTCCAATCCGGTCAAACCGAACCGGTTTTGTCAAAACCGGTTTTGACTAAACCAGTTTCCGGTTTGAAAACCGGTTCGGATCCCGATCTGGTTTTTTTGGGCACCTCTAGATAGGGGGAATGATTCCTGAACCTATTACAATCCCTAGTCCTTCATTCAGGTATTTTATTGACACTTTTCTTCCATGTCTTTATAGGTTGAAAACGACGCTATTGTGGCACTTGTGTTGAGAAAAGGTTACATTTCTCATCTTTTTCAGAAATGTTAATTGCTTGGTGCCTTCTTAATTCAATATCTTGGGCATATTTGCTTTGTTGAACACCTCTTGTGTTTGCAAGTCCCTATTCAGAAAAAATGTTCTTTCAACATTTTGCAGACTCCATTGCTATGATAAATCTGATCTCAAACCCAGATTTTCATTGTTCAAATTACTAAAATTGAAAAATATAAAAGGTGGCAAGATGGTCGGGTTGGGTACCACGGTACAACGGCTTTGGGTTGGCAGTTGACACAGGCCATCGCTAGTACGGGTTAGGTGGCCTTTGCGTACTTTCTTGTCCATTCTAAAGATAATTTATAAATAGTTATTACAATGATGACTTTAGATATAATATAAGTTCAATCATAATTTTTGGATAAAATTTGGTTAGGTGGTTAATAAGTAGACATCGAGTGACATTCTAACCCGTTTGACCCATTTGGCTGTTCCCCATTCAGTTGAAGGTTGGATTTGACCCATTTGAGATACAAACAAAATCCAAATGAACTAATTCTAAAGTAACTGGTTTGATATTACCGTTATTATGAAATGCCATCATGGTGCTAAAGTTACTGATGTTCTAAATGATCATTTCATGTTATTCTTTGTTTATGACTATTCTTGTATCTCTATCATGAAATTAACTTGGTTTTCTTACATTCAGATGATAATGAATTTGAGGATGTAAACATAGTGAGACCGGATGATTTTTATCCGTCCCGTGATGCTGACACTACCGGTAGTTGGTAAGGTAGTAGAAATCTGCCTGGAGCACCCTTTTTTCAAAAAAATTATGTAAAATTTATGAAATTGTAAACTTTATGTAAGCCTCATAATGCTACTGTTTATATCGAGATCTACCAGAACTTTATTGCTTCATTATTCATATTTTTCATTCCTTGGGTTACAGTAATTTTATATATCCCCCATCCGAAGCAAATTATATATCCGAAGAAAACACATTGATTTGTTATGATATCATTCAGGGAGTTGGTAGTTTTAGTTTGATATTGTTACAGTTTTCATATAAGATTCTAAAATATAGAATCGTTACAGTTTTCATATAAGATTCTAAAATATAGAATCGTTGGACGGAAGGAGTATGATAGAAATTGTTGTAGTCGACTTGGGTTGTGAACAAGATATCTCTACTGATATATCCAGCTACATGGGAGCGAATTTTCTAATGTACATAAATTTAAGACTAGTAAAGTTTTAGAACTTTGACGAGTTTTTAGAGTCTATGTATATGTATGTATGTTGGCTGATGGTTAAAGCTCATTTCATGGTCAAATTAAACTTATTTGATCAAAGCATAATTCTGAATCTTTTTGAGGAATTCAACTTTTTAATTTGTATTTCAATCTTCATTGACGGAAGCTTAAACATTTTTTGTTTACACTTGGTGCAACGGGAAACATATATGATATTTCCTTTTGTTATTAACTTCCATCTTTTTTTTTTCTTACCAGTTTATTTAATAAATTAAAAATCATAAGGTCCAACTAGTCAACCTGACTTAACTTCACGGCACGTTTCCACACATTAGAAAGAAATACAGAAATAGGTACGTGTCTCGTTTACTTAATCAATTACACGCCACTTGGTTGAGTCTTAACTTACTTCAAGTCATCAATTTCAAACATGTTCTAACTTAAGGTTTCCAGAAACAACCAAGACTAGCTTTCTTGTCAAATTTAGATATTACATGTGACACAAGAAATAGTCATCAGTGCAGGATGATCGTTTGAATATTAATCTTCAATAAGTAGTTCACATAAACAAGCAAAAGAAATTAAGATGGGAACTCAAGTTGTGATGTTAACATGGAATCAAACGATATCATTTATCATTAACAAACATAAGAGTGACATAGTTTAATTTCAGTTTTAAAATATTAATATTCTCTAAAAACACACCCTTAACCCTAGCAAAACATTTATGCTATAGGACTCAGAACTAACAACCTAAAAGTAGTCAAGCCTTATTACTTATTAGGTATCATTGAGCAAAAGACCTCTTGGTTGGAAGTTGGAACACACTTGAGTACTAAGTACTAACCCCACAAATTACCATAGATATAATACAACTTTTAATGCACGCATAATAAATCGTGTTACTAGCAAAGGTACTAATTTAAGTGCCAACATTAGTCAATACTTTGTGAACAAACTCCTTCACTTGGCCGAAAAGTTGTGAAGATTCGGGCAATTCTGGGAAGATATAGAAAGCGTGACACATGTTTGGGTAATCGAACAAGTATACTTCTTTCCCAGACCTTTTAAGCCACTCATAGTACCGTTTTTGCCAGTCATGTAAAGCGTCGAACCCTCCAATAACCACCATTGTTGGTGGAAAGTCTATTTTTGACATGTCTACAGCATTAGGCCCGCTAACATTGATTATTGGATGGTTCCGATTGAACCCTTCTCCTTGCGGCATAAACGCCTTCCACATCCAATCTGTTCGTTTTTTGGAAACTATTGGTGTTCCTTCGAGTCTTATCTCTGAGTCAGTCTCCCCCTCTCCACCAAAGAACGGCTGAATTGCCACTACTCCGATTACCTTCAAAATGATGCGTTATAACGATTTAGGCGTAATTCATTTTTAAATGGCATCATTTTATTAAGATAAACAAAACGATGTGAATTTGATCCCACCAACAAATAAAAGCAGGTGATTTGTACACCATCTGTTATAACCTTACAACAATAATTCATGTGGTATGATGTCATATATACAGTCACGTTAAACAAATCTCAATAATATATGACTAAAGTTCTTGTGACAGTGTTATTTTCAACCTATTATTAATGAAGTTAGATGCATTATGTATACAAGTAGCAAGAATACAGTGTTTGCAATAATGGGACAATTAATTACATCCCAGTTGGTAGTTGTAGACAGTGATAATATTGGTGATCAAATCAATGACAAAAAATGGTAACATCTTATCGTGAGACACAAATCAATGGCTATTTTTGTAAAGTATTATTTTAGTTGAAACCAACACAACCACACAATCCACACATACTTAAAATATAAAAAATCACACTCAAGTTACAAGTCTTTCTCACTACAAAATAGGAAAAAAGGAAAAGAAAACACGTTAAAGAACATTAATTATCAGTTTTTCATATAACTTTTTAGAACTTAATTCTTATGTACCGCCAAGCATGTAATTCTATGACGTTTACGTGAAGTTATATTACAAATAGGGATCAATTATGTAGATACTAAAAGTTGAAGGACTAAAATGTGAACTCTCTCTAATAACTTACTCTCTCTCTAATAATTAAAATTGGTAAGTTAACTACACTAATTTTATTACTTATTTCAACAGTCAAAGCGAAACAAACGGATTCACAAATTGTAATAATAATATAATATTTAGTCGATTAATGATCAATAAATATACCTTAAGATGTTTAAAATCGAATTCACAAGCTCTATGAGCAACATGATGAGCTAGGTTTCCACCAGCACTATCACCGGCGACAAATATCCGTGACAAATTCGCATTTTCCGGCAACGATTTTGATCTATTCACATCATCATCTAAAAATTTCAACACGTCAAAACAATCATCATGTTGCGCCGGAAACTTATGTTCAGGCGCAAGTCGATAATTCACCGAAACCACAACTGCAGGTAATTTCCTCGCAAACCTCCGGCCTACAAAATCGTATGCCGGAACGTCCGGTGACAGGAAGACGAATCCGCCGCCGTGAAAAAAGACGATCACCGGTAGATCCTCAGCGACGTGTTGTGTAGGTACGTAAACTCGGAACCATAGGTTCCGCGTCTGATCGACAACCACGTCGTGTGACATAACGCCGTTGACGGATTTTGGTGTTGCAGGGGAGCGGAAGTCAACTAAATTCATTAGACGACGGTTTACGGTGCCGTTTTTCCGGCATGATGCGTCGGTGAATGTGGATAGGACAGACAGTGCTATTCGTGTTTTCCACGGTAAGGAAAGTGACGGCGGCGGCGGTTTTCCGGTGGCTTCCATTGACGTGAAAGTATGTAGTGAAATGGATAGCGAGTGTGTGTGAAATATGTAAATCAACTTTGTAATTTATAAGAATAAAATATGATAAATATTATAATCACAAATTTTTTTTAAAAATTTTTTACTTAATGATATGGATCAATAATATAAAGAAAGATAAACAAATTTAAATTGTGATTGGTTCATCTAAATTTTTACATCATTTTGTGAACTTTATTTTGTGAAATGTATGTGGCTCTAGTATTCCTCATATAAATTTGTAATTTGTAAACAGATCGCATGAATACATTTTTTATACGTGTGTATGAAAAACGTGTTGAAAGAGGTTTTTGTATAGTCAATGATATTTTCACCATCAATTTTGATAAATCCATCATAACTGTGCATTAATAGGTAGTACTATGTACAATGTATAATTTTAATGAATTTATCAAAAATAATAATAAATTTATTATTCACCTTTTTGTATCTATTTTTGTTGTAAATTAGTTATAAAAAAAGAAAAAATGGATGCAGTGATATAAGTTTTTAAGGATAAATTTCTTGATATATATCAAAAGTTAAAAAATATGGTTGTAATTCTGACAAGATTGGATTTAAATACGAGTAGTTTAACTTCTTATTCACCCTATTAGCGTGTTTAGGATATAAGTAATTAATTTTGTTATTTTCTTAAAATTGTTTGAAAGACGAGGTCAAATGAGACAAAAATTATATGTTATTGTTTTTTTCTGTATACATCACTAATCATGTTTTATTATATCATACTTACTTTATAATATTATAAAAAATATAGTTAATAATATACAAAAAAGAATATAATAATATATAAATTATTACCTGTTTGTTTATTTTAAAAAATTAATAGATTAATGGTAATATTATAATTATTTAAAAACTTATATTTCTTCGTTGGAAATAGGAAACAGCTGAGTTTGGTAGTGATGAAATAAATGTGATTCTTTTCTTATTCATTGGCAATTAAATTTGAAGTTTTTTTCCCTTACTCATTAGCAATTAAATTTAGGACATCCATACCATAAATTGTTAAATTTAGGATCTATAGATTGAGAAATTATAAGTTATAGCACTAACTTTTATTAATATTTTTATAACATTTTAATATTGATACTTGTAAAACTTTAGTACAATTAAGTAAAAAAATTAAAAAAAAAAAAAGAAGAAAAGAAAGGTTCTTACACCATTTTATGATGGTTTGTAAATAAACTATGGATACGGATGCTCTTAGTGAGTTTCGACATGACTATTTTTAGTGATTGAACGACATTGTGAGTAAAACCCTACAGTAATATTCAGCTAGTAAAGCTCTATTTTGACACCAAATTTCCATCAGAAAATAATTGAAAGAATTACTGACGAAATTTATACTATTTAACATGTTTTATTATTTTCTGTTACAAGAGAAAAAAGTTACAATTATTGTTTGGAAAAATATACCTATTGACACATAAATCAAATTGAGATTGAATCACTTGATGATTAACCTATAGGTCGGGTTTGGGAGACACGAGTTTTATCGAACTGATCATTCAAAATTTGGTAAGCTGTCAAGAAAAATCGACCTATAGATGCATAGCAAACTATAAAACTATGCATATTACTCATATCTACCTTTATCTTAATAAGAAAAGTATTGCCATATAAGGATGGGGTTATAAGTTATAACATGTTAGGTGTTGGTATAAGCACATTAGGCCACTCTCTTATTTAATTTTGATATAAATGTTACAAACAGTAGTTGGGTTGGTGGGGCTTAACCATAATCATTCAATTAAACATCAACAAAAAAGTAAATGAATAAATAAAAAATAGTCACATTACTTGTATAACACCGTGAAAAAGAAAAATCAACCGATTTTTACACGAGAACTTACTAGTATATAATTAAGAAGTGGATTAATGTGTAAATAAATGATAGAAGTTGTCATCTTTTATTTTAATTTCCATTTTTCGTATTTAAAAAGTGACTTTTTCCATTCGTTTATTAATCCAACGTAGGTTATTCACTACACTCCAAAATCAATTAAACTTCGCGCTTAAGTATTCACCGATAATATTGCCAAATCGCAATCGTTGAGCCGCAAATTTAATTAGTTTTAACCTTGAGATTTCTCGATCATGATTACAGTTGGACTTTAATTAACGATCTTTCAGTATAGGAAATACTTGGACCACTTGAAAAGACGGAAGCAATTGTAATTTGGTTTAATTACTTAGAATGGAATCTATATTAATATAAAATATTTATTTACTTTTTTACTATTTAAAATTAAGTAAATTAAATTTTATATATGAATTTCCTTTTTAACTTTTATCATTATTCGATAATATTATTAATTTTACATTCATATTCATGCGATGAATGTAAACGAGATTAATATTATAACATACATAAAGAATTCATCAAGGAAGGCTAATATTTATAACATCAATTTTGATTAACATTTGTTGAATTTTATTTTTTTGACAATTGTATTAGTGAAAGTAAGTTGTTTCGTAATAAATGTTGATATTAATATTATTGTTTCCTCCGTTCTCAAAAGAGTATTTCTCTCCAGATTTCTCCGTGTATATATATAAATAGGGAAATGATATATAAGGAAGCTTCAAATCTTGGGGAATGAGGGAATCAAATCTTAGCTCTTAATTTTTTCATAAATAAATATTTTTAACATTCATTTGTGATGAATGTTAAATTTTAAAATTATTAGTAATTTTTAAAATTCATTTATAATGAAATTAATGGTTGAAATTTGCTTATCTCTTTCCCTAATTATTTTGTTTCCCTCTTAATTTCCACCCTAGATAAATATATATATAATATATAGTAGGTTCGTTTGGTGATCTACATCCCGTTTCCACCTACATTATCATACCTACCGAATCACTATTCCGGTTGACATTTATTGAAGGTAAAGAAATAAATCACTGCAGAGATTATTTATTATCTTTTACCTCGAGGAAAATATAACTTTATTAACTACAAAAAGTTGGAAAAAAAACAAGAGTGATTGCCAAACTTTAAAACAATTAATGATATTCTGGTATACCCTTGTGTCCAAGAAAACAATAGTTTCACCAAAAGTCTCCACAAGAACAATGACCATATTTAAAATATGAAACCTATTGTAATCTCTCACAACAATAACTCTTTCAGTAATCTTGGATACAAATTTAGTGAGTATGACAATCTATACAGACTCGAAGATTTTTTATGATCCGAATCTCACTTTCTTCTTCGGTGTTCAATAGTCCAAAAGCAATGATCGCTAATCTCTCGCTATGAACATTCACCATTATTTCCTTCTCTTCCTCTTCAATATCATGCTATGCTGTCACTGTATCTGTCTGAAATCCAGCTTCCCTCATCTTACCCATTAATTTCTCCAGCATTGCGTAAATTGCTTCTGTTTGTTCATGAGATCGTTTTCCAGATGTGAATACATGTGGGATTTTATTGATTTCTATTAAAGTACAACCAGGAGTTTTAGCAAGATTTTGATTCTTGATCACCTGCCTACCTGAAGCAGCCTCATGATAATTCTTGTCAGCAGTGTATATATTGGACAGTAGGACATGATAACCAACATTTTCAGGATCTAATTCTAATAACTTATCGGATGCTATTCGTGCTAAATCAGTGTTCTTGTGTGTTTTAAAAGCACCAAGCAGTGCTCCCCATATAGCAGGACCGGGTCAACAGGCATTTTGTTGATAAAAGTTAACGCCTTTTCTAATTCTCCGGCTCTACCAAATAGGTCAACCATGCAAGCGTAATGCTCTGGTAAAGGTTCAAACCCATGATCCTGAACCATCGAGTCGAAAATCTGCTCTCCTTCTTTTACCAATCCCGCATGGCTACAAGCGTATAAAATAGAAACAAAACTAATGCTTCCGCATTTGGCGTACATATCGATTAAAGCAGTTGAGACATAAACATTGGACTCAAGAAACTCTTTGCTTGCTAAATTATGAACCCATTTTCCTAAACTTAAAGCACCAAGCTGAGCACATGCTGAAAGAACACTAGTTATAGTTGTAGGATTTGGAGGTATTTTAAAATTTTGCATTTCTGGGATGAGCGAAATTGCCTTATCGGTTACTCCATTTTGAGCATAAACGGAAATCATAGCATCCCACGCTGCTAAGCTTTTATCTAAAGATTCGTCAAATAGGTTTCTTGCTGAATAAATCTCGTTAAGTCAACTGTAGACGGTTATTAATGCAGTTGCAACTGATGTTCTCGAAACTAAACTAGACTTTAAACAAAAACTATGAATTGGCACTAGTCAGAATCAAGTGACCGAACGGATAGAACACAAGAATCAAACCAACCACAGTGCTTGAATTATCTCGTTGCTGCGAAACCAGCATTTCAGTAAACAGACCAACAGCGTTTTCCATCTGTCAGTTATAACTAAACCCAGAAATCATAGCATTATAAGCTATTACATCAGGGCGTTCAATCTGCTAAAAAAAAACACATTGCAGTCAGAATATCCCCACATTTTGCATACACTGATATGAATCCCGTAAGAACATGAACATGCCAATGAAACCCAACATTGATCGATAAACACCCAATGGCCATTCCCAGTTTCAACTCCATCAATTCAGCAACGGCCGTAAGAACAACAGCAAAACTAGTTGAATCAAAGCGCCTCTCTTTTATAACCAAATCCGTAAAAACCAACAATGCTTCATCAAAACACCCATTTTTAACCAAGCCCGATATCATAGTATTACACAACATAGTATCTCGCTCAGGCATTTTATCGAACAATGCATACCCCAAATTACGAAAATTTAGATACATGTCGACAATAGCTGACCCAACAAATAAATCCAAACCAACTCTACCAATAACCGCCTGCCCGTGTAGACACAATCCCAAATTCTTACTTAAAAGCTTTTATGCAGCTGAGATAACAAACGAGTAAGTAAAACTATCCGGTTTAATTCGCATTTTCACGCAATTTGCGATAAACTGAAAGCGAATTTGAATGATCGTATTTACGTGAGAAACCCCGGATTATGACATTGTATAGAAACAGATCAGGGTTTGGAAACGTGGAACAGATGAGGGTTGCGTTGGAAATGGACCCGAAATCAGAGAGTTTTTGGATGAGTTTTATGATTGTGGCTAAATCGGTGTTGAGGTTGTTGACGAACATTTTGATCGTGGGTTTACCCGAGATGGGATTGCGTTTATTAATTTTAGAAAAAAGTTTCGGTCACGGTTTGCTGCGATGGTTCTGGAAATCATTCTGGTTGTTTTGGTTTTAATTTTTGGCGGGAAGGAAATGGTGTCTAATGGTATGCTGTGAATTGATAATTGTAGACTTTAGTTAACCGAATAATGACTATTTAATTTATGATCGTTTATATATATAAAAAATGCTGTAAATAAAATTCTTATCGAATTTGTGAACAAATGGTCATTACAACTTTAGACGATTAAGTTAAAAAATAAACTGTTTAAGGTTTAAATTTTAGTCAGATATCGATACAAAAAACATTTTGGAATTTTAT
Source organism: Logfia minima (assembly GCA_963921325.1). Taxonomy (NCBI): domain Eukaryota; kingdom Viridiplantae; phylum Streptophyta; class Magnoliopsida; order Asterales; family Asteraceae; genus Logfia; species Logfia minima. Next base: position 36,591,116 of record OY992767.1, read on the forward strand.
AAAATGACAACAAAAAATGTCAAATATAATTAACATAAAATAAAAATGTCATACAGTTCATTATATGTATATATCCATTATGTTCCTCTTTAAAGTTGTAAAGATAAAAGGACTAAACATTCAAATTATGACCACATTACCCTTAAGGCCTTAATATTGTGAAGAGGATAGTTTTTTGTTATAAAAAAAGTAAAATACATATTTAAGTGATCAAAAAAGCGTGTTGGATACTAAGGTGACACGTCTATTGTCCCTTGATATAGGAACTTGATTGAAATTAAACTTAAGCTTGATTTACTGAAAATAACCATCTTGTAGATTTTCAAGGTTATTTGACCTTTCCCGTCAAACTAGTTAAATCAAGCTTAGTTCTCATATATATTTTCGAAGAAGTCCTCTATAGATATGTTCAACCTATTTGCCTTTCAGAATTGAGCTACTTAATCATCATCAAAATCATATTTGCAGCCACAGTTGTGAGTATATCTGCTTGACACTAATTGTTTTCAAGCTAACAAAAAATGTAAATGGGTCAACGTGATCAGTAGATACCTCAGTTTGGCCAAACAAACCCATTTTGAACCATTACTCGCCCATATTGCCACCTCTAAAATTATTACTAGATGGTAACATTTGAATAACAGTCAACTTTACCAAAAGTGAAATAGGTAGCAGACATCAAACTCTTCTTCAATATGCAATACATGGAAATAGGATCCAGAACAAAACAAAACGTATCCATAGTTGAAGTACTAGAAATACTACAAAGCATCCAAGGGAAAGTTCCTACAGCATGCATGCTTAATCCAAGCTTCTTACTCGTCTTCCTGGCTTCGTAGCCTTGCTAATTTGTTGGTAACCACAATATCTAGCTGTGCTGCCCGTTCCACTATATCCTTCCTTTTGCGTGTAGATACATTGTGTGCAATTTCAGCACAGTACGTCCTGTAATCAAAACAAGTAATTACAAACCACTTTTTATAAGAGTATGGAAAAGGATACTGAGACGCAACTATTAATCAGGTTGGGATCAAAAAGGTACTTCTGCTCCATCTGAACAGGTCTGATTGACCCGAAATACTTATGGTCTAACATTCTAATTTCTAACTATTGTTCAAAATAGCATCATATATGAATATATATGATCACAAAAACGATATCACATCAATCAAAATCTAAGTGTCTATATACAGTGATTTGGAAGGTCTTATGCATTAGATCAAAACTTTCAACTGAGATGGAATGAATTACCTATTGTGCATCATAAGGACTTCCAACTCTTTTGCATTGTGCACCACAAACTTCTTGAAACCATTTGGGAGAAAGTGGCGAGTTTTCTTGTCTGATCCATAACCAATGTTGGGCATAAGAGTTACTCCTTTAAACTTCCTTCTCACTCGGGAATCAATACCCTTGGGCCTACGCCAATTTTCCTGTAATAAAAGATCCAGAATTGAGTGCAAGAATCAACCAATAAACGGGTCTTAACCATAAATATATGTTCATCCAATATGATCAGACGATGCAATATATCCATTACAATGTTGATCAAAATTCTATTTGTGCTAATTAGGATAATAAAAGAGCAAGAAAGCTGCAAAGCGTACCTTGACACATATTTTCCAGTCACTTTGGGGCCTCTTAAACTTCTTGACCCGCTTCTTGACGATCTTCTTATCCAGCTTCGGGACAGCCATTGGGTTCTTTTTATAACATAATAAAAAATGGTTATTTCTACCTTAAAAAAGTTATGCTTAACACAACAACACTTTTGACAAAAGTCATACGAGATCAACTTAATAGTGATTTGTTCTTAAGGTTGTATCTTGCGGTTTTGTAAAGTTTGACAAATGATCAAACTCAATAAGAAGTTCTACAGCCATAAGTTTAGATACTCTCTACATCAATTTACCGACAAAAAAAAAACAGACAAGGCTAATTTAACCATAATAGTTCAATGCATATGTTTTTAGCTTTCATTTCAAAATGTTACATTATCTTATACACATAATTTCAAATTTTAAATTTTTTCATAAGAGCTTGTCCAATTTAGTCAAAATTTAACAAATGGTTAAGCTAAAATTTAGGGCTTAGAATCATTACAGCATATACTGTAACTAATTTTTAGGCTTCAACAAGAGTTTTAATCATTTTATAACAGCAAACAGTTTTTATTAAAATTAATACACAACTATTAATATTTTAGCATTTTAAGTAAATTATTCACCCAATCATCACCTTGCCATAATTCTACAACAATCAGCAATTTTCATAATTTTTTTATAAGACAAATCACATACAGATTACCATTGCAAATAAAAACAATACGGAGTACAAAGCTAAATATTTGAACCACAACAATCGAATAATATAGTTCGTGATAACTAAAAACAAATATACAACATTCGTGTATGTGCGCTAGTGATCGAACGATAATGAAAGGATGAGAGGTTTCAAACCTGTGCAGTTGAGTGGTGTGATGACGATGAACAGCTCGTTCACAGTTGAAGAAAGTTAGGGTTTATAGAGTGTTTGATAATGTATGGGCCGAATATTGTAATGCGTAACCCAATTATTCACAGTATGTGTAGGCCCAAATTACTAAAAAATCATATTTATGGTTTACGTCTATTTAGATTTATTTATTTTTCTAGAATAACAACTTCATTTTTTAAATTTTCTTTTTAATGTAGACATAATAATTTGTACTACTAACACGTGTCATGAAGTAATAGTTTTTCAACCTTTAATATCGTCAAAAAAAATAAAAACGATAAACGTGAATTTTAAAAAGCTAGCAATAAAGTATAAAATGTTTATCAAAACACTTGTTAGACACATTTTTTGTTTTACTCCATATACCTCTTTTTGACTTGATTTTCTTTCCCAAATTATATAATTATCATATATATATTATCATACATAGTAACTTAATCTATAAAGTTCAGCTCATAAAGACGATGAACATACTTTGACATCTCGTAACACCAATCTTGATCACAAGTATTTTTTCCTTACACATAAGATTAAAGACATTGCAGTTCAAATCAAAAAGGGTGGTGGTGGGGCTGGCAGTGGCGGCGGTTGGGGTGGTGGTACCGTCAGCAGGGGTGCTAAATCAAAAGGCACTAGACTACCACCTATAGACTTGAAACAGGTTTTGCAGTCGCTTAAATGAAAAAATAAAATAAAAATAATATTAATTTTATTACATAAGTTCATCTAATGATATAGCTTATTGATTGATTGATATTTTTGCTATTTGTAACCAAGTGATTTCCGGGTCTGGATCCTACACCTACAAATATCAATAAAAAGATAAAGTTCAAAAGTCTACAATTTTCTAAAAATTGGTCATTCTTATAACATTCGTCTTGTAATATATATGTCTATGTCTATGTCTATCTTTTGACTTTTGTTAGTTTTGATTGCCATAACGTGTGTAATTTATGTTTTCTAAAAGGCAACCATCGTATTACGTTAGGTTTTTCCTTTTTAAGTAAATATGATATGATTTATCAAAACGATTTGTGAACCAAATCAAATTTATATGTCCGATTCACAAGTCGCCCAATAAAATAGACAACTTGTTAAATAAAAGTCAAATATGTTCACTTTTTATGTTATGCCATGCGGCCGAACATACGTATAGAACTTAAATCCATCAATCAATTTATATACTTACACATCCGTATTTAATTTAATTAGATATATATGAAAATAAAAGGAGATTTGCAGTTATTACGAATAAGTCAACCAAAATTCGATGATAGTTATCCCACGTGGTTGAACCCATTTCACATATTTCTTTAAATAACGATCATGACATATTTAACTATAGATCATTCTAATTCAAGTGACAAATATTACTATATCCACACCTTTCGTATGGTTATTCAAATTCTGTAGAAAAAATAATAATAATAATAATAATTAATAATTTTATAAAAAAACAAAGTTGTTTGGTACTACGTATATTATTTTGTCAAGAATACAAGATCGCCCTAAAACAATATAACGTCTAAAATAAAAGTCGTAAGGCCAATCATTTATTTGTAAACGTATCCAAGTCTCCAACCATTATTTGCTCATCTTCAGATATGCACTTTTCTTTTACAAGTTCTCATCGATCTCCAACTTTAAAATCGTTGATATCATAACTTTTTATACTAGTTTGATTTATCATTCTACACTATATTAATTTTATTGAATTTTTTATTTATTTATAAAGTTAATTATTAATAACTTTATTGAAGAGATACGATTCTTTCAAAAAACAATGCGTATTTTAGAGCCATAGTTAAGGTGGATTTCTCCGAATTAAAATGATTTTGAAATAAAGGTCGTAGATGTCCTAAACTTTAAACAATATATCCTCTTCTTTTTGTTAATAACAATAATAATATATAAATCTAAATTAACAAGATGCTACGAATTACATCAACCACAAATGATACATCTTACCGACACGATTCTAAAATATCACCGTCCCTAAGATCCTAAGACAACATCTACTCTAAAACTTGATTTGGAAAAACAACCTTAGCAAACTACCACGACCACAACGGCCCTAGTAATATATACACATTCAAAGGAGAAACTCATAATTCAAACCTATTATTATTTTATTTTTTCAAATGAGATTGATTTTTTTTAAATATATATAATATACAATTTTTTTGTATGATACATATTAAAAATTTTATGATGTGTATCACATATTTAAAAAAAAAAAAAAAGATTATTTCATATTAAAAAGTGTAAAATTATAATTATTTTAATAAAATTTTCTTATCCAAAATTAATCTTAGCATCCAAAATAAATATATTTTTTACCATTTCTACAGTAACAAGATAATATTCCTATTAAATTTTTTCCCTTAAATTATATCTAACAATTTACTCACACCTGCTAGAATCAACTCATAACTGTGTAAAACGTTTAGAGTTTAGAACGATTACATTCACTAAAGATCTAGTTTACCCCCACAAAATTAGCAACACTAAACATATTTAATTTTATTTTATTGGTACGTTTTCCTATAAATCCAAGCGTCACACACCGTCCATTCTCACATATTGTCATTCTCCAACACATAACCTTCTGCCATATTTACACACACTACACACTTTCAAGTTTTAACAAAATCTTCAATTTTTGTTCACCTTTGTAAAAAATAACAACAAAGCCACTTTAACTTTCATATTTTTAGAAAAGGGTCATTGGAAAATTTTCAAAAAAATATAAAAATGAAGCTAGCAATGAAGGAATCAGTGATAGTAAAACCATCCAAAACGACACCGTCTCAGCAAATATGGACCTCAAATCTTGATTTAGTTGTGGGTCGGATTCACATATTAACCGTTTACTTTTACAAACCAAATGGGTCTTCAAACTTCTTTGATTCCATAGTTTTAAAGAGGGCCCTCGCCGACGTTTTAGTTTCTTTTTTCCCGGTGGCCGGACGGTTAGGTAAAGACGGTGATGGCAGAGTTGTAATTAATTGTAATGGTGAGGGTGTGTTGTTTGTGGAAGCTGAAGCTGATTGTTGTATTGATGATTTTGGTGAGCTTACTCCGTCGCCGGAGTTACGACGGTTGGTGCCGACGGTGGATTATTCCGGCGATATCTCTTCTTATCCGTTATTTATTACACAGGTGTATGTCGGTTAAGTAGTTTTATTTAATTTTTAAATACAGCCCCTGAAGTTTTGCTTTTAGTAATTTTAGCACTCTACAAGTCACAATATATCTCTGTTATTTGAGCTAAATTAACTCGTTAAAATCTGAAATAATAAACCGTTGAATACGAAGTGTTATGTAAATAATCTAGTGATTAGTGACGTAAACATGTACTTTATTATCATAATATGAACAGTTTAAATAAAAGTTAAATGTCAATAAATAACTAGCAAATTATAAACCCTGTAATTAAACTTGGCATTATATTTTGAGAGTTTGATTGAAAAATATCAAATGTTAGAGGTCATAATTAGTATTTTTAATAATTAGCAGGGTGTTCAATAAAAGAATTTAACCGTGAATTTACTTACTTCTTTTGGATATTGTCAGCGTTGGTCCGCTGAATGCATGTTACCACGGTAGTCTTATCATCGTCAAGTAAATGCTCATCTTGTAAATTGTACAAGTATTTGAAGCATATATTTTCACATGGTACAAGTCTGGAAGATACTAGAACAGTTTTTTACTACTTCTTTTTCTAATTAACTTTACAATCAATATATGTTATATTCCTGTTTATATGATGGTATGTAATTGATGTATTAGAGATATTTTCATATAGTATAAAGTTTGTAAATTTTAGCAAAATTACATGTAAGTACAAGCAATAGACATCTTCATGTGTATTTATGTTTCGAATTTGTTTCGGTTTTAGGTTACACGGTTCAAGTGTGGTGGAGTTTCTTTAGGCTGTGGAGTGCACCATACGTTATCAGATGGACTCTCATCACTTCACTTCATCAACACATGGTCCGATGTAGCTCGAGGCCTATCGGTTGCAATCCCACCGTTCATTGACCGCTCGCTTCTTCGAGCTCGTGATCCACCATCCTCTGTGTTTGACCATGTCGAATACCACCCACCACCGTCACTGATTACTCCGTTACACAAAGAAGAAAATGTATCACAATCGAAGTCCGCTTCAACCTTAATTCTACGGCTCACACTCGATCAAATTAACAATCTTAAATCAAAGGCTAAAGGCGATGGGAGTGTGTACCATAGCACATACGAGATCCTAGCTGCTCATCTATGGCGATGTGCGTCCAAAGCTCGTGGACTATCAAATGATCAACCAACTAAATTGTATGTGGCAACCGATGGACGGTCAAGATTAATCCCTCCACTTCCTCCGGGCTACCTTGGAAATGTCGTTTTTACAGCCACTCCTGTCGCTAAATCGGGTGATTTTGTATCTGAATCTTTGGCGGACACGGCCAGGAGGATTCATAATGAGTTGGGTAAAATGAACGATGAGTATCTTAGATCGGCTATCGACTACTTGGAGTCGGTAGCTGATATTTCAACCCTTGTTAGAGGGCCGACTTACTTTGCGAGTCCAAATCTGAATGTAAATAGTTGGACTCGCTTACCGATATATGAATCTGATTTCGGTTGGGGTCGACCTATTTTCATGGGACCCGCAAGTATACTCTACGAGGGTACGATTTACATCATACCGAGCCCTGGCGGTGATCGAGGTGTTTCGTTGGCAGTTTGCTTGGACCCCGATCACACGGCTCTGTTTAAAGAATGCTTGTACGCTTTTTAGTTGAGCAAAATAAATATCAGAATGATAAATGTACTAACATTTTAAAGATTTATTAAAAATAGGTTAAAACATCATTGTAAACTGAGTACATGTTAGCTGCAAATAAAGTGTGACATCGAAAGCACCACTTACCCTGAAAAGAATTATAAATGTTACTGTTTGGTGCTATAAATGTAGGTTCTAGACAGAAATCACACGGTTTTTGGTCTACTTATACGAATAGCATGATTTGTTATTTTCTTTGGTAACTGATTTTATTTTTTCTTCTAGAACATTGAGTTTTTGCTGATAATAAATCAATAATGCAGCAGCTATGTACTTATTTTGCTATAAAACAAAACGGTCTAGACTCTAGTTTCTAGAAACCTAGCTATCTTCTTTGTTTAGTGTATATTTAAAGCTTAATCATGTTTGATTTATGTATCAAAAGTTCAATGAAATAAACGTCTTTAAGTACTTTGTTGTATAAGTTTGTATTTATTACTCTTATTAATTATGGAGTACTTCTTGTATAATGGATTGTATTACTATCGGCTATGAGCACTCCAGATTAAAACATTTTGTTACGATGTCAATTGCCTAGGTATTGATATTTATTAGAAGATGTTGATATATTAATTTTGACTGGACGCCTAGAACAACAATTTAACTCACATTAAAGAAAAGTACACATTAAGTATTTTATTGGAGAAACTAATCAAAGCTCTCATTTTGACTAAGTTTACGAAATGGAATGAACAAAATAAACGACGTGTGTATGATTTTCAACGGAATAGTTTAGATAACCTCTTCAACATAGCCTAACTCAAAGACCTAATATAACTGACTTTTAGTTATGAGACCTAATTGAAATTCTTTTTCATGCTTTCACGGTATGAAACAATAAGAACGATTGATTGGGAGACGGATTCAAATGTTGACAGCATTGGATACTACCTCATTTACTGTAAACCAAGGTACTTCAGTATTCGACTATTCGTGATTTGAATGAAAGAGTGTGGAAGAAGTATTTAACTTTGTTTACAATGATGGTTAACGATCACACCATGACAGAAGTATTTAACTTACTGGCACCTAACCATGATTGCACCCGTATTAGTAGGCCGATGGTTAATAAAACATTATGTGGTCCATGATCCCTTGGGTTGGCATCTACAAACATATTCAGCTAAGGACCACACGGATAATAGAGATAGATACATAGTGTTTCTTATGTTTAAGCAAGTATACACGATGGCACCTAACAATCTTAAAATCTTAGACAAACCCTAAACGCTAGGTTAACGTACACTGCATTTATGTAAATTGACGACATGGTACATTACACAGGCTATTTAATGATATCTTTCTAAAGTGATATTTTTGTAATTGAAGAGGTAAGGTCGAGCTACTTTGCATGTCATAATCTGAATGTAGTATCATAGTACTTAGAGAGGAGTCAATTTCTACCCATATACCTATTAATGAGTGAACCTTATGTATTATTTTGAACATGTCAAATTATTCAAAAGGGAAATTTAGCTAAATGAGTTGAACAGGTGAAAGGCAGAAAGCAGATTTATAATACATAGAGATAGATTTATTTACAAAAATATATTATTAATCTAAAATAGATTTAACACGTTATTTAACTGAGCATTTATAATGGACAAGAGAGTGATTTCATAAGCCATTTCAACCCATATTACAAAATGATTCATTTTAACCCGTTACCCAACCTACCAACCACCAAGCTTGCCAGTCACCCAAAAGACCCGACAGAAAAGGCTTAAACTCCAGTACGCGCTTACAATTAAGATTAACATGAAAAGATTAAGGACTTGATGGTTTTGAGTGGTTTAGGAATTGTTCAAGGTAAAGAATCTAGCTTTTCAAGAAAAGTGGCGATCCAAAAAAATTCTAGTATATTTAATTGGACCAAAATATGTTTGCTATGATATTTGTCATGCTAACTTAAATATATACTACAATAATTAACGAGGCTAATGTATTTGCTATGATATTTGCCATGCTAAATCAAATAGACAAATACAATGATATATCAAATACGGAAGGCATACGATTTAAAATGCTCATCGATTCATCATACATCCTCCAGTGACCATATTTTTCAGTATGAAAAACTGACCTGTGATAGCGACAATCAGGCTGCATCTGAAGGTTCTTCAGATTAGCCAATTTCGATGTAAATCTTTATCGTGGCTAGTAATATTGACACACGCCGATAAATCCAAATACTCGAGGTCTTGACACCCTTTAGAAATCATATAAAGTCCTTTTGGCTGAATAATTTATTAGTTTGTTAACTCGTGTTTAGTTTAAATTTTTTAAGTTATATTCACGCGCTATAATATCGAATCATCGAATCATATCAATATATTTTAACATTTATGGTTATGATGTTATGACACATCATATGAAAAGATACTTGCCATAAAATTAATAGAAATGAAACATGTCAAATTTAGTCAATACTCAAAACCCAAAAGCTCTATTATTAGGAAACATGTAAAGCAGGTAATTAAAATCTCTGTATTATTAGACCATTCTCAATAACTGACGCGTCAGTAGCGTGTCAGTTGAGACACGTTAACGTCACATCAGTACCTTCCAAACTGATACAAAACTGACACACAACAGACACACCCATGTCAACACTGACGTGTCACTTTGATTTCTAGACCCCACAAACATTTAAATAAAAGAATTTAATTCAATTAAAAATATTACATTAATTAATTAAAATTAAATATTATATTAGTTAATTAAAATTAAATATTAAAAATACATGTCCAAATATATATGGCCCAAATGCAAGCCCAAATACAAGGAAATGCATGTCAAATATATTTAAAAATGAAGGCCCAAATATTCTTAAAAATGCAAGCCCACAAGTTTGTTACCCACTGTCCTACTTCTTCTTCTTCTTCTTCGTTCTTCCTGTTCCTACGCAGCCCTCATTTTCTTTACCTGAAATGAAGAAGAGGAAAAAAAAGAACAGAGGAATGGTTGAAAAACGGGTGTGACCCCACAAAAAAAACCGACATTGTCTCTCTTCCTCGTCGCCAAACCCACGCAAGAAACTAATGCAGTCAACCGACGCGCCAGTGCCAACGGCGTCGGTCGGCCGACGTGCGTCGGTTTCGTTTATGGTCTTATTGCATACAAACTCCTAACTCTCTTGTTTAGAAAACATAATAGATTAAAAATTGTTTCGATAAAAATTTAATTAACCATATTTAACAGAATGATTTTAACATTTGGGTGTCTATTTTATATATATAGAAAAAGGTGTTTAGGGTCAAGTGGTTAACCCAACAATTACCTTGCCCATTTCAACATGTACTAAATTTATCCATATTTATCTGAATTATGAAGTTAAAGGTACACAGTAAACATAAAGGTAAAGCTTAAACTCCGGTACACATTAACAATCATATAATGATATATACACAATGAAGATGTTTATAACACAACAAACAATATAGTACAACACCATTACATTGAAAAGCAGATATGCAAGTAATGTAAGAGATAAACATATTGTAACATCAGAATACAAGCAAGGAACTCCATCACGTTTCCTTGCCAAATCAAATACGAAAAGCATCCGTTTGAAATCGTTCATCATACAACCTCCAATGGCCATATCTCTCAGTATGAAAAACTGACCTAGGAATATAAAAATTCGGCTTCTTCAGATTTTTCATATTGGTCAACTTCGCTGTATAATTTGCAATATCCCGGCTAGTTACATTGACACACCCCGATAGATCCAAGTACTCAAGATTTTTACACCCTTCAGAAATCAAAGCAAGGCCTCGAGCAGTTAACTTGGAGAATCGAAGTTCAAGATGAAGGAGTTGAGGCATTAAGTTTCCAATTGCAGCAGCTTCTGAGTCGCCATCTTGGGGACACGCATTTAGATAGCTTGTGGGTACGATTCCTATGTGTTGTGAAGGGTCTAGCCAATTCATTAGGTTACGTTTAAGAATTAGAATGTTGGTACATTTTCTTCCAAGCATGACTAGAGATTCATGAGAAATTTCGTAGCAATAGCTTATGTCGAGTTCTGTAAGTTTGGGGCACCCAGATGCTAGCTTCACGATTGATTCATCAGTAATATTTGGGCAGCTCTTGATCGACAATACTTTAAGGTTAGGGCACCTGTCGAGCATAGTTAAGTAAAAAATATATGTTACACAAACATGTGCCAAAAATTAAAAGTTAGATATATAGAATATGAACTTTTTAAGTTGTAAATTTGAATTTTGAGGATGTTTGATACATTTTCAGACAATTTGTTTATACTATCATGAAAGTAACATAAAATTCAAAATTTATCAAGTTAGGTTATATACTAATTTATCTTAAAAATAATTGCTCTAAAGCCGAGCTGAGTTTTATAATTCAGTCAAGCAATGTGCCCTAAAAATTAATCCAGAATTTCATACAAACCCTAGCTCATACAAACTACAAAATTGATGAAATCATAATTATAAAAAAGCATATATACCTTTCAGCAACTAGTGAAATTGCGCGATCGGAGCAATGCCTAACCCTAATTTCAGCAAGACCTCCATCGCTCCAATTGACAACTGATTGAATCATATTATCAATTCTCCTTTCAAATTCAGGATTCCACCATCGAACAGATGCAGATTGACGCGATTCAAAAGATAATTCGAGATCAAAAACAGAATGAAGAGAAGGATCCTTGGAAACCTGAAACCATGATTTGCAAACAAACATGGTGGATCTCCATCGATCTTCGAAATCGAGACGGGTCAGGATGTTGAGAAGAATCTCTTGTGTTAAATCGGCCCAGTCGGATTGTTCTTCTTCGCGGTGGTTGTTGGTGTCGGCCATCTGCAGTTTGGTTGGTTGAATTTGATGGTTTTCAGTTACAGTATTTATTTGTTCATATTTATTCGTGTAAAATGTATAAAATCGCGGGTTCAACGACTTATCCGTTTATCCAGACACGTGTCAGTTACTAATTTCATCCAGATTTTAGTTTCCCGTTTGAAGTAAAAATGACAATATTTGACTTTTTAAGAAGCTATGGAATCAAACAAAAGCCGTGTATGTGAGTAGAAAAGATTTACTCATTAATGATGGATTAGGTTAAAAAGGTTAACCAAAAGCCAAATTTTAAGACACAAGAGCTAAAATGTCTTGGAATTTCGAATTTTCGATAGGGTCCAACCACAAAGGAGCATGAACATTGTTTCGGTAATTCAAAGTTTTAAAAAGAAACACGAAAGTAGAAAGGCTGTTATTTACTGTTTGGGATAGTATGATCGATGCCCTGTTATCCAACCTTCTTTTGCATTATATGCTTTTGTCAAGATCCAGCATCTATTTGCTCGAAATTGAACTAGAACTTAAGTTGGCGCTTGAACTGCTTTCCCAATATTTCTTCTTTCCTCCATTGTTGCAGGGTGCTGGACACATAGGTATTCTTCGAAGGCAAAAAGTTAAGCTCGATAAGTTGAAATTGGTTTGACGTACTAACAGAAAAGAATCTAGCATTTCTAGAAATGTGGTGGTTGGAATAGATTCTAATACAACCCGATTCTGCTATAGTGTTTATCATGCAAAGTATATTAATTAGGTAATTTTTATGAATAGTTCCGTGATGGATAAGGGAGATGCATTTAATCCTAAATCAAATACAATGATAGAAATCGATTTCGGTAAAATTTCAAAGAAAACATAATACCCATTAATCCATGAATGAGTCAATTTGAGTTATGTATTATCTTAAACAAGTATAAAGTGTATAATCAATGCATACAACCTTATATATCGTTTTAATTTATATAAATTTAGATAATTTATCCAGAAATATTGTTCTGGATATCAAAATCAACTCATTCGGAATTTATAATTGAGAAAATAGTGATTGCCTATCAAATCAACCCATTTTGACACATACTACATAATGACCAGTTTTGATCGTTAACCAACCGGCATTACCTACCCATTTTGCCTACATAAGAGTAAAGCAAAGTCTTAAATTCAGGTACACATTAACATTCAAGATAAACATGAAATATATTTATGAATTAATGTTGGCTTAATTTCAACCAACATATATGTTGTCAAAATTGTATCAACGAAACAACATGCATACTTGGGTGTCCTGTAAAGCAATTCAGTACTTCATGCAAAAGCGTTGAAGCCTGAGTTACCTAGCTCTGACCCACACTTACTATCCTAAAAAAGGATCAAAGTTTAAGCTATAGCAGAGAATCTAAAATATAAATAACTTCATGCTTTTCCTTATGAAATCAAATGCAGAAAGCATCTGATATGAAATTGTTCATCATCCAACCTACAAGACCATATCTTTCAATAGTATGTAAAAACTGACCTGGGAACATAGCTGCGATTCTCAAGGATCTTCAAATTGGTCATACCAAATGTGCACCTGTGAATTTGCTCCGCGGTTAATTTTTACAGCCCGATAAAGCCAAGTATTCGAGCTTTTTACACCATTTAGTAATCAGAGGAAGGTGTATGGCTGATAATGTAGAGGACCAAAGTTCAAGGTGAAGGAGTTGTGGCATGAATTTTCCAATTGCAGCACCTCCTAAGTCCCCATCTTTGGGGCCGGAGTTCAGGTAGTGTGTGGGTACAATATTTAGGTGTGGTGAAGGATCAAAATGACTCGTACAAAGTCCTATGTGATTACGTTTTAGAACTAATATGTTGGTGCATTTTCTTCCCAACATTTGTAAGGATTTATGAGAAACTCCATTGCAATAGCTAATGTCAACTTCTTTAAGTTTTGGGCACCCAAATTCTATTTTCACCATGGATTCATAGGTTACATTTGGGCTGCTCTTGATTGATAATACCTCAAGGTTGGGACACCTGTTGAACATATGCAAATAAATAACAGAAAAACTATGGGGATAGAAGATAAGCCATTATATCAAGATACAGAAAAATGAGACAGAGTATGAGGATACATACAAGATATAAAATGAGTCTTTTGTAATGAGCCAAAACTGGTAAGTTCGGTAAGAGTTGGGTTGGGTTGACCAACACTTATAGTTTGTCTTTTATATAAAACAGTGTGTCAAATATGATTACAAAGACTATTATCTCAATCTGGATCTAATCTTTTGATTTAGAAGTTTTATGCATTACAATTTCACTATCAACGACTTTCAATCCGTTCGATTTTTAAATACATTTTTGTATTTTTGGCTGTTTGACTATTAAAGATAAAGCATAACCTCAACTGACCCCTACATAATAAATGGGCTGAAAATGCCACCTCTGATCGGACATCCTAATGCAACAAGTAAATCTATAGACATATAAATTATTCAGAATCAGTTGATATATAGGGGGACATGTTACTTTATTGCATCAATGTTCTTCCCCTTTTTGAAAAAAGAGACCTAAGAACATATGTTGGATCAATTTGCAGATGGCAATAGTTTATTGATTTCGATCTTCTAAATTTTATATGTATATCAAATTATTTTGAAGAAGTTCAGTAGTTACAGCGAAAGTACCTATCTTTCGATTGAAATTTGGATAGTGTATATGTTCTTTCCAATACCTACTTTCCAGAATTCATCTCACTCTTTATTGTAAGGATCAATTTTTATCACCAAATTAAACAGCTCCCCAATCCAACAGAACAAATGATCCTGACTAATAATAGCTAGTTTGAGAATCATAACCTACCAAATTTTATCAAAGCTGATAAAAGAAAATTTTAAGCTTGTGGCGAGAATGCCAATAAAATCATATATGGCCTCTCTGATAGAAGCAAGTTTAGCGACCCGAATTATACAAAATTTGGTTTTTAGGAGTTAGAACATTCCCATACCTTCAACTGTTTAACATATACAGCCACATATTGTATACACATTTTTCCAAAAATCTAGCTTAAGGAAATACATTGAAGCAAGCATATATATTGAGCAATGAGCGAAAGGGAGTAATCGGAGCAATGTCTAACCCTAATCTGAGTAAGACCTCCATCATTCCAAACCACAACACCGCGAAGCACGTTAACTATATTCCTCTCGAATTCAGCCCACCCACGGTGGTACATCTCGGCCATAATTATGATTTTATAACGATGGTTAATTATCAACGATACTATAAGCATATAATGACCTAACATCCAATGAGTCCATTATCTTATATCGGGCCTAACCCTAAAAAGTAAAACATTATTTAACATTGCAACCCCTACTCATATCAAATTACACAATGTCACCCAATATATAATGTACTTATTTCCAAAGAACAAGCACCAGATTCAAACCTCAGAATATGATATATCCACATACTTGCATTGCTATCTATCACCCTGGATCTCTTAATCTTAACAAAAAGATTTTATGAATGCTTGGTTATGCTTTATAACATAAAGTTCCAGCTTTATGAATCTTCATGTATCTTTATCAATTGAAATCATTAACCCGAAAGAAATTTTATAACTAACTCAAACAACCTCTTGATCATGTAATCCAAATCATCTAAATCAAATCACCAGCATATAAGAAGTTAGCCAACTAACAAACAGCATGAATTATTTCTCCGCTATCTATGACCTCTTTCAATAAAAAAGACAGAACACGCTGATCTTGTAGACTAAGATCACTAACTTGAATTAACTTAGTAATCACCAAGTATGCAATTTTAGCATAACAGGTTTCCAGAACGACAATATCATAATTTCCGTTGACTTCCTTCAGTCTGATATTTAGCGAGGAGCCTAGGACTCGTTACAAAATAACATATCGTAATTATAGTCACTTCGGGACTAGATATCACAAGTATCTACCAAACATAATATATCATATGCGTCATTTATTTTGAATCACCATAACAACAAAAGATATGAACTTTCATCATTTATCATCATCAAGCTCAAAACTTTTTCAGAAACTGAAATACCCAAATTGAAAAAACACATTTAAAAGCTAAAACTAGTACATCATATCATATCACAGTAGCAAACAGCTAGTTCAAACATCACACTACAATAGATTCATAAATAAACAAATTACATATATCAAATATGATCACAAACAGATCACACATGACCAGATACTAAAACCAACATAGATCCTTTATCAAACAAAGCCAATTAACCATCTATTTGTTAAGCAAGCGCCTCATAACGATCACCCTCGCGTTCTGGCTTGACACAAAGGATGGCATAGAGAGCATAAATTATCCCAGGAAGATAACCCAGAATAGTCAACACCAAACAGATAAAGAACTCAACCTGAAACGAAATAAAAAAAAAAAAAAAATCTCAGTTAAACATTTTATCAAATACTTGGTCTGCATAATGAACTAGTACTTACCGTGCAACAACCGTATCGGAGACAAACACCGAGTGGTGGTAGGAGGACTGATAGTATGATCTCGCAGATAAGAAGACATGCTGACATTTTTGCTGAAAGAAAGATTGAATTTTTGTGAACGAAGATTGAGTTTTTGGGTTCACAAAAATGGGCGAGTTTTGTCAGAAACAACGTGGAGTTTAATTAATGGATGACCACTCATTGAAATCATGAATAAAATAATCAAGTTACAAATAAGGTCCATCAATTTTATGCGTGTTCCAAAGTTTAGTCCCCATAAAATATATATGTGTTAAAAAGAGGTCCGAAGGTGTTAATATCCTGTCGAGTATTTACATGTTTAGTAATTTACTTCAATTGTAAATTAAAAATGAATACATATTGGAGCTTTATTTACTTATTATTTCAATTTATTTTTCTTTTTTAATAAAATAGTTATTTAAATTTAAGTTTTCATTTGTACTTGAAGGTTTGAATGTAAATATCTACTATCTAAATTTATTCTGAATTACGGAAACATCATATTATTATATTAACTAGACTCGTTCGATTTAAAACAATTAGATGCGTTTTCAAAAATGCCTTTAACTAAATGTTATCAAATCTAGCTAATGAGATTGAATCAGTTATGCCATTATCTTAAAATAAGCAATTCATCATTTGACATTTGAAATTGCAAATCTGAAAAAGAAAATGTGAGTGAAATGTAAAAATTGTACTCCATATAACTTATTCATATTATTTGAAGCATCATGAAAACTGTGATAATTTTGACCACTTCATAAAGTACACACTCATCGATAACATAATTTGGTGACCAATCAAATAGTTAATCACTTAATTGTATCACATGGGTGATAAATAATCTAACTTAATATAACATATTCGAGAAATCGTGAGTAGGTACAGAACTACTGATACATAACAATACCAGTCTAATTTGACCCGATATTTCGCAAAACTCATTGAATCAAGAGTAAAGCTAAACTTACTATTTTTTTCTTTAACAAATTATCTTTATACGATGATGTGTCACAATATTATAAAGAAGATAGTAAAGAAAAGAAAAAAAAATTATATTAAATTGTTTACTTTATAATAACGTTTTATTTACAAAAAAGAAATTACAAAAAGATTTTAAGTCTAGAATGTGTTTGATTGATTTAAATGAGAATGAAGTTAAGAGTTTTATTTTCATTTGGGATGTTTGGATTATGAGGTTGAATTCAAAAAATCGTTATCAAAATCAAGAAAATATATAGAAAAAGGTTTAAAATGAAATGAAGATTTTTGTAACAATAGAGAAATCAATCTTGACATTTCATTTTCATTAAGATAATAAAATATTTACATTTTTAAAAGTTGAATTTTTTAGAAATGGTTAGTCAGAGAATTATAAAAATTACACAATAAAAATTAACATTTTTTATCTCTTTGATTAAACATCTTACATGGTCACCTTCGACGATTTATTTTTTTTTTATTTTTTTTGTGGGTTTTGAAAAGGACTATTACATGCAAATAGTCGTTGGTATCACATTTGATAGCATTTTCCAAAATCCACCAAGAAAATGAAAAAGAAGAGTTCGTCTAGTCGCTGATATCACATTTGATCGTTGTTTTCAAAATCCACCAAAAATAAAAAAAAAGAGTTTGTCAAAAGTATATCTTCTGATATGTCTAATCGAAAAGAAAAAAAATTACTTTTTATGATGTAATTTTTTTAATTAGCCATTTAAAATATTTAATATTTAAAAATTATTTTAAAATATAAGATTTTATCATATAAAACTCATGTGAATTTGCTCATTTAAACTGATACCCATTCTATTCCTCCAGTAACCAAACACCCCAAGAATTACTCTTTCCCTTACCAAAATATCCAATAGAACCAGAAAAAAATATAAAAAATCTATTAGTTGCAAACAGAACTTTCAAT
The DNA here is from genome assembly GCA_963921325.1 of Logfia minima. Taxonomy (NCBI): domain Eukaryota; kingdom Viridiplantae; phylum Streptophyta; class Magnoliopsida; order Asterales; family Asteraceae; genus Logfia; species Logfia minima. Next base: position 36,609,699 of record OY992767.1, read on the forward strand.
CTAATCACTTATTTCTGCTACATTTTTTTTTCCAAACCATCACACACCGATAAAAATGGCGTCGGCAAGTGGTTTCACAGCTCAGATTTCAAACTTCAATGGCGTTGCATCGTCATCTTCATTACGTAATGTCTCTCTAAACCTAATCTTGTTGTGATTCTGCTTTTTTCTTCCCTTATAATTTGATATATTTTTGTAATTTGTGGTGCTCATTTTGTAATATTATTGTTTATTATTATTATCTTGTGATATATGTATTAAGGAAGGCATATGAAAATGAAGTTGAAAAAGGTTGTATCTGATTATGTGAAAGTTAAAAAAAAAGAAGAGGAAATTATTATGGAAAATAGGGAGTATATGACTTAGCTTGTGAATTAGATAAACCTAACTTTATATTACAGAAACTATACAAATGTAAGGATAAAGTAGTCTAAATACATACACTTAATGATTGTTCATGAATCAAAAGCTGTGTACAAAAAACCTTCTTTATACAAAAAGGCTGTTGACTTTTACAAATTCTGTTATAATTCTTGTACTTCAACACATGGAAGCTACATGAGGGACGTTCAAGTAAATTTGCTAATTTGTTTCATATAAGTATTTAACTCATATACATATATTGATGCAACCCTGAAAATTTATCAAGGCATAAATTACCATGAACTGGTATTGATTGAATTTATTATGTGATATGAACAGCTTCTAGTGCTGAAGTTAATATATACGTTTGCATTGTCATCTAGCTCTGTCAGTATGTGGAACAACGAATTATAATATGGTTTGAAAAATTGATATGTTGCCAAACTTTCTGCATGGATCGGCTTTCTCGCTTAGGGTTCCTTAGACACCTATGATGCTCAGTTTTTGTGCATTCATTTAAAAATAGTAATTTCACTAGACAATCTACCTTCTTGTATAATGATTGTTACAGGTATTTAGAACTCTTTCAAGCATCTTCTTCTATGTCTTGCCTTTAAGAGTAATGAACAAACGTTTATTTTCTTGCTGAATTTGCAGAAAGACTAAGTCTAAAACCAACTTCAGTTGGTATGAGGACCCTATCTCAATCTGGTCAACGAAAACTTGTTGGTAACTACCGATCTCTTCATGTAGTCGCTTTATTTGGAGGAGGAAAGAAGGATGGTGACAAGGATGATGGAAAGGTGAAATTTTTCGGCATGGCTACAACTTCATTATTTATACTGATCATGATCATATGCATAGCTGATAACTATATCAATGTAGTACTCTCTGCCTCTAAATTTATGAGATCTTACTATAGAGATGTTTTTTCCTGACTGAATATCTAGTTTGTTAGTAAGAACTATATTGTCATTATTAAAGGTATTTTTTGATATCTTGTTTCTTACGTATGAGTTATCAGATGTGAAGTTCAATGTTGTTGATTTTATTGATTTGATGTTGACTTTTTCAGAAACAGGATACCTAATATCCCATTAGTCATTCAGTCCCAACTAATGAAACATTTTTGGTCCTTCTCAGCAAAGTTCGAATCTACTATTACATCTTGACCAAGAAGTAAAATACAGATTATGGATTGATTTTGGCTCAAAAAATTTCTCATAGTGTCACTGTAGAGGGGGGTATATTGGATTTTCAGATATATTACAACTTAATTAAATGTATGCCTAGCAAAACACCTTTTGAGAGGTAAGGAGTATGTATATTTTTGCCGAGGTGCAATAAGCTTTTGTTGCGTCCTATGTGCATAGTAGGGTCAATTATGTGAAATATGATTGAAATAACTGATATATTTTATGTTCATTTTGATATTAGGCAGGGGTTTTTGGAAACATGCAAAATCTATATGAGACCGTAAAGAAGGCACAAATGGTTGTCCAGGTTGAGGCAGTGCGTGTGCAAAAAGAACTTGCCATGTACGTATACTTCCTTTTATACGTAATAATTGGAAAGCCTGTGTTTGTTTGTACATTTGCTATCGTATATTTGGGCTCATGGGTTTCTTGTTAGTAAGTTACATCAGATATTTTTTTATTGCAGAGCTGAGTTTGATGGTTACTGTGAAGGCGAGCTAGTAAAGGTGTGTTGTTTTGTCATATCCTCTTTACATTATTTTCACATTATTTCTTAGGCTCGCTATCACGTCAAATAGATATTAGAGTGAATTTTCATAAATGGTTCCTTGAGTATTAGTTAACTATCCATATGCTATTAAAGCTATATTTTAGTGAAGTGGTTAGTTAGTTTTGTATTCTGTGGCTGAATCAATCAATATTTACCCTTCGAGGCTCGACACCAAGACTTTGTTCTTTAAACGGACTAGTGGTGGCATGGTTTGGTTTATGAGGAATTCCTATTTAAAGGGATCAGTTAAACAAACTATTTGATGGATTATGTGTTTGGGTGTTCATGAAAAAACCCGAGAACACAGCACACTAGATCATGTGGTCCGGGTTTTAAGAGGTATTGCATTGTAAATTGCAGCATGTGCAATATGATCATTTTAAGATAGTTTACTATATTAGTAAGGTCTTCTATTCTAGTTTACTAGTTAGGCCTTCTATTCTGTATATAATGCAACCTGTCACTGAGTGACTTTGTAGTGAAGTGTCTGACTTGACTACTGAGATATGCTTCGATAAACAACTGTATTGATATCTGAAATGCTTAGGTCACACTCTCTGGGAATCAGCAACCGGTGCGCACGGAAATTACCGAGGCTGCAATGGAGTTAGGATCAGAAGTAAGTATATATCTTAAACTTTATCTTTGGGCTATTTGTCAAATGTGTTGGTGGGATCTATGACTGTATCTATCGCTCAGCTCATGCAAGTATTATATTTGAAGCTAGAGGTGGCAATTTTGATCCAATAACTTAGGAATAGATCGATTCGAGTTGTGTTTAATCTCTAACAGTTCAATTGGGTGATGTAAAAATAAAATACTAGCTACAATGGAGGCAGGCCGAAGCCAAATGGATTGAACGGGTCGAAGTCTCCTTAAGTGTATTTTTGGTTGTATAAAACCTTCTAAATCATTTTATTCCTAAGATTATCATTCGAGAAAACTTGCTATCGTATTTAATAAATTAGTATTTAAAAATATAAAGTTGTTGGAGATTACCCATTTATGCAACCCGTTTTGACCCATCACCCAACCTGCCCCTTTTGCCATCTTTATTTATTTATTTATGTTACAATAAAAATTGATTCTTATTAATATAAACTTCGCCAACATTACCTTAGCTATGATTCTTTATTAACTTAACATGTGTAGACAGTCTTTACGTATCTTTTATTGAATTTGTAGTTCTTGTTTAGGTTTAATTATCTTACAATGTTTTTGCAGAAACTTTCGCTTCTGATTACCGAAGCATATAGGGATGCCCATCAAAAAAGTGTCCAGGTTCTTATAAATATAATATCAATATCAATATTTTGCCTGTTGACTGCATCTGATGTTTACCTTTATCCCCCTTTCTTATTTTCAGGCCATGAAAGCACGGATGGGCGATCTTGCACAGAGCTTAGGAATGCCACCTGGGATGGGTGACCAGTTGAAGCAATAATCCAACCCTCTTTCACATCATCTTCCAAAAAGCTGCAGTTTTGTAGACTAACTGTGTGAAAAGGTCCGCATTTTTCTCTAAATATAATAATTAGTGAAATTTAGCTTTCGTGAGAATAGGTAAATCAATGTTTCTTAGAATACATTCTATGCAATGTTTCAGACTAGAAGTTTTTGAATGGGTAGGTTGGATGAATTAAAATGTTTCTCGTGTGGATTAATTAAAGTTGACTTGGTTACTATTTCTTTTTGAATTTTTCGAATAGTTATTAGGAGTAGTATCAAAATACAATCTTTCTAAAAAAACAATTTAGGAGGTCAAAAGGGTCACCGTTGACCCGTTTGAACCTTATAATTTGATTTCTCTCTTAACAACTAACTTCTAGTGTGCAGTTATGCTCTCTTTCTTATTTCCATCTTCCTTAATTGGAGTGTAACATATATACTGTATTCTTTTTTCCTGTAGGTTTTCGTATCAGGTTCTCAGATTAAAGCTGCTTGTTGAATGAAGAAATAGTAAACACAGGGACCAACCAAGAAAGTTTAGATATGAAAGAGTTGTAAAGGAACAAAAAACGTCTCTTTCTTTTGTATTTATCTCTTGAGCTTCTGTTTGTTAATTTATGTTGCACAAAATGTTTGTTCGAGGGAAGTATACGTCGGTTTAATTCTACACATTTGATCGTGAAATTATCGACTCATTTGTACTACAAGAACCAATATTGACATGTCAACATTCATTTAAACAAGATAAATAAATAGGCCTAAAAATCAACCCAGATACAACGGTGACATATGTAAAGGTGAATGAATAAGATAATGTACAGGTGAATGAATAAGGTAAGTAGAGAGAAATAGTTGAGTGGCATATAAATCAATGAATCAGTAGGTTGATATATTCATATATTAAGATTTATATATCAACAATGCTCTTTAAGCAATTATGAACCTTTGAAAGTAATTTAATAAGTTAAATCACGATGGAATGATATACAGCTTCAATTTCTTCTTATGACTTCGCCGATTTACCAAGAGTGTTTTAAGGCATTCTAGGTATGTTTTTAAAAGAAGATATGATCAATATTTTGTGTGTATCAATTTTAATGATTTAAATGCATAAAGTAGCAATTTATTTAAAAAAACTTTCAAGAAATTCAATCAATTGTTCATATTTATCAAAGATATTTTAAGGCATTATAGGTGTGTTTTAAAAAAAGGATATGGTCAATATTTTATGTCGGAATTATTATTGCCTTATTAATATTCTCTGTGTATTCTCCATGTATGCTTATTCTCGTGTTTATTTGTGAAGGGGCGCGTGGTTCCTACACCACCAACTACCCTCATTTATCGGTGTATATATCCTAACTTGATGGTGTGTATAAACTCACAAACGCAAAAACATGAGAATAAGCATATAAGGAGAATACACAAAGAATATTAATAAGACAATTATGGCTCTGACACACAAAATATTGACCATATCTTTTTTCGAAAACACATTTAAAATACCCGTGTTTATTTGTTAAATATAATTGTGTGTTTAATTTTAAGTTATCAACTTATAATCAAATTTTCAACTAATATTACAACGTTTTGTAAGAGTGAAGGGAGTGGGAGGAGGTGGCACAAAGTGATCAAGAACCACTTTGATGTGATCACTCCCCCTCCAACTTGGTTACAACTTGGTGGCTTTCAAAAAGGGTGACAATCACTTTGAGTGATAGTCACTTTTATTATTATTTTATTTATGTTGTGTGTGTATACTTTATTTATAAAAGTAAAAAGTGCTTAAATGTGGGTCCAATTTTTGTGTGAAAATAATGTGATGAATACATATAAAAATGAGTGTTAGTGTGAAAATGATGTGACGCTGAGGTGACAACCTTTTTTAGTGATTATAAAATGATCACTCACTTTGCTCTAAAGTATTTTACGAAAGAAACTCTGAGAATTCAGTCTCTTTGCGAAACGTCCTTACAAATTATCCATTTTTACAGAATTAACCTTGTGAAATCTTATTTTTCTAAATATGCCCCTAATGTATTGAAAAGTTGAGACTTCATCAAAATTCAAAAAATACTAACGTTTGTGAAATTTTAGTTTTTGGTCGATAATCTAAAACCCTTATAAAAGGTTTTTAACTCTCTTCCTTAATCCTTAAATATGAATATCGGAAATTATCATTTTATCCCTCCACTTATTAGATATATAAATCATTCATTTATTTATCGTATGCGCATAATACATTTAAATATATTATTTCTTCTTTAATATCACATTTTTAATTTACAATTATAATAATTTAAACTATTATAAAAAAGATCACTTTCATTAAAGAATTAACAATGAGTTTTGAATTCAGGTGCCGTTAAATATATGTCTTTTAACAACAACATACGATATCTTTACATGCTATTGTGGACGGAGTTTGATGCTAATTTTATATTATACAGTAAAATGTTTATCGATATTTCTATATTTAGTAATTTTCCCTGATTTGATTTAAATTAAATTAAGCTATCAAAATTCATGGGATATTTAGAATTACTTTATTTACTTATAACTTATTTTTATTTTAGGGAGAATTGCATATATCTTCAACTTAAGTTGGATAATTACATATTTTCCCAAAACACAAGTGTTTAGTGTATAATGTACAATAATTTTAAAGCATGTTTAAGGAAATATATATTTATCTATTTAACTTGAGTATATATGTGATTGCCCCTTTATTTTAAGTAATTAAATTCACATATCTTTCTAAAAGTAATTATTTGTTTATTTTAAAAGAAATAAACATATTTAAAAATAAAAATAATGATATTGTTTATTTTTTAAACTGATAAATACTTATAAATGAGGAACAAAAACACCCGCTTAAAATGGTTAAAGAATACAGTGATCATTTTTGAGCAATAAAGAATACACCAATCAACACGGTAACTTCCGACACGAAGTGTTTGTTCTTAAAACCCAAAATTTTTGTTTTTCTTTTTTTCTCTTCTCTTTAGGTTTCGTAGTTGATTGTGAAACAACAATAGACTACAATTCCAACACCCTTTTGATAAAAATTGAATCTTTTTACTTTTGATTCTTATATTTTTTATATATATGAGCAAATGATCACTAATTTGATAGTTTGGATCTTGATTAAATCTTGTTCAGGTTTTTAGGGTTTCAGTTGAAATAGTAACTCAAATTGTTCATGGTATTAAGTAATCTATATTCTGTTTACGATAATTTGTATTAAAAATTGATAATTTTTTGTTATTCTTTTACAATTAGGGTTTATTTGAGATTGATGGTGATTTATTAAAAGCACCTGTATTCTATTCACAATGAATTTTTGATGAATCAGTGCGAGTTGTATACTTGCATCCTAATTAATCAATTTCTTTCTGAAATTTGAATTTTGTCTGCTTGATCAGTGCTAGTTGGATTTTATTTTGAGATACAATCATAAGTTTAAACTTGGAAATTCAGATTTTTTTTGAGATACAATCATAAGTTTATTAATTATTATTAAGTCATTTTTTAATAGCAATATTAGGCTGTTTATGATTGAGTACGAAGTTATCATTGTATCCTGCAACCAATTTGTTGCAACTGAGTTATCTTATTTCTGGTTATTCAATATCAGACGACCACTTATAACATATACTTCCAAATACTCTTCCAATTGGTACTGGATGTTTTTTAATCTTGTATGTCTGTTGCAGGTCATAATTAGGGTAAGAAATGTTAGAGCAATTACTATTTTTTACTAGAGGCGGACTCATATTATGGACATGTAAAGAGCTTGGAAATGCTTTAAGAGGACCACCAATCGACACATTGATCCGTTCCTGCCTTCTAGAGGAACGATCCGGTACTGCATCATACAATTATGACATACCTGGTGCTGCATACACTCTTAAATGGACATTTTATAATGAGCTCGAGCTCGTTTTTGTTGCTATTTATCAAAAGATACTTCATCTTTTGTACGTGGATGACCTTCTTGCTATGGTGAAGCAAGAGTTTTCAAAGATCTATGATCCTAAAAGGATGTCTTATAATGATTTTGACGAGACATTTCGCCAGCTCAGAAAAGAAGCGGAGTCACGAGGATATCAAGAAACTGAAACAGGTGACACGTAAACCCGTGGCAACCAATTCATCTAAGAAACAAGGTCAAGTTCAGAAGTCAATGAAAAAATTGAGTGTTGGTGGTGAATCAAGAAATGATGAAGTAGAAGGTGATGATGATGATGATGATAATGATATTAAAAATAGGAGTTTTGAAAACGGACATTCCAAAGAAGAAATGTATAGCAAGAGTCGGGTCAACAGTAAGGAAAATGGGAATACTAATGCACGGGCCTTTGATGTAAATAAACTACAAAAGCTACGGGCTAAAGGTGGGAAGAATATGGATCCTGTTGTCAATAAGGTTTTGAAAGAGGAACCAAAGAAAAAGGTAGGAAAAAAGAATAGGGTTTGGGATGAAAAACCTGCAGAAAAGAAATTGGATTTCACGGACCCAGTGAGTGAGAATGGGAACGGTGAAATGGTGGTTTTACCCGTTGTTGAAGGGGAAAGTATGATGGATAAAGATGAGATTTTCAGTAGTGATAGTGAAACTGTGGAGGATGATGAAGCAACTAATGATATAAAGGTAGATGCAAAAAAGAAAGGGTGGTTTACATCCATGTTTCAAAGGTAAATCTGTTTGTTATTTTTTATATCAACTTGAAGAATCAAAATCGTTTAGGTGAATTAATTGTAATGAATAAAATATGATTACAAAAATTATTTTGTAAAGATAATATTATATGTTATTTAAGTTAAACATTTAAAAATGTATAATACACTCTAGAGTTTAGAAGACTTTTGACCCATTTGACGTGTTGACCCGTTATTAGTAACATCAACCCGAGTTGTCCCAGTTTATATAAATGAATCAGCATTGCTGGAAAGGCGAACTTGGATAAGGAAGATCTAGAACCAGCTTTGAAGGCTCTAAAAGACAGGCTCATGACTAAGAATGTGGTACGTTACTAATATATTCTTGATAAGTTTTTTTTTTTTTGTTCTTTTTCCTGTTAAACTGGGTGTTGAGGACTAAGCTGATCGTGGACTTTTTGATGTGTGCCAACAGGCGGAAGAGATTGCTGAGAAACTTTGTGAGTCTGTAGCAGCAAGTCTTGTGGGGAAAAAGCTTGCTTCATTTACTAGGATATCATCAACAGGGCAGGCTGCAATGGAAGATGCCCTTGTTCGTATTCTAACTCCTAAACGCTCCATTGACATTTTGAGAGACGTTCATGTTGCTAAAGAACAAAGGAAACCATATGTTGTGGTTTTTGTGGGAGTTAACAGCATCGGGAAATCTACTAATCTTGCTAAGGTAAAGATCACCTTCTAACTCTGATAGGTCAAACTGGTGTTAGTTAAAAACTTTTCTAGGTTTTATAAGGCATAAAACCTTCTAAATCATGTAAAATAAGTAAACAAAGCTATATTAAGATAAATAGTACAGCTTTGGTATTCATATTTGATGCACTAGTTATATATAAAAATAAATTAAAATCTTGGACAAAAATGCTTGGACTCAATTTAATCTGAACCTTTTCAACCCATACAGTTTTTTCGTTACCCGTTTTGAACCTTTATCTAACTTACCTGACTCGCCTGTTTGACACCATTGATGATAAGGTAAATATGCGGTTCAACATTTCAAAGTTTAATGCTTTATTCATACCATTTTTAAAGTGATGTATCTCCAACGGGTTAAATAGGTAAATATCTGAAAACTCGACTTGAAATGATATGGGTCAAATGGTTGAAAGCCGCTCAAACTGTAGTTAAAGCTTATAACTTCTTAAATTGTTCTACTCAATAAAATACAAGTATTGATTTAACAATATAGTTTTTTTGTAATTCGATATAAGACATTAATTATTTACAAAATTTAAAACAAGGCCCAAAAGTTTTAAAAATTACCTTTTTGACCTGTTGCCCATTCTCTCCATTTTACCACCTCTACTTATGTCGGGTAATTTGTCCCACCTCTATATCCTCGTTTCTGGCAAACATGGCCAACATTTACATTTTCGTTCTTTTTTGGAGAAGTATAGCTAATGAACAAAATGAATACAACCAAAGTATCCAGCAGAGTGGCATTAACAATATATTCAATTTGTCGACTTGTTTAAAAAGTTATTTAAACCATTTACTAATTGTGAAGGTTGGAGCTGCACTTTCAATGGTTTATATATCAGGGGCGCCTGTGATGTTTGTGGGGTGTGGACAGTCGTATACAGACTTGAAGAAGCTGAATGTCAAGTCAATCGTTAAGACGTTGCTTAAATGAGTTTACTGCCAAATTTAAGCTGTTAATCCTTTCAGTGTCATGTTGTATTTATTTCATCTTTGTTATCAGTATTGCTTGAAAAATTTGAACCGTTCCTGTACTGTGATCTCACCTGGTTTAAATGTTATATAGTCGTGTTTCTTGTACGTTATAATTGCTATTGTATCTATCTTACATTCAATATCAGGTAAAAATGGATTATGTGACAGATGACGTGATATTGATTTTGAAATGCAAATTACTAATGACAATAATCGCCTTCATGATAGTTTTCATTAAATGATAAAATCAGATATGACATAGAAACTATCATTTAATATTAACCGCTTATGAGTCTGGTGTAAAAACATCATCCATGAAGTTAGAAGGTTTTTACATATATTCTTTTAAACTACAATCACTAATTGCCTTACCTCTGAACATATAAAGCAGAGCATTTGTTTTGTACCAGATCTGATCTTATGTGTACTTAAAATTTATAATAAAAGTAACCTGAATTCAAAGTAGTTTGACGACAGAAATGACTTTGTTTAACAACAATTAGTAATTCAAAATATAACAAATTAATGAATAAAGAATAGGGAGTATTAAATAATTATATAAACAAATTGTTTAATTTTGCTTCAATCCTTTGGGTCTGCTTGGCAACATGCAGGTTGACGTGCTGCGCAAGCAACCACCTTATTTATGTGTTTGTGAAATTGTGGTTGATTATTGACTATATATGGATTATACCTTATTTATTTAAGTACAATTTAATAAAGACTTCAAGAGGGTGTAAACTTGAGCTACCATCAAACTTCAAGGTTATATTCGACACTCAACACTGCCCATTTCCACTCCCGACAGCAACCAGCTGGGTTCTTTGACTTCTTTCAGACCTCCATTACCATTTTCACTTCTATTTTTATGATTTCTATTTTTATTTTATTCCACAAACTCTAACAGTAACGTCTCTACCTTCCCACTCGTTTCAATTATATGCATACCTAATCGCTATATATATACATGCTTATATAATATTTATTTTAATAATATTTATTTATTCATCCGTACAGAACAATCTTCACTTTTCCGGTGACGGCAATGGTTTAATTCAGCAAAATAGTTTCCACTATTACTCTAGTAAGTATTTATATCCATCGATCTTTCTGTTTTTTTTTTTTAATTATCATACATTTTTTATTTAATGCGATTGATGTCTGTATCTTACGTTAGTAACTAATGTAGCCTTATCACTTTTTAGGTCAGATTTGTTTGACTGTTTAAAAGAGAGATAAGACTATATTAGTAATAGAGGTTTTAAAACAATAAAAAGGATGATAAATAGTATTGATGATATTAATGATGAGAATACTTTAAGTGACATTTGTTCTAGGTGTATGTTATTAATGATGCTACTTGTAATCTATATATATAAATTGTCCCCACTTTATTTTTTTTCCTTAAATTCTCAGTGGCCAGTTCTACTTTTTTGTATTCTTGTCTATTCCTAGGAAAATTTAAAAAAAAATTGCTTTACTTTCCAATAGGTGATTTCATTTGTTAGTAAAGTTTAATTCCACGCGTTCAACGATTGGTGAATTGTTGGAGCAAGTAAATAAATTAAGTGAAACTGAAGGATTAGGTTTGGGTGTTTTAGGTTGTCTATAATTATTAGTAAGATGTTTAATGTGTTGTGTATGGCTGTGTTAAGCCTAGAATTACGAAAAGTTATGGTTGTTATTATCAAATGCCTACGATTCTTCAATAGTTGAACAATTTTGATGATGACATATGAATCTAGCGGGTGTTCTTATGTAGTGGTTAGAATGCATTGCAAGTTAGTATTGAAGCTTCCAAAACAATAAGAGGATACAAAATGTCTAATGATGATTTATAACTTTTGAATTTAGGAGATATTAATGATTTGAAAGCTCAAGTTATTTGTAGATTGTAGATGACTGCACTTAATGTCTTTGATGCCCACTTGTATATTATATTTATTTGTTCGTGCTTTCTTTCAACTTAGTATTCTTATCTTAGATTTCCATTTCTGGTTTCTTAAACATATCTTTATAGCTCGCACTGAAACACATAATATGTTAAATGATAATCAATGAATGAGAGGAGGGATGCAGATGGAGCATTGATAGTATCAGAAGATAGTGGGAGGAGAACATCTTATCAAGAAACTAATAAATTAAAATGTACATAATTTGTATACATACATATAAACTATATATAGTTGCAATTTATTCTTAATACGCTTGAAAAGACAGTTGAGGTAGTATTTTATGAACTATTTGATAAATAAGTCTTGGAAGACATCATTGTTTTTAGAATTTGACCTTGTACAATTAAGATCTAAGACTACTGTATCTCTTATCTCGACATGCAGACATGCAGACATGCAGTTGGGATTTGTTTGTTAAATTTGGCAAAATGTTCGATCATATATCAATATCCCAATATGTTGGTGGGCACAGGGAGAGGTTTGCAAGGTAATTCTTTTTTCCCTTTAAATTGAATATATCTACAGGTTCGTTAAGAGGCCAAAAACATGTTATTTTTTCGGATAGGCTTGTGAGAACTAATAGGATTGTTCTATTTCAAATACCTATTTTCACTTTTTTCTTTAAAATTAAATATCTCACAAACTGTACGTCAATAAATTATAAAAATTACACCATTAGATACAACGTCATTTTATCTTTAATTAGAGATCTCACATTATATGCTTTCGACGAATTTTTTTTTCCTATTTTCAAATGAGTTTTAAAAGTTCATAATGTTAAATCACACGTGATTTAAACACTAAATAATAATCACACGCAATTATATCTCTAATCACATGTAATTTTAAATAATAATCATATATGAATTATCATATATCGGTAAACTAATCATCAAAAATCAATTTATAATTGAAAATCACATGTGATTATATACTAAATCATATGCGATTATATGTCAAATTATATATGATTAAATATCAAACTAACAATCACATGTGATTTTTGCTGAAAACAAACGCAATTTTTAAAATTTTATTTATAATATTCTTATGAACAAATATTAAGTTGTAATCACGTGTTAATTAAAGTATACCATGAATAAATAATTGTGTACCAATTTTAACTTTTTATCATAAATCACATGTGATTATATCTTTAAAACCCGCAAAAAAAAAAAAAAATCGTCGGAATGATAGCTTGTGGGATCTCTAATTAAAAATACAATAACGTTGATTCCGAATATGTAATTTTTATAATTTATTAACATACGGTTTGTGAGATACTAAATTTTAAAAGTTAAAGTGGAAATAAGTTTTGTACTAAAATTGAGCTATCCTATTGATTCTCCCATTCTCTATTTTTTTATCATTCATATTTGAACCCACCCTTTAGTTATTTTTCAAAAAAGATACATAAATAATTTGTTTGCTAAATATGATTCAAAAAAATTATTATTACAATCCTATTTAAGTGTATGAGTAAAGCAATTTGTTAGGTTAAACTGTTGTAGACATAAATAATGCACTTTGATCTTTTAGACCCTTTTTAAGAATGAAGTGTCACAAAGTGACCCATGATTATTTTGATGTGATCACTTTACCTCTCAACTTGATTCACAAATTGGTAGGCTCAAAAAGATTGTAATCACTTTGAGTGATAATTACCTTTTCTTTTTCACTTTTTTTTTTTTTGTGTGTGTAATTTATTTATAAAGTTAAAAATATTTAAATGTAGGTTCAATTTTCAGTATTATGAGTATGAGTAAAAATTGATTGAAGTATAATTTTTATATGAAAATAATATGATAATGATATCTCTTACTTTTTTCGGAGATCCCTCCCTCTACTCTAATAATATTACCCCCTTTTTACATGTTAGAAATAGTACATAATATAAAATGGACCGGTTCAAAGTAAATGAGTCAAAATATCCTCCTCTAATTTGATCCGACCATTCTTTTTCCCGTATCATGACATGCAAGATTCTACAGATTAATAACCTATTTTATGTGTCCAAGTAAGTGAATTAGCTGTTAATGTGGTAAATTTATACACGTGATTGTTTTTCCTCATTTCCTGGTCCCTTGCTATTCCAGTACACAGTACCTAAAGCTCTCACATTTAAGCTAGAATTATATTCCTCTTTTATACTTATGCTCTCCTTGCCAAATATTGTATTTACATTTAGTTTCTTCACTTCATGATGCAATTAATTCCTTACCTTTACTTTGAATTCTAAGGTTGGACGATTTGGAGTCTGGACCATCATTACCAGCTTCTGGAGTTGCATTGAACAAATATGGATTCGAGGGAATAAGTCGCCCAACCTGTGCACCTGCTATCTCCTCTAAATCTTTCAAAAATGGAATTAGAAAAGGGTCAGAAGGACTTAAATCCTTTGGTAGATCACTTGGGTTTGGGGTTTCTCTGGCTGTTTTTGCGGAGGTTCTGAAAGTGTCAGAGAAAAAGATCTTAGACCCACAAGATAAATTTCTACTGAAATGGAAGAGTTACTTTGTTGTCTCTTGTATTCTGGCTGTATCCATAGACCCACTTTTCTTCTTTCTTCCGGTTTTTGATGAATCAAAAACGTGCCTCGGTATAGACCGAAAGTTAGCCATCACAGCTACAACCCTACGCACCCTTGTTGATGCCTTTTACCTTATTCATATGGCTCTTCAATTCCGAACCGGCTACAATGCTCCATCATCTCGGGTTTAGGGACGGGGTGAACTTGTGATAGATCCTGCCCTTATTGCTAAGAGATACCTTCGGAGGTATTTTATTATTGATTTCCTTGCCGTGGTGCCCCTTCCCCAGGTTAGATAGCTTGCGAACACTTCAGAACTCAGAAGAGTAAATTTTGTCACTACATTTCTGCTGCTGTCTTGTGAGATTATTTACTCTGTTGGGCATTTTACTGATTAGCAAGTAGAGGTGGAAAGTTATGACCCATATAGTATGTATTGGCTGGTTCACATTGTGTTTTACTACTAGAGGGTCAAACTGTTACTATAATAGGTGGCAATCTCAATTCATTAACTTAATGGGTCAATTTGGGCTTTCCTTTATTTAAAACTACTGAAATAAAAAAAATTTAGCTAGAGGGGATGGGCCAAATACTCAAATGGCTTGGACATGTCTAACAGGTTAGAAGTTGCCTGAAGTCTATTTTTATTGTGAGCAACCTCCAAATTTCATTTTATACAAAGATTTAGTTATTATTGTAGCAATTATGATTTTAGCATTATGTAATTATAAAAAAAGATTTCAAAAATGTACAATTAAGTGTTTGTAGGCCAACCCAACCCAACCAGTCCAGCCCGACTCAACCCGTATTAAAGATATGATTTTTCTCAACCAAGCCTTTGACGCGTTACCCAACCTGTGGACCCATCCATCTTACAATCTCTTGGTAGATAAATAAAAAATAAAATACTTAACAGGTCAAATGGGTTAAAAGTCTCTGGAAATATTTTTGATGCGTAAAACCTCTTAAATCATTTTATTAGAAAATTTAAATTATTACTGAAACATTTAATTAGTATAATCATCTTTGACATAGCTGTTTATGTAATTTTTTGGACATGACCCACACACAGAATTTGTTGATCTTAACCCACACCCGTTTGATATGTTACCCAATCCTCCCACTTTTCCGCCTCTAATAGTAAGGAATATGCATGATCTAATGAGAACTTTGGTGGTAATCTAACATTATTATATAATTTTGCAGATTGTTGTTTGGAGATTTCTGCAGAGGTCTAGAGGTTCAGATGTATTGGCTATAAAGCAAGCTTTACTTGTTATTGTGTTACTTCAGTATCTTCCCAGATTTGCTCGAATGGTGCCTTTGACATCAGAACTGAAAAGGACTGCTGGCGTTATTGTTGAAACTCCATGGGCCGGTGCTGCATACTCTTTGTTGCTGTACATGCTTGCCAGTCATGTAAGTTACTGTTTTAGCTGGTTATTTGTCCTAAGGGAATTAGAGGTGACAAAATGGGCGGGTTGCGTGTAACTGGTCAAAAGAGATAAATTTTTGGTATAGGTCAGGTTGGATTCAGCCAAAGAACGATTTCTTCACAAATTTGAACTGTTCTATAAACAAAATGGGTCATAGGTGAATGCACATATCATATTACTTCAATAATAATAATAAGCCAACTTCTAATATAATGATTTCAAAAGTTCTATGCATTAAAAGTACACTTTAGATGATTATAACTCATTTGATCTGTCTTCTTTTTAGCAAACTTTTTTAACTGCTTGACGTGTTAAAAATATGACTTAACTGGAATCGACCCATTCATAAGTAAATCGATTGTAATTGCCCCTCTAACTTCCACCCTCAACTAGTTAAGGTAAATGTTAAGTCATTACCTATTTTTCTTTTTCAGATAGTTGGGGCCTTCTGGTATATATTGTCTGTAGAACGTAATGATACATGCTGGCGGAGAGCATGTAGAAAGAACAAATTTGATACAAGTTTCTTGTACTGTGGAAATGACAACATGGCGGGTTATGATAAGTGGAGCAATGTCGGTAAGTCAGTTCTAATCACGGCTTGCTCCACAGATGGTGATAAACCACCATTTGATTTTGGGATTTTCAAGCAGGCTCTTTCATCGGGCATTGTCTCATCGACAAAGTTTGTATCCAAATATTGCTACTGCTTATGGTGGGGTCTACAGAATTTGAGGTGACTCATTATTCACTTCCATTTTTTATATCATTATGGTTTTCAGATTTTGATCACTAGCTTCAAGTGGTGGCAAGATGAGCGGGTTGGGTAACAAGACAAAATGAGTTTGGGTCGAAATGGGTTTTTAAGGACTAACTGGAATGTGCTGAGCCAGGCAGACCCACAACACGTTACTGTCAGTTTTATATATTTTAAGTTTTATAACAGCCAATGTTTTAATTATGATTATTAAGACGATACTTTCGCAATAATAATCAAAAAATTGAGTATACAAGTTATGATGCGGTAATAATATACTTTGGGTGACCCATTCCCGTGTAAGCTAACTTTTGGATTTGACAATTTGAAATGCAACCCAAATGGACCCATGCATAAGTAAATGGGCTGAAGTTGCCACCTCTACTTGCTTCCTAGTGGATGAAATATTTGTTTTGTATGACAGCACTCTGGGACAGGGGCTTAAAACCAGCACATATCCTGGAGAGTCTATATTTTCCATTGCTTTAGCCATATTCGGCCTCATCCTCTTTGCTCTGTTGATTGGCAATATGCAGGTAACGTCACTACACATTACCACTTACCAATTTACTCCTTAACATGAACTAGTTTCGTTGACGCCAGTTTTATAACCCTTGCCTTTTTCAAAAGAAAAAAATGTTGGTTTAGTTTGGTCGTTCTACTTGAAATTAATCTTTTTATTTGATAATTAATATGCACAGTAATCATGCGTTCATGAAAATTTAATGAGTTTCTTGTTTTCATCTTTTGTTTAGTCAGTTATGTTTGTCTTATTATTGATTTATTTTTGGAAATTGATCGTCGTTTATTTGAAACAGACTTATCTTCAATCTCTTACAATCCGACTTGAAGAAATGAGAATCAAGAGGCGTGACTCTGAGCAATGGATGCATCACCGGTTACTTCCACAGGATCTCCGAGAACGTGTGAGATGCTATGATCAGTACAAGTGGTTGGAAACTCGTGGAGCGGATGAGGAGAATTTGCTTCGGGATTTACCCAAGGACCTTAGAAGGGACATCAAGCGTCATCTTTGTCTTGGTTTGGTCAAGAGGGTAATTCACTTATATTTATACTGGCGAGATGCAGCAAAATGGGCGGGTCAGGCAGGTCGGGTAATTAGTAGAGGTTGGAAATTTAATCCATTTACTTATGAAAGGGTTGTTTACGTTATGTTTATATCTCTACAAGGTCAAAAAAATTAGTTTAAAAGGAAAATGGTGGAATGGGTCAAAAGTTGCCGAAGTGTATTTGTAATGCATAAAACCTACCAAGTCGTTTTATTAAAGAAAATGTTATATACATTTGACCTGTAAGTGGTGATCAAATATACCCAAATGTAGTTCTCTACAAGGAAAATTGATTCTTTTTTGCTAGCTTTAATTGATGGAAAATTGTTTAAAAAAGGGCAAAAGATTCGATTTGGTAATATCTCATAAAATATGTCAGAAATTCGTTCCAATCACTTTTCAGGTTCCTTTGTTTGAGAACATGGATGAGAGGCTGCTTGATGCCATTTGTGAACGACTAAAGCCTTGTTTATACACCAGTAACACTTACATCGTTCGAGAAGGAGATCCTGTCGACGAAATGCTCTTCATACTCCGCGGTTGTCTCGAGAGTGTTACCACTGACGGAGGAAGAAGTGGTTTTTTCAACAGCGGTTTTCTAAAAGCAGGTGACTTCTGTGGAGAGGAGCTCCTAACGTGGGCCCTTGACCCTAAATCTGGCGTTAACCTGCCATCTTCCACTAGAACCGTCAAAGCGTTGAGAGAAGTGGAGGCATTTGCGTTATCAGCCGATGAGTTACAATTTGTCGCTGGTCAATTTAGGAGGCTTCACAGTAGACAGGTACAACACACTTTTCGATTTTACTCACAACAGTGGCGGACTTGGGCAGCGTGTTTTATTCAGGCTGCTTGGCGGAGATATTCCAAGCGGAAGATACAAAGAAAGAACAAGGAGGAAGCTGAATCAGCTGCACGCAAAATTGGTGGCAGTGGAACTTCCTACAGTCTCGGAGCGACCTTTTTGGCTTCGAAATTTGCAGCAAATGCTCTTCATGGAGTTCACCGGAACCGGGAATCAAAGAGTGCTAGAGAATTGATGAAACTACAGAAGCCTCCAGAGCCAGATTTCACTGCTGATGCTGATACGGTTGTCATATCAAAGGAGCAGCTTATAATCACACAACCTAATTTGGTGATGAATACAAGCCAAGCTATGGCTGTGATACCTGTTATGTCTCATTTTGAGAGGTTGTTTGGTGACCCTAAGTTCAGCCAGGGGTGTACCTTACTTACATGGATGGCCTAGGGTCATTACCGTTCCTATCTTACTTGCTTTCAATAACCAGGTCTCATGCATTATGTTTGTATGGATATGCAACATATATGTGTGTGATTGTAGTAGTTTTAATTAAGTTAATTTAGTTGGAAATGAAGCTTAGAATCCAGCCAGTTAAGTATGAAAGAAGATAGAGACAAGATCAGCAAATCAGGAAGAGACAAAATGGAGCAGAAAGTGGTCCCAACTGATGAAGTTTCTAATTGTTATACTATTGGTTGAAGATTGTTGTACTATGGAGCAACCTTTTTACATTTCCAGCTTTTGTTTTATTTTGTCTAGGGTTTGGAACATGAATTCCTCTACAAAAAGAGGCTGCTGTAGTGTAACAAGGCAGTTTTTGATGAATATGAATTTTAATGGAGTTCAGCCTCTATTTACTCTAAATCTTCATGTTCCTTTATAGGTCTTTTGATCTTGGTGGTGTGAAGTGTTTCCTTTATCTTCAATCTTGGTGGATTAACCTCCTTTAGGGATTAAAGTGGTGGATTCCTATATGTGTTATCTGTTTTTTTTTTCTTTATAAAATTCAGCAAGTTCTACTCTCTGTTTTTCTTTTGTGTTCCTGTTTTAAACTAACAACTAAGTCCAGCAAGCCTACAATCTTTCCTACAATTAATTTCACATCAAATTTTGGTATCAGAGCCTAGGTTTTCAGCCCAATCACTTTTCTTTTCATTATTCAAACCTTCCATCTTGTTTCATTGGAAAGTATATCTTAGTTGATATTTGTTGTAAGTTTTTGCATCCTATCCTTGTACATTAACAGGATCATAAGTATACTTGGAATGTTTTTGCATGTTGTAAGGTACAACTGACATATGCACTTAGGCTAGTATATTAGTTTTACATTTCTTATTTCCTAACTGAACCCCATTTTCAAGTTTTGATGGGCCAACTGGTTGAATAGACCTCTATCTCTTCTGACTTGTACAAAGTTTACCTATTTCGATTATAATCCATTTTAACACGTAACCCACTAGAGGTGAACATCGAAACTGGTTTGGGATTTCAAACCGGTATCCAAATCGATCCGAATTGGTTTGGGACTCAAACCGGTTCAATTTTAAATCGGTTTGATCGGTTTGGACTTTTAGGGGTTGTAATCGATTTGGACTTTCCTTGAACCAACCAGTTTGTACCCAAACCGGTTTTGACCCAAACGGGTTTGGTTTGGGCCAAAACCGATTTTTGTGCACCTCTATAACACACTTTGCTACCTGACTATGTATATATAGTTGAATTCTTCATATAATTCAGCTTTAAATAAAGATTGCAAATTGGCAGGCCGTAGAACAAGGGGTGCCCAATGGGCAACTACACAGGGCTCACTTTTCTATTGGGCCTTCAAATTTCAAAAATGGTCAATGTATATAGGTATAGTTTTTAAGCCCAATGCTCATTAATTATCAAACCAATAACTTGGACCAATTATATTAGTTATAACTTAAGTTTGTTTTATAAGTTCAACAAGACAAAAGGCTCATTAGTCTAACAATTCCTTTTAGCCTAACAAACATTGTTTTACGGATTATTTTAACTACGTAATCGGTTAATATAATTAAATTATTAACTTTGCATGTGAATAAGATAAAAAATAATAATTAAAACAAATACCCATTATTGGAGCTTGGAATTACCGAACTGATTTCAAGTTTTCAAAGATCGATTCATTAATTTCAGTTTCTAAATTTTTCGTTCTATCTAACTTCGTAATTGAGGTAACACTCTAACACTTTTAAAAAATTATTTTTTATTTTATTTATTTTGATAAAATTCTATATTTTTCACTTTCTAGGGTTAGTTTAAAAACTTATATTTACTTTCCCTACAGAAATTAGGTGACCTCTCACCCTTTCCTAGGCCGAGGCTGATAGATGGGATCTTGTTGACCAAGTTTGACACCATTGATGATAAGGTAAATATGCGGTTCAACATTTTAAAGTTTAAGGCTTTATTCGTACCATTTTTAAAGGTGATGTATCTTCAACGGGTTAAATAGATAAATATCCGAAATGATAAAGGTCAAATGGTTGAAAGCCGCTCAAATTGTAGCTAAAGCTTACAACTTCTTAAATTGTTCTACTCAATAAAATACAAGTATTGATTTAACAATATAGTTTTTCGTAATTTGATATAAGACATTAATTATTCACAAAATTTAAAACAAGGCTTAAAAGTTCTAAAAATTACCTTTTTGATCTGTTACCCAATCTATCCGTCGGGTAATTTGTCCCACCTCTATATATCCTCGTTTCTGGCAAACCTGGCCCACATTTACATTTTCGTTCTTTTTGGGAGAAGGATAGTGGATGAACAAAATGAATACAACAGCAGAGTGGCATTAACAATATATTCGTTTGTCGACTTGTTTAAAAAATTATTTAAACCATTTACTGATTGTGTAGGTTGAAGCTGCACTTTCAATGGTTTATATATCAGGGGCCCCTGTGATGTTTTTGGGGTGTGGACAGTCGTATACAGACTTGAAGAAGCTGAATGTCAAGTCAAGCGTTAATACGTTGCTCAAATGAGTTTACCGCCAAATTTAAGCTGTTAATCCTTTCAGTGTCATGTTGTATTTATTTCATCTTTGTTATCAATATTGCTTGAAAAATTTGAACCGTTCCTGTACTGTGATCTCACCTGGTTTAATACTTTAATGTTATATAGTCGTGTTTCTTGTATGTTATAATTGCAGTTGTATGTATCTTGCATTCAATAACATGTAGAAACGGATTATGTGACAGATGACGTGATATTGATTTTGGAATTCAAATTACTAATGACAATAATCGCCTTCATGAAAGTTTTCATTAAATGATAAAAATGAGATATCACAAAGAAACTATCATTTAGTATTAACCGCGTATCATTCTGGTGTAAAAACATTATCCATGAAGTTAGAAGGTTTCTACATATATCCTTTTAAACTACAATCACTAATTGCCTTACCTCTGAACATATAAAGCAGAGCATTTGTTTTGTACCAGATCTGATCTTATGTGTACTTAAAAATTTATAATAAAAGTACCCTTAATTCAAAGTAGTTCGAAGACAGAAATGACTTTGTTTAACAACAATTAGTTATTTAAAATATAACAAATTAATTAATAAAGAATAGGATGTATTAATTAGTTATATAAACAAATTGTTTAATTTTGCTTCAATCCTTTGGGTCTGCTTGGCAACATGCAGGTTGACGTGCTGCGCAAGCAACATAATATGCCCATTGCTTCAATCTTCTCTTTACCATTTCTGGGTTCTCCCCTACAATTATTTCGATACAATAAATCAGTCAAATTTGCTTATTTCATAGAGTTAAATACAAAACGCACCTCAATAAAATAACACCACAGTGTTATTGGATGTACGAGGGTTACAAGGTTGAGGTGGCGAGTCACCATAATTAGAGGTCGTGCAGTGGCCGATGAATTCGAACTTGGAGTTGGTGGCGATGACGTGGCGTAGTAAAGATCAAGAGCCGGGAACGTCTTGGAGAGTTTGTTTGGTTCTGAAGCAAAGTGGGATCCTAAATCAACACAAACTTTGAGCTCATTGATGTCTTCGATAGTTATTAGGCTCTTGCTACGTATGTGGTGGTGGTCTTTCTGTCTAAGCCACACCTCTTCACGAGAAAATGTGCGTTACAATGTTATACATTACGACAGCATAAATTACATTTAACGATACATAGATAGAATTTGGTGGTGTAAATAGTTATATTTAACAAGGCGACTTTTTTATTAGAAAACTATTATAAACAAATGTCGTCTTTATGCAATGTATGTATCTAATATTTTTTCTTTTTTCTTTTCTTTTAATTTTGATATTGGATTGGATGGATTGGATATGAGATAGAACTATCAAAATTAAGTAAAATTTACAAGTTTATGATCAAAGATACTATTGGAACATCTCCTAAATTTAATGATAGGCATTTATGTGTCAATCACACATTTTATCTCCATATAATTCTCTACCCCTCACATTCCCTCATTATCTCTATATTTTTCATCCTTTAGTTAAACTTAATAACCACCCTAATCCACCAAAAGAAAACTTCAAAATTTTCCCCAAAATTGTAGACGACAATTGACATATACAAGAGAAATAATAACAAAATCTAAGGATGGTACGATTCGGGAATGTGATGAAGCAAATCGAGAAGCAACAACCACGAGCCGCCAATGCAATGGCTAAAGATCAAGTTCTCCACCAAACCTCAAAGGGTGCACCAAAGTCACCCCTTACCATGATGTTGGGTGGATTTATGGTAATTGGAGCCCTTGCCTATTTTACATTATATTCTCATAAGAAACCCGAGGCTTCGGCCTTAGATGTGGCTAAAGTTACTACAGGTACGGCAACAACAGGAAATATCCATCCTCAAAAGTGAGTAATGAATCACTAGTCAGTTAGTATATGGTATATGCCCGTGTATTGCACCAGGACTTGTGGAAACACATGGGTTCATGGTTGATTAGTTGTTATAACTTGATACATGTTTATTTGTAATTTCAATCTTGTAACCTTTTATATATAATCTAGTAAATGAAATAAAGTTTACGATGCAAAGCTAACGCCTAGCGGAGGATGTAGAAGGAGAAGGGTTGGCAATTATCCCGTCAATAGATCTTAAATTACGTATAAATTTAATGATATTTCATAACTTTTATTATAAAAATATAATACGAACACTTTTTTCCAATTGATAAATTATATAATGTTGAGTTTCATGAAGAATAACAACTAAAACATAAAATATTGCACCAAGCATATAATACGACATAAGTCACATAATATGCCCACTATATCAAAAAAAGTATCATGTCTGGGGTTCAGTAATTATTTATTGTTGGCACTTTCTAAATAACAACCTTGTATTTGAGAACATTTACACACTTAAATTAATATGGTTTTTTGTTTTGATTTTTGTACCAACTACTCTTTTGATATAGTAATTAGGTGTTCTGGATATATTTATATATATATATCAACTTTAAAAGTATGATATCTTGATAAAAGTTCAAAGCTAAAAATAGGATAGTAATCAAATAAAGAAAATGCATGCAACTTATGATAGTCAAATGGCTCAAATTTATTTGAAAAAAATTACAAAAGTATAACAATCTGAGTGAGGTATCTTAATACTCAATTAGCTTTTTGAGGCCATTTTTATAATAACAAATTGCATAGATAACAACTTATTCTTTTTCTTTTTATAATAAACAATTTGTTACCTGTAATAGAGAATAATAGTTTACTTGTAAACATATCAGATTTTTTCAGTTCAAATTATTCAAGAAGGATGACTATTTTTACTCAGATGTACGCGGTCTAACTGGAATATCCTCATAATCGTTTTCGATTCTTACTCTGACCACCCCAAAATGTGCAGCTAAATGTTTATTATATCGTAATTATGTATATTTCTTTATGTATTTTTTTAATCATTTTCTTCATTGTTTCTCAAAGTTTAATATTTTATAAATATGATGATCTATTAACCTATCTTGACGTTCATGTCAATTAAAAATCATCACTTTGTCATCGTAATTTATAACGAGCATTACATTACAATCACAAGTTTTAAAAAATTTAATACATAAAAAAGATTGTATATTTTTATTAGTTTGATAAGTACAATAGAAGAATAACTAAAATTTGACATACAGAGGGTGTAAACTTGAGCTACTATCAAACTTCAAGGTTATATTCGACACTCAACACCGCCACTTCCACTCCCGACAGCAACCAGCTGGGTTCTTTGACTTCTTTCAGACCTCCATTACCATTTTCACTTCTATTTTTATCATTTCTATTTTTATTTTTTTCCACAAATTCTTACAGTAACGTTTCTACCTTCCCACTCGTTTCAATTATATGCATACCTAATCACTATATATATACGTATATAATATTTATTTATATTTATTCATCCGTACAGAACAATCTTCACTTTTCCGGTGACGGCAATGGTTTAATTCATCAAAATAGTTTCCACTATTACTCTAGTAAGTATTTATATCCATCGATCTTTCTGTTTTTTAATTATCATAAAATTGTTTATTTAATGCGATTGATGACTGTATCTTACTTTAGTAATCACTGTAGCCTTATCACTTTTTAGGTCAGATTTGTTTGAAGTTGTAGGTTTAATTTTAGAGCCAGTACATTAATTAACTGAAATTGAAGGATTAGGTTATGATACGGTGTTCTTAATCATTAAGAGTAGGGAAGCTTTTAAATGCGATACGTTTTCGTGTTAACTGTTAACCCTAGAAATTTTTAGAACTTGTAAAATTTAATGATCAAAGAGGCAATGGATCATGTAGTAATGACAAACAGGTTTTCGGCTTAGCAGTATCTGTAGTTCCTTACAACCTTGTTGTAGAATGTAGATGTAGTTTCTCAGTTATTAGTTTGACTGTTTAAAAGAGAGAAAATGATATATTAGTTATAAAGGTTCTACAACAATAAAAAGGATGATAAATAGTAATGATGATATTAATGATGAGAATACTTTAAGTGACATTTGTTCTAGGTGTACGTTATTAATGATGCTACTTGTATTCTATATATAAATTGTTCCCACTTTCTTTTCAATTTAATTTTTTTCCTTAAATTCCCAGTGGCCAGTTCCTCTTTTTCGTATTCTTCTCTATTCCTTGGAAAATGTTACAAAAATTTGCTTTACTTTCCAATAGGTGATGTCATTTGTTAGTAAAGTTTAATTCCACACGTTCAATGATTGGTGATTTGTTGGAGCAACTAAATAAATTAAGTGAAACTGAAGGATTAGGTTTGGGTGTTTTAGGTGGTCTATAATTATTAGTAAGATATTTAATGTGCTGTGTTTGGCTGTGTTAAGCCTAGAATTACAAGAAGTTATGGTTGTTATTATCAAATGCCTATGATTCTTCAATAGTTGAACAATTTTGATGATGAAATATGAATCTAGCGGGTGTTCTTACTTGGTGGTTAGAATGCATAGCAAGTTAGTAATGAAGCTTCCAAAACAATAGAGCGGATAAAAATGTGTAATGATGATTTATTACTTTTGAATTTAGGAGATATTAATGATTTGAAAGCTCAAAGTGAAAATTTTCTTTATTTGTAGATTTTAGAATGTAGATAACTGCACTTAATGTCTTTGATGCCCACTTGTATATTATATTTATTTGTTGGCTGTTTTTCTCAAGTTAGTATTCTTACCTTAAATTTCCATTTCTGGTTTCTTAAATATATCTTTATAGCTCGCACTGTAAGCACATAATATGTTAAATGATAATCAATGAATGAGAGGAGGGATGTAGACAGAGCATTGATAGTATCAGAAGATAGTGGGAGGAGAACATCTTGTCAAGAAACTAATAAATTAAAATGTACATAATTTATATACATATATATATTAAATATATATATATAGTTGCAGTTTATTCGATAAGCTTGAAAAGACAGTTGAGGTAGTATTTTATGAACTACTTGATAAATAAGTCTTGGAAGACATCACTGTTTTTAGAATTTGACCGTGTACAATTAAGATCTAAGACTACTGTATCTCTTATCTCGACATGCAGACATGCAGTTGGGATTTATTTGTTAAATTTGGCAAAATGTTCGATCATGTATCAAAATCCCAATATGTTGGTGGCCAGAGGGAGAGGTTTGCAAGGTAATTCCTTTTCCTTTAAATTGAATATTTTTGCAGGTTGGTTAACAGGCCAAAAACATGTTATTTTTTCGTACAGGCTTGTCCATTTTTCTAAAAAGATTCATAAATAAATTGTTTGCTAAATATGATTTCAAAAAATGTATTATTACAATTCTATATAAGTGTATGAGTAAAGCAATTTGTTAGGCTGTACTTTTTTCGTTGTAGGCATAAATAACGCACTTATGTCTTCTAGACACTTTTTAATTCCATGTTACCTGTTAGAAATAGTACATAATTTTAAATTGACCAGTTCAAAGTAAACGAGTCAAAAAAACCTCAAATTTAACCCGACCATTCTTTTTCCCATATCATGACATGCAGATTCTACAGATTAATAACCTTTTTTATGTGTCCAAGTAAGTGAATTAGCTGTTAATGTGGTAAATTTATACACGTGATTGTTTTTCCTCATTTCCCGATCCCTTGCTATTCCAGTAAGTAGTACCTAAAGCTCTCACATTTAAGCTAGAATTATGTTCCTCTTTTATACTTATGGTCTCCTTGCCAAATATAGTATGTACATTTTAGTTTCTTCACTTTATGATGCAATTAATTCCTTACGTTTACTTTGCATTCGAAGGTTGGATGATTTGGATTCTAGATCATCATCACCAGCTTCTGGAGTTGCAATGAACAAATGTGGATTTGAGGGAATAAGTCGCCCAACCCGTGCACCTGCTACCCCCTCTAAATCTTTCAAAAATGGAATTAGGAAAGGGTCAGAAGGACTTAAATCCATTGGTAGATCACTTGGGTTTGGGGTTTCTCGGGCTGTTTTCCCGGAGGATCTGAAAGTGTCAGAGAACAAGATCTTAGACCCACAAGATAAATTTCTACTGAAATGGAATAGTTACTTTGTTGTCTCTTGTATTCTGGCTGTATCCATAGACCCACTTTTCTTCTTTCTTCCGGTTTTTGATGAATCAAAAACATGCCTCGGTATCGACCGAAAGTTAGCCATCACAGCTACGACCCTACGGACCCTTGTTGATGCCTTTTACCTTATTCATATGGCTCTTCAATTCCGAACCGCCTATATTGCTCCATCATCTCGGGTTTTTGGACGGGGTGAACTTGTGATAGATCCTGCCCAAATTGCTAAGAGATACCTTCGTTGGTATTTTATTATTGATTTCCTTGCTGTGGTGCCCCTTCCCCAGGTTAGATAGCTTGCAAACACTTAAAAACCCAGAAGAATAAATTTTGTCACTACATTTCTGCTGCTGTGTTGTGAGATTATTTACTCTCTGTTGGGCATTTTACCGATTAGCAAATAGAGGTGGAAAATTATGACCCAGAGTATGTAGTGGCTGGTTCACATTGTGTTGTATTCCTGGAGGGTCAAACTGTTAATATTAGGTGGCAATCTCAATTCATTAACTTAATGGGTCAATTTGGGCTTTCCTTTATTTAAACTACAGAAATAAAAAAAATTTAGCTAGAGGGGAAGGGCCAAATACTCAAATGGCTTGGACATGTCAAACAGGTTAAAATTTGCCCAAAGTCTATTTTTATAGTGACCAACATCTGAATTTCATTTTATAAAAGATTTAGTTATTATTGTAATAATTATGATTAAAGCATTATGTAATTATAAAAAAGATTTAATATATGTACAATAAAGTGTTTGTAGGCCAACCCAACCCAGTCCAGCCCAACCCAACCTGCGTTAAAGATATGATCTTTCTCAACCAAGCCTTTGACGTGTTACCCAACCTGTGGACCCGTCCATCTTGCGATCTCTAGGTAGAAAAATGAAAAAATAAAAAAAAACTAAACAGGTCGAATGGGTTGAAAGTCTCCAGAGATATTTTTGATGCGCAAAACCCTCTTAAATCAGTTTATTAAAAAACTTAAATTGTTACTGAAACATTTAATTGGTATAATCATCTTTGACATAGCTATTTAGGTAATTTTTTGGACATGACCCACACACAAAATTTATTGATCTTAACCCATACCCCTTTGATATGTTACCCAATCCTCCCACTTTTCCGCCTCTAATAGTAAGGAATATGCATGATCATATGAGAAGTTTGGTTGTAATCTAACATTATTATATAATTTTGCAGATTGTTGTTTGGAGATTTCTGCAGAGGTCTAGAGGTTCAGATGTATTGGCTACAAAACAAGCTTTACTTATTATTGTGTTACTTCAGTATGTTCCCAGATTCGCTCGAATGGTGCCTTTGACATCAGAACTGAAAAGGACTGCTGGTGTTATTGTAGAAACTGCATGGGCCGGTGCTGCATACTATTTGTTGCTGTACATGCTTGCCAGTCATGTAAGTTACCGTTTTAGCTGGTTATTTGTCCTTAGTGAATTAGAGGTGACAAACTGGGTGGCTTGGGTGTAACAGGTTGAAATAGACAACGTTTTTGGTATAGGGCAGGTTGCATTCAGCCGAAGAATTTTTTTTTTCACAAATTTGAACTGTTCTATAAAAAAAAATGGGTCATAGGTTCTGTGCATTAAAAGTACATATCGAATTACTTCACTAATAATAAGCCAACTTTTTTAATATAATGATTTCAGAAGTTCTGTGCATTAAAAGTATACTTTGGACGATTATAACTCATTTGATCTGTTTTCTTTTTAGCGAACTTCTTTAACTGGTTGACGTGTTAAAAATATGACACGACTGGAATCGACCGTTCATAAGTAAATCGATCGAAATTGCCCCTCTAACTTCCGCCCTTAACCAGTTAAGGTAAATGTTAAGTCATTACTATTTTTCTTTTTCAGATAGTTGGGGCCTTCTGGTATTTATTGTCTGTAGAACGTAATGATACATGTTGGCAGAGAGCTTGTAGAAAGAACGAATTTGATACAAGTTTCTTGTACTGTGGAAATGACAACATGGCGGGTTATGATAAGTGGAGCAATGTCAGTAAGTCAGTTCTAACCGCGGCTTGCTCCACAGATGGTGATAAACCACCATTTGATTTTGGGATTTTCGAGCAGGCTCTTTCATCGGGCATTGTCTCATCGACAAAGTTTGTATCCAAATATTGCTACTGCTTATGGTGGGGGCTACAGAATTTGAGGTGAACACATTATTCACTTCCATTTTTTTATATCATTATGGTTTTCAGATTTTGATCACTAGCTTCAAGTGGTGGCAAGATGGGCGGGTTGGGTAACAAGACAAAATGAGTTTGGGTCGAAATGGGTTTTTAAGGACTAACTGGAATGTGCTGAGCCAGGTGGACCCGCAACACTTTACTGTCAGTTTTATATACTTCTAGTTTTATTAACAGCCAATGTTTTAATTATGATTACTAAAACGATACTTTCACAATAATAATCAAAATATTGAGTATACAAATTATGATGTGGTAATAATATACTTTGGGTGACCCATTCCCATTTAAGCTAATTTTTGGATATGACTATTTGAAATGCAACCCAAATGGACCCATGCATAAGTAAATGGGCTGAAGTTGCCACCTCTACTTGCTTCCTAGTGGATGAAATATTTGTTTTGTATGACAGCACTCTGGGACAGGGGCTTAAAACCAGCACATATCCTGGAGAGTCTATATTTTCCATTGCTTTAGCCATATTTGGCCTCATCCTCTTTGCTCTGTTAATTGGCAATATGCAGGTAACGTCACTACACATTACCACTTACCAATTTACTCCTTAACATGAACTAGTTTCGTTGACACCAGTTTTGTAGCCCTTGCCTTTTTCAAAAGAAAAGAAACATCGGTTTAGTTTGGCCGTTCTACTTGAACTAATCTCTTTTTATTTGGTAATTAATATGCACAGTAAGCATGCGTTCATGAAAATTTAATGAGTTTCTTGTTTTCATCTTTTGTTTCGTCCGTTATGTTTGTCTTATTACTGATTTATTTTCTGAATTTGACCGTTGTTTATTTGTAACAGACTTATCTTCAATCTCTTACAATCCGACTTGAAGAAATGAGAATTAAGAGGCGTGACTCAGAGCAATGGATGCATCACCGGTTACTTCCACAGGATCTCCGAGAACGTGTGAGACGCTATGATCAGTACAAGTGGTTGGAAACTCGTGGAGTGGATGAGGAGAATTTGGTTCAGAATTTACCCAAGGACCTTAGAAGGGACATCAAGCGTCATCTTTGTCTTGGTTTGGTCAAGAGGGTAATTCACTTTTATTTATACCGGCGAGATGCAGCAAAATGGGCGGGTCAGGCAGGTCGGGTAATGAGTAGAGGTTGGAAATTTAATCCATTTACTTAATGGATTGTTTACGTTATGTTTATATCTCTACTAGGCCAAAATATTTAGTTTAAAAGGAAAAAGGTGGAATCGGTCGAAAGTTGCCGAAGTGTATATGTAATGCATAAAACCTACCAAGTCATTTTATTAAAGAAAATGTTTATATACATTTGACCTGTAAGTGGTGATCAAATATACCCAAATGTAGTTTTGATTCTTTTTTGCTAGCTTTAATTGATGGAAAACTGTTTAAAAAAGGGCAAAAGATTTGAATCGTTAATATCTCGTAAAATAGGTCAAAGGTTCGTTCCAATTGCTTTGCAGGTTCCTTTGTTTGAGAACATGGATGAGAGGCTGCTTGATGCCATTTGTGAACGACTAAAGCCTTGTTTATACACCAATAACACTTACATCGTTCGAGAAGGAGATCCTGTCGACGAAATGCTCTTCATAATCCGCGGTCGTCTAGAGAGTGCTACCACGGACGGAGGAAGAAGTGGTTTTTTCAACAGCGGCTTTCTAAAAGAAGGTGACTTCTGTGGAGAGGAGCTCCTAACGTGGGCCCTTGACCCTAAATCTGGCGTTAACCTGCCATCTTCCACTAGAACCGTCAAAGCGTTGAGAGAAGTGGAGGCATTCGCGTTACCAGCTGACGAGTTAAAATTTGTCGCTGGTCAATTTAGGAGGCTTCACAGTAGACAGGTGCAACACACTTTTCGATTTTACTCACAACAGTGGCGGACTTGGGCAGCGTGTTTTATTCAGGCCGCTTGGCGGAGATATTCCAAGAGGAAGATACAACGAAAGAACGAGGAGGAAGCTGAATTAGCTGCACGCAAAATTGGTGGCAGTGGAACTTCCTACAGTCTCGGAGCGACTTTTTTGGCTTCGAAATTTGCAGCAAATGCTCTTCGAGGAGTTCACCGGAACCGGGAATTAAAGAGTGCTAGAGAATTGATGAAGTTACAGAAGCCTCCAGAGCCAGATTTCACTGCTGATGCTGATTAGTGATCATTGGAAAGTATATCTAAGTTGATAATTTGTTGCAAGTTTTTGCATCCTGTGCTTGTACATTAACAGAATCGTAAGTATACTTGGAACGCTTTTGTATGTTGTAAGGTACAACTAATATATGCACTTAGGCGAGTATATCAGTTTTACATTTCTTATTTCCTAATTGAACTCCATTTTTAAGTTTTGATGGGCCAACTGATTGAATACGCCTCCATCTCTTCTGACTTGTACATGGTTTACCTATTTCTATTCTAACCCATTTTAACACGTAACACACTTTGCTACCCGACTATGTATATATATTTGAATTATTCATATAATTCAGCTTTGACTAAAGATTACAAATTGGTGTTAGCCATCAAGCCATGTGATAGAAAGTAATATCAATGCTTTTATAGTTGGGTTAGGTATTAGGTTAATATTAGGTATAACTAACATAGATAAATTTAATTATATTAGTACAAGGACGTAATTAGTATTTATTTTAATGTTGAAAAACGTGAAAAGATAGCAAAGTGACCTTAATTCTCTGTTAAAAAGGGAATTCTTTTTTCTGCCTTCTATCCAACTTCTTTTTAAGAATAGACTCAACTTCAGTGTACTAGACATTTTTGCTGATCTTACTAGTTAACTACTCGCATAACACGATTTCTAATGTGATATTACAATTTTCAACACAGTATTTTTCCTATTAATTCAGTATGTTTAGTATATCCCTACGAATAACCTCATTTTTTTATCCAAGTACCCTCATAATGAAATTTGGTCATCGATACTTGTTATAAGTTTGCATAAATCATAATACAGTAACTAGTTTTGACTTTTTAATAACGTATCAAATATGTTGAAAGTTAGTCTGTTGAAATACTTATGTTATTATTATATAATCAATATAAATATTATATTATTATTATTATTATTATATTATTTAGTTAACAATGTTATTGGCAGAACTCAGAAGTGCAGAGCTAAATAAGAAAGTCAAAAAATGAAAATATATGTCGATCACAACAATATAAGCAAAAAAGATCCAACGGCCAAAACATTTTAACCGTCTTCACTCTCCCTTCTTCTTTGTGATTCCCAATTTCATTTGCAGGCTTTTGCCATTATTGAAAAGTAAACAAATAAATATCTCTATTCTCTATATCTATCTATATATACTATAGAAGTAGGTAAACACAATGCATGTTAATGCTTGTGCATTTACACACATAATTCATGACATATAGATACAGATCTCAACAATTTCTAACCTCATAACGTAATATCTGTAAATTTTGAGCTCAATTCTATGGCTGATCGAATACAATTAGGGTTTCGTTTTCATCACTTATCAGTATTCGTTTTTCTTCTATTATTCATCTATGCACACTCATTCTACCTCCCTGGTGTTGCTCCACAGGATTTCATCAAGGCAAGCACTATAACTCATACCTCTAAACAGCTATGTGTTATAATTATATATATATATATATATATTATGTATATATATATAATATTACGTGTGTGTTAGAACTCTTTGAAGCTATCAAAATTTTGTATCTAGATTATGTAAGTCAACAAAATAACAAAATTCACGTTTCTACATCTTTATTGAAGTGTTTGATACATTTTTGAAACGTATTCCGTTGAATAAATCTCGACAAATTCATAGGTATGCGTCACAAATGCCTACATGCATCTATAAAAAAAAGTGAATTTGTCGTGCTTCAAATCTTTATAAAACACTTCAGTTGAGAAATATAAACAGTTAACGTTGTGAATTTATCCATTTAAATGATCAGAATTCAAAATTCTGACCAGTTCTTAGAGTTCTTAAAAATATTTGATCCCAGTTACGTATACACATATATACGTCACCTATGATGTATGATATATGTGTATCTGTGAATTGCTGGCGTTCTACTATAATTTTGTTAATTAGTGATAGTAATTCACTTATTCTGTTTGTGGTTAACAAATATTGTCTAGGCAATTCGATGAAAAATGGAAGTAGTGTTTTTCATGACTGATACTAGCTAGTAGTTTAGTGATTGATTGTATTTTGTTAAGTGTATTTAGAAATATGTTTGGTTTATTTTGACAGAGGGATGTTTTGAAGGTAAAAGTAAACAAATTGGCTTCTACGAAAACTCAGCTTCCATATTCTTATTATTCGATCCCATATTGCCGCCCTAATGAAATAGTTGATAGTGCTGAGAATCTTGGGGAAGTTCTTCGCGGTGATCGCATAGAAAATTCTCCCTATGAGGTAATGCAGTTATACAAATGACTGGCTAGTTTTTCTTATCGATTGTTCTAGTTAGGCTATGCAGTGTATATGTGTAATAGATATTCCCTAAAATAGTGTTGAAAGTCTGTTTCTATATTGTGTGTATATTATGAATTCTCAATGATTTAGCTTGAGAGTTCACATGATTACAAACTAAAAGAGAGTGCAGCCTAACTCTACTCAACGTTTTTAGAACACTGATGCTATGTTGTGCAGCTTCTTACAAAACCATACATTTCAGTTTCAAATGGGAGTTCCAATGATGTGCAATATCGTATGCCGGATAACACTGAGTGAGAAAACAGCCAAAGAATTTAGGGAGAAGATAGATGATGAATATCGGGTCAACATGTATGACACTTTTGGAAAATATTAAAATATATTAATCATAAATAGCATGTGATACTATTTGTGCTTCAGGTCGCTAAATACTACACATATTTTGGCAGGATATTGGACAATCTTCCTTTGGTTGTTCCTGTGACAAGGACAGAACCAGACTCCCAAACCATATATCAGCATGGATATTTTGTTGGCCGAAAAGTACGGTATGCAGGCGTAAGTTCCAAAAGCTTTCCTGAATTCTTTCGTATACCCGCCTTTTCATTTCAACTGCTCACAAGCTAATCTATGTTTAACTTGTGATGGATTATTCTGCAGACCAAGGACGAGAAGTATTTTATCAACAATCACTTAGCATTCGTAGTTAAGTACCACAGAGATATACAAACAAACTCTGCAAGAATTGTCGGTTTTGAAGTTAAAGCTTTCAGGTAATTATTTGTTCTTTCAAGTAGCCAATCATACAATTGGCCTTTATATTAAGTAACCCTGTTGAGCATTATTTGTTGCCAGTATCAATCATAAATATGATGACGAATGGAGTGACACAATCCGTCTAATTACATGTGACCCCCATGCAAAACGCCTGGTCACAAGCTCTGATTCTCCACAGGAAGTTGATCATAGGAATGAAATTATCTTCACTTATGATGTTGAGTTCCAGGTAATACTTTAGATCAGGAAGACTTACACATAGAGGTGGCAAAATGAGCAGCTCGGGTGGGTTAGGTAGCGGTCCCAAGTTGGTCTTTTTGGTGTAGGTCGAAATGGTTCGGGACTGGCTGGGTTGACCCAAAACATGTGTGCCAAATAAGATTAATAATGATCTGTTTTTTGAATAAAAGTTAGTCTTTTTTATTTTACCTGTTTCAACTGTTAGAAATAAAACATAACCTGAATCAATGCATCAATACATATGGGTCCAAGTTGCCACCTCTAGGACTTAGAAATGTGAACTACAATATTTGTTGCTTATGTTTTTATTGTGGCTTCATCAAACGTGCAGGAGAGTGATGTTAAATGGGCATCGAGATGGGATACCTATCTTCTTTTGGGTGATGATCAGATTCATTGGTTTTCAATTGTGAACTCACTTATGATCGCTCTTTTCTTATCGGGTATGGTGGCTATGATCATGTTAAGAACTCTTTACCGTGATATCTCCAAGTACAACCATTTAGAGACACAAGAAGAAGTCCAAGAAGAAACCGGATGGAAGCTTGTTCACGGAGACGTATTCCGACCCCCGGTCAATTCGGATTTACTGTGCATTTATGTGGGAACAGGTGTCCAATTCCTCGGTATGGTGTTAATAACCATGATTTTCGCGGTCCTCGGGTTTCTTTCTCCTTCAAACCGAGGCGGGCTCATGACCGCCCTACTTCTACTCTGGGTTCTAATGGGAATCTTTGGCGGGTATGCCACGGCCCGCCTTTATAAAACATTCAAAGGAACAGAATGGAAAAAAATCACCCTAAAAACCGCTTTCATGTTCCCTGGAATCGCTTTTTGTATATTCTTTGTGCTAAACGCTCTCATTTGGGGTGAAAAGTCTTCAGGAGCAGTACCGTTCGGTACCATGTTTGCTTTGGTGTTCTTGTGGTTTGGGATTTCTGTACCCCTTGTTTTTGTTGGCAGTTACATCGGTTTCAAAAGACCGGGAGTCAAAGATCCAGTGAAGACCAACAAGATCCCGAGACAAATCCCAGAACAAAGTTGGTACATGAACCCGTCTTTCTCAATTATGATAGGTGGCATACTTCCATTTGGTGCAGTATTCATCGAGCTCTTTTTCATCCTAACCTCAATCTGGCTACATCAATTCTACTACATATTTGGTTTCCTCTTCATCGTGTTCATCATTTTAATCATAACGTGTGCCGAGATCACAGTTGTGTTATGTTATTTCCAGCTGTGCAGTGAGGACTACCAATGGTGGTGGCGATCATATCTAACATCCGGTTCTTCAGCTTTTTACCTCTTCACATATGCAACATTCTATTTCTTCACAAAACTAAACATTACAAAGCTTGTTTCGGGTATTTTGTATTTTGGGTATATGCTGATTGCATCATATGCATTTTTCGTGTTGACGGGTACAATCGGTTTCTATGCATGCTTATGGTTCACTAGGCTTATTTACTCTTCAGTAAAGATTGATTGATTAGGGTTAGAAAGCTAGATTTTTTTATGTTATACGGCTGCCCCATGTAACAGTTTACAGGTCCATTTTGGACTTGAATTTTGTTTAATGAAACCTTCTACCATACTTATAAATATGTGATTTTGTTATACATTTAACATGTGTGAGGAAACCTTTGATTTATAGGCAGTGTGTTCAAGCCTTGTGACAGGAGGTGTGCTTATACATATAATATGTGAAATTGGTATAGATTTACCTGAAAAATAACTATGAAGAAACCAAATAATAATAACTATGAAAAAAATGATTTATGTAGGTTACCATTTTATAAGTAATATTTAAAAAATTGTAACTTCTAAATTAGAAACTACTCTAATAACTTCAGCGGAAGCAAATAACAAATGGTATGTTTTGTCCAGTAATCTAATTATTATTAAACCCAAAATTCATTTCATATATCCGATTGAATAGAATCACCATCAATCTCTCATCTTCAACATTTGACTTCTAGTCATCATCTTCCTTCCCGCACTCCTATATACATACATAGGTGTATATATACACACAAAAACTTACTTACAAACAAATTTTAAAAATGGCAGTACCAATTAGACTAGCATCATCATCTTCGTCTATCACTCTACTTGCTTCAACTTCATCATCTTCCGTCATTTTCACCAAATTTAAATCCATACCCCATTTGGGTTCTTCATTTTCAGTCACTAATACCACTACTATTTCTGGAAATCCATTATTGTTTCGTTCTCGAAATGGTAAACGTATGGTTCATGTACTTGCTAAGGCTACTCTCGGACTCACTTATCCTGCAGTCATTGAATCTCCGAAGGTCTCATTTTTGTACTTGTTTGTTATCTTGAATTTTGTTAATCAATGCCTGTAAGGTGTTTGATGAAATGCTTGTTATACTATTGGGGTAAATATGTGTAATAAAATAAGCAACACGCATATATATTATCGTAGTTTTGTAATCTTGTTTGAGATATGTACTGCTGTGCATTTCGGAACTCAAATGCCAGACCTTTGGCTAAAAACAAGTGAAAGTATTGGTATTTTAGACGGGTTGGATTTTGCGAACTCTGTAGCATCATCTTAAATTATTTCCCTGGTATACATGTCTACAAGTTTTAGTCTCTAACAAGTATTTATATACTGAAGTATGTGCTTGTAAGCTGTAGCTTTAGGTGCTATCCAGAATGTTTCACATTAATATTTTGCAATGACAACATTAAATCAAAATTAGTGTAGAATAGAATGTGATGTTAAAGCTAAAAATTGTACAAATTTTATATGTGATTATCTGTGGGCATTTTAATTTGATCTAAAATGTATTCTTTTTGGTGCTCCAATCACCCCATTATGCAAGAGTTACAGCCCAATTTTTTATAATGACAGAAAGACTGAATCTTTGTTCTCTGTTTTGAAACATGATAGATCTCTTTTGCTGCAAAAGATACCAATTTGGTTGAATGGAAAGGAGATATTTTAGCAGTTGGTGTCACAGAGAAAGACATGATAAAAGATGAAAACTCAAAATTTCAAAATACTGTCCTGAAGAAACTAGATTCCCAATTGAATGGGTTATTATCCGAAGTATCTAAAGAAGAAGATTTCACTGGAAAGGCCGGACAATCAACTGTTCTTAGGCTTTCTGGTCTTGGAACCAAACGGGTCAGTTTAGTTGGGCTCGGAAAAGGACCAAGTGGTTCATCTACTTCTGCTTATAAGAGTCTTGGTGAGTCTGTTGCCTTAGCTGCCAAGGCTTCTCAGGCTAACAATGTTGCCATTACACTTGCCTCTTCAGAGGATCTAACTCCTGAATTAAAGCTGACCACAGCTTCAGCGATTGCGACCGGTATGTTTCGTTTTATATTCGATTAAAATTGTGTGTGTATCTTGAGTTGACAATATGGACCTTAACTTGATGTGGTGCTGGTAGGGGTAGCAAAATGGGCTGGTCCAGTGGGCCTTATTTTGTTAATCTTCTAAAGTTTTTCTTAGCCCAGTTTTCTTGAATAGAGATGCAGCGAAAGGCCGAAACAACACGCTATCAATCCCGATCCTCAATTTGATGATATCATGAGGGATATTGATGAGATATGCCCCTCTCCTCCTCGGTCGACGGGCAAAAGGCCTCGTGAGGATGTAACATTCTAATATATATATTGATATCAATGAAACATTAGCCCTACGAGGGTTTTCATTTCATGGATTTCATGCCTTTTTCATGGCTTAAATCCTCATATAAGGTTTTATGGTTTGTAGGTTACACCTTATACACATTCATATGTAAAAGAAGGGTAACCTATGACCACTTTTGTCCTTGATTTTAGATGGCCAATGCATTAACTATGATTAAGATCAATATTCCATTAATAATACAAATGAGAAGAATGCAAATTACAATGTTATGGGTTACATTTAACTGGTTAGAGCATAAGGAGTGTTGAGTCTTAAATTAGTCATCAATCTTAACGCTGACGTGCCTCTGACGTGGAGGTAAGTCTTGCAGTCTTAGTTAGTCACCATAGGGAGTGGTCTAACAATAAAACAATAAAGACTCGACAAGTTACCACTCGCTAGTGTGAGATCCCTGATCAGTATGCACTTGTGATGAATGGTACAAATGTGAATGAACACACCATCAAGAACAAGATCCCTTAAGTTAAAGATAATTTGATTACGATCGCGTGGATATAAGAATCGCTAAAAACGGACAAGAAACGAAGAAGTTATGACGCAAGTTGGTCCATTAACCCTTTAATTCATCTTGCTTTGTATTTCTAACTCCTTGTTACACCTCCCCCTTCCCCTTCCCACCTTAAAAAAGTCAATTGATTGGTTTGACTAGAATTGACCGATTTGATTTTCATTGACTTTAAATGAGTGGGTCATTTAGCTTGGTTAACGGGTCAAAACAAGTATGATTACAGAGAATATTATTACACTAATAGTTTAATTATAAAATAGACTGATCTGTAGGTTGCATGCGTTATAAATAATTTGGGAGACTTCCTGTTCTATACCTTTGACTATTTTTTAGCTATTTTTTGAATTTTTTTAATATCACATATGAGTATAGGACTCAAATATAACATAACCAAAACTGATCAATTTATTAGTAAATGGGTCAAATTGCCACCTATGAGTGCTAGCAAACCTTCAATTCTGGAAAGTTTGAATTATCTGTTCCGGATTGTGGTAGGTGCGTTGCTGGGGACTTATGAAGATAATAGATTTAAGTCAGAGTCTAAGAAGCTAGCTCTCAAGTCCATTGACTTTCTTGGACTCGGAGCTGGACCTGAGTTAGAAAAGAAACTCAAGTACACGGAAGATGTATGTGCAGGGGTAATTCTTGGAAAAGAGCTTGTGAATGCACCTCCTAATGTACTTACCCCTGGTTAGTTATTCTTTTACACGTACTACCAGTTTTTAACGTAATGTTATATGCATATTTGTGTAAGTTTGTTAGATTTGCAAATCAATACTCCTGCAATTTATAAATCATTCTTAATGCATGTAAAATACTAAAATATGTCCAGCGGCTAAAGTGTAACATTAGTGAAAATTTTCCCGCCTTTTAATGACATATCTTCATTCTTAAGTAATTACCTGTGTTTGTGGTTATGCTGCAGAGGTACTAGCGGAAGAGGCTACAAAAATTGCTTCGACATATAGTGATGTTTTTACAGCAACAATTTTGGACAGTGAGCAATGCAAAGAACTGAAAATGGGTTCATATCTTGGTGTTGCTGCTGCTTCCACAAATCCTCCAAAGTTTATCCATTTATGTTATAAACCGCCAACTGGATCTGTCAAAACCAAGCTGGCACTAGTGGGGAAGGGATTGACTTTTGACAGGTAATTACTTGTAATCGAGAAAATGTGGGTGTTATATTTATTAGGTAAACAAAAAAATTTAGGCCAGAAAAAAACATCAAATTTATAAACAGTTTGCATTGAGGTAACTGAATTTTAGAAGTTTCGATTCAAGTTAATGGACCTGCTTACCCAGTCAAAAATCATGACTTGGGACATGCCGGTAACTTTGACTACTTCAATTTTGACATGGTGCCACACCTGAAAGCCGGTTATCTTAGGTTACCTTGTTATGCAGTTCACCCTTTCGGTAACTATGCATGTTGCTTTACTTGTTGTTTATGGTTGTCATCTATAAAATCATATATGATCAGTTCCTCATTGGTAACATTGTTCTTAAACATGGCATTATAATGGTGGTTTTTACTTTTGTAGTGGAGGTTACAATATTAAGACCGGGCCTGGTTGTTTAATAGAGCTAATGAAGTTTGACATGGGAGGCTCGGCAGCAGTTTTAGGTGCTGCAAAAGCTCTTGGTCAAATTAAACCGACAGGAGTAGAGGTGAGACCGTGAGACTTTGTTAGAGATGAGCAAATAATCCTGAAAATTGCCAAACCAAACTGAACCACGCCAAATTTGACTGTTAAAAGCTATCAAGTTTATTTTCGCAGTTGAATTTCCAATTTCTTGACTACTAAAACAAATCAATGACAAGTTTTTATATATATCGATATTCAATTGTTTATAAGAATTATAGTGTATATATATATAGACGCGTGTTTATTCATATACACATACACGCATACATATATACAACTCCTACGATTTTAGATTTTTAGTTTGAACATCTACAAGTTCTTAAAGAAGCTGAACTATTTGTACCCTGTGATACATAGTTGGCTTAGGATATTGGAATTGCAGGTACATTTTATTGTGGCGGCTTGTGAAAACATGATAAGCGGAACAGCTATGAGGCCTGGAGACATATTAACAGCCTCAAATGGGAAGACAATTGAGGTACCTCTCCCTGTTTATGAGAACCCCTTGACTGTGATATATTGATTTATTGTCCCCTTTAAGTTTAAAATAATCTAAGAGTTTGACTCATGTAAGACTAATGCATTGTTTATATCTCTATCCAAACAAATTAAAATGGATAGATGTATTTGCACTATGTAGAACTAATGCTTTTAATTGATAGAATATATTGGTCTTTGGATGTATTAAATGATAACATCTGATATCTCAAACATCAGCAACAACAACGGCTATGATTAGTACCCTTTTGTAATTTAATTCAATTCAACTACACATAAACGTCCTACCAATCCCCATGTTTATGTTTGTGTTTATGCATATCCTGTCCATATCTTTCAATCCTAACTTTCTGACTTTTTTTGGTTAATTTTGTTAGGTATTTGATGAACAATTAATGTTACTTTAAAAATACAATTTTTACCAAATATTATGACTCATTTGCGTATCACACTCTATTATATTATTAGTTGAAACATCTAATTAAATATCAGTTGTAATATCCGTGCATCGCACGGGTAATGATCTAGTTTCTATAGAAAAGAAGACGGTATATTTTCTATTCTAAGAAGTTGCAATGGTATACCGTAAGAATTAAAAGCTATGGAAGCATGAAAATAAATAAATTAAGAAATACCCAATGATAAAGAATTTTTTGTTCCTTAATTTATCTATTCAACCTTGTTCGGTTACCTTCATATATTGATTACTAATGTGTTCTGAATCCGTTCACTGTTTCAGGTTAACAATACTGATGCAGAAGGTAGACTTACCCTTGCTGATGCTTTAGTGTATGCTTGTAACCAAGGTGTAGATAAGGTATTTCTCATTTCCATCCAATGGCGACACTTGTTATGTTCATTTCAGACCTTGTGTTTCTCCATTAATATTTTCTCTGTGATTTGGCATGGCATAAAATCATCATTTAGATCACTCTATCAGGTTATTTCTCGTGGTAATATTGTTTGAGAAGTTGTCTCATGCCATATTCAATGTTTTCTGCAGATTGTTGATTTGGCAACATTGACCGGGGCCTGTATAGTTGCTCTTGGCCCTTCAATTGCAGGTGACATATTCTAAAGATGTTAAAAGGGCAAAATGGCCTTTACTTCTTTTTTTACTTTTTGCACTAAAGAAGATAGTCGCTTCCATTAATGTGGACTTCTACAGGCATCTTTACACCCAGCGATAACCTAGCGAAAGAGGTGGTTGCAGCCTCCGAAGTAGCAGGAGAAAAACTGTGGAGGTTGCCAATGGAGGAGAGTTATTGGGATTCAATGAAATCAGGGGTGGCTGATATGGTTAATACTGGAGGTCGCCAGGGTGGTTCCATTACCGCAGCGCTTTTCTTGAAGCAGGTATCCTGTTCAAGCATCTTTTCTTCCCATTTTACCTCTCTAAATTGAACAAACTCTTTCTATAGCCTTTTGACTTTTTAGGAAAAAATCATAAGCGAGTGGACCAAATCATGATTAAATGGGTTGAAATTACCATTCCTGTCATTAATCTATCCTTTCCTACTTCATGGCAGTTTGTTGATGAAAAAGTTGAATGGTTGCATATTGACATGGCGGGTCCTGTTTGGAAT
Organism: Logfia minima; assembly: GCA_963921325.1. Lineage (NCBI taxonomy): Eukaryota > Viridiplantae > Streptophyta > Magnoliopsida > Asterales > Asteraceae > Logfia > Logfia minima. Next base: position 36,652,836 of record OY992767.1, read on the forward strand.
GACAAGAAGAAAGCCGCAACTGGGTTTGCAGTTCCTACTTTGGTCGAATGGGTTATGGCCAACTCATCGTCTTGAGCATCAGAAGGAAATTTGTTGCTCTGATGGAAGGAGTTGAAACTTTTCAATACGATTAAAATATGGAAAAACATGAAATGACTTTGTTATAATTAACATATGTTTGGGATATTCGTAACGATTAGTTTTTTCTTGAATTGGTGTTTCATGTTCTTTTACGTCTATTATTTTGTTGGTTTACCGAGCCTCGTACGACAATAATAACGTTGGACTCATACGCAAGAGAAAAACATTTATAACCTTGGGAGACATGAGTAAAGACCGAACAAAATATAATTTAGTTGATAAGGTGTATTTGAATGCACCTTGACATATGGAAATTTGAATCGAGTCGAATAATTGTTTGAGAATAAGGTTTCCACTTGAACCAAATTAGCTAATCTGTTTTCAAAATGTTGATTTTGAATTTTATACAAGTCTAACAATGCACAAAAACGGGCATACAACGTAGGACAGTGATGCAGTGTAGACAATTGGGATGAAGGAAACAAGCATTGAATTTAATCGGTACATGCATTGCATTCGATCAGTTATTATTGTACTTTATCTATGAGAACAAGATAAACCTACGGATGCACATTGCACAATACAACGTACTTACTTCGGGTTTGTGAAAAACATTCTTTTTTACTTATATTTTATTATATGATTTATGACAATTAATATGATACATTCACATATTCATAACGTACCCTACGTTGAACTATAGGGATGACTTAAGCGAAACATTTATTTGTAGAGTCTGCCCATTCGTATATAGTAAGTACTGCAATGAATAAAACACATGATGCCCCTTGAACGACTGAAATTAATAAAAGAAGAAACATATTTCATTTGTCTAAAGACCTAACAGTTACATTGAAACACATGTCAAAACAATTGATAAATGAAATGAAAAAGAAATACGGAAAGCTATATCTCAAAGTATGTATAATTTAGGTGCATATATAGTTTTTTAACACATTTGGCATTACTCGTAAAACAAACATCATATTTGTATATTACTCGTAAACAAACCATTACATTTATATACATAAAGCAATAAGGTATAACGCACAACATGCGCATGCATATTAGACTACTGTAACGATAGAAACACAACATCGTCTCGACAGGCCTATAATAGTATAATTATACATAGCTCCATTTTGCACAACACATGTTTCATTGAGATTAGATGTGTTTTTTATTTTGTTTTTAAAGTGCAATAACTTTTTTTTTAACACAATGCATTGTTATTATTGGCTTACCAAGCATCCGAGTCCAACCGGATATAGCCGGTAAATATTCGTTGATTTTCTTACCCCCTTTATATATTAATGAAGCTACCAAACAACCCCCTTCACTATATAAATGACAATGATCAATCCTATTTAAACAAATCTACTTGTAGTGATGACATCACAAAATCAAGTAAAGAGTAAACAAATAATCACCAAACCTATTTAAAAGGGAAAAATATCAATTGTGTTAACAACACAGATATTTTATGTTGATAGCGGCATGAAATATCTTATGTTAAACTTTAAAAAATGACATTAATAACTGCTAAGTCAAATTCATAATCGACACAATTGATAATCACACACTTGATCATTTAGATTTTTGAAAATTTTATAGAATTCACGTAACCATCTTAGTATTAAGAATATCGTGACTTTTAGAAAATTCATGCGGCTAAACTATTTGGCCTTTAGAGCTCTACCATTCTAATCATACATATATGACCTATTTACATATGTGAGACAAAAAGAATCATATATCCTCTAACTTTTAACCTTTAAAAACTAATATTGATTTTTTATAGGTTTTTGGATCAATTCTGACTCGTGATATGTTGAAAATGAAAAATTAGAACTCTTCTTTTTTAAAGTGAAAATAGCAATCAAGAAATAGGCGGGCTTGACAATAAAAAGTATAGGGACCTTTGATGTCTTTACTTCAAAATAAAGAGACTAAAACTGTTGAAAAAGAAGAATAAAAAGAAGAAAGCAAACAATATGCAAAAATGCAAATTCATCCCTCACTCATCATTTGCTGCTCTCACTCTTTCACTTTCTCTCTCTAAAAACACACACACACATTCTTCTTCTCAGAAGAAAGAAATATTTCAATTACAGGTACATTCACATTGGATCCAAATTCTGATTTCTGTATATATATATTTATATAACTATAAGAAGAATAAAAAAAGACAAAAATGTCAGCTTTAGTCTAGCAAAAAAAAGAATTGTTAAAATTATAAGCAAAAAGGACAGGTACAGGCCTTATTCATATTTCACTCTCATTGAAATGTGTCATAGAAATTTTTGTTTTTCAAGACTAATTATTCATTTTATTCAAATGATTCCCTATCTGAAGCAAACCCTATTACAACTGTATATATGTGTGTAAATACAATTTTACCTGATCTGGGTTTTTTATTTATTAAATATATTAGTACTCATGTCGTGTAAACTATGATGATTTCTGCATAAAGTTATGAACTTTATTGATTCTTGGTCAAAATGTTGATTATGGTCCGTTGATGAATTTGTAAATTTGAGGGTTTTTGTGGGATTTTCGTTATTAAAGTAAATACTCCATGTTGGGTTTATGATTATTTCTGTGAAAAGTTATGAACTTTATTGATATATTTTTTTTTATCAAAATGCTGATTATGGCCTATGTTTGAGTAGGTATTTATGATTATGAGCCGTTGATGAAGTTGAAAAATTGAAGGTTTTGTTGGGTTTGTATCAATTAAGTAGTGATTAAAGTATTTCAATTGAATGGGATGTAATTGTAAGGCCTTCAATGGGGTTTGTGATATAGTGTGAGTGTCTTTTACTGGGTCAAAGATTGAATCTTGGTTCTGGAAAAAAGGTTGGTATTGATTAGGTACTTTTTTTCAAGGGCTTGATTTGGTCTTTTTGTACTACAATAGTTGGCAATAAAAGAGCTGCTGGGTAATTGTTAGAAGGTTCGATAAGACTTGCTTTACTTTTGATGTCTGGAGCTCCAAGAGTTAGGTCTATAAATGTGACCGAATCAGAATCTAGATCGATCCTCGGTCTTGCTGGAAATAAGGCAACTTTGGGTCCTGTAAGTACTCGAAAACCCATGACAAAAACATCAAAAAAGATTGAAATGTCACCTGAGGAAGGTTCTATTGGCGGAAAAAACCGAGTGGTTGCAGCATCATCGCCTCCTTTTAGTTCCACGGGTGTTCCTTCAATTTTACGCAGGCAGGTTTCACTCACTGCTTCGTGTTCTTCAGATGCATCTTCTGATTCGTTTCAAAGCCGGGCTTCTACAGGTAGGATCTATAGAACAAGTAGCAATGCTAGAGGCAGGAGGCAGTTAGCTTCAAAACCGAAAAGCGTTATTGATAGTGCTTCTGACACTTCACCTGATGATTTACAATCCAAGAAGAGGTGTGCATGGGTTACATCAAGTTCAGGTATAAACGATGATCCTCGTTTTTCATATAATTTAAGTTAAAATTGAAGCTTTGATGTTATTCTTGAATGAATATTTCAAATTTGTTTTAGTAACTCCGTCTAGTACAACTTACATTGATCATCTAGTTATCTCGTTTTAGGAGTATATTGAGTCGATTCTCATTACATTCCATTTATGAATCGTAACAAAGATACAATACCATGAATTTAATCCCATAAGATGATTTTAGTAATCCTTCCCGTTGCTATAAAAAATTTGTGCTTTGCTAGTCAAACGGATGCTTTCTTTCGAATTTTGTGATAATCTTGAACTTGTTTCCTGACGGGTTTGCAACTGTTAAACTAGATCAATCTTACGCCATTTTCCATGACGAGGAATGGGGAGTTCCTGTGCATGATGACAAGTATGTCTACACAACAATCTTGCATGTTCATATACTACTTAAAAAGGGCACTATATATTTATTTCAATTGTTTCCTTCGAATTGTTGAATTATGTAGAAAGTTATTTGAGCTGCTTGTGCTTTCTGGGGCGTTATCAGAACTTACATGGCCATCCATTCTTAACAAGCGGCATCTTTTTAGGTACTGTATTATTGTTCTGCGATCTATTTGACATTTTATGTCAAGTATTTTCTCTCATAAGATGGTTACTACGCAGAGAAGTTTTTGCAGATTTTGACCCAATGGCTGTCGGGAAATTCAGTGAGAAGAAGCTAGTGGGACCCGGGAGCGCCGCAAGCTCTTTGCTTCCAGAGCTGAAACTGCGGGCCATAGTTGAAAATGCTCGCCAAATTTCCAAGGTAGATCCTCTAAGTTCCAATTATTAATCTGGTAGCACTCTAGCTGTCATCTGGTTGTGATTTGATAAAATTTTAGAGGTGGTAATTTTGACCCATTTACTTATGAGGGTCGATTCGGGTGTTTTATTGGAAGGGTCAAACAGATCAGATGACAAAATTAACTAAGAAGGAAAGGGTCAATAGTCTCCCAAAGTATATTTTTGATGAATAAAACCTCTTAAACTTTTTCGATCATACTTGACACACTAATTATATTTTAAAAATATAAGCATCTTGACAAACAAGTGTTGCGGGTCAACCCGACTGGTACAAAAACTTTGCTAACCGATATAAAGATAAAAATATAAACTGCCCAACCAACCCATTTTTCCAACTCTGCTAAGTTTGATTGTTCATATAGGGATCCATCAACTGATATCTGAGGTTGTGCCCACCTAAGATTGTTCATTTTGATTCTTGTAAATTACATATCTAATCATGAGCAGCTCCAGCTTCAACCGAAATTAATAGTGGTCCTGGGATTGCTTCATTTTGAGTCTTGTAAATTACATATCTAATCATATCCATCAACCAATATCTTGTAAAGATCAATCAACCGAAATCATATCTAATCAAGTTCCAACTTCATTTTCCAAAGGCAATAAATCCATGTAAATTACAACTACTTATGCATAATTGTGATTGAATTTCAAGATCCAAAAACTGATTATTGCATGACCTTAATGCTATTTAGCATAGTTGGATTAAGTTCCTTTGACCACTTGTATATTTTGCACTGCAAGGTGTACCTTTCTTTGGAATTGGGAGTTTTAGACTTTAAAAAGGGTTGGTCTTTGCTTATTCATTTTGGTATAGTATTATTTATGACATGACATACTTGAATGAAATGATTGATTTCTGGTAGAGTAGGTGCGAATGTAAATTTAATAGTGGTCCTGGCATTGCTTCAACTTGTATGATTATTTATGTATTTATCTATTTAAAGTTGACCTAAAATTTCACAATTTTTTATCTTTCTTGAAGTGTCACCCTCATTCATGCAAAGCTAACCTTCCAATAATATGAAATTTGGTTAGTTGGTGAAAAAATGGCAAAACTCGTATCTTAGTCCCTGTGGTTATGTGATTGTATTTTAGTTTAAGCTGTCCCATTGCTATGAGTCAGTTTTATACAGAATGATAGATGAGGAGTTCATGTTAACTGCAATATGAGACCTCCATAAAAGAATACAAGTGAGCAACAATTAATCATGTTGTCGATGATCATGTAACAAAAGAACATGGTCAACGTTTTTACTTCCATAAATTGAAGTTGAAGCAACTGATACAGGTTACTCCTTTATGACTTTCTTGAGTCATGACAACAGTCTTTTCGCAAATAAGTGTTTGGGTATATGCGCTACAATGAAATGGGTTGTACAAGATATTTATTTCAAGGTGTTTTAGTTAGATGGTTGAGCGTTTGATCACTTTTGATAATTGAATAAATCTATGTATTCAAATGTTAAAAACTGATTATTATAACTTTATGTTGCAATTATTAGTTCCAGAAAACAAATCCAAACACCCCTGTATAGCTAAAACTCCACCTAGAAACTTAATGGCTTGTTAGGTATACCTCTTGTAATAGGTTTGAAAAGAGTACACTTCTTCATAATGCATGGCCTTTTGAAGAGGTCCATTCTGCCACCTGAATATTAACAATCAGCTTTATGGTTTCTTTGGTTTGTACTACATGCAGTCATAGTTGTAGAACCATCTTTATGCTTTGTACATTCTGCCATCAAAGATACAAAAGTTTGTACTTTTCTGTAAAGGGTATCCTAACTTTTTGCAGGTTTTGCCAATCTCAGGTCATAGATGAATTCGGGTCGTTCGACAAATACATCTGGAGCTTTGTGAACTATAAACCAATCATTAGCCGATTCCGATACCCACGACAGATTCCTGTGAAAACTCCTAAAGCCGATGTGATAAGTAAAGATCTAATAAGGAGAGGGTTCCGTAGTGTGGGTCCCACAGTCATCTATTCGTTTATGCAGGTGGCAGGTATAACTAATGATCATCTATGTAGTTGCTTCAGATTTCAGGAATGCATGTCAATTGCAGAATCAGATGAAGTCGAATCAGTCAAAGTCATAGTCAAAGAAGATGAACAAAAAACCAATGAAGGAATTGAATCGTGCATGTGTAATGGCATTGAGGACTTAAGTTTCTCATCAGGGTAACATGTAGTCAATTATGCTACTTTTGAGATAGTTATGTATGATGATCGAAAAACGCCTCCTATTTGTAGATCTATGATTATCTAAACTGGATTTCTACAAACATGAGTATGATTATGGTAACAAGTTTGTATAGGGGGAAAGATTAGGAGTTAAAACTTTCTGATTTTCAAATTTTGTATAATCTAAGTAACTAAACAACTTTTATTATAAATACTTTATGTTAATTCTTTGAATCAACTTGTGTTCTCCTTATTCTAATTCACCAATCATAATTGCAGGGACTAAATTGTTTGAAATCAAACCACATGGACGAAATTGTTAAATGTTAAAGCTTTGTGATTGGTGATTTTGAATAAGGGAAAAACAATAGTAACATAGAGATACAAGTTTTGTCGTTTTGAAAAAATATAAAAATTTAATTGCATAAATTACAAATCAAGTAGTGAGATACACTTTGGTTTTGTTTGTGAAAAGGGAAGATGAGTATAAATTTTTGTTTTTTAATACATTTTTTTATACATAGGGACTCCATGGTTATCATTTCTGAATTATTTGTCTTACTCTTGGTGTCTTGTGCAGTGACATTTGGCAGCTAATAGTTTTAAACCACTCACATTGTCTCATTAAGGTATAATAAATTCTTTTTTCAAATCTATTTTGTGTTAATAGTAATGTTTTTGATAGTCTTATAAGCCAAAACTACCTAATTAACCATTCCATAATTTACTGAAAAGAAGTTTGATACTTTCTCTCATTATGAAAGTTGCAAGACTTTTCATTTTCAAATGTAAAGTTTCTTGTTCCTTGATTTTCGGTATATTATTAAGTAATAAAAACGCTTGTCTGTATGTTGTCATTTTCCATTATAAAAATAAGTAAATAAGAAGTTTCATTCAAATACTCAAACTATTTATCTAAATTTCAGTTATATTTTTATTTCCAACATATCAAATTGGTCGTAGTAAATTTGAAATTACATATATGATAATCATTATCATCATTAGTTATTATAATCATATACAAAGCACACATTGCTTTAACTTTTGACACCTTAGTACCTCTATATTTATTATTTACCACATCATTTTTTTTATTATTTTCTTAAAATGGTTTAACTTCTTTTTTTCTAATTAAACATGGTTAATAACTTTTCTTGTTCTAAATTTAACATATCATCTTTCTATACATGGTCTCTGAAGATCATCACATCATCATAGATAACCATAATGCTAATTACATTACATTTATTTCATTTCATTAGTATATCTCTAGTCGTTAGTCTCTAGTCTCTAGTTGTTATATAAAATAAACCACTTCTTTTCTTTGAATAACACATCAACACCTTAAAAAGGTGATATGTGTCATTTTTTCAAATATTTTATTTCTAATTCCTTTTTATGTGTTAACTAATAATTATTATCTTAAATTCTATATCTTTTATTTAGTTATTATATAAAGAAACCCCCTTCTTTTCTTTCGGTGACACATTATTACCTTAAAAATTAACATACATATAAAAAAATAAATAGTATCACTATAACTAAAAACTTGAAATCAATGAGTTAAAAACCTTAAAACTTGATTAAAATAAAACCTAAACATCTTAATTTTGATCCTAATTTATATAGATATAACGTACACCTTAACATCTTAATATGAGTTATATTCATACATTAAAAATAAACACACCAAATACTTTAGACTATATGTAAATAAAATTAAAATATAACCTTAATCATTTGTTATATAGCATTTTTAGAATATAAATAAAAAGGACTATGTACTCGTAAAAGCCTCCACATAGACATCTAAAAAAGCACCTTATATTTTAAATTATTAATATCTTAAACTTCCTTTTAAATTAAATTATTAACATGAAAAAATAAACATTAGCCCTATAATTAAAAAGTTGAAAATCAACAAGTTAAAAACCTTTAAACTATTTTATTTTTAAAAAATAACACTTGATTTATATGCAATAACTTTTACCTAACATCTTAAACTTAATACGACTCTACATACATTAAAAATAAACACGTCAAATACTTTAGACTATTTGTTAATAAAATTACAATAAAACCTTAATCATTTAATATATATATATATATAGGAGAAGGATCCATAAGGAAGTTTCAAATTCTAGGGAATGAGGAAAGCAAATCACATCCCTTAATCTCATCATTTATAACATTCATTCCAAATGAATGTTAACTCATTTTTTGTTATTATACATCCATGAATGTTACTTAACATCATTTCTTGATGAATTTTTATTGATAACATTCACCCATAAATGATATAATCAGTGTATAATAACATATATGAGTTAATATGTATCATAAATTAATGTTTTAAGAATATTAACTTGAAATTTTGACTAACATTCATCAGAAATGAATGATAAATGTTGATTTTGAGATTTTTTTTTGTTTAAAACGTAAAATTATAAGAGCATTGTTTGATTAAATTATGTATATAATCTATTCATTTATATTTCAAGCTTTAATTTGATGAATCTTGCTTAAAAATCATGTTTTGATGGTAAATGAGTATTTGCTTCCCTACTTTTTTTTTTTTTTCTTCCCTCTTGATCTTCACCCTATATATATATATATATATATAATTTATCTTATGCTAACAAAGACCCATATGTTTCATTTGTTAACACATATGCATCTAATAATAATTATATACATCATCTAATTATTTGAATTAATTCGAATCTATATTATTTAAAAGTTCAAATTGAACCACACGTTTTTGATAAGAAAAATGCTACATAAATCTAAAATTGTATATTTAGAATTATGTCTAACAATAAGACTGGAGAATATTTCAAAACTATTGGTGACAATTATAAAAAAGAATAAGTGAAAAATATGTGTTATATAAGGTATGAATTAGATATATTTTTAAACATATATTTATACATATATATATATATATATATAACTTTTTTGATAACGATTATTGGTCGTCGGTCGATCAAGATTACTTAACTTTACAATCTAATATAATATAATCAAATTATGTAATAAGACTCGTCAATTTAATCTTACTCATTATTTACCATAATAAACTATATTATTTTTTAACACCTTATTTGATCTTTACTCATTTTATGTTACAGATGTATACAAAAATATGCCTCCAAAAATAAAATGTTTATATGTTTTGGTATCATTCTTCTTTGTGTTAATTATTTTTATTCTTATAAAATTAACCTTTGAAAATATATTATAATGGATGAGTCCCTTTTCATTTTTAGTATATATATATAGAAAAATGATTTATAGGGAAGTTTCAAATTTTGAGGAAGGGAGGAAGCAAATTTTAACCCTTGATTTTTTAACATACATTTATAATCAATGGTAAATTTTAAAATTATTTGTAATTTTCAAAAATTTATTTATAATGAAATCAAGAGTTAAAATTTACTTCTTTCATTTCTTAATATTTTTTACTTCCCTCTAATTTCGAACCTCTATATACGTTTTATGTTTTATATTATACAAACGAAATAAGGTTAGATATGCCAGGTGTCATAATTCGCCTAACATGCATGACAACGCATACAATTTCATAAATTGTTTTATTTTTTTAGAAACGTGTCCAATTTAAATGATCTAATTTTGTTATAATTTTGTTAGCGGCCTTAATCACATTTATTAATGATTTATCTTATCATACACTAAAAAAGTTTACTTGTTTCAGCCTGGTTACATCGAGTCATCGACTGATTCGTACATATTATAACAGTGGATGATAATGAAAATGAAAATCTTATGAGAATGAGAGAATTAATTTTTAAATGTTCAATTTTATTAAATATAACAAAGTTTTTATCTTTTTTATATTTATAAAAGTTTAATATCTCAACAACAGCTAACTGAAAAATTATAAAAATTGTATTATAAAAATTAATTATTTTTTTTATCTTCGATTATATCATAATATACTTTCGATGAATTTTAATTTTATTTTTTTTCATTTTTTAATGAGTTTTGAAAATGGATATCACATGTGATATTTACTAGATTTTAAAAATAACTATCACATATGGTAAACGTTAAATATCACATGTGATAGTCATTTTCAAAACCTACCATAAAATGAAACAAAAAAGTTTGTCGAAAGTATACCATATGAGATGTCTAGTCGAAAAGAAAAAAATATTGATTTTTATGATATTATTTTTATAATTTTTGACTAGCCGTTTTTGAAATATTTAATTTTAAAAAAACGTGAGAAGAAAATAGAAGTTTTATTAAAATGACTTTTATAAACTTTTTCATTAATTCTTTCATTTTCACCAAATTTTCTATACTCATTTTAACTCAACTAATGCGTAATTTTAGTAAACAATATCAATAAGAGAACAACAAAAAGTTGGTAAAAGGAATCTATAAATTAGTTACAGAAGCACAAAGCATTTAATGTCCATTCATTCGTTGAAGTAATCGTAATGGTTTATGCATTAAACAATTGTACTTTATGCATTTGAAGGTGTACTAATGTTGAATGAAGTTTAGTAGATATCTTAAATGGGTGTTTGACATGATCTCGTCACACTTTTAATTTGCTCGATGACCCATATGAAGTTCAATGGACTTGATGACTATGTAGGTGCATATCTGTGTCCCCTTTGAAGTGCATTAATCTTGTCTTAAAGGAGTAAAACGAATGTAATAGGGATTCTATACTTTGTTACTGATATTATTTATGTACGCATCCTAACTATCATATAAAAAAACCACCTTTAAGGCTTTAACTAAGAACATTTTGAACATGCAGCCCTCATCAAGATGTAGCAGAATTTTTCTATGATCATCAAGTCACTTTGTTTATATAAAATTAAACAACAACAAAATTGTTTACATACCAAACAACGTTTAGAAACTTTGTCCCTGATCCGGCCATTTTACCACATCTAACCATTTGTGGGATGCATCATTTTCTAATAGCCGTAATGTACTAACAACCAACCCATCAAATGTATTAAAAGTTTCTTTGAGTAACATAAGAGAGAATTAATAAGTTTAACTTTAAAATAAAGTTATAAACATTATATTATTACAAAAATAATCTGACTTTTAAAATACGGCATTCAAGACGTGTGTGTAATATATACAATTTGGGCAACTTTGGGCAACTTTCAATCCATTTAGTCGAGGTTCATTTCTAACTAATTTTATTGGTTTAACTCATTTAAATGTTAGCGATAAAACAGAACTCAAATCGCCCCATTTACGGGTAAATGAGTCAATATTACGACATCTATTCCGAGTTCCCACTAGTCTGGTCTTTTCGTGAATCTCTAAGCTCAGTCATACTACTTAGAGGACTTCTGGCATATTTCAAATCAAGTGCACGCTATACCATAATGACCGAAACTTGTCACCAAGTTACTCATTAAAATTATCAACTACAATTTCCTGAAAATTTGAATCTAAACTAATTAAATAAAACCCGCTACATCTTACTGGGAATTTATTCAATCAGAAGGAAGTGCTTGAACAAACAGGTAATCAAAGTGAACTAATGAAATCTTCAAGGTACCTCAAGGTTTGACCGAACTTATCAGTGGTCTACTTCTCGGCTACACCATTTGATGGTTCGGTTTCACTTTTTTTGGATTGTGAAGTGTTCTTTGAAGGCGAAGAGACGGCTGTGAGTAAAAGAACACTAGGTGATCCTTGCTCTTTTGTTCGTAGTGGCATGTCGTGATCATGGATTCCTTTGTATGTTAGTATTACCTCAGATGAACCATCAACTGCCATTTCTATGTGTTTCCTAACAGGACATCCAGCAGAAGTGCACTTGTAGTAGTTCCTGAAACAATATATTCAAACTGACAGTTGAGGACATGCGTTCTTTATGTTCTGTCTAGAGGTAACAATTACGACCTATAAACATTTGAAAGGGTCAACTTGGGTTATGCTGTATCCCCAATGGGTCAAATACACAAAATTGTCTTCAAATTGGAGGATAAGAGATTTATATATAGATATCCTTCAACGTGTGTTTTTACCTGTCTTCCCATTCAGAGAAAAAATTGGACCAAGAAAGTGGAAACCTGTATCACCTTCCATCTTTCACATAAAGTTGATGAATAAGAACTTCAGATGGTCCTAACCTTATTGATGTACGTAACTACTGGCCAACTATGTACCTAAGCTTTATTGCAACGTCATGCCAAATTTAACTACACTAGAAGTGCCACAGCAAGTCAATCGAACGGGTTTGGTAACAGGTCAAAAGAAGTTCAATTTAAAAAGGGGAATTCTTGCACGGATTGGGTTGACTTGAAACACTTTGTCCAAAATATAAAACTTTCTATAGATGATTCGTGTGTGAAGTATGATGAGGAATGCTATACTCACAAAAAATTTACAAATAAATTCTTACAAAATGAGGTAGCATATAAAATCATCCAATCATATTCATCAATGTTTTCTCTTTCATCTTTCTCCTTCATGATATTGTGACACATCATTTTGTAAAAGTTTGTTTGTAAAAATTTTAGTGAACCTAGTATTTCTCAAATATGATTGCAGAAGCCATAGTACTACACAACTAATTTATTTATTAAAAGGAGATTTAGGGGGTTGTATGCATTAAAATTTTACTTAGGCACAATTTCACCCGTTCAACTCGATTGCTTTTTTGCCAAATTTCTTTAGTAAAACCATTAAAAAAAAGGTAGTTGACCAATAAACAACAAAATTTAGACCACAAGAAAAGGCAATCGTCTAAATTGCCAACTGATAACTCAATAGTCTAAATTGCACCTCATAACTATCAATTTATCAGAAATTTAGGTAGAGCCTGGTTACTTTAGACCTCAAGAAAAAACAAATAAAATCATATAATACAATGCAGTCAGGTAAAGATAGCCTCTGCGTATCAGCAGGCCACCAAATCAAAACGAAGAAATGTTTGCTTTTTAGCCAAATTTCTTCAACTGACCCACTAATAATAGAAGATAACCTGGATCGGCCCATTCATAAGTAATTGGTCTAAATAGCCACCTCAAAACTCACACACTATAAAAAATTAGTTAGATCACAGTTACTTTGAAATTTAGACTTCAATGCCAACTGGCAACTATAAACATATAATACAATGGAGCCAGATAAAAATAGCATCTGTGCATATGCAGGCCTTATCAAAATGAAAACCTACTGACAATAGTAGCTTGTGCTAGAAATTTAAAATGAACAAGGCATGCACCTGGGATGAGGATTTCCCTTCACCATCTTTTGTCCATATTTCCTCCATCTATAACCATCTGCTGAAATTCCGACATCACTAGCTGCATGTATGACAAATTTGGGCTTTTTTGGACGTTTAGGAACAGCAGCAGGACTTGCCGAGCTGCTTTTCTTTACTCTGGTGATCCAAAAACACGCAGCATAAAACGAAACAGCATCTCAAATTTATGATTCTTAATTTGCATGACATATTTAAAAAATATTGGGCTAAGTGCATAAAAAAATAACCAACTTCGATCAATTTCTGTCTTCGGTAACCGAACTTTATAGGCCAGAAAAAAGTCAAAAAGAGTTTCAACATCTGGTAACAACTTTCAAAAATTTCGCTTTGAGGGATATGTACAGGTTATCTAAAAAGTACATATCCAGGTTATCTAAAAAGTAAATACTTTGATGATTTTTTCTAGGCTGAAAAAGTTAGTTAAACCTAGAAATCTGACCAAAATCTGTAACATTTGCGCAATTTACCCAAGAATAATAATGACACTGATGACTTGCCTCTGTTTTGGCGGTGGTGCATCCATCTCCTCAACTAAAATTGGGCCATTACTAACGAAGCCACTTGATTTATGTTGCTTGGATCCAGATGTCGAGCTCAATTTACGTTCTTGTCCTCTAGAAGAAGGTGATGAAATCTTACCTCTCCTGGTAAACACCTTTTTAGGTGGTTCATGTTTGTGCTGACCTTTATAAACTATTTTTGTGATGGTATTGTATTGATCACAAGACTCGATCTTTTTAGCATCACATTCATTGTATGTGCACTTGAAATAGCTTCTAGAACCTTGAGGGCTCTTCACTTGTTTCTGACCATATTTTCTCCAGTTGAACCCATCAATAGGTGTTTTCACAGTTCGTGAAGTAGATACACTTTTGGTATCAGATGCAATTTTCTGGTCTCGTACTGGTGCATGAATGTCAACAGGATTCCCTTCTATTGAGAGTGCCTCACCTTGTGAATTTAATCTTGCAAGACTTGAAATTGATGGTGATAATTCAGAGGACGAAGATGGAGCTCTTGGTAATTGAATCTTACTCCCTGGAAGAGCTTGAGCAGCCTGAGCTATAACGATTGCCAAGGCTTCTTGGTGACTCCCTTGAAGTTGATTCTAAGGGACAAAAGGTACAGATTGAGAAATATCAGAACATTGATATGTACATAAATAATGACTATTACAGATAAACAGAAAACACAACCATCTATTAGTAAATTGCCTTTGATGATAAGCATAAAGAACCAAGCGGTTGGCCATATCGGTGGGATTCTCTATAGATAAGGTAGAGGTCTTCAGTTGAAATATACGCAGGGTTATGGCAAGGAAAAGGTGGCAGATGTTTCACATCCCTCAAGTATGGCTTCTTAGGGGTTCTTGTTGCACGTACAAACTTACTTACAGCCTAGTTCGTATTTTCAAGAAAGTATCGTCCATGTAAACTTCACAGATTAATACTACTTCAAAATTGAGTTATTTTAACTAGGAGGATGTTTGGTATTGCATATTTAAATGTTTATCTGCTTATTGCTTATTGTTTACTTTTACAGCAAATAATATTTTTTAACACACTTCTGAAGTATGTTTATCTGCTTATTATAGAAGAAATAAGTCCTTTATAATAAGCATGCATGCTGATACCTACTTAATTATTTTAAGTAACAAAAATATGTTGTCAAACTTATGTTCACATAGATATATGTTCATATCATTTACTCCTCTATATTTAACTTCAAATAAAACCTAAAAAATGGAGTACTAAAATTGGCAAAATAAGCTCAGGTACTGAGTAATTTATAAACCTTCAAGTGCTCCAATTCATCTTGTCTCATTTCATATTGTATCGGCACCTCCGCCAACCCTAACACACACACAGTCAATTACAAACACATATCATTACATAGAGAATAAACAATTCAATTTAACAAATATCTGAGTGTACAACTATATACCAGAAGCTAGGGTTTCAGATTGACAAATTCTAAAATCTTCCTCAATTTCCATAGGCGAATTCTCAAATTCACTAACATCTCTCTGATCATCGTAATCATCATCATCGTCGAATTCATTTTCATTTAGAGTGCCGGAATCTTCATAACCGTCACCGTCGTCATCGACGGCGTTGTTGTTAACGTGGTGGTTTCGTTCTCTGGTTATGATTTCAAAATGAGTTGCTTCAGAGCTTTGATCACTGTCTTCATCCATGATGAGAATTTAAAGATTGCAACTTGTTGATGAAATTGAAGAGTAGTTTGTGATTGTTATTTGTTTTAGTTTTGTTCTGAAGTCTTTACTTATTTTTTTTCTTTTTCTTTTTCTTTTTCCAGTTTGGTCTTTGTTTAGGGGAAGAAAAGTACTTTTAGAAGGGAAGTAGAGTACTGGACGTGTATCCTATGTAGCTATGTTGTATCGTTGTAATTTAACCAAGCTTTTACATATGTTGTATCGTTGCAATTTAACCAAGTTTTTACATTTACCGATAGGCTTTAAATGTATCGAACATTTACGGGATGTTTCATGAATTGTTGGATGAGAAATTTATTTATTTATTTTTTATTTAGTTAGTTAAATAAATGAGTACAAATATATTTTTTGGTCGTTCAATTATGTTTGTATATGTTTATTAGAGTCCATTCGTTTTATTTTTTATATATGCTCGTATGCGTTTATTAGAGTCCATTCGTTTTATTTTTATAAACAAGATATCAACTATATAATTTTCTATAAACGTAAAAGTTGTAAGTAAGTGAGAGAGAGGGTGAATCACCTATTCTATGATTATTAATCGGTTTTAGCAATTTCAAATATTCTGTTTGAAACTTGAATGATTAGTTAACTTAGCAAATATAATCAAAGTAAATAGTTTAAGGGTTAAAAGAATATCATCAAGCAACACTACAATTTAGAGTGGTTGGGGTGGCCATTAACTAGTACACTATTATCCACTCGCCGATTATGCGATATTGAGATTTATCCACTAGACGTTCAAACATTTTCATCAGTAGGTATGAAAACCGTTTAAATTATTGTTTATTCTTCACTAAGAATACAACACTAATCTTCTTTAACTATAAGAAGATAACGAAAACCAATTATTCAACTTCTACAATAAGAAGCTTAGATACCATATGCATAATGTTTCCACTTTCAATATGGAAGATTTCAACCCCAACAAATATATTCCTTAGAAGATAGAAGATAACTAATCTTCATATGATCTTCCAACTCAACTTGAGGAGATCACCACACCAAACTCTTATATTCTAACTTTAGAATGCAAGCACACTCTTCTTCTTCTTCTTCTTCTTCAAAACCTTGAAAGAACACAAGAGCAACTAACTTACACTATGAGTCTTCCCCTAATAAATGGAAGACCTAAACACTCAATTTTTCTTCTACAAACAATTGGAATAGTATAATATGAGATCTTCCAACAAATAAACACTTGTGGATCTCTTACAACAAATTACAACAATAATGTAGTGACACAAATTAATACAACTCAATAATCTCACTACATAAATCAACTATTTGCTTAAAAAGCTTAATCTTTCATACACACTCTTAGTGATAAAAACTCAATAACATCACTACATAAATCAACTCTTTGCATAAAAAGCTTAATCTCTCATATACATTCTTAGTGATGAAAACTCAATAACCTCACTGCATAAGTTAACTTTTTGCTTAAAAAGCTTAATCTCCCATACACACTCTTAGTGATAAAAACAATACAAGCTTACATCACTTATAATTTGAGAGACATGTATTTTCAAAGTTATTGAGGATAACTTTCAAGTTAAAAATGAGTTGAATATTTATAGTTAAACTTTCAAAGATTTCAAAACAAATCCGCTGGCTCCACGGTCTAACCGTGGTCGAGCCGTGAACCACCTATCCAAAACCATTTGAAAAATAGATTTGTTTTAAATAATTTCAAAGTACATTTTCCCAAAGTCAAACTCTATAAATCAGTTCCAATACCCTATCAAAACCAGAATAATGATTTACCAAATAATTAAAAGACTAAACACATTGGGTAAACACAAAAGTACAATTAGGGTACTAATCTCTTTACCCAATGGTCCTTGTGTTTTCTTGTTTGATTTTAATTCAAAAGTAGAGGCTCACAAAAGATACCCTCAAACCCTTTTCTATTTATATAAACATTTTTGTACTTTTGAAACTTTTATAAAACATTCCACAAAGTTTATAAAATAACTTTGATTTTATAATGTGTTACACATTTTAAAAATAGTAATCAAACTCATATTATTTAAGCATCTAAAAGTTGACTAACCTTGACTCAAACGATGAATCAGATGCACAAGTATCCCTATACAATGTCCAACAAACATTCAAACATTTTATATTTCCATATAAGTTTAAATTTTATTAATATTATATTTTTGTAAAAATAGACACAATAATTTATACTTATATCAAACTTTAAAATCACTTAAATCATAAATTCTGTATACTCCTATTGAAATATTATTTATTAAATAATAAAAAAATGATTATACTCCTATCGAAGGATAATACCATATTCTCCGATACCTGATTTCTGAGAAATGGAAATTAGAATTACGAAGTTTGTTTGGGAGGAATCTGATGCTGCTTTTTACTATTTAATTTCATCATTTTTCTAAAAATGATGCACTCGTGTGGTGCGACAAATTGTAAAAATTATGTGTGTCAGTATCATAAGAAATTAATTTGTCAATAGCTTATTTATTATTGTAATTAATGGTTCTTTTTTTTCTTATCAAAATTTTCACTTAATTTTACATTTGTCCCTGGTCACTAGTCACTGATTGTACGATTTTTCGTCAAATTGGGTCATTAAAAGATGGTTTTATCCATTATGTCCTGTTTGGATCATTCAAGAACCTGATAAACCACTGCTGAGGTGGCAAGTGTGGTGACATGTCATTTATTTCTCCAGTTTGGTCAGTAAGAGATGGCTTTGTGTCCGGTTCCGGTCATCCGTTTACTAGCCGCATTATTGGTTTAGTAAGTCATCAGGTTGTCGAATGACTCAAATGGGATACAAAATTTATTTTCAAATGATCCAGTTGCACATAAATTAATGGAATGACTAGATATAAAGTATGCTGTCATTTTAGGCGGAAACCCGAGTTTACTACTTTGGGTTTATTTAGTTTACTTAATGTAGTAGTATTGTATTGGTATAACCTACTTTATAACATCTTCCTAATTTACCAATAAAGTTAGGCAGATTATTCTAAGAGTATGTTTTGACATCAAGTTGTAGTTTTCTTTCGTCTTTCGATAGATATTATTAAGCTGAAGTGTGTGATCTGTAAGGATGCCTATCCAATCGGTTATTTTTTAATGCAAATTGTAGTTTCTATAATTCAGCAACTAGCTCATAACGGATTTGCATACGGAAATGAGAGTAAAAATGAGATTCCAATGTATAAATCGCTAGTTTAGTTTGTTCGAGTTTTTGGTAGGCAAAACATTCTGTTGCGACTCATGAATGTCCTAACAGGGGCACCATATCTTCAGTGTTCATGAAATTGCTTATTGTACATATAAATGTCTTTCTAGATTTTATAAAGTAAAAGGAAATATAAGACGTCTTGAAGGTTTGGCCCATGGTTACTTGATTCCTGATAATTACATTTCTTAAGTGAATACTTCATCTCAGAAGATGGTATAGTTAACCAATATTTATTACAAGAATCTCTTTCATATAGAATATGAGCAACATTATAAGATTTCCAAATTCACAAAATTCACTAAAACGAACTCGTCTTCTTGTTTCTCAAACATGTTCTCGTATCTTTAAGTGTTGACTTATTTATGTTATGTCTATCCATGTATTCTAGGGAAATGAATGGAAGAAATGGAGGAAGTACCACCAAAATCTTTACATGCCAAAATAAACAATTACAAGAACATGGTTTTTGAGGCATATAAGAGCAAACCCATCTCACATTGGGTTCTTTTACTTCTAAGTAGTGGAGGGATGCTAACTGCTTTCTGCTTCTAGTCTTCTTTCACGTCTCTACTTTTGAAATGGTGGCCAAAGCAAATGGATCATTTCATGGGTATCGGTTGCAGGGTGGTCTATCCCTCTTTTAAATCCACCCCAACACCCCTAACTTAAATTTTTCCCTATCTTACATTGGTTTGGGTTTCTTAAGTGCTGCCGATAATCTTATGTATGCATATGCCTACGCGTATCTCCCTGCATCAACCGCCTTTCCTTTAGCCTCTACAGTTCTCGTCTTTTCTGCAATATTCAGGTATTTTATAGTAAAAAACAAAATTAATCTCTCAACTATAAATTCCATTATGGTTATCATAGCATTGGACTCAGATTCTGATAGATTTGGATGTATTACAGACACCCAATATGCACTCGGTTTTATGTGGGATGTCATGGGTTCAGCTCTTCACGGTCTAATCTTTGCTCTTTCAGAGCTAGTTTTTATAAAACTACTAGAAGGAAGATCGTTTCATGAAGTTTTGGAGCAACAAGTAGCTGTTTCCTTCATCGCCTTTGTATTTACAACAATCGGGGTTGTGGTAAATAATAATTTTAATGGGATGGGTTCTGAAGCAAAAAGTTTTATAGGTGGGGAAAGCGCATATGATAATGTTATTATTTGGAGTAGTATTTCTTTTCAACTGGGTGTTTTGGGTTCGAATACTGTGTTAGATTTATCGTCCACAGTGTTAGCTGGTGTCCTTAACTCGATAAGGGTACCTATCACAAGCATTGCAGCAGTTATACTTATGCATGATCCTATTAGTGGTTTCAAGATTTTATTGCTCATTGTAACCTTTTGGGGCTTCGCGTGCTATTTATATGCCAGCTACCCTGTAAGTCCAGTTTCTTCATCTTCTAGTTGCTAGTCATTTGTATTCGTGCAATGTACCAATCAAGTCTCTACAACCGAAGGGTTGTGAGTATGCCATTCTTTAGAAAAGTGTGTTCAAGTTTCTGTGCTGTCTAAGTAAAAGCTATTACAAAGTTGTATATGTTACAAGAGCTTATATGTTCTCCCCTGTCTATATTCTCTTTGCTGAATATAAAGTTTCTATGTATATTTTATACTACACGTCAGTTAGAGGTGACAGTTTTGAACCATTTACAAATGGGCTGATTTGAGTTATGTTTTATCTCTAGCAGATTAAACGGGTTCAATTTTTATCTTTAATTGGAAGAGGAATGGGTTGAAAGCCATCTAAAATACATTTGAAATGTATAAAACCTCATGTGCCACTTTCTAAAGAAAGTTAGATTATAATTCTAATAACAATAATGATTTATTAATTTCATTTCACCTATGAAATAAAAGTTGATGTAGACAAGAAGGTAAGAATTTTCACTTGAATTGTTTAAAACTGCTCTTCTATGAATCCCATTTGTGAGTAGTACTTATACTTGCACATGAAAGGTTGGTCGCTCTTATCATTAGCACAAACCAACACTCTACGTATAGATAATAGATGCCCTAGATAGTTGATTACTTGATACCTCAAGTACATGAAAGACCGGTCCCAAACATATCTGATCCAACCCGATAAAGAGTTAACCGGGTGTAACAAGTGAAGTCTTAATAAACAACCGAATATGACCATCAAAAAGCCATTTTCTAACTATTTAATGTGGTCATAGGCCGTTTATTATAAGTCTAAGTTCGAGTATAACATGGTATCGGTAGCCACTACAATATCATATTTAATTCTTGCCGATATCTTTGAGTGAATTGATCTGCTCTTCTCCCATCGCTGACATAACACTCACCACAAGATCTTTCCCTTCAGCAAACCCACCTTTAATCTATACCCAAACAAAAGTAAAAATTGAGATGAGTAAAATTCCTAAAAACAGCAAGATATGAGTCAAGTCGATTGCGTTTTGTAATTCTTGCTTTCCAAAATGGGAAGATGAAAGGAAACCAACCCCAAAACGTCCAAGTCTAGTGATGAAAGAAAACTTGGTGAAAGTACTACTTGTAGAAAATATTATGCTTAACCGTAAGGCAATAAAATGGATATCTTAAAAACTAATTTGACCACTGATGACCAGATATTAACCATTCTTTTAGCATACAACCTCTTAAATAAACAAAACATTGAGCTTAACTTTTTGAGTTATGTTAACTTGATGATTGGATTTGCCTAGAACTGGCAAAATGGGCAGGCTGGGTTGGGTAACAGGTTGAAACGGTCTCTTTTATAAAATGGCCGTTACAAAACCGGGTTGTGTCGGGTCGGGAAGCCTTAAATCGTTTACCTGAGTAAGCAGATTTTCATCGGTGGGAAGCCTTAGATCATCTTTCGTGTTTCCGCTGTCGGTAAGAAGACTCACCTAATATTCAAAAGACCAAATCGATTAATACAACGAGCCTCATAAAAGAAAACATTAACATCCATATATACACATAAGTGTAATTTCCGTGTATGCATAATTACGTAATGTACATTATGGTATGACAATGGGAGAGAATTGTACAATTCGACTTACAAATCCATCTTCAGAAATGTCAATCAGCTGATAATCCGTACGAGTGACCTGAGGAACCTGTGAAAAAACAAATGAAAATGCCTTGTAATTTACATGATTTTAGTGTTATAATGTAAAGTTGTACATTTTGGAACGTGATTAATAATAAAGAAAGAACAAAATATGAAGTAGAGAAATTTTTTATACTAATGGAAGAATTACATAACAATTGTGGGAAGAAGGAACAATATCTTCAAGCTTCTTGCCAGTAAATATGTCAATTCCCACAAAGTGGCACTTTGCATGTCCATGTTTGCCTGTTTTTGAGGTGGAAACCTCAACCACCTATTTGCAGCATACAAATATAAGTTCATAGATCTATATATAATAAATAGAACAAAATTTGGTAAAAATATCAAGCACAAACTACTTCTAAACAAAAGTTCGATACATAACACATACTGCATAAAAAGAAAACACATAAAAACGATATAATCCTCAATTCCCCTCTGTTACACTACCACTGTCTCACTGTCCCATTGCATGGATACAAGACTAAGATGATTATTATCATCTTAAACATTCAATTATCATTATCCATCAACAATTTAAATGAAACATACCTTGCATGGTCTCTCCTTGATGACTAAGTATCCATTTCTGCGAATAGTACCTGCTTGTTGTGGAAATGTTTTCGATGCACCTGCATCAGCCTTGGACTCAAACTGAACCTCCTCGTCCGACATCTTTTATTTTTTAGGTTTTTCTGGACCAAATAATTTATGCTCTTTAATTTTTTTAAGGTGATTTTGATCTTGTATAGGATGATGAGAAAAAGGTACTGAGAGGGAGAAGTGATTCACTTCTTATAGAGTATTGCTTCCTTTACTTTCTATCGAGTGTTAGTGTCCCAAATTCTTGGTCATATGATGTAACGATACTGATCAAAGTTACATAGTTTTTTAAGGTAACCAAGTTTAGCCCGTCTTTTGTTATTTTGGTAAAATTATAAACTAACTTGTGCATATTAGACCCTACATGGGTCGTTCATGATGAGTTGTTAGGGTGCAAAAACTAGATTTACGCCAAAAAAATTCAGAAGATCAAGCTTGAGATGAATCATATATTTTTTGATGATCAACATCCAATAAATTGTTGGCAAGTTTTAGGTTGGTGGGTTAGAGATCACTCATCCCTAATCTGTTTATTTTCATGTCAGTTTCAGTTTTCGGGTCGGGTTGACATTACCACACATAAGTGATAAAGATATACTAACTCACTTGTTATTCGGACTATTTGAAGGCATAATCCAAGTAGTGGCAAGTATCGGCCTAGTTTCAACAACCCAAAGTTGTAAGTTCAAATTTCATAGAAATGTGTGTGATTTATTCTGCTGTAAAAACATCTTTTTAATAATGTTACATTTTCAATTAGCAGACATGTTTAAAACATGTAAGTAGGTAAAAGTATATGGCACATGGGATGTCGCTATATATCTTATATTCGTGTCACTAAAAAGTATAAGAATTTGGAGACGTAACGCGTAAAATTTGACGGTGATAGAAGAAGCTCCTACGTTTCATTTTTCATTACAAATATGAGCACATGTTTTGGTGTAAAATATATTAGATTTTTGACTTGTGTAAATTAAATTGTGCTATTCTTGGGTTTGAATCATTTCCTTTGGGGACACAATATAATGGGCTTGGGTTTCATCACTAAAATAACATGTTTCAATTTCACCCGTAAACCCGGCCCGACCCCACTTGGCCCACATAGTTATATTTCTAAAGACCAAGTAGAATGAAGTTGAGTGTGAGACCCTATAACGGCAATTATTGTGCTTATTCCCTATTCCACCCAACTAATGCATAATAATAATTTAGTCAACCTATTAATATTATATGTAGGGTTTAATATTCATTATTCTTAAGCCGAAGTTATGTTAATAACACCTTTCTTCCGTAGATTCCACAACTTAACCACCCAACCCAAAGTATTTATGATTAATTTCTCATAGTAAGACACTAAGACTAGAATGATAGTTTAGCCAATTATTTGTATCGTCTTGCTTATGGTTACCTTATATTTTTAAATAAAGTTTATAATTAGAATATTCAAAACTTGTTGCAAATGACTTTCAACAAAAATAAAGTTAGTTTTTATTAAGCCAATCTAGACACCCTGTTAAAGAGATTTATTAACACATCAAGTAAATATATCTCTAATCATATGATGTCTTTTAAAAGAAAAAAGTTTAACCAATTATCATTTCTTAAATTATGTTCAGCCGTTGACGATAATTTCGAAAATATATATTTTATGCATTATTAAATTAAAACATGTCACTATTTTCTCTTGAAAGTGAAAGAAATGCCACCCAGTCTCAATCTACGCAGAAAATGGCGGTATGGGAACAAGGAAAACAATTACAACCCTTTTCCTTTACTCCTTTTTGTTTATTTAAATTTTATCTTTATTTTAACACATAAGTCAAAATAATAATATGTCCTCCATGGCGATTTCTATTTTATGCATGTTATAAGAATATGTACAAATGTTTTAGCGGTGGCTTGTTTAATCAATTCTAAGACTTCGTATCCATATTCGGTGATTAATTTTATTAACCGCGACACTTCCTCATTTACTAGTTTCATGGCTGACATAAAAGATATAAATTGCGTAATTCATAAATAAAGGAATATAAAAATAGAGATTGAATCTATGACTTTCACATTTATGCCGTATATTTTCATCATTAAATTATCATCGCGGAGACAAACAATTACTATCAATCAAATGTAGCATATAAGATAAAACTATTTAGCTTGTAATATAAAAAGAAATAACATTAATTGTTGCTTAATTATATTTTAGTTAAAGATTACACAAAACTTGGCTCAATAACAAGTAGAGTAGAAAGGAGAGTCACTACTCAATTCGAAGGTGACACGTCTTGCTGCTCTTACGACGATTTTTATTTTTTGCTTTTTGTGTTTGAAATAAGATCAGGCTGAGTATAATCCGATTGGACCAAAAGAAACCGACGGAGTAGGGAATTGTCGTGTCCTCCTCACTGACCCCAAAGAAGGTGGCTCTGCCACTAAGCAAGCTGACAAAGAGGGTACCAAATGCCTAAACAAGACAAGAACCAACTATATGCTTAACACAAACTGATCCTCCCTCTAGCACACAGGGATCAGCCCTACGCACCGGGGATGAAGCCTATAGGTCACTTTAGCTTGTTGTACCTGAGTGGTTCATCGTCAAAAGAGCAACAATGTCTTTATCCGTTATATAGTAATCACATACTAACTTACTTAAAAAAAAAATTCAGTTTCTGTCTCTGTGGTCATTTGATTTTGCCGATTTTGTTAATTTATTATTTTTAAGCATTTTCTATCCTCGTGGTTCGTGATTTGTACCAAATTTATCTGTTAATAAGTAAAATGACTGAAATACCCTTCATCTTCTTCACACTCATAACATAAAACAAAGAAACTTTTTATTCAACCCGTAACCATACGTTTTTGATTTTGTAAAAGTTAAAAGAAAAGATAGGTGGAGGTGGGGGTTTTTGGGAGGATGGTAGGTGTAATAAAATTAGGGTCAAGTGTCCGTTCTGTGTTTGTGTTTGAGGAATACGAAGGATATTTTGATATTTTGTCTGATTTAACGAAGTAATTTACTAAAAACTAGATAAAAAACTAAAATTGACAAAAATAAAAAATACGAAACAGATTATAAAAGAATAAAATAGCAAAATTGAACAATTACCGGGATAAAAGTTACATTTTTTCCTACTATTTTTTTAAAGTTAAACCTTGTGCGAAAGTATGAGTTATATGCAAATTAGTTGATTATAAAATCTCTATCATGGGTGTCACTATCATGTTCTTGTTGGCCAATTATGTCAATTTGGAACCATGGATTTTATAATTTTGTCATCCAAAACAAAGTTTCATGTTCATCACAACTTTGATTAATCTCGGCCTACATCATACTGAGTTAATCCTATTCTGTCCCAGGAATCAAAATCTTCACAAAAACAACATTGACGAGCATTAAAGATCTATTGCAATGTAGTATGTACTTTATGCAGTAATAATGGTACATCAATATAAAAATCTCGAAATTACACAGATTTTATCAACGTAGGAATACATACGTTACAATGAATTTAGCACGTTTTCCAATAATTTTGTTAGAGACGTCTACAAACATATGTTTTTAATCATATGAAGCATTTTTGTTAAGGGAATAACATCATAATTAAGTCAATATCAAATTAATGCAATACCAAGAAGAAAAAAGATATTATCAAATTAGTTTTATGATAATAAAGAAGACAAAATTATTTATGGCTAAATAACTTTGGGTCCAAAACTTTTGTCTTTAAGGTTGCATGTGATCACAGTCACGTGATGGTTATCAAACCTTTAGCTGACCATCACCATATAATTATAATTAACCACAAAGCACCCAGTTCATGGATGCTCTAGAAGTGGTCCATCATTCACACAAGTTCCATTGCATATAAAACTTAAAGCACAAAGTTTGAACCCCAAAAAAATGTACCCATCGCTTAAGAGTATCCAATATAGAAGGCTCTAGGTCTTTGTAATAAGACAATTGTGAAATATGATACAACAGATGTTTGTACAAAACCTAAATGGACCTACTTTTTCGGAGGTCGTGGTCATGGTACGACGCATTAACTGAAAGGGAACAAACTGTAATAACTGAATCAGAGAAAGCTTGAAAACACAGAAAGTTCGAGGCGCAATAAGCCACCTAAAAGGCCAAAGAGCAAGTGAGAGTAACGATCCCATGTGCCTAGCAATAAACATTGAGGGACAAGCGCAACAATTCGTATGTGATATATTGTAGTCTTCAAGAATCCTTCCAAGACCGACCAATGTCTCCCTTGAACAATAGCCTACCCATTTTACTAGTGATGCCTAGAGATTATAAAGTTTAGTTCAGAATCATTTAAGTTCTTACCAACTTAGATGCAAGGATCCTTCAAAGGAGTAGAATATGAGCATTTATAACTGAATTACAGGTCAAAAGAGCTTAGCGACCAACAAAGCCAATGTGAATAAGTTAAGGTCAAAAAAGTGTTGGCTACCTTCAATTACCTTTAAACAAACTGTACAAAATATCAAAGAACTAGAAAAGCACAACTCCAAAACCTTTAATAAAATGAAAAGAAAAATTAACAAGAACGTAATGCAAAGAACCAAACTTCTTTTAGAAGTTCTTAATGGTTCATAACTGTTCAAGATCTTTTAGAAGTCCAACTACTTGTTGCATACTTGGCCTCTTGGCAGGTAGATCAGCTGTACATAGATAACTGATTTTCAACGCCTCGACCATTTGAGCCTCGGTTCCAGTTCCTTGGATCTTGGGGTCTATAGCCCGTGACCCGCTATTTTTCCTAACTAAACCTCTTACCCAACTCACCAAGTTCAGATCTTTTGAAAAACTATCATCCGGGTACTCGTCTTCAACAGGCTTTTTCCCAGTTATTAGCTCAAGAAGAACCACTCCAAACCCATAAACATCAGATTTTGGAGTGACCAAATATGGTGAAGAGCTTCCATCTAGATTTAGAAACTCTGGCGGAACGTACCCACGGGACCCACGAGTGATCTCATCTTCAAGATCATTACCAAAGATCTTTGAAAGTCCAAAATCCGATAATCTTGGTTCAAGATTGTAATCAAGATAAACACTACTTGCCTTCACATCTCTATGAATGATAGGAGGTGAACATCCATGATGTAGAAAAGCCAATGCACGAGCTGTGCCTAATGCGATTTTATGCCTGAACTGCCAAGTGGTCAACAACCCTTCAGACCCCACGTTTTGAATCCCATTTTCGTCTCCTTCCCATGTATCGGAAGTCCAATCTTCAGTGGTTTGAACTCCAAGAGGAAGATCATGAAGCAAATTATGCAAGTTTCCGTTCTCCATGTAATCATAAATTGCAATTCGTTGTTCACCTGCCAAACAATATCCTGCTAAGGGAACAAGATTTGGGTGCTTAATTCTTCCAAGATACTCGAGCTCTCGGGCAGCTTCTTGGTCCGTCATGGTGGATCCATGTACCAAAACCTTAACTGCCACGTGTATTCCACCTGGCAAGAATCCTCTATAAACGGGCCCAAATCGTCCTTCAGCTAAAAGGGTACCTCTATCAAAATTTGAAGTAGCTGAAAGAAGATCAGAGAAGGTGAAATTCAGCAACGGTTTCTCAAAGATCACTACAGGGACTAAAGTTGCAACCTTTACATCGGCTACCCAAGTGGTTGAATCTGTTTGGAACGAAAACGGTCCTGAAATTACTTGTTCTTCTTTGTAAGAGTCTTGCTTAACAGCCCACATTTGTGTCTTTTTCCGACAACCAAAGGCGTAAAATAGCAATGCCGCAAGTATAAAGATAACTGAAACAGTTAAAACTAAAGCAAGCTCTAGTCCCCTACGGCTACGAGTTCTTTTCTTCAACAGGTTCGGGTTTACAGCAATTGGGCAACTATTTGATGACCCGATAAACGCGGATTGAAGGGTTTCGGGTGAAAACTCAGAATCACAAAGGGTAAGATTGTTATAAGAAAAATTGTATTTTTCCATCCATGGAAGCTTTTTCAAGAGAGAAATGGGTATATCTCCAGTTAAGTTATTGAACGAAAGATCAAGACTTTGGAGAGATTTTAAGCTCAAAAGTGGGACTTTACCAGTGAGGCGATTATTCGAGAGATCAAGTTCTTTCAGATGAGTTAAGTCAGAGATGTCATCGCCAATTTGACCGATTAAATTGGTGTTAGATAAGTTTAAGTACTCTAAACTACGAAGCATATCGATCTTGATCAAACGTTGCTCTAAAAATCTGTTCTTGGCAAGATTAAGGTGTTTGAGATTAGGGGTTTGACTTAAATTACTGAAGAATTCTCCACTAATTTCATTATCAGCCATATCAAGATAAACCAAATGAGAATTAAAATTCAACTGAGAAATATGACCTTCAAAATGATTACTACTCAAATCAACAACTTCCAATGGCTCTTGAAAGATTTCAACAACAGAACCCTGAAAAAGATTCTTGGAAATATTAAGGTAAATCAAAGACTCTAAATTCGAAAAGTCCGAACCCTTTCCTTTGATTCCATTTCCAGCAAGATTCAAGCTTTTAAGCTTAGGAAATGATGAATCAAAACCATTAGGAAGAACACCATTGAAATTATTCCAAGAAAAGTCCACAGAAGTCAAAGAATGGCAACTAATGATTCCCAATGGAACAGTGGAATCGAACCGATTTCGATTGAGATTAAGCACTTGTAAACTGATTAATGAACCAATGGAATCAGGAAGACTACCAAAGAAATTATTGAAAGAAAGGTCTAATTTTTCAAGTGAACCAAAGTTTCCAATATTATTTGGAAGATTCATGGAGATATTATTGTTTGAAAGATTAATACTTTTGAGTGAATTTAAACTCCAAAAATCAGAAGGCAAATTAGTGATTTGATTATTACTTAGATCTAAAGATTGAAGCTTTGTCAGTTTCCCAATTGTGTTCTCAGGAATTGAACCAGAAAGACCCAAATTAGAAACATTTAAACCAATCACATTTTCTTGATTTACATCACAAAACACAACTTGCCATGAACAAATAGGTCCAGAAAAATTATAAACATGAGACAAAGATGATGAACTTGAACCCATTCTTACAAAGAAATCAGAAACAAAAAACTCATCTGTATTGGGTATGGGTATGGACTGTACTTGTTGCTGTTGGCCAAAGTTTGACGTGAAGAACAGTGTTAGAACAAGAATTGAACCTAAGAAGGCAAGCCCCATTATCCAAATTAGCTCCGAAAGATAGAAAGAAGAAAAAAGATCAGAACTTTATGAAAACCTTTTTGTTTAATTTTGGATTAATCCAAACACCACCACCCACCCACCACCGCCGCTGCCACCACCACCACCGCCGGCCACTGATCTGCCACCACCAATGAGTTGGGTATTTTTAAGAAATTAAAGGGTGCTCACTAAACATATACAAATATATAGCCATTTATATATGTATATACTTCACTTCAACAGTAATGGGGTTTAGCTCATATGGGGTTGTTGCAGGTCAGAAGTAAGGCAACAGAGAAAAGAAGCAAATTAAAAGATGATTTTTTGTGTTTGTGGTGAAAGGCTAAAAAGATTTTATCTTTTCCATATATTTAAGGAAAATAATCCCGGTGAAACAAATTACAGGAAATTTTAGCCTTTTTGGTGCAGCAGAACTAGATTACGGGTTACGGGGTCAATGAGTTTATTTTATCAGAAAAGAATATCTACGATTATTATATAATTTTTAAATTTAGTATTTTTAAATCACCGTTATTTTAGTGATTATTTAGTTTACAGATAGAGAAAATTACCTTAATATAATTGTCATTTTGACCATTCCAAACCAATTTTAGAGACAAAATAAATCAAATTCATAATTTTGGTCAAGAAATCCGCTCCCCATATGAGAGTGAGTTATGTTGAAAATATATGTAACATTTTGCTCTAATGCAAAAAAGTATAGCCAATTCGCCTATATCCTCAATCACTAAATCCTTAAATAGCTTAAGAAGTTAACATGTGACATTATCTGACTTAGTATAAGCTGAAATTTGCTCCATGCATTATTTAGAGCGAATCGTCGACAATTAAAGTGAAATGTGTGAGCAAAATGAGTATTTAAGATGAGTAAAAAGGACATTCTTATTTGAATTAAAACTAAATGTGAGTAAAAAAATCGAATAATTAGCTCTAGTTAATGTGTTAGAGCGAATTTGACATGCGTGCCGCTCTTTTCTTGATTTTTTCGAATTAGAAGTAAATATCGCATGTATTTTCAATACTACAATAGAAGAATTGACTCTTCCTTGAAAAAGAGTCAATTCAATTTTATTGTAAATACGTGATCTTAGAACTCACTTACACTAAGTATTCCTATATGCTTTTAGGGATTGAAATTCTTAACCGAAATTGATTGATAGATTTTGACTAGAATTGGATTACAATGGTCAAATATGACTATTATAGTAATTTTCTCTTACAAATACACTGATGTGCCTAAAAATTCAATAGATTAAAAGGAATAGGATGTTATATTAATTAGAAGAAAAAAAGATCGAGTTGAACATTATTCTCTTTTCAATCAATTTATCTAATACGTGCTTTGGTAAAAATTTATAGGAATTTTGACAGTAAAGAATGAAAGATTTAGGTTGGGAAGTTCATAAATGGATAGTGATGGAAAGGGGACTGTAGGTAAATGTTGATTTGGTGGGTGAAATCATATGAAGAAGTTTTAATGGAATTTAATAATCTTATGAGGTAGTGGGGTCCACTGAATCATTATTTACCTCAAGGTGAAAATGCTTTACATGTTAAGTATGGAAGTGATTTAACGTTTATTTCAACTTTTAAAAAAAAAAAGATTACTTAGAAAGAAATCAAACATCATTTTACCTCAAAGTTGAAAACTCTTTTCTTGTATCTATCTACAAGTGAAAAGTGATTGTAAAAGCATCTATAGTCATAATACCATGAAGTTAAGAGTTTTACCGTACAGGCCTAAAACATAAGTTTAATTTTATGCCTAATTGATACAATCAAACAAATAATTATACAAATTTAGGTGTAAATTATTATATATACTAAGATCACTTTTTACGGGGTAGTCGTCCTTTGTCCTAGATACATGTGGCATCTCATTCTCCGTCTTGCCCATAGGCAAGAGCCGTCTTGAGTTTTACTTTCTAGCCAGCATGGAACAAGAACGGTGGGTGGTGGAGTCAAGGGTCAAGCGAACAAATGGGCTAATTAAAAAATTTATATATTTCTTAACCAATTTCAAACACCTTATATATAATACATACAATTACTCTGTTTTCACACATAATTTTCATCATTTCTACCTATTTTACAGACAAACTATATAAAACAATTATCACTTTTTTATATATACAAAATAATTATGTAATTTTTAATTATATTATCTTTTTTAATTATTGTATGGAGGATCAGAGGATGGCTAATCATTTATAACTACTTACCTGTAAATTTGTATCATCACCTTATACTTGTCTAAAGAGTAACTCTAATTTACAAATATTTGTCACTAACTTATCAACAACGTCATCCTAAAACAACACTGATTGACACCAGTAGATATGTAGCTTACGTGAACAAATGTTTTTTCTTAATATATAGTATAGTTTTATAATTATAATATTAACTAATTAAGATTAAATTTAATATTGTCATGTTCAAAGATTTGGGAATCTTGTTAATGAAGAAAATTGTAAAATATTGGTATGGTTAATCATTCACATCTGGTGACTCATGTTGAAGAGCAATCATGCATGCATTGCTTCTTCAATTAAAAAAACAAATCATGCATACATACATGAGTTATCATGGTCTCTTTGCACATGTAACTTTCCTTACAACATTTATATATGTAGTGGTTGTATGGTTTTGAAAGCCACATTTGTTTGATGGTGATAAAAATATTAACTTATTAAACAAACTATTTTTTAATTATTGTATTTCAATGTGTGAGTATCTTTATACATTATAGATACAGATTTTGATGATTCTATACATTATGATTTTAATTAGTAACAGAAATATTTATTAGTATGTGTTAACTTTTTCAACCGATATGAAATAAGGAAGAACATGTTGATGACGCATATTAGCTCTAATTTGAAAAACTTAGGTTGTTAATTAGTTTTATTTGAATTAATTAAAAAAGAAACAGCCTATTATCTAATAGGCCGGTGCTATAAAAATAATAATAAATAATAAATTTAAATAAGATACGACAATTTAAAGTTTTAAACCCTTAAGTTTCCTGATCACACATAATTAATTATTCACTTAATAATTGAGTAATTTAATAATCATGTACCTTTATTTTAATATTTGATTTTTCATATGATTAAGAATAAGAAAAGTAACATTATTAATCTAAATAACCTACGCTAAATAAAATAATTATTTTATGCTAGCTAGAGGTTTGACTTATAATCATTAATGTACGTCAAATAATTTTAAAGGTAATAATAGTAATAGAGTATATTCATAATTATTCACTTAATTATAAGCTATTTAATAATATTATATGGTTTGTATAATTAAAAAGAACATATGTACTACGGCTTATGGGTCACCTTCAACCCTGGATGAGAGTGATATATATATATATATATATACTAGCACTGTATTTACGTATAGCTGCAAGAATAAATAGTTAATTTGAAATTTATAGATTTTATTATTTATACTATATTGTTAAAAGTTTAACTTAAAAATATTTAAAGTTTAAAACTTAAAGGTTGCAAATTATAAATTAGTGGCTCATTTGAAAAGTAATTAATGATTTTTAAGGGTAACATGGACATTAACCATTGTTGAGTCTAATTTTAAGAAAAAAAATGAAGATAGTTTATATATAATTAAGAAAGATAAGATTAAGATAAGATAAGATATATTATATTAAATTAAAACACAAATGAATGATAAGATATATTATATTAAATTAAAACACAAATGAATGATTAATGAAAATATATATTAATGCAAGAACAGACGATGAATCTTCAAATTGAAACTTATAAAATGTGCATAACATAGTTACTTTATTATTATTATAAATGTTTAAATGTAAACCGACAAACATAAACGTACCTTACGAACGTAAATAAATGAACCAAACGTATATTTCTATTTATTTAACTAAACGAACAAAACATCGTATTAACACTCATTCAATTACGAGATAACATAAATAAACTTTTCGTCCATAAAACTAGAAGTTCAAGAGCAGATCCGTTAATTGTTATTTCTCAAGCCCACTTGTAACAGGCCTGTGGAGGCAGGCCAGTTAAACGAGATCAGCCCATTAGTTAAAACTCTTCTCTTTATTTTTTCTTTTTTCCTTTTAGTAGAATAGTAGAATAGCTAGCGAGTCCTAAAATATTACTCGTAGTACTTATTTCCGGTTACTTAATAAATTGGTCACTAATAATATTGTGAGAGGGGTCATTTGGAAGAATGTAAAACTAAATTGATCTCAGAGCATTTTATATTATTTCTTCTACGCCAAAACACGAACACATACACACACAACATCAAATCAATCATAATTTAGATTTATATATCAATCGTCATACATTCTGGACACCCAACTGGTTAATCCCCCCAGTTTCTAATCAAAATGAAGCAATACACACACATACAATCACATTTTCATATCTATATACATACACACATGATTTGGTGAATTGATATGCTACATTGCAATTTCTAGGGTTTCCTTCAAGATTTACACAACGAAATTGATCCGTACGAATGGCATTGTTACGTAAATTGTTCTACAAGAAACCACCAGATGGACTTCTTGAGATTTCAGAAAGAGTTTATGGTAATTTTACACGTATTTATTATACACATGCAAGTTTAATTAATTATTTATAAAATTTGTTTGTTTCATGGTTGTAGTATTTGACTGCTGTTTTACCACTGATGCATGGGATCAAGAAAACTATAAAGGTTATGTAGGAAACATTGTAAGTCAGCTTAAAGATCATTATCCTGAAGCTTCAGTTCTTATTTTTAATTTTCGTGAGGCTGGTATGATAAGCCCGTTAGCTTCTGCTTTATCGGGTCATGATATGACTATAGTGGAATACCCTCGACACTACGAAGGTTGCCCGTTACTTTCAATGGAAGCCATCCATCATTATTTAAGATCATGTGAAAGTTGGCTTTCATTTGGGGTGCAAAATGTTCTTTTAATGCATTGTGAAATTGGTGGTTGGCCCGTTTTGGCTTTTATGTTGGCTGCTTTGTTGATTTATAGAAAGCATTATTCGGGTGAATCAAAGACATTGGATATGGTTTATAAGCAAGCTCCAAGTGAGTTGGTACATTTGTTTTCATCATTGAACCCTTTACCTTCTCAATTGAGGTATTTGCAGTACGTATCAAGAAGGAATGTGGCTACAGAATGGCCACCATTGGATCGTGCACTTAGTTTGGATTGTGTGATTATGCGAATGATTCCTGATGTTGATGGAAATGGTGGTTGTTGTCCTATATTCAGGATTTATGGACAAGATCCTTATATGCCTGGTGATAAAACTACCAAACTTTTGTTCTCAACTCCAAAGAGGAGTAAGAATGTTCGATATTATAAACAGGTACTTCTCAATCTAACTTTAGCACACACTACTGGTTCCACACCTGAATTATATTATCGCCAATGCTTAAAGGCGTAATAGCAGCACATTTATCTATAAATGAGTTGATTAAGGTTAAGATTTACCTTTACCAGGTCAAATGGGTAAAAACATTAACTTGAAAAGAAATGGGTCTTAAAGGAAATGAGTCAGCACTCACCAAAGTGTATTTTTAAGGCATAATCGATCTCTTAAATCATTTTATACAAAAAATAAGATTATTATTGACATAATATATTCGTATCAACCATATTTGACACACTAATTGTATAAAAATGATCAAAAAAATTTGGACGAAAAGCTTTTCAGGTCATCCCAACCTGATCGGTTTTGACACTTACCCAAATTAGCCATCTCAATTCTGAACCTGTTCTGACCCGCCAAGAGCTACCATTTTGGTACCTTTACCCAAATTATAAGCTGAATATATGCCTGTAGTGACCTCTTACTATTTGTCACAGGTAGAATGTGAAGTTGTTATAATTGATATAGATTGTCATATTCAAGGTGACATTGTGTTAGAGTGTATAAACTTACATGATGATTGGGAGCATGAAAATATTGTGTATCGTGCTATGTTCAACACTTCATTCATCAGATCAAATATTTTAATTCTTAATCGCGATGAAATTGATGTACTGTGGGATGCTAATGATCAATTTCCCAAAGACTTCAAAGCTGAGGTATTTTCTTACTAACAATTTTTCAAGGACATGAAAAAAGGTTATTTCAGTAGTACCCAAAGTAAGCATTTTGTATTTCTTTCATACATACAGTTTCTTTTCTCTGAAATGGACGCAGCAGCTTCTGTAGTGCCACTAGATTCGTACTTTTTTGATGATAAGGAGGCTCTTCCTATTGAAGCGTTTTCTAAAGTCCAAGAGATGTTTAATAGTGTGGATTGGCTAATTCCTAAAACTGATCCAGCCTTTAACGTGCTACACAGGATTGCCACGTCAGACTATGACCAGGTACATAGTAGATACTATCTCTTAGAGGTGTCGATTTGAACCCATTTTGTTATTAATGGGTTAGTTTGGGTTGTTTTATCACATGGGTCAAATCAAAAAATTAAGCTAAAATGGGAACATGTCAAATGGGTGAACCTGTTGAAACTCGCTCATATTCTATTTCTTATGCATACCTAATAAGTCTTTTATAAAAAGATTTTTTATTATCATTGCAATACTGTTGTTTCTGTAATCAGATTAAAAGCACTAACAATTTATAATAGGCTTGAACTTTGTATAAGTGTTGCCAGTGAACGTAATTTGACCCAATCCCTTTTGACCTTACTAAATAACGCGTTTCAACTTGTTACCTTCTTGAGTAGTAACCAGCCGACCAATTTTGTCACATCTACTAGTTCTCATTAGGGCTAGAATTTGTCTTCA
Source organism: Logfia minima (assembly GCA_963921325.1). Lineage (NCBI taxonomy): Eukaryota > Viridiplantae > Streptophyta > Magnoliopsida > Asterales > Asteraceae > Logfia > Logfia minima. Next base: position 36,689,834 of record OY992767.1, read on the forward strand.
TGTCTTTACACCTAAAATGTATCAGGGTAAAGAACGTATTGGATCATTAGCAAACGATCCAAAGAGTTCTACTCAATCGGCTAAGGCAAATTTTGTTGATGGTTCAAGAAAATCTGTGTCTTCTTCAAAATCCATGTCACCTAAGAATCTTTCGGACTATGAACCTGTGCATCCTTACCTTCGTGGAAACCATGACTCACATTTGAATGACAGTACAACATCTCCGACGAATCTAGTTCCTGGTGTGAGTCAATCTCCGACCAAGTCAAACCAGCTTCTAAAGGAAACTTCTGATATTGAGGATAGAACTCCTCCACCTAAACCACCTTCTCAGACAAGTCCTCACGCTCAGTCTCCATTCCCACCTTCCCTCCTGCTACCTAACCCACCGTTAAAGGATAAGGATAATAAAGTTGATCCATCCCGACCCTTACCTTCTCAAGGAGGTCCTACAACACCATCTAGAGAGGACGAATCTCTTAAAGCACAAACACCAAGTACGCGAGTACCAGACTCTCCGCCATTATCACCTCCAACTCCACCTTTGAAAGAAAAGGTAGCTCCGGGAGGCGGGACCACTCCACCACAATCACCAACTCGTACTATCTCACCTTTAAAAGATAAGCCAACTATAAAACCTAGACTCTCACCACCACCACCATCTCCTCCTGAAACCGAAACTACAAAAGAAAAGCTAACAAAGAAAGTTGAACCATCTCCACCACCACCCGTATCACCACCTCCTCAAACTATACCCACAAAAGAGAAGCCGACAAAGACATTTGAACCATTGCCACCGCCAGTAGCACCACCTCCTCCAACTGCACTTACGATAGAGAAACAAGAAAAGACGACAGGGACAACTAAATCTTATACACCACCACCGCCGCCGCCGCCACTACCGCCACCACCTCTAACTATATCTCTAAAAGAGACACCAGAAAAGACTAATGAACCCTCTCCTCCTCCTCCTCCACCACCCCCTCTAGCTTCTGTAGGGCCAGGTACAAGTAGTGGAGCTGCATCACCGATGCCCCCTCCACCACCTCCCAAAGCTCCTAATTCCGCTTCAAACGCACCACCTCCCCCTCCTCTGGTACCTTCTGCTAATCAAATTGAAAAGGGAGGTGCTTTACCACCACCACCACCACCGTCAAAAGGAGGAAGCTTTCCGGGAGCTCCAGCGCCCCCACCACCTTTGGGTAGAGGGCGCGGTCTATCATTGGCAATGCCAAAAAATCAACAGGGGAAGAAACTGAAGCCTTTACATTGGTTAAAGTTAACACGAGCAGTGCAAGGAAGCTTGTGGGCTGAAACACAAAGATCTGGTGAAGCTGTCAAGTAAGTTATGCTTTCTTAAAAAAGGATGATAAGTTCTACTAACATTTGTTTTCTGAAGTTCTCATTGCTCTTATTTTCATCCCCATTAGGACGCCAGAGATTGATATAAAAGAACTCGAGAATCTCTTCTCAGCAGCACTTCCCAATCAAGACAAGGGGCTCGCAAAAACAAAATCTGCAGCGATGGCTAATAAACCTGAAAAAGTACAACTGGTAAAAATATGATCTTCACTCTGTGTCTACAGCCTACGAATATGAACCTCTCTATGAATATGCTCAAGCATCTATTTACAAATTACAATTTGACACTTGAATTGTTTTCAGATTGATCATAGGCGGGCATACAACTGTGAGATTATGCTTTCAAAGGTGAAGATACCATTATGTGAACTGATGGTAAGCTAAACTATTTACTATTCTTTTTACATTCTTGGTTTTTGTTAAAAAAAGAAGATAATATTAAAAAAACTGAGTGATTAAAACTATGTAAATTAGTTGAAACTTAATCATATTTGCATTTATGCCTAAAGTAACTCCTACTTCTACGTTCACAGCTTATGCACACACAGGGAGTGAGTAGGTTAATGTGTCCATACGAGTAAAAAAGTTCTTAAAGTTTTCATGTTGGATATAGAATTCATAAAAACTACGCATTTCTGAAAAATTAATGTGCACATATGTTTGATCTAATAGTCTAAATATCAAATTGTTTTATTTCATAAACTTGGCAGGATTACGTACTCGCTTTAGATGAATCAGCTCTGGATGCTGATCAGGTGGAAAACCTCATTAAGTTTTGTCCTACGAAGGATGAGATGGAAGTGCTAAAGGTCATCTTCTTTTACTTAATTTATTGTGTTGTATAGTGGTGTTATCTTGCAGCTTTGACCCATAGTTTTAAAAAACAAAACAATTTAAACTCACATTAAACAATATATTCACAGTATAAGTAACATGTTTTAATTTCAGGGCTACAAAGGAGAGACAGATAAGTTGGGCAAATGTGAACAGGTTTGTAATGCCTATCTTCCATTCACTTTGAAATTTTGTCTTCAAATTAACTCACTCATATCGGGCGTACATTATTTTTCTGTAACAGTTCTTCATGGAGCTAATGAAAGTTCCACGCACGGAATCTAAGCTCCGAGTTTTCTCTTTCAAGTTACAATTTGGCTTGCAGGTCAAAAAACACCTTTTCCTGCTTTTTATAGGTTCTGTATTTGACGTAACGCTCTAGCTTTCTTGTGATTTAGGTTTCTGATCTTAGGAAGAGCCTAAACTCAGTAAATTCAGCTGTGGAAGAGGCAAGTTATTTCATGTTACTTTGATACACAAATTAACAAAATTTTAATTAGATTAAACTTTTGTGTATGGTGCTTCTATCAGGTAAGGAGTTCCACTAAATTTAAGAGGGTCATGCAAACAATTCTCACGCTGGGAAATGCTTTGAACCAGGGAACTGCAAGAGGTATGTTGTTTCTTTACTTGTTAAGGACTGTATTCACCGTTATATAGATTTTGTTTATAGTTCTGTTCAACATTTCCGCATAAATGTCATGAGATATTTGATTTATTTCATAAACAATTAGTACTTCAATTTGTTTTTATTAGTTACTACATACAGGCGCTGAAATTTGTTTAGAGGAAAGAGTATTGACCAATTTCCTCATTGGACAAACTCAATAACTAGACCTGGCAAAATGGGTGGGTTGGGTAACGGGTCAAAATTGATTTTTTCTGTACGGGTCAGGTTGACCCAAATAACCTTTTTACTAGATAATATACATCGTTAATAGGAAATTAGCTTGGTAAATGTGATTACAAGAATCAGATCACATTCCAGTTTAACTGTAAAATATGATAAAAGGTTTATGTTTTACATTTTAACAATACATATCAACCCGACCAATTTGTTTTTGAGCCATTTTCTATTTGACCAGTCTGACACTTTGAACCCTTAGAGATAAATCATGATCTAAATCTACATGTTCATAACTAAATCGGCTGACATACCTTCGTTACCAATAACATATCTAAGATAAATAGAATGATTGTGTTTACATTGTTATTGAATATTTGGTTCCAGTTTACTCCAAATATCCCTTGTCAACTAGCTAGCACTTTGGTCTTTGTTTCTTGACTAACACAAATACTATTGTTTTCGTGTTAGGTGCTGCTGTTGGTTTTAGACTTGATAGCCTCCTCAAACTTACAGATACCCGTTCAAGGAACGCTAAAATGACTCTCATGCATTATCTTTGTAAGGTATTTTTATATCTAGAAAACTTTTTTAAATCTTGAATCTTTTTAATGCTTATAACTTGTTTATTATCAAGGGACAACCTATCTCTAACATTAGATTGGTGACGGAACAGTTAAGTAAAAGACGATTGATAGAAAGTTAAGAAGTAGAGGAAATTGTCTACATATTTTCACTTTTGTTCATACCTCTGGTGGATACCTCTAGGTGCTTGATGACAAACTACCCGAACTCCTCGATTTTTCCAAGGATCTTGATAGTTTGGAACCTGCATCAAAGGTGATCTTCTTGTAGTTCACATATTTTAGATGGATACAAGGCAGGGTTCTGTATGCATTCTACTGATTACTTCTCTCCAGGTACAACTGAAATATTTGGCAGAGGAAATGCAAGCTATTAGTAAAGGACTCGAGAAAGTTGTCCAAGAATTGTCTACGGCTGAAAATGATGGACCTGTATCTGAAAAATTTCGAAAGGTAAAATTTAGAGGTGGCAATTTCAACTCATAGATGTGATAACAAGTCAAAGCTTGTCAAATGAAGAATATGAACAATAAAATGGATTGAACGTGTTAAACGGATCGAATGGGTAGGACAGTTCAAATTGGTCAAAAACGTAGTTTATGCAATATCTTATAATGCAAAGTAATTTTACTTAAAAAGTTTATCTTATTAATCGACTAATATTTTGGAGTATTTCAGAGGAAATCGTATCAATAATGATGAAATGTAGTTAGCATTTGGTTCATTTACATATCTGTAATGATACATAACTTGCATATCTTGTTTTCTACCTTAGGCATTGAAGGAGTTTCTTTGTACAGCAGAAAGTGAAGCAAGGTCCTTGGCGTCGTTGTACTCTTTGGTGGTATGAGTAATTTTTGTCTCTCAGATCTTTCATCTGTCAACAGACCTTTTACTTTCCAGCTTTTTTGTAACTCCACATTGTTTTATAGGGTAAAAATGTCGACGCTTTAATTCTTTACTTCGGGGAGGATCCAGCCCGTTGTCCTTATGAACATGGTTTGATTTTGAAATGTGAATAGTTATGATCTTATAGTAATAATTATATGTAATAAAGTCCGTACTCCTTTCACTTCACTTTCATCAAATCCATCTTACCATTTCTTTTCAGTTGTTTCAACTTTGCGGAACTTTGTGAGAATGTTCAATCAAGCACATGATGAAAACCACAAGCAACTAGAAGCCGAGAAGAAGAAGGCAGAGAAGGAAGCATCAAACGAATTATCTAGACCAAGTGATTCCAATATCGTGTCAGAACATATAAAAGACTCTCCTGTCAAATAAAATATTTCGTCGTTTTTCCCGCTTTATTTAAATTTTATTGGTGGGAATAAAAGGGGCTCTGGTTGCAGCATTGCAAGGTCACCTGTACCTATATGTTAAATGGAGGTTTTCTGATGGGCTCCTGGGGTGTATCAACAATGTAAAGCTGTACATTATCATGTTTCTGCTGCAACTTTTATGGCCATGGCGTTTTGCATTGAAGGTTAGCCTCCTAACCCTTCTCTTATTTCACTACTCTATTCTATCGAAAGAATATAATTTGACTTTTGAGGTCAAGCATAAGACTTCCCCAAGTTCTATCCAAATGTTTTGTCACAGATTTGAATTCCCAAGTTCAAAGTTATGAAGTCTAATGTGGCGATCAAACTTCTCTTAAGAACCTTAAAACTTACATATGAATTTAGAAATATCTCAAAAGTCAAATTGTATTTCTTTTGGTTATTGAATTTGGTTAAAATTGTACTCAGCACATGATTTCAGATTAATCAATCAATTTACTTTATAAAGTGTTATAAAGAGCTTTAAAAAAATGAGACATCTGTGAAAAACTCGGGTTTTGTACTTGCTTGGGATGTTAAAGTAGAGTTCAATGGGTCGTTTCGTTTTTACTAACAAAAATTCTGTTTTCTCCATTTGACCCATTATCAATTTTTGATTTGAACTTTGGTGCAGCAAAGATGAATCGCACAGGCTTTTTCTTGGTTGGTAGTCTGTAAACTATTTAGGAACCTGAGTATCGAGAATCAAGAGCTATACATTATAACCATGGCTCCACTCTTTTGTTCGAATGAGAAACACGCGTTCTCACTAATAGATAGAGTCACTGAATAAAAGAACCATTCCATTCATCCTCTAGTTACCCTGCAGTGGCAACTGTCCTCATGTTTTTCATTTATGGCCACTTCTTATGGCTTTGCCATATGGCTTGAATGAGGTGAAAAACGTATAGTATAGGTATCTCACTTTCTCAGTGATCATTTCAGAGTTTGTGACCATTTGCAGAAGAGGAAATTTAGAAGAAAAAAAACAAGACCTGTTGGTTTTGTTCTGTTTGAAATTGTCATAGTAGGATTCATTTAGGAATCCGTTTTCTTAGAATGATGATGTTCTATCGATGTTAAAAGTCGTATACAATTGTTATAATTTCTTCCAACAAAAGTTCATCATAAATTGATGTACTTTCACTATCTCTAGAATAATCAATTTTCATAATTAGCTCCAATTTGGTTTAATTTCAATCAGTTTTTCATGTTCAGTTCTTAGATTTTGTCTGTTCCAACCAATTAACTAATAATTGTTTAGCTTGATAAATGACAAAATCCCTTAAAGTTGGGATGATACGTACCCTTGAATGGACAGGATCTCAGGATCTTTGTCTTTTCCAATAGGTTTTGGCAATTATTATTCAATTATTCTCATATTTAAATCTTAAAATGTAGAAATAATAGTGGCCTTGGCACCATGATTGACATGATCATTTAACCCACAAACACAATAATTGTATCATTTTCCATCTTCAATTATTGTAGGAGATATAATTTGGCTATTCTAAAATAAAAATAACTTTGTTTTATGGTAAGCGATTTTAAAGCAAATTTGATCGAATAACAAACACGAGAGAAAACCATTTAAATTTTATGGTTAGTGAATAACACTTGATATGATAATTTATGTATTATATTTGTAGGTCTATGGTTAGTGAATAACACTTGACAATCGGACATAATAAGAAAATTTTAATTTTATCTATGGATGTAGGTCGATCACATCGACTGGCAAAATATGTAAAATCATCGTGTTTCTGATTATTTACTTCTTTATTTTCATCCATTTTGCGAGTTGGTTAAACTTATTATACAAAGATCGTACCAATGCAAATATATATATATATATATATATGTAATGTGTAAGTTGATCAACACTTGAGGTTGTCAAAATTGTATATTAAACGTTTTATCAAGGTCTTAAAGTCCGGTCAGACCGTTGTGAAATGGTTTTTGGCCGTATTTTGGATTTGAGAAAACCACCTGGTTCATCGGTTGGACTCGGTTGAAACGGGAACCGGAACCGGTATTTTTCTTATATTAATATTTAATTTTTATTATTAATATGGATTGATATCGATGTGTTTGAACTTTGAATTAAAACATGTATTCATGACAAACTATTTAAAGTTTAGATTTGTAATGTCGTTTACTCCTTTTGAAGTTTGAAACTTGTATTCACATTGAATTGTATGATTTTGGTATTGAATTGTAAGATTTTGGTACATTTATTGGATTTAAGTGTTGTTATATATATATTTGTGTGTTTTAAGTATATTAATGTTTTATAGCGAATTTAAACATGTTTTCTATATTAAATACTTTATGTCTAAGGTTTTGGTACCAAAACCGGTTGAACTGGCTTGTCCAACTAAAATCGGTGCTCTGTTCAGTTCAACTGATTTTTAGAAAATTACTTTTATTATTAAGTTTTTTAAAAATATAAAAGTATTGTAATTTTTTTTGTATGGATGATGGATGAAGGGTCGCATTCTAATTATAGAGCTAAACAATCATGTGGCTTAACAATTTTGAGATTTCTAATTATAAATTAAAAACATCAATGCAATACAACTAAAAATGAATTTTACCTAACTTAGATTTTTGGTCATTTCGTTGCATGAACTAAACATCAAGGAACAATAAAAAACCTAACATTGGTAATAGTCATAATCTGTCTAAAAAGGATCATATATATCATTACATTATATAATACATAAATTATCATATCATAAGTGGATGCAGTGTTATTAATGATTGATTAAAATTTCTACAAACAAAATATGTGAATCACTAAAATGTTTTGTCACACATGTGAAGGTAGGTGTAGAATACCCCACTGCTATTCATAGATAAATAATGAAACCCATGTGGTTAATATTCATTAGCAGGTCCTTTTGAGAGGCCAATAATAGAATCATCATTTCTTTAGGCTAATTGAATCAAAATCTCACCATTAATATCTAATTGTTTTATTTTTTGATAAAATATGAAGAATAAAATTTTGAGTTATTGGTGAATGGCTAGTGTTGTCATCTTTCACTAACCAAACTTGAATGACTTATTTGATTTGATTAGTATTCGACACATGGTAGATTGATGGGCCAAACGACCCCATCCTCCTTTTTTTCATATATGTCATTAGTTCAAGATCATATATAAGTGAAAATGAGAGGTGAAAACTTCAATCTCTAACTCATCCAAATTGTTACAACATCAATTATCAGCGATTTCTTATTACCTTGACGTCTTGATCATGACCCAAACTCCCGACGTCCATAAGTTGGTTCGTGAGTCACACCCAACTGTAACAGAAAGAGACTATTATAGCCACTATCACGTCAATTAGAATTCAATGAACTTAACTCTAATTGTCCCTTTTAACTACTATATATACATGTCGTTATCTTATCAAATTTATGAAAAATACCTATAATGGACCTACTTTTTCTTATAAAACATCATGTGTATAACATAACCACTTTCATAATGGGATGTTTATTTATGAAACATACATAGAAAGTTGTTGAACAGATGTATGGGTGTTCAATACTTAGATCAATATACTAATCACATATTATTGAAATCTTTAATCTATATACGTTTAATTTTAGTCACATGCTAATAATAAAGCATAATTATATATGATTAATAATAGTGTCCTTTTCAAGCTCTTTAAGAATCAATTAATTGGAGTCGTCGAATTATTGGTTTCCGGAAAGTTCTGACAAAACGAGCCAACCAATTTGAGCAATACGACAAGAAGAAACCAACAACAATAATGAATATACACAAAAAATAATAATAATAATAATAATAATAAAAAATTCACATGAACAAACAATGATCCCATGGCGATTCTAGATCACACAAATTATTCACTTTCAATACATAACACATGACATGACCGAATTTCATAGTTGATTAATAACTTAACTTATAATAAAACCAACAATTAATTAATATAAACCCTAATTCAGGCCGGAAAAGATTGACCCGCGGCAGACCTCCATACAATATCCCTAAGCGCTGGCCGGAGCTCCTTACTACAGAACTGATTATACTCCAACGTATCACCACTCGATTTCTTCACTTCTACCACCAAAAACGACGGCGTAACGGCGAATATTTCCGCCGCAATCCCTAACTTACCTTTCCTCCCATTTTCATGTCCTTGCAACCTCAAACTACTTTCATCACCGCTTTTTTTAACACTGAATTTAACCGATTTCGCAACTTCTTCGAGCTTCGACACCACCGCGGTCGCTGGCTCGGTCGTTGCAAATCGCATTTCTTCCTTTTGCTCTCTTTTTTTCTCCTCAAACAATGGCGATAAATCGAAACCTTCTGATAACGAAATTATGTGAAACGCGTTGAATGTTTTCGCTTCAACTCCTTTTGATTCGTTAACTCCATCATCATCAATTAAGAACTTTGAATTCTTCGGTGAGGATTTCTTAAACCAGTTTGATTTCATGATGTTCGATATCGTAATTCGAGTACTCGGATTCGGATCCAATAATTTCGTGATTAATTTCCGCGCGTCCGATGAAAACCACGGCGGACACTTGAAATCACCGCGGTAAATTTTCCGGTACATTGCGACAATGTTTTCATCTTGAAAAGGTAAAAATCCAGCAAGGAGAACATACAGAATAACGCCACATGACCAAATATCTGCTTTCGCGCCATCGTAACCTTTTTTCCCTATAATTTCGGGCGCCACGTAAGCCGGAGTTCCACACGTAGTGTGTAACAATCCGTCTTGACGTAAATGATCGCAAAACGCGCTTAAACCGAAATCCGTTACCTTCAGATTACCTTCTTCATCCAATAACAAATTTTCAGGTTTTAAGTCGCGGTGATAAACACCACGGCTATGACAAAAATCAACAGCTGAAATCAGCTGTTGAAAATAGCTTCTAGCAACGTCTTCTCGCAGACGACCTTTCGCGATTTTCGAAAACAATTCACCACCTACAACGAGCTCCATAGCGAAGTAAATCTTAGATTTACTTGCCATAACTTCGTAAAGCTCGACTATATTCGGATGCTTTACCATTTTCATAACGGATATTTCTCTCTTGATTTGATCCATCATGCCTACTCTAATCACCTTCTCTTTACCAACGATCTTCATCGCTACACTTTTACCGGTGTGCACGTTTTTCGCGTGATATACCTTCGCAAAAGTGCCGTACCCGAGCTGGCGGCCGAGCTGGTATTTTCCGTGCAACATGCCGTTGTTTTTGTCTTCCATATGTTCGATGAAATGCTTATGAAATAGAAAACTAAAATACGTAACAAATCGTGAAATTTGAAGTTAATACTACGAATTGTAAATGATTAGATCACCCGTCTTCGACGTGTTTCCGGTGGCAAGTTCTGCCGCCGATCGGACGCTTTGTCCTTCCACGGTTAGACAGCCGGGAATCTCCGCTCATTTCTCTGCATTCCCTAAGTAGAAAGAATTATTCTTCTGTAAACTTATTTTGATATTTTTGGTAATTAGAGTTTTGAGAAAATGTGAGGTTTATATAGGCCCGTTTGGAGGTATCAAGTTACGGTTTTGCCCCTGAGATTAGAATGTGATCTAATGGCTGCAAATGAAGGTTTGTATCAGGATAAGAGTCACCATCCGACGTCCTAATTGCAGTTATGATTCAGGGGACACGTTACAAACGATAATACGATGATATTGAAAGGTCTTTAATTTGAAGGAAAAAAATAAAATACATGAACATATTTTTTAGTCAAACTTCAGAACATTTTTACCGAACCATTTAAATTAAAATCGCATCTTCGTTAGTTTGTAACTGATAACCGACAACTATCTATTGGTTTGATATTTTATTAATCGACATGTTAATTAACGATGATTAATCTTTTCACCTGATCTATTAATCGATCCATACTCACCCATAATAAAACTTTATAAAAATTCTAAAAATTTATAGTGCGAGTTCACCTTCAATCATCAAAATAAAGGTTTAAACATACGATACAAAATTTCTTCTAAGAAACAATTTTAGGCGTTTAAACTCTAAAATAATGAATAATTTACTTGAAGAATTAAACAAATATTCTTGACAACAATTAGAGCATTGGTATTGTTGTTGTATAGGAGGTTGTATAGAAGTAGGTCGTAGTGATGTGATATTGTATTGAGAAAACTTACCATTACAAATTGCTCATGTGAAAATTCATCCATAATCTGGTTAATCTCATCAACTCGTGGTATAGATGTTGGGGTGGGACCTATCTACTTTTTAATTAATAAAAAAATATAATAATGCACTTATTTACTCGTAACATACTACAGGAAATATAAAAGAGTTGTATGTCCATACACATTACGTATAATATATGAGATTTAAACTTCTCTATCTTACAACAAGAAAGAGATGAATCAAAATCTTTATGACCATACCAAAACATTTTACAGTATACAGTCAAATAGTCAATATATGAGTCAATCGGGTTATAGACATATTTGATGCTTTTTGATATAGTATAAATATATAAAATTAAAAGATTTAGAATTGTATACATATATTAGAAAACATCAATTTCAGTATTTATTATGTGTTTACATTGTTCTTTTTAAGGTTTTAGTTAATTTTTAAAGTCTACTTTTCTATTAAACTTTATAAAATTAAAAATATAAAAAAAATTATATATATTCTACTAAAATTAAAAAACGGAAGTCGTATCAAATGATGATATGTTGATGTCACGATGATTATGGGTTTTTGTTAGTTTGTGACTGGGCCTCTCATTTTACAAAATTGATTGGAGTGTGGACCTGAATTCCTATCCTCATAATCCAAACTACTAGCGACACGACATCCCTCCAAAAAGAACTAATGACTGATTAGTAGTGCAATCATGTTGAATACCACAAATTAGTGGTATAAATCTTATATTACATACACATACAAATATTTAATTATATTAAATGTTATAAAATTGTAAGTAAACATTTAAGAAAGTATATATTTTTATTTATTTTTATAATGTAATTATAAATGTGATATAAAATGTATAGTATAAATCTTATATGATTAGTAAATTTGTAGAAAAACATATATTATATAAATTTATAAAGATTTATAACTAGATATCAATTGTTAAAAGTAACAACAGTGATAATTTTGCTAATTAATATTCAAAAGGTAAAGTTTATTATATTGATAGAGTGCATATTAATATCTCGTTTTTTTATCTCATCATCTATATATATATATATATATAATTCATTCATCAAAAAGTACATCTTTTAATGTCCATCATAATATGCGGGTGAAAAAACCCGTTTAATAGAAAAACAAAGATGATAATATGATGTTAGCAATGTCTTTTATTAGCTCTGAAATATTGCAGAGTACCCACAAGTTTAATGGGTATAGTACATAGTGTGTGTAACGTCACAATCTGTTGCCTCAATTATTTCACATGCACATACGATCTTCGATATCAGGGTATCTACTGTCTTTTCTTTTTCTAACATATCTACAACTCTTTATAACGATTTTTGTGTTCACTCTTTACGTATGTCCCAAATATTAAATAATACAATCTAATTGTATAAAGTTGATGTTTTGTTTGTTTGTTGTTAAACTTGGGTGGCCAAAATAGTATTTCTGAGAGTTTGGAGTGTTGAGGCTAAAAGTATGTGATCGTTTTGTGAAGACCGGAAGTTCAGAATTTATTTTGTGATTTGTTAAAGTCCAAATAAGGCTTTCTTTTATTTTTTATTTCATCATTATTATTGTTGTTATTGTCCAAATTAGTGTTGTGAGATAGTTTATACGCATCATCTCTCGAATTTGTATCATCTTGATACAAGATTAGTTTAGTTTGTGTGTACCGTATATATACGGTTTTCTTGTTCGAGATTGTTTGTCTTATTTTTTACTTTGCCGGTTGAATCGTAATCGATAGAAGTTTTATTAGTTCATTTTTTATATCGTTACTGATTGATGTATATGTTTATTCATCAAAATAAACAAATGAAAATGGATCTCCACCATCAAACTATATGACAAATTATAAAACGCTAAATAAAAGGATCAATATCGAATCTAATTTGAACACGTTAGCATGTGGTTTACTCATTTGCATAGCACCTCATTATTATTTTGCGATTGAAAGTGATCTATGTTTACATCCAAGATAATGTAACTTATACATAATACATACACAACTGAGAACTAATCCGACCATCGAAATTAATCAAAGCCAAGATAAAAATACATGTATTTCCTTAATTTATTTTCCAAATTCACGTTTTTAATTAGGAATAACTCTTAAAAGTTGTTAGGAGTATCTTTTATGGAAAAGGCAAATTATAAGTGGTTAATTATTTCGTATGATTCTTATAATGTGAAAAGAATCAATAGTTCTTCGAGTTAAATTTATTTTGAGAAAAAATTATTTACTATTTTACTTTTGCTAATTAAGAGAAAAGTTTGTTAAATAATGTTAAAAATTTGAAGAACAAAAAAACCATCATAATTGCTTCATTTCAAAATTCACTTTTAAAAGAAATTAAATATCTCATTAATCGTATGTCTATAAAATATAAAAATTACATTATTAAAATTAACATCATTTTGTCTTCAACTAATGATCTCACATTATATACTTTCGGCAACTTTTTTTATACGTTTTCTAATGAAATTTTGAAATTCATAATGTTAAATCACATGTGATATAACACTCACACGTTATTATATTTACAATAGCGCATACAAATAAACAAACTTGCAAATTATAACTTTCAAAATTACATGAAAATAATTTTACATGATAATTTAACTAACAGACATAAAAAATTAATTCGATTTCACTCCTTATTAAACATTAAATTATTAATCACATGTGATCAAAGAGTAATCAAATATGAATTTCAAATGATTAACTATAATTATATATTCTAACTAGTGTTAAAACCTGTGCGATGCATGGTGATATGATATTGTTTATTTAGTAAAATATATGCAGTTATTTAAGTTTATGCGTTAATTCACAATAACACATAATTGTAATGTGAAAAACAAAAGAAAACATGAGTACAAAAATATATATATACAATTTGAGACACATACCATGAAAGTGCGTTTGTATAGAAGATTTGTGTTTGTACCAATCAAAATGAATTCTATTGGTGAGTGAGAATTGTAAATTTATAGTTACATAAAATATTGAGTTTCTTTTAGCTTAGACAATTTTCTATTGATGTTAATTATCTTTAATTGTCATAAAATTTTGAAATAAATCAAAGTTAATTGTGATTAACATCCTATATTGAAATTGATGATACGTAGTTGTTGAATTCAACTAATTTAATAATTTTGATTTAGTGAAATGATTTATTGAATTAATTGATGATACATCGTTGTTTTACTTTGATGATTTTGATTAACATCCTAATTTAATGATTTAAATAATTGATATATTGAATTTAATGAATTAATTGATGATAGATATATTGATTTAATGATGGTAATTAATTAAATTAATTTAATTTAGAAATTTGTCACATATGAATTAATGATATGGAATATTTATTGTGAAAAAAATTAAGAAAATAGCACATGATAATTTTGTGTATTTGTAATATTTGATTGGTGCCAAATAAGCAAGATTAGTCATGTTAACTCCACTTTTAAATATAATCAAGATAAATATAAAAGTGAAATCACATGTGAATTAACAGTTATTATTACATACTTCAATTGGAAAACATACGTGGTTAAACTCAAATTAGTGAACACATTTGATTTAAGTTGTAAATAAATGCAATTTTTAAAATCTCATTTATAGTTTTTATGTGGATGAATATTAAATTGTAATCACGTGTGAGTTAATATGTATCATTGATGAATAATCATGTATCATTTACAAATTTTATATCATAAATCACATGTGATTATATAAGTCGCATTTTTCAAAATTAGGAAAAAATGAAAATAAAAGTTTGTGGAATTTCTAATTGAAAGGCGTTGATTACGAATATGTAATTTTAATAATTTTTAACATTATCACTTATGATATATCTAATTTTAAAATGTTAAAGTGAAAGTAGTGTATCCAAAAAAAAAAAAAAAAAGACTTTTACTGAATCTTTCATTGTCCAACTTTTTTTTATCATTTTTTTGTTAAATTGACTGAGCAATCATAAGTACAATCACTTTTAATATTTTAATAATATACAATTAAAAAGATAGTACGATAAAGTTTAACACTTTTTAAATGAAAACAACCTCATACTTCACTAATTAATCCTATATTTATTACGTAATATATTGTCACATGTGCTTTTATATAAAATGAAAACCTTAAAAATCGCATGTAAACAATAGTTGGACCATTGTTCAACTAATTATAATCAAATATATGTTTACAATCAATAAGCATTCATATTTTTTAAACCATTATTTATTTTGTCAACAAATGAACTCATCTTATGTGGTGAAGGTATTTCACAAGGACAACCAATATTAGGTCAAATATCTCGTTCATGACTTAAAGAGTGCATCTAATTCTAATAATTAAATTACAACAACTAATCTAGACATGTTTGTTACTTTGTCCTTGAGTTATTGCAATAATTCAACTTAAAAATTAAACAAATAATCTAATTAGTAATTACATACTCAAAATGTTCTTATTGTTCATAGCCATAACCCATAACGTTGGGTAGTATAATTAACCTAATGAGGAATGTAGATTGTGGAATAATACTTGGCCCCGACCTTGTACTAGTCCATCGATTATTTATTGGATTAATTGATGGTAATTTTATTAGAATATATTATTTAGTAATAATATCATGATTAATAATATATATTTTTATGTTATATTTATTTAGTTTAAATAGTTTTAATATCATATTAAGATTATGTTACTTGTTTAGCAAGATGTCTTAATCTATAATTATATATTTTTTTGTAATTTCTTTTATCAATTTAATTTAATCATTAAAAATTAATTTTTATCATTTTACATGGTATCATAGCTAGATTCGAAACAACAACTAAGAATTATCATCCTCCGACACTGAATTGCAGCGGTCCCGGAGATATCCTGCTCTTTCACTTGTTAATAATTTCAGTGGAATTATGGAAACATAACTCCGGAAATGTTATCAAAATTGCCACGAATTATGGGCTTTAGTTTATGTTCCTAAAAGCGAGTGGAATCATACATGGGTAAAAGCTCTAATTGATTTACTGGGAATCCACATAATACAAGCCCATTCTAGGTTCGTTAATATTTGGGCTTAACTGGTACCGGAAAAGCCATCCAGGCCTAATTGGCCAAGTAGCCAAACTTGCGGTTACTTACCTGGAGAACAGGCCCATATACATTCTCTCTTTTCTGGGTAACATAATTTTAATTATAAATTTTATTTTTATAAAACTATCAGTAGAACACAGTTTTACCCACATATTTCAAGATACAAGAAAGTAAAGCAAAGTTGACCTAAGTTTAACATGGTTGAAAACTATTAATTAATGTATATATAAAGGCAATGCATAAGCAAAAATGAGTAATTGACAATGGTTTGATTTTTAACTAAATTCCAAATTCAAAGAATTTAATTAAATAGTTTTTAAGTTGAAAATTAAACATGTCTTTATATAAATATATTATATTTTAATTGTAAGTTAGTATTACTAAAACATATAGTAATGATTGATCAACGTATACATACATTCTTAGTTCTTACAAAAAAAAGTTCGTAAACAGTCGGTGAATGTTCGAATCTTAATGTATTGATGCTAATTGCTAATCAACTATAACACGTTATTTATATTAATGTTTCATTACATATTTTGTTGATAGAAACTATATATGTATATATAATAAAATTTCAATTATTTTTCACAATATTAAAAATGAATTTCAACAAATACTTATTGTTACTTGCCCCTTAGTTGCTACCCACTACCTTCATCACTAAAATATCTCCTTATTCTCTTCACCTAACAAAAGCACGACGCCATTTCAGATCAATGATGGTTTATTTTAGAGATAATTGTTTGTTATAAGTCAATTTTAATATTTTTTATGATATATTTTTAACTTAAAAATATTTTATTGAATTGTACGTATGAGATAAACTTTTAAACTATTTCTATTGTAGATTGTCTTGTCTTTTTTTACCTTAACCAAAACTGACCATTTATGAAATGATTAAAATTCCTATTTTGTTCATTTCATAAAAGAAAAGTTTCAATTTTTGTTAACGTTAAAAAACAAGGCAACATACAATAGAGAGGTTCAGAAAGATTATGTCATACGATAAAAAGTTTTAAAATTAAGATCATCAAATAGAAAAAAGTTAAATTGAGTGCATAACAAAATAACTATCTTTTTATTTTACTTAGTCCTTTTATCATTTAGATTCATTGATCATTTTAATTTTCAAATTTAGATTAAGAATTTGTGGACTAAATGTCAAATTATATGTAGCTGTTTTATCACCATTGAAAACTGATTGAAGAGTTCTGTCGTAAAAGTAAAGCTTGAAAGATGCAAGATAACCAATTTATGTGTTAAATTCAACGTCTTGGGTGCATATATCGTCTATTTGATCTGAATAGGCTACTTAATGAATTGGATTTACCTCTCATATGATATATAGGTCTAGACTCTAGAGTCGGTTGATATGTGTGACTGTTGGAGTTGCTAAAATATTCACAACGTAACGTTGAAAAATATATATTGGACAATCCCTTGTTGGCATCTAAAGTTTGAAAATTATCCATGTTTCTTATTTTGGGTCTATTAATTTTTGTCGTTCGACTAGTTTATGAGGTTTCCATCAAACCAAACAATTTTAGCCTCTAAATCTAGTCATCTAGCAAGTAGTAACCACATATCCATCTTCATAGTATTTGATGTCAACAGCTATAATCACCTCTATTTAATAGCCCTTTCATCTCTTCATCCCCGTTTTAACACGAAAGCAAAAGATTTACTTAATCACTTTATCAAATTCGTCGTCTTCTATCAACGCCTATTTTGATTTTTTGGTTATGTCATTCCTAATTTCTTCTAGAGGGAAGTACACACACAAGTACAATAATCCACCAATATTTGGTTGTTGCAAGGGAAAGTACTCTTTCTTGTCTTTAGGGGCTTAGTAAATGTCTTGGATTATTCTATGGCATTTTGCTTATTTATTTATGTACTCAAAGGGACGTGGTGTTGCATGGGTTTTGAATCGTTACAAAGAGTCCAAATGGTATATGGACTTTAATATTAAAAGGGATTAATTTATTATTATTTTGCAAAATAATAAAGTCACATGCCCTAAAAGGGACAAGACACGTCATATTGATCCGCAGTGATCAAGTACACAAGTGACAAGTGCACTTTGTTAGATACTTAAAATATTTGACAATCATGTTCAATAATTATTTAATTATTGCACCTTTGTCATTTAAAAATTAATAGATTGATCGAATTTTAATGAATATATATGTCGCCATCATGTAATTGTTTCTCCTCCGTATTATCGTATCATTTTGCCAAATATTGTAACATCATATTAACAACATGCAATTGCATCAACATGTTGAAATTTTGTCATTGGGTCAATTTTTCTTGGCTTTAGGTTAAGATTAATAAATCGAAGGGCACAAAGTCTTTCAAAAACGACATTGCAGAAACACTTAGATATGATTGCGTATAAAGTTCAAAAGACCCCATAGGTTAATTTAGTAGACGGTCGCCGGAGAAAATGATGACGCCAATTAAAGTCTTCTTTTGAGAGGTCAAATGTGTTGTAATCAGAAGTCAATGGTTAGAATCAAGGCTTGGAAATGGAGGTTGAATCTTTGACTGAAATACCTTCCGGTGTCAATACTTCATTTGCCGATTGGACTGTCAACGCCGATAGATTGGGCGAGGAAGGATTGTTCCTGCAAACAGTGATGAATTTAGAAACTTATTCACACCAATGTTATTATTAATGGTAGAAAAGAAATGATGCAATTAAAAAATTAAAACATATTATGCATAATACGATGTGACATGTACAATGAATCATTTATATCAATGACTTTTTTGATCTTCTTATTTTTTTTAAGTGCTAGGAAAAGCACCTCTTTTCACTTCCTTTCACTTTCATGCACGCTTTCCCATACATACATATGAAGATGCAATCATATAATCATTTTTTTTTCTACAATCTTATCGAATATTATTTTGTAAAAAACTTCTTCTAACTGTAGCTTTCTCATAATAAAAGTACCATTAATTGAAATTCTTGTACTTTCTTTCGTGGGCAATAATACGTACTTTTAGCAACTCTGAAGTTTAGGTTCTATTATTTTAAGTTCATTTGTGTCCTTAAAAGTTGTTAAACCAGCAGTGGCATATATGCTATTTTATCCATTTCAATTCTTTTAAGTTCACTTCTACATATAACGGGCTGACGGACTACCCGTGCAATACACGGTTGGGATAAAAAAGATGTACGTACATTCCTACATATATACCTGGAGGAAGAAGGATGACAGGTGGCAGTTGAGATAGCAGTGGCCAGTGAAATCGGCATAAGACAAAGACCTTTTCCTTGCAAGTATTGCATGGCTGATCCCATATCCTCTTCCATCAGCTTCACCACTTGATTCTCGGCCACTGTCATCGTTTCATTGTTTGATGACGATGTCGGACCATTGTTGCTCCGTCCTGCCGCACCACCACCACCTACTTGTGCATTCTCACGACCTCCCTGAAAATTGCACAAAATTATACACCACGTCAATGTTTTGCATGAGCGGTAAAATGGTAATTTCACTATGGAGGTGGGGGGTAGGGGCGGTAGTGGAATCTGGGAAAGTAAAGCACGCGTGCTGGCTTCTTTCTATGTGTCTTTTATTTTGGTGTGGACTTGTGAAAGGATGTGGGGTTTGATAAAGATTGGTTGTTTTAGATCAATATGTGTTTTGACTTTTTATTTATCGAAATCTTACCAACAAACCCAGATACAATAGAATCAAAATGCACCTACCACTAAATGTAATTATAATAAGCCCAAAAGAGAAAGAAAAAACGACATCAGAACTAGAGTAGAGAGGAATGTTTGCGTGGGAACTAAATTCATTTGTTTAAAGTTTAAACTTTATAAATATACAATTCGCCAACGAGCTTTAATATGCATTTAGCCATGCATGTATATCCAAATATACTTAATGAATAAGATCATCATTAGTTAACCTTAACATATATAATTAATAGATAACTTTTTTTCCATTTTGATTTATAAACGTAAAAATTGTGAACTTTGTTATCCATTATAAAGTAGTATAATGGCAATAGGTAGTGAAAATTGCAATACAAGATCTTGAAACTCATGTTTAAATATAAAGTTATTTCTAAAAATAGAAAGATATCAATGATCTTTCAAGATCTAACCTCAGTGGAGATATCTGCCACAAGAGGAGCAACAGCAGATGCACCTCCCAATCGACTCATGCTCAAAACCTAAATGAGAACAAGCCATAGTAGTTTTGTTAATATGATTAATCCCATAATTATGTTAATTAATTAATATATTATATATATATATTAGAGAGAGAGAGAGAGAGAGAGAGAGAGAGTACTTTGACTTGGAGCTGGAGGAATTTTACATAATCTATGATCTCATCTAGCATTGAAGCCTTGTCTGTCTGTCATTCCATATACCCCCATACCACAATCACCATTACCATATTAAATCATTAGCAGATAATAACAAACACTTATAAATCATCATTAAGTCATGTCAACGCAATAAAACATTAATTTAAGTAGACTTTAAGACAAATTATTCATTTAATTATAATTGATCAAAAACAAGATCCCACTGCATTAAAAACCTCATCATACAATTACACTTAATTAATAATAATTTAGTATACATATCACAAATCTCAGAAAAAGAAAAAAAATTGAACACTCATAGAACATAATGCAAATAAAAATGCATATTTTTGGATCGAGAAAAAACTACCAAATTACTAAACTAGTCTTCCGCTTTATATTTTACGTTAAATTTTATTGTTTACTTAAAATTAAAAGTAAATCAGATAATAAATAAAGAAACTAAAGATCGGATCAATTGCAGGGTCAAAATGGTAATTAACCTTTGTAACTACTTTTTTCCGGGAAATTCCTAACTACCCTTTCCCGGGAAATCCGAGTATGATCCGCAACCTACCCCGGATTTTTTTGCCTACCACTTTCGATTTCAACTTTCAAGTACACACGGAATCAAATAGAATTACAACAACTATTCCGCGCGCACTAATCACGCCCTGTTTTATTGGCTATTAATCATTACCCCTTGTGTATCACGTGTGAGTGTGAGTGTCAGTGCACGGGTCGAATGACTCCGGAACCGAGGCAGTCACCAGTTCGAACAATAGCAGGTTAATGGTGATTTGTGACTCAGGTTAACCGGCGGGTTTTGGATGACCCGACAACTCGGAATCGGAAAAATCGGTTTTTTCGACGGGCAAACATCTGATTTTGCGACGGTTGCTTTCCGGCGGTTTATTGCCGGTAGTCACAAACATATGATATTTAAATTGATTGAATGCAGGTGTTGAGGATATGGTGGTCAAGTAGTTGTGGTGATGGGAATCAAGATTTAGGTGAATAAGTGAATAAAGAAGAGTGAAGCGAGAAGGTTGACACATAAATTAATATGATATGGACTATTCATTGACTCAAATGGATAAAAGACTTTAACTGATGGTCATCAAAAAGCTCTTTATACGGGAACCCTTTGAAAATGGCGAAGGATTTTAACCATTGGTCATTTTCTGCTCCTAACACACAAATCGGTTGGACCGTTAATCGGATCTGGTAAACCTCCCGGTTCAATCAAAAACCGGTTTTTAAAACCTTAGTGAGTGTGCTGGTTAATATTTCTTATCTCCGATGACGTAAACTTTTTTTTTTTTTAAAGAAAGTTAATCTAAAATTTACCTTATTAGCATTTGGAACAAGTTCTTGTAGCGACTTCATCCTTTCGGCAATCCTCTCTCGCCGGAGCTGCAGAATTCCGGTCAAGAAAATGTCCAAAAAATAAATCAAGAAAAAATAATACTATAAAAAAGAGGTGGAAACATTTATGGGATTTCATTTACTCTTTCGGCGATACTATGTGGATCGGTTGCTTGTCCTCTCCGAGCACGAACTCTTTGTCGTGGCTGCGCCGGCGGTCCAGTACCACCTCCACCGGGGGCAGTTGTGCCCCTAGGGGACGGCCCTTGGTTCGTCAAGGCTGCTGCAGCACCCGGAGATTCAAAGCTCTGGGCCTGCATCAAGATTAAAACTTCAAAAAAAGATTTTTCTTTTTCTGTACTAATTTAAAACATCTTAACATGAACCGTTACCATAGGATATTGGAAGTCTTGGGATTGATTGGATTGGAGAGATCCGGCAAACCCATTGAAAAGTGTTTGAATCGAATTATCTCCATTCTGTACATAATTCAATATTAATCGAGTCAATATAATAAAAAAGAATTATAATTTGTTAACCTATCGGATTAAAGAGATCCATGAACCAAATGAATTACAGGAGATTTGAACGATGAAGCGTCAACCATATCATTCTGAAAAAGCCCAGAATCACCGGCGCCGGCTATGCCTCTAGAGAGCAACAACTGTTGTTGAAGAAGTAACGATTTCGCAGCCGAATTTCCAGCTCCACCGGAACCGGCGCTGATCTGATGTTGCCGGAGTTTAGTTGCTAGAAAAGTTGACTGATCATCAAACTGATCAACATCCCATGGGAGAGATGACTTATTGTGAGCACCACCACCACTGCCGCCGTTTCCGGCTGATATTTCAGGCCAAGAAACACCAGATTGGAGACTACAAAGCATTTGATCAAGAAAATCGTCATGAGAAGCTGTGGGATCGAAGTTGTTGGTGCCGTTTTGGAGGTCTTGTAGTGACATTTTCTGTTTTTTTTTCTTTTTCAATACACACATAAAAACACACAGTAAACCCTAGTGTCATAATGAGAAAAAAACATTATACGCATTATGATGCACTTACCTGGGGTGGAATTTATGAGTAATTTCGGAAATGGGATTTCGATTTACGATGAAGATTAATAGATGTTTGTCTGGTCTGGAATGTTTCTCAAGTTTTTCTCTTCTCACTTTCATGTGTCAACACTAATTATATATAGCTAGCTAACACAGGCTTCACCTATTTTTCAAATAGAAGAATTGAAAAGGGTGCCCTTTGGTAATTTACAAATGAATACTCGAGTATAATTATTACTCTTGTCTCTTGAAATATATGTTTAACTTTTTAATTCAAAATAAATATTAACTTTCAAAAATATACTACTAAAGTATCAATTTTATCATTTTACTTTCTATCTATTTTTACAAGAACAATTTATAAGAGACCGTGCATAAAATAATGATAAATTACTACTTTCATACTAGAAAATGTAATCATCATATATTTTCTTAAATTTTGTGTTTTATAATTGTGTACACTTATATAACATATAAAGTAATAATTAGATCATATCCAATAAAAAATTGTCCTTGTAAATATAGTCTTGCTTAAGTGTTCTTTTAGGCAATGGTGCGTCCGATATTAGAGATTAGTAAATATTTTATATGTCAGCGCACATCGCAACTAATTTTTAAAGGCCTCCAAAGCTTACAAGCACTTGATGTTATTATACGACTGGACCTCATCTATTATTATGTATATATATATATATATATATAAATTAGTAACTCACATAAACCCAAAAATTAAATAGAGCCCAATCATGTTACCGTTTTTTGATAACTAGAGTATTTGTTGATAACAAAAGTCTCTTCATTCGTGTTATAGTAATTTTGAAGACGTGAATATGTGATCTAATGATATTCTCACATTTTCTAAAATAGGTTTACTCTTTTCCTAGTGAGATTTTTACATATAAATTATTGTTAACTATTATGATAATCGTAATAGCTGCAAAAATCAATTTTTTAAAGTGTAAATTATTGATGTCATAATTTTTTAAAGTGTAAATTATTGATGTCATACTTGTGATCCATACTGTCACAATATAAGGTTAACATAACGACATTGATGGCATTTGAAAACAATTTACAAGTTGGGAGTATTGATTAAAAAAGTTTGATCACAATTTTGCTTTGAAGAATTCACGAACAATTTTTGTAACAATAATATATTCTTTTATGTATATATAAAATTTTGTCCGTTAAGATCTATTTTATTGCACAAGACCTCCGGAATTCATTGGCCTTAGGTACGACTCATTAACCTTCAATATGATTGAATAGTTTTGCATATAGTGGTAACATTCGATGGTAGTATGCCATGTACTTGTTAAGAGATTGTGATGCATGCGAAAGGATGATTGGACTTCTTGCGAGCAGGAATGCCTTAAAGACCACCTTTAGAGAAGGACGGAATGTCCCTTGAGTTGTCATTATTTTGAGCATACAAACGGATATAATTTGATAATAAAACATTGTATAACTCGCACTGTAGATAATTGATATATCAATGGGTATAGGTAGTAGAGTTAGTTTACACCTCTAATTATCACATCGTTGATAGGTGATTTTGCTCACATCAACCAGTAATACTAGTTGCATTTAGGTAAACACTTCATGCCAGTCAAAATCAAACTTGAAGATAAATTTTGTGTCGCTAGTATTGAATCAATGAGCAAGATACGATATCTATCAACAACTCAAAGGGATCACGACATCTGACAAACATATTAACCTCTAGACTACTTTAGTGGTGGTTTTTTAATTTGCCTTAAATAAGTTTCGCTCCACACCTATTAACTCGTTAATTAGTTTAGCTTGAAAAACCTCTTGATCTATGCATGTACCCATACATGCATATACCCGTGCAAGGACATACGCATACATAAATGAAAGATCATGACGATATATAATTTTGACGGATGAATGGAAAGAGCCTTTAACCCAAATATTCATTAAATATTATACCCAAATTATATTTCGTATAAACTAATATTTAACGAAATTTTCATCGATAGATGTACGTAAAATTTTTTACTTCTCTTGCTCCCTCGAAAGTTATGATTTCTCTCTTAATTCTTCCTCCACATACATACATGTATCATGTATGTGTGTCTATATCCAAATATTAAGTGAGAATATAATTATTGGTGCATCATATTATATATGGTCATTAGACGATATTATTGAATTTAGGGTCACATGACAAGGATATGGGTTATGAAGCTTCTTAATTCGATCCACAAACTTCTTCATATGCATATATTTATGATCTTGGAATCACCAAACTCAACTCAAACTTTCAATGGAGTATTAAAAATCGTGTATTCCCAATGAGTCATTCTTGCAACATGGTGTCCGATCACAATCAAACATTAATTAATGTTATTTTGTTAAGTATTTAATTTCGTTATTTTATATATCCATGCATTGATATTCTCAACTAGAAATAAAACTTAAAAGAGGTAGTTATATTTTGTTTAATACTTAAGGAAGTATATGAAATTCAAGTATTCAACTATCTGGTATTAAATCGAAAAATGTAATAACCATTTATTTAATTATATTATACTGTTCTATAAATTAGTTCATGTTAGTTATTTTTTATATATATTTCTTTGAATTTACATATAAAGAGTGCAATTTTGTGTGTTAAAACTCCGACCAACATATATAATGATCTTGATGAAATGTCTGCAGTCGTGGAAATTTAAATGCTCTTAACTACCAACTTCTTCAATTTAAGTTTTTTTAACATATAAAGTAATTTTTAATTTTAATTTATAAATAAAATGATAATGATAATGACTATTTTCTCAAAGAGGTACCTTTTTTATAGCAACACAGAGTTACCGAATTAGAAAAAATTACGCAAAGTTTTTTTAGTTATTGTCTTATTGATTCATGATCAGTATTCACTATTTCACTACTAAAAGAACAAGAAATCAACGACGGGCAAGTTTGCAAGAAATCCCTTGAGATCATGTATCAACCACGTATCTTTACTGAAAATATTCGTCGGAAAAATCTTGGTAATATACAGTTTCCCAATAAAATCCCGTTAGAGATCAGTCACTAATTAAAAGGTTTAAAATTAATGTAAAGAGAGTTTGAAATAACCATTATCAATAGAAAGGTTGTCTGAAAGTATGTTGCTCAGTATTTTCCAATTAGCGACGTATCCCTGACGTCTTAAAGTTGTTAGCACTTACTCGATAATTAGCCCACTACGGGGAGCTTTAGCAAATAATTAGACCAGTGCCTATAAATTGGGCCTGGCCCATTTTTAAATAAAGGTTTCAAATTTGTCATAACCTATAAAGTTTAATGTGTCATACATAGATAATGCTAAGTAGAGATTTCGAAAACTTACACTACTAGAAAAAAACTATTTAGAGACATGCTCAGCGACGTACTTAGCGGCGGATTTTAGGCCAGTGACATGTCTAGAGACATGTAATAGGCCGTCGGTATAAAAACGACATTTCACAATATGTCACCAATTTTGTAGCGACTTGTTTATTGACATCGCTACCTATGTCACTGATCTTTGAAAAAGTTGTTATGGATGTCGCTAGCTGTGACGCTACTAATTAACGACCGGAAATTTTCAGACGCCCTATCTGGCTCTAATCTTACAAACATCGCTGTTAACGTCACTACCCATGTCGCTAGTCTTAAAATCCAGGACTTTTATAGCTCGCTTAATATAGGGTAGATTTTTATCTTTAGATCTGTTTTCCGCTAAACGTTATGGTTTATAAAAATGCTAAACGATTCAAGCTATTAGACATCGAATTAAACCAACCACAAGCTATTTTTATCATTCAAAGTTTAACCCAAACATCAAAATGGTTTACAATTTCAAAACAAACTTCATATAAAGCTGAACCAAATAACAATAAGTCTACAATCTGAAACCAAGCTTCAGAATGTTTTAAAAATTGAACTGCAGCTACTCGTCTCCACGTTCAACAACCTTAAGCCATTTTGAACAACCTGCACACAAAAAATAACATAAGAATAACAGACCATTGTTATTTATTCGACCAATAGTCAATGCAATAGGATAAGTCTAATGAAGTGTTCATCAATGACTCAATAGTAATGAAACCAGCAGTTTATTGCCAATGTTAACTTAATTAAGTATTGACCTATAGTTAAATAGTCAAAATACCTTCCTAAGTAGATAAGTATTCCTAGCATTAGAACTAAAGAACTACTCATAAGCATCAATCCTGAAAAGAGGCATAAATCCATTGGCATTCAGTAAAATAGATGTTTCCATCAGAACCTATATTCAAAGAATACTGATCACCCAACCTGACCTGATCCATTATGTTTCAAAGACCTGTTGTGACCTGAACTCATTGTGACGCCGACCCACCCAACTAAAATGAATCGTATCACCGATTCGATCCGAGCTCTCTTGGAATAAGTTCGGCAGCAGATCACGAAATCTTGGTCATCTTCTCTATCTAATATCACACTATCACTTAAAGAATGATACATTCCATTCCAATATAATAACAAAAAGAAATTTCTCACTTGTTTGCCACTTTCATTACTCCTCTGTCACTTTCATTACTGCATACCATAATTTTTATGTCTTTGAACTTTTAACTGAGAGGCCACGACGCCTGGCAATTTTCAGCATCAATCTGACTCCTGATCATCAACAACATAAAGATTTAAGGAGAACCTATTCAAAATAAAATGAAAACAAATTATTAAATGGAGACAAACCAATGGGATCTGTGACTGGAACAATTAGTTCATCAGGAGCAGGTCCAGGAATAGTAGCTGGTGGTCTGCAATACATTAAGATGGCGTTTATCCTCATGCATTCTTTCTTTTCTTTTTCTCCAACAAAATCTCATGATGATTGATAACAATAACAAGCCCCTTATCTATCCACATACGCGCACGTACAAACACCTAACTTTAAACACTTACTATTCCATAATAGCCAAAGCTTAAGGGTAAACAACACAAGGAGCATATGGCTTTTACTTATAACTAATAATGTAAACGTGCATCATAGCATATCATACATTAAAATTGCAGTTAAAATTAAATGTAACATATATAATCCTACAATCTGATTATGAATACACATCTTGTCCCATTTTAATCAGCTTGTAATGACCTTTCAACATTGCAATAACTTCACACCAGCTTGTACCAAAAATGAAGGTTTATAGTAACTAAATTCTTAGATATTTATGAACTAAATGTTCATGAAGTAGGCCATCAGCGAGGTATACATACTGGATGGTACTTCAAGAAATATGTTATGATGGTGAATTTAATTCTCTTCTAGAGATCCGGATCTTCAACTTTAACCCTAGTTGATTTATAATATTAGCAAATATGGTAGACACCTCTACATTACAAGAGAGAGTCAAATATTTCAAGAAATCTTAGAATCGGTTTACCTTGTTCTCACATTGGCCAGTACAATAGCTTCCAAAACTTGACAGTTCCCTGTTGTTAGAACAGCCCTGCATTTACATTAGCGAAGGGACACCCTCCTGCTATAAGTAAACTGCAAAAGTAAAACCAATGTGTGTCATTATAATGTACATCCTAATAAAGCAGTAATCGTCCTATATATGTTAATACTTTAATTACTAAACTCCCTGTCAACTCACTACTAAACCTTAATAAAGACAAACCTGAATCCAGTTTGCAAGGTAATTGTCTTGCATAAACACTATAACCTAATCAAAATTATAACTAATTCCTCATTGAGTATGAGGTTTCATCAAGATATTTGGTAATCTTGTAGTAATTAATGAACTCCAATTGTGACTTGTGAGATACATTGAGGGTATGATACCATCTTTAAGCAAGTGCACTTTTAAAGATAAATATTTATGTTAGTTGTGAATACTTGTGATTGATCGTTGAGTTGTTACACGAACGAGGAGCTTAAAATCTTCAATTTAAATATTGAGGATTTACTTGACTTTTATCATCGAATATATATATTTCATTGTAGTTAAGATCCAAGATCAATAATAATATATCTATACCTATTGATAATTGAATGAAAATACTAAATAAATAAGCATGGGCCATTGGTGGAAGAATTGACTTGAAAAGAAAACATTATGCTAAGTGTAAACACGTCATGTCTAATCGTACATAATTGAACATATCTACCCTCATTTCAAATTCGTTATGCAAATAGGTAAAACAAAATAAATAAATCTATTTACATTAAATGTAATGTAAATGGAACAAAATGATGATTAAACTATCCATTTTGGAAGAAAAAACAAAAAATCAGTGAAACGAGATCAAATTGTTCTTATGTCGAACCAAAGTAAATCAATTATATCCCATTTGATTCAGTTTTGCACTTCCAGTATTGTTAAAAGTACCATCTTATTTTCTGAAAATGGAACATTGGGCTTTGTGGATTAAACTTATTAGCTCTTAAGCATTGGGCATGTTATTGGGCTTTTTTTGCTGGATTTCACTTGGTGATATCTATTTCATCAATTGTCATGCGTTCTATACAATAAAAATGTGGAATACATTTGTGGAATACATAGTTACAAGGCCTATGCATGTGGCTTATATAAGACTTCTTCATGAACATTGAAAACCTTCACATAACTAAAATGTTGTTAAACTCGCAAATGTCTGTAAGAACATATGTTTTGGGTGAATTTGAACCCTAAAGCACGTAACTGAACCAAATCATTGTCTTTCCTTTTTATGTCATCGATCATGAATACGACTAAAAACAAGACTTGGCGTCTTTAAAAATCATTAATATCTGTCACGAACAATGGATGCATTATTTAATCATGTATTAAGATCCAATTAAGAAGCCTCATTATTCTGTCTTTTTCTTATTTATTTCTTCAAACACAATGGATGCATATGTTACTCTACCCCATGGTGTAACTTGGGGTTGGTAAGTTGATCACTGTGCTCTTGATTTTCGTCATCATATTTATACTGTTTGTGATTCCTTGTGATCCAATACCACTGTCCTTCAAACCCTGTCAATTTATCAGGTTCTAAACTTAGTATCATTAATGACAAACTGAGAACTGGTATAAGTTCTGTAACATATGTATCACTTCACCTGAAAAGGGAAATGATCAGGGCCACGAGCCGGAGCCGAGTTAATCTGGACCGTTCCTGTCTCCATTGCGTCACTAATCAAAATCGCTTTGTTGATGTCCTTGGTAAAAACACATCCCTATCAATGGTCAAAAGTTCTTAACATGTTAGGTTCATAAATAAGACATGCATTAGGGATCTGTGCAATACACGTCTATAATGCATTAAATCAAGCATGCATAAAGGACTTGTACCATACAAGTCCTTTATTCATGTCTTTAACCGGTCACAATTATCAAGAATCGAGAATAAGACGTGCATTAACCACTTGAGTGCTACTATTTCCTAACGCATGATTTCAAATATACCTGGAGGCCGAAATTGCTAGCATTGCAATGGTGGATCCCTTCTTCAATGGAGTTGATCCGAATAACGGGCACAATGGGTCCAAATGGCTCCTCCCATGCGATTCTCATGTCAGGTCGAACATTATCGAGTAGTAATGGCCAAATGAGGTTTCCCTCTCGCTTATACTCCTGGCAAAAGGTTGCCCCTTTTGTCTTTGCATCTTTGGCCAACCCCTCAATGAAATTTGCAGACGATTCTGATACAACTGGGGTGATGTCACAATCCTCCTCGGGTGGTCCCACTTTTAACTTCGCCACCTTGGCGTTTACCTTTTCAACTAATGCATCTGCAACTGATTCCATCACTAGCACAACCTTAACAGCAGTGCATCTCTGGCCACTATAAAGAGTTCCATTAGTTGTTACAGAAACAGAAATATTGCATGATTTGTAATGTACAACTATATGTAATCAAATGCCTAAATTTCATATTTCTAGTTTGAGTTACCTATAAGAAAATCCTCCTTTAATGATATTTGCAGCTACCAAATCAAGATCGGCATCTTCTAGCACAATACAAGCATCTTTTCCTCCAAGCTCCATCTGAAGTGGCACCATGCCGGCTTTTTTGGAGATTGCGACTCCAGTGTCACCACCAGTGAAACTGCAAAGACATAGACATGAAATTTTTTAAAATAAAATATGTTCCGATGCCCTAACTTCCATGTAATACGAGAAAGAGTATTTAATTAATTACCTGATACAATTAACTCCAGGATGCATAGTTAAGAAATCTCCAATCTCCGAACCTTTTCCTGTCACACAACTGATTAGGCCTTTTGGAAAGCCTGCTAAGTGAAAGCATTGCACCATATGAAGGCAAGCCACAGCACCCTGAAAAAATATCCCAAAACGCATTCAGAAAACCTGAAAACTATTTCTTAACAGCAAATTCATGTGTCATTAAGACCAAAAAACCACCTGAGTTGGAGGCTTGAGGACGAGGGAATTTCCAGCGATAAGTGCAGGACCGATTTTAGAGACAGCAAGGTTGACTGGATAGTTAAAAGGAGGTATGGCCAAGACAACTCCAAGTGGAATCTGTCATTGTTTACGTAATTGATTATAATCTGGATCCAAAATTTTATCTTCTATAAAACCCGAAAATAGTTTTGCAAGTTTTTGATTAAAGATGTAAAATTTGAGTGCAAAATGTAATGTACCTTTGAAGTAAGGCAGTATTTAGTCCTCTCGTTGCCTGGAAAACTATCAGAAACCAAGAACTTGCCTTCTCCTAAAATCCTAACACCTTCCTCGGCACAATATGATATGAGATCCCCTGATCGAACAACCTATAAGACAATGTGCAAGTTCAATACATAATATATAAGTTATTATAGCATGTTCAATCACAAAAATGACTTCTTATTACTCCTGAAATGAGTTCTAAGATTCCAATTAATAAGCTGCTAGGTAAATTTAGCTTTCTTTGAAGGTAGGCAAGAGTCCATTTTGGACTTATGTTAACAGTATCAACATGCATTGTTGGGAAGTACCTTATGATATAATGATATCATATAAAAGATGCTATGATCTACACTTGTGATCTTTGGGCCTAAGATATTTGAAGTAATTTAAGTACGCATATATGAGTTGTACCTCAGTGACTGAATCCTTGGCAGGTTTCGCAATCTCCTTAACTAGGCACTCGGCAATGGGAGCCTTGTGCTCTTTTAGAATAGCAGCCGCCTTGTGAAGCAGCTCGGCTCGCTTCCATAGCGGTGTTTTTGCCCATTGCTTTTGAGCAATTTTCGACGATTCCATCACTTTGTTTACCTCTTCTTGTGTACATGCTGGGAAACAAACATTTTACTACTCAAAAGTTGTAATAAATATAAATATATGTGTTAGTAAATTGTTTCTGGTTTATACGTTATCATTAAACGAGCCCAAGACATCTTAAAATAAAGGGAATATTACTTCCGTAACACTTTTATCTCGCATCCAAATTGCGAATGAGGGGAGATATTCTCAAAAACCATGTAAACCGGGTAAAATTCGGACCAATTCGCAGAAACTAAGAGTATTGCGAAACTGACGCCTATTCGCAAAACAATCTGTGAATAAAGAACAATTCGCAGAAGCTTCTGCGAAATCCACCTTCATGTCAATTGTTCTTTTTGTCTGCAAATACTTTCTGTTGATTCTTCATTATGCGAAATTAACCTATATAACACTGATATTACAGAACTTGAAAACAACGATCTTTCAAATTCACAGATCTTGAAGGTTTTCTAAATTCGTAACATTGGAAGAAATCAACATATACAAATTACAAATAAATTGCAAATGGGATAAGGTTAACTTACTTGATCATTGATCGTTATATGTTTATATATGGGATTTATGTTAAAAACTTTTGCAGACTTCAAGAATTAGCATAAGCGGTGAATTAAAGGTTTCGAATAAATCATTTGCGATTTGTGAGGCCCAATTTAGACGGGTATTGGATATATAAGGCCCAAACTACAGGGGTATTGGCCATTGGGTTGAATATCTTTTTCCAGGTGCAAAAAGTTCAAATAAGGCCCAAATCTATGATAACAGTAATTTTTTCTAAAATAAAACAGGACTACAGTTCCCAATGACATTGGGTTATTTTGTAAAATTAATCACATATATCTTTTATCTTTATCTATCTATATTATAATGTATCTGTATATAATTGTCACCAAAGAGCCTTTAATCTAGTGGTATGAAAGGAATTCATAATTGTCACCAAATCTGTATATAATTGTCTTTAAAGTTTGAATTGAATGGGGTGCTTTTAAAAGTTACAATTGTCTTTATATAATGGGCCCGGGCCCAAGAGCATGGAATACACCAAAGGTACATCCTCAGAGACTCAGAGAGTCACAGCTTCATAAATCAAGATAAACCGTTGCTCTGCAGCCAACCAAGTGTCATGCTTCCTTGTAAATAAATCGAGCTCATAAACTAGAGTTATGAACTGATCCAATATTTGACTCTCATTTACATGATTCTGATTAACCTTTTTACTACTAGATTAACGAACTTGATCCATGGTTCTCATAGATAACGAGTAATCTCGTGCTTCACTAATCATTCATAGACTCATCTTTTGATAACTTATCTACTAATTAATTAACGAATTAGTTAAGTATTCGAATCGGATGCTAGTTACCAATTCACAGCTTATCGGTCACATATATAGTTACCTTTTCCTAATAATACTTATCGATCGACTAGCTGATCTGACTTTTAATATATAAGGGACCAATAGCCATGTTTTAGTTCACAAACGACACCGATCTTCGTCTAACTTAACCACTAATCAATGCTTAAATAAAAAATTCAGTTTTTTAGTTTCGAAGATAACTTTACTTAAATAATGTAACTGATACGATCACAATAATATATGCATGTACGTGATCAATAATCATTTTATCTGTTTT
The DNA here is from genome assembly GCA_963921325.1 of Logfia minima. Taxonomy (NCBI): domain Eukaryota; kingdom Viridiplantae; phylum Streptophyta; class Magnoliopsida; order Asterales; family Asteraceae; genus Logfia; species Logfia minima. The sequence continues at coordinate 36,723,741 of OY992767.1, forward strand.
GAGCATGATTAAGTCCATAATTGTACCTTGAACCTTGTATTGAGTGGTTCTTGTAGTGGGATTAATAATGGCAACAGATTTGCCAGAAGCAGATTTTTTCCATTCACCATCTGTGTAGTATTTGAACACTTCTCCTTCTATTATGTCTTCAAACACACCACTCCCTGCCATTGATATACTTTAATTTTCAAGCTTTTATGTCCTTACCCTTATCTCCTAAACTATGTGTTTGTGTGGGTGAAAGAGAGTGAGTGAATGAATGAATGAATGAATGGTGTATGATTTTTCTAGAGGTGTTGGTTTGTATAAATATTGGAGGAAGGTGAGCCACACTTGATAGCATGTATACATACCAAGTGAAATAATACAAGTTAATAACAATGTAGTTATTATAGTTGACAAATAATGATATTTTTTTGAAACTTTTAATTCTTGGATTTATTGAATTACTTTTATAATTGTGCAAAAAGACATTTCTACCCTTGATTAAATTGCATTATTATCATTATCATTATTTAATTTTATAAAGGACGATGATTCGTACAACTTTATAACTTAGGAATATTTCGTATACCATGAAATGTAGTGCTTATGCCGTATCATGTCAAATACTATTTGAATATTTTAAAACTAGATGAGCATGAATGATGTTGTATACGTTATTTATAATCTTGTTGTAAAATTTCTCTTTTTATACTATTACGTATTACTTAAGCTAGTCTGACGATAAAAAACAAAATCTCTAGCGATTACAATTGCAATCTAGACATGATTGGTTATTCTATTTTTCAACTTAGAATTTGTGTAAAAACTATCAAACTGATTAACTACCAAGATCGTATTTTATTTCGATTAACCTTGGGTAAACATTTTACTAAGCTAATGCCTCATATAAGCACGATACTAGTTTACTACAATGTGGGTTTTACTTCCTGATTCCGAGGTGAAATTATAGAAGATCCATGAGGGAGCTATGATACTCATGCTTCTCGTGTTTATTTGAATTTATTCAAATCTATTTACATGAAAAAATCCGAGTTAAATAATCTTTTTGTGAAAGGTTTCTTGATTCGTGATGCGTTTAACTTTCACATTTTTATATTATATAGGGTTAATTTTGAAATTTTCTATTGTATGAGGTAAACCTTTTAAAGTTCTCTATTGTATGTAATATTTCATTTTTTGCCATTTCAAGAAAAGAAACTCTCTTTTTGTCTAGGCTAAAAAAGGCAAGTCAACATATAATAGAAAGTTTTTGAAAGTTTACCTCATACAATAAGGTAAACTTTATAAACTTTTCTATTGTATATTATATTTCCTTTAATTTTTGTCTATGGTATGAATGACAATGTAGCAGATTTGAAGTCGATAGTATTGTCCCCATACTCGAACTCATTAATTAAATCAATCTTCAAATCCGCCTCAATCCCCATTGGGGCTAAAAATTCCCCCAAATCCAACCTAATCCTCATTTATTATTTGTAATCCTCAAAATTTGATTCAATCTTTTAGTATTGTTAATGTTGATATATCGTATTTTGATAACCTATTAATTGATATAATGATAATATAATTAGATATATAATTATTTTCAATTACACAAATAATAAAATAAATATATACATAAACTTCCCTAAATGGTAAACATGATTAATTATATATGGAAGAGGAATGTTACACCCACTAAAAATTTACAAACAAATTCATACAAAATGATGTGGCAATTGACATGGACCAATCATGTTTAAATTGTTTTTCTCTCTCATGCTTTTCTCACTTCATCTTATTGGTCCACCTCATTGTGTGATTATAATATTGTAATTTTCTTGTGGCTTTAGCATTTCTCTATATGGAATATAACATATACACTAATATTAAATATAAATAATAGCAAAATATATTACGTATAAATATTTCAAATGGGGCGGAAATGATAGCGTCCGACTCTCCGTGTCCTACCCTATACCCAATAAAATATCCATTTATGCCCAAAACTCTCCAACTTGGGTTCGGAACTGTTTGTCATCCCAAGCTCAACTCAAAATTCGTGAGTTCGAGAAAACCCGTTGGGTTCGGAACTGTTTGTCATCCTACAGTCTATGGATAGATTATACTACAATTGAAAATAACCTTTTCTTTTAAGGGACTAACTAATAGACCACCATACCCTCTAACTTTAGCATGATCGAGCATGGGTGCTTCCCATTATTCGTTTACAGTTTGCATTGTCCAAAAGAAAAGGCCATTCCTAGTAAATGTGATGTGATCAACATCGTATCCCTATCTCATCTCATTTGGAATATGCTAAACTATATTATATTGATACTACTTATAAACGGAATCTTAAGCCACAGTTATTCGATTAAAGGAATTTTTTACTGTAATTTCTATTTACAAGATCTAATTTTTTAAAGAAAGTATATATGATATATACCCATGTTTCGATGCATGTCACACACCATGTATTATGGGAGTGATATTTACACCTATCATTTTCTATAAATACACTATGATTATGCATTAAAAAGTTATATTGTATATGTAAATAATAAACAGATTTACTATATTTATTAAAAAACTGGTAATTATGTGTTAGCCTGGTGTAAGAATATTGACCAAATTGACCAATTAAGTGTAATTTGTATGAAATGGCAATTAAACACGTCATTAGAAACTGCTTTTAATGTTTAGAAATGTAGAGCCCAATTCTATTAGATTTGGTTGTTAATTACTTCATATTTAGTACTAGTACGCAATTGACGTTCATCCGAATATCATAACCCTTAGATACATTCATGGGTTTGCATCAAATACATATGCGGAATATTGTGCATGGTTTTTGTATATCCATAGCAATAAAGACATTGTCATTTTGGAGATCGTAATTACTCTATGGTGATTACCTTGTTGATTAACTAACTAAATTTTTTTTTTTGTAATACTACTTGAAGCAAACTCGTTTACTTATTATCAGGGCCATTCCGTTGATTTTAAAGGTCATGTCCGAAAAATAAAAATGAGCCACTAAATTATTTTTTTCTATATAAAAAAAATTCATTAAAGCTACATTCAGTCGATAATTTTTATAAAAATAATTAAAACAAAAGAACAATAGTACAATAGATCTGCTAAAAGTTTATGTTCCATTTTACGTTAAGTGATATATATTAACATATATTAATATATACTATATATATTGGCTAAATTTCGAGGCCTATTTTTTTCGAGGGCCCTGTGCAGTCGTTCACTCTCTACACCCTCATAACCGGCCATGCTTATTATACATATATTTTTGTAATGCTAATTGAAGCAAACTGCGAACTTTACCTATTATCACTGCACATTTTAAGTTATAAACTGCTTTATGTATTTTTGGAAAAAACAGTATATTTATTGTGGATGTTGTTTTAAAAAGCAAGTATGATGGGTTGGATAGAGAACCACAAGTTTTGGTAGTAGTTGGTGAAGATGATTGAAGTTGAGGGGCCGGAAATGAATGTCTTCATTTTCACTCATTTTGACCACAACCCTTTTGGGCCCATGCATTCCATTCTCAATCCATATCCAAAAACCACCGTCCAAACCCGTCAAATATGATTCACTAATCCAACTTTTTTTAAAGAACAACGAAGGGGGTGAAACACTGAAACCACTCCTACCTGTCTTGTCTTCGTTTTGTCATTAATGTGTGTACGAGTCCTGAACTGATTTGTCGACTACCTTTCGGTCTCTTTTTGTTTGGTCATTAGTGTGGCCGTCCCGGTGAGATTTGTGGAAAGGGAGAAAGTAACAAATAGGTTTTTATGAAAATGAAAATGGTAGATGTGAATTTGGCAGAATGTAGGACCGAAATGTTTCGGTTACATTGTGAATGTGAAGTCAAGTTCAATAATAGCAATAACTTTCTATTGCTCGGGAGTCATGGTCAATAACTTGACAAGCCCAAATGAGTCAAGCCCGGAAAGCATATACGGTATAATATCATTTTATAGCCCACGAATGCTAATCTAGTCCACATAATATATATGGATCCGACCCTTGGGCTTTGGTAATTATATAAAAACAAAAGGTAATTAAAAACTATAGAACTTGGTACGTGTTGTAAGTATGCAAGGAGATTGATATAACCTAAAACTCAGTGTACAAGTAATAATGCAGTATGAACAACCTTCGAAAACATGTCGTACAAATAACATAGACATACCAACCTCAATAGGACAAGACACGATACCATATACTCTCTCAGTCTCAAAATAGATATTCATGTTTCCATTTTAGTTCGTTACAAAGTAAATGTCCACCTTCAAAATTAATATATCAATTTCACCAATTCACTAATAATTTACTTTTCATAATACTTATTTATAGAAGAATGTAAAAAGTAAAAGGTAAAACTATTACTTTCACATAATGTACTAATTATGTTTTTTGTTTAAACTTTGTATAATTTAATTGTGGACACTTATTATAAGACAAAAATAATAATATCACTCTAATAGCTCAGCGTACAAGTTACAAACATAATTTGCGTTTTACAACTTCGTTACCAATAAAAACAACACCATAAACCAAACCTGGGATTTGTTGGTTTATTGGCCCACTCAGAACTACATTCTATTAAAAGTACGTTAAGCCCAATCGAAGAGAAGATGGGCTCTAAATTTGTTCTATGTTCAGCCACATTCCAAAGCAAAGCCAAATATTTCCCAAAAGTTGACTTTAAATGTTAGTTACGTTAATGCCAAATTATCCTAACACACGGCGTATTTGTCGCTGAGTGTAACAGTCCTTTTATTCAATTTAAAAAGACCAGAAAAGGAAGAAAATGTTGGGGAAATAGGGGTGTATACGGGGAATTATTTTAGGGCGGATGTACTTTATAATTGTGTAAATGATTAATTTCAATAGTGACATTTTAACCGTACTGACGTTTGAATTCATAAAATTTACATTAAAATAATATCAAATACTTGAATCTATTTAGGCACACATTAGATTTTCAAAAATGTTTATGTGCTCTACACTCGTGTCTAAAACTATGCAATAAAACACATGCTACCAATATGACAGTTATAGGAAAAAAGTTAATGTCTAAACTGTTTTTCAAATTCATTGAATCTAATCATTTTTCTTTGTTGTTTCGGACCATAGTTAGGACTCTGCCCCTTGAACCCTACTTATGGGGTTGCCTCTGGGACCGCACAAGGGGGAGCGGCCCCTTTGACTCACGCAATTTTGATTGAAACCGAAATGTAATAATTTAGTTTGATATGTACTCAACATCACTTAATTCATTCACTAATCCACCAATACACTAAAATATACAACATAAACTTCGTTTAGTAAAGTCTTTAGATTCACAAGACGGGATTTGACATATAATTCTTATGATGCTTTTTAAACTGACATCATCGGGCCGGGCAGCAACCTCGATAAATTTGAGGACAAATACCAAGTTTTCGGATTTCGTTTAGGAGTTTCTAGTATGCTTAATGTTTAGGGGTGCAATTTATAGCTTCTCGATAAATAGTTAATAGTTTACATATGCGGTTCATTTATTATAAAACAGTTATCGAACACTCCTCGAACCCGATTTCTAATTTCCATAATCGTTGTGCTTGTTTGATTAGCATCGTTTATTTTAGAGAGCTAGAATCGCTAGATGAGCCATAGATAACAATGTTTTCTTAACTCCTTTAGGATGAATAATCAAATAGGATTATACGACATACCCATAATAATACAACCTGCAAATAAGCATATTGGCACAACATGGATTAAAATTCATCTCTGATACATTAATAAAACTATAAAAGTAGTTACAACATGGATTGAAATTCTTTCATGTTTAAATTATTGTGAGAGTGTTATGAAGAAGCGTTCAAAGTGATATAAGAGATGAAGTTGTAAATTTAAGTTAGTGGTAGGTCTGAATTATCAAAAAGTAATTATATTGTTATCATTATTTTTGATAAATTCATCAGAATTGCATATCACTTTTATATAGGGTTAATTCACTAAAAGTGCAACGAACTGTCACCATTTGTTCTATATATACAAGCTACCCATTTTATGTTCTGGGTATGTAACTAACCGGAATAAACCGTTTACGTAGCTTTTTACATACTTGATTCTAACCTGATGGAAAATGACGTTGCTGACAATGCAACCACGTGGGATGCCACGTTGAGTATTTTGATACGTCAGCTTTATATGAGACTTTAATTGTATATACACGTCATATTTTAAAAAAAAATGCTGACACTTACATGTTTACCGGTTCTCCCAGTAGTAAGTTACCAAGTTACATATATAGGTATATAATTTTCCGGTTGGTTACATACCCAGAATATAAAATGGATAGCTTGTATATACGGAACAAATGGTGGCAGTTCGTTGCACTTTTAGTGAATTAACCCTTTTATATACAATATAAATTTTTAATAGACAAATTTAATAGATTTATAAAAATAATAATAAAAATATCACCGCTATTAATCAAATATCATTATGCTACTTGCTTCTAATTTTTATAAAAGGATTCACGTGAGGTTTTGGAGGATTCCAAAAAGGATTATAAAAATCAAGTTGACATTGTCTTGGTCGTCGTTTTTTTCATTCTTTATTTTAGCCGAACTTACTTCACGTTACATGTACTTTAAATAATAGTCGATGAAGTTTATTAGTTATCTTATTCCTTTCAGTTCAAAAATAATTTAACGGCTTTCATGCAATGTTTCTACCGAATAAAACTCCACCATTGAATAAAAGGAACCTTAGGACCAGATTAAAAGTGACCATTCTTATAACTAATGTCCAGCTTGATTGTATATAACTTGAATAGTCAGGGGTATTTCTGTCAACCTAAATAATAGATGTTGATTAATCTGACACAGAGTCACCTAACTTTCTCAGAGCATCCACATTAAAGAAAAGCTTTTAAAAGCTTATTTGTTTGTCACATCAATTTTTATAAAAAAACTTTTAATAAAAGCTTTGTCTCCAATGATAAAAGTTTTTCTTTTCAAAAACCATACACACACACTTTCAAAAAAGCTTTTTATGTATAACTTGAGATTTCTCACAAAAAAGTTTTTCTTCTAATAAAGAAAAGATTTTCAAAAGTTTTTTTGCATAAATTTTTTTTAGAAAAACCCTTCGTTGAAGATGCTCTCATTATGATTGCAGTCACTTTATTTTATCTCATTTGTTTTCTTCACAAAACACACCAATTTCATCACCTGATTGTTTTCAATCTTTATTATCTCGGTTTTGTCTTGTTTATCGTTACAATTTTGTTAATTTTCTCATCGAAATAGCTTGAATCTAAATCTTTTTCTTCTTCAAAAAAGAACCGATCGTAATTATTAAACAATGTAGTTCAGACTGTGATTCGAAGAAAGAATCACGGAGCCAATAATCACGTGGCCGTCGCGCGTGGTTCTCTCCCTCGCCACTATTGTGGTCGCCTCACCACAATCACCAAAGGTTTTCTTTAATAACAAACTTTATTAATTTATGTTTAATTCTGCTTTTAGTAAACATTCAGTAATTGAAAAAAGGATATAATAATTAATAAAGTTTTGGAAACTATATTGATAATAATATTAATTTATATCAACTTTATAAATAATCAAATTCGCCAGGTAGGCAGGCATCGACGTAAATTCCCATCTAGGTGATTTTCTAACTAGATTTGCCTACATACTTGGTCCTCGATAAGTGTAATGTTATTGTTGTTATAAATTCCTAACCATATTAAATAGATTGATGATATGGATGCTTATTTCCAATAACACTTAATAATCGCATTGCCATTTAAAGAATGACAAATGATTATAATTATTATTAAAATCATATATGATAATAACTATAATTATATGTAATTAATTTTTATTATTTACTCATAAGGATTATATATGTAATCAAATGTAAAATATACGAAAGTTTATCACATCAGAGCGAATATCATTGATTATAATTGTTATTGTTTTGACTTATAATCGTATGTAATTGTAGCTTTTATTACAGGGTTTATTAATTCGTGATGCGGTAAACTTTTACTTTTTTCTATTGTATGAGGTTAACTTTGAAAATTTCTATTGTATGAGGTAAACCTTCTAAACTTCTCTATTGTATGTAATATTTTCTTTTTTGTCTAGGTTAAAAAAGGCAAGTCAACATACAATAGAGAGTTTTTGAAAGTTTACCTCATACAATAAAAATTTCAAAGTTAACTCCATACAATAGAAAAACGTGAAAGTTTAATTGCATCACGAATCAATAAACCCTTTATTATATGCAAATTTTAAATTACTAATTACAATCACATGTGAATAGTTTTATTTGATAATTGAGAAAATCAAGATAAAAAAATTTAGTTATAATCACATGTGATATTATACAGGATCAAATGTGATAGTATATTGTAAATATTTTAAAATCCATTTAAAAATTATAAAAAGTTATCGAAAGTATAATGTGAGATATCTAATTGAAAAAAAATCAAATGAACGAACAATCTTGACAGTAGAACGAATTTGAAGAAAATAGAGATTTGTGTAATCTACTAGCATTTTTCTATTTTCTTATGTCTCTTTAGTGTACGTAACCAACACTCACATTGTATAATCAGATAACTTGTGTAATTGACAACCATGCATCTAAGGAGTCTTTTGTAGAAACAACTTCATTTGTTTATTTTTATTTTTATTTTAACACGTATTCAATAAGGAAATTTAAGAAAATACATAATTTGTGTAACGGTGAACATGATGAATGAACTGTTAATCAATCCTAAATATTTAATGTATTGGAAGTTTTCATTCATTCAAGTCTGAAGCGTTACTAAAATAAATGTGGAATTATTAGGAGTCATTTTGGTGTTGATTTGATTTCCAATGATCCTTTAAATAATGTAAGAGAGTCTTTAGCTGAGTTTATATTACGGACTATTTAGTTATTGGTGTTTAGTGTTTACTACTCATTCAGTAGTAATTTAGTATATTTATAGGCCTCATTTCTATGTTATCAAGCATCAGCAGTAACTTCCTATGTTTACTTTGTATAAGATCGGCAGAATCATCTTGTCTACAGTAGCTTGATTGTTCTTAATTCTTTCATATAATCCAACATAATGTTATACCTACGTCAATGCTAAATTCATAATACGGGCATACATTTGACTTGCACGATGATTAGTATTTTATTATATATATGTATATCATATATGCATACCGTTTTTTAAAAAACACAGCATATTTTAGTTGTTTATTCCGTCAATACTTTTTTGAGAGATGACATAATTCATGCGTATACAAACACACATCATGTCCATATAATTAAGATATCGTGCTAAAACAAGGTGTTGACCAGCTCCCAGCAATAATTTCCTATATAAACTAAACTGCATCTACCTCAACCATACACATGCACAAACCTTGTTTATTTCTCTAGCTACAGTACTCCAATCAAAATGACAAGCTCATCAGACGATCGTGAGGCTTCAGCACGAACTGAAGACCTTAAGTTCTTGTATGCATCAAATTGTAATGTATCTAACTTTGTTTCTGTCAAACTTTCCAGCAAGCTCAACTACCGTCTGTGGAAGACACAGATGCTTTGCCTCTTCATGAGTCACAATATGGCTGGCATTGTTGATCCCAAATTTGTGAGTCCAAGAGCTTCCAGCAACGAGATCATGAACCAATACCACAGTCTTCTCAAAGGTTGGATTCTGGGATCAGTTTCTAAGACTGTACTTGGTGCTGTTGATGATCTCAAATCGGCCAAAGATGTATGGGACAAACTGGCATTCTTTTTTGTAGAAACTCTTAGTCCTCAACAAGGTATGTCTTGCCTATCCAATTTTGAGCAAAACTCATATCCTATAAACTTATTCATTTTCTTAATACACTAAGGTGTAATCATGCACACAAACACTTTGTATACATCAAAATGAATAAGTCCCTACCTAAAAAGACGCAGAATTAAATTTGAAAAAACCTAAAAAGACGCTAAAAATTACATACATATACTACAAAAGAAACCTTTTGCAAAGCTACCTAACAGAACAACTTAAATAAGTCCCTACCTTACTCCTAAAAAGGCCACACCTAGAGAATAGAATAGATCTAAAAACGACACAAACAGGCCCTATAAAAATGACGTGTTACTAGAGATGGATTCGATTATATTAGATGTTTTTATTATCCTCCGATTTCAATATGCACATATAACGTGCGTATATCATACAAAGTTGTGGTTAAGGGAGGTGTGAGGAAGGGAGGTGATAAAAAAATAAATTACCATAAGTACTTAAGTTTAACTAATTTACGGACTCGCGACTAGCATAATAACATATATAGTTTTTTTTACGGTCCCAGTTCGATGAAATTCTAAAAAAAGATAATTTTATCAGGTCAATGTATAACACGAAGTATTTAAGTAATTGAGTGATTAAAACAACATTTGCCGTTTAAAATATAAGTTTCAACCAGGTTCGTTTATATATCGTAAGAACAATGCTATGTCGTTACTTATTACCATTATTTAATATGTTTATATAGATAGATAGCTTGTTTTAGGTGAGATGATGAAAACACATGATATTTCCTTATTTTTGTGTGGTTAAATACATGTAATATAGCACGCGTAAATGTATATTATTTCGTAGTTAATCACTCGTAACAATAATTGGAACTGAAATGTGATTCATGTATTGTTCTAATTGTTTAAAAAAATAAATATCAATTTAGTTTAAAATTATAATAAATAAATGCGCCTAGTGCCTACTGCAGAATATAAGTGATGTATAAATGTGTAAAAATTAACGCATACATATCTTGAAATGTTTAAATTTTAAATTTTGTACCAAGTCTATAGCTTATTTAGATTTAGGGTATGTTTGGCAAAATTAGCTGTTAGCTATTAGCTGTAAGCTGAAGCTGGTAGTTGTAGCTGCAAGCTAGAGCTTTATTTGTAAATTGTGTTTGGTAAAGTAGCCGTAACTGTAATATCAAAGTGTAAAATAATCAAAAAGCTCCTAAAAGCTTATTGGAGTAGCTTTTAAATTAAGAGCTTAATCTTCAAACTAAAAGCTTTAAGCTCCTGTATCCGAACAAAGCTTTATTTTTTAGAGGAGCTTAATTTTCAAAACAAAAAACTTTAAACTTCAAAAAGCTTCTAAAAACTCTGTACCAAACAGGCCCTTAAACTAGACTAAGATTATAACAGTAGTATCATCATGTACTAATTTTTGTTACTTTCTGCCATTTTTAACTAAACATACTGAGATCGCCACTTGGGACTTATTTAGCAATATGCCAATATATATGTCGACTTGGGGTATTACAATTAGAACGCGTAAATAGATAATCGAACAAATATGATATAACAAAAAACCGATCACAGGGGTCACCTGAAATGCATTTCCACCACATAAAATCTCAAAATAAATTATTGATAAAATAACTTATGCAATAAAATTTGGCACTCTAACTTGGTAGCTTACTTACAAAGGAACAAAAACCTGTTCCGGCTCACCCGACCCATAAACAAATGCAAGATTTTCTACCTGAATAAGTTATCAGAATAATTAAAGATGTTCCCATTGCTGATAAAGTTGAATTTTGACCTGATAGAGATCAATCATAAGTTTTCTTGCAGATAACCATTGGCCAGTTCTAGAAAGATCGAAGGCTCTACCATATTTATAACCTGCATTTCAACTTTCAAGCACATAGCACCCCTCTAAAAATATAACAATGAGGAATTCAAATCTAAATGATATAACCTTGATCACATGAAAATAGAAATAAAGTTTTACCCATAAACGGATCAAGGCCACCACCTCTAACTACAATGAAACAAAGTACAACATACAACTCGTGTTTTCTTGCAAATAGGAACAAAAAAATTACAATGCGTGATAATTAAATCAACATGTAAATTCATAGAACTATTTTTATTATTGGGAACTTGAAGATTGTATGAAGTTATCATTTAAACCTCATTAGAAAGTAACAACGTAATCAAGTGTTATCATGAATAATACTCCTAATAAGAATTTACCAATTAAAACTCTAGAACTAAGCCATCATTCATAATTCTTTTATAAGCTAAAATGTAGATAACCGCATTCGTAGCTTCCTGTATATAAATAGCTATATGGGTCGAGGGGTGGATTCATTTACGCTTATAAGATACGAAAAAATTCAAATAAGAATAGTAAAAAGTGAGAGAACAGGAGGATAAATAGAATTGTTTTATTTTAAATTTTTGTTTTTATTTTTTAAAAAATTAAATATCTTATAAATTGTATTTTAATAAATTATAAAAATTACATATTTGAAATCAGTGTCATTTTATTGTAATTAGAGATGTCACATGATATACTTTCGACGAAATGTTTTTTTCTATTTTTTAACGGGTTTTAAAAGTTCCTAATGTTAAATCACATGTGATGTAAACACTAAATAATAATCACACGTAATTATAGCTTTAATCACATGTGATTTTAAATAATAATCATATATGAATTATCATATATTAGTAAGCTAATCATTAAATATCAATTTTTAATTGAAAATCACATGTAATTATATACCAAATCATATGTGATTATATGTCAAATCATATATAATTAAATATTAAACTAACAATCACATGTGATTTTTATTAAAAATAAACGCAATTTGTAAAATTTTATTTATAGTATTCATGTGAATAAATATTAAGTTGTAATCACGTGTTAATTAAAGTATACCATGAATAAATAATCATCTACCAATTTTAACTTTTTATCATATATCACATTTGATTATATTTTTAAGATCCGTCAAAAAAAAATTCGTCGGAAGTATAGCTTGTGGGATCTCTAATTAAAGATAAAATGATGCTGATCTCGAATATGTAATTTTTATAATTTATTGAGTTACAGTTTGTGAGATATTTAATTTTAAAGAAAAATGTGAAAATGAGTTTTGTAATAAAATGAAGCAATCCTATTGTTTCTTTTATTCTCTACTTTTTTGTCATTCTTATTTGAACCTACCCCTATAAGCTAACCTACACAAAAGGGCTTAAAAAAGTCCTCAGTGGCACTAGGAAAATTCAATAATCCTCTGTCTAAATCTAATTTACATCTTTAGTTATGTTAACATAGAGGAGGAAAAATGAAAAAAATATCTTTTGGTGACGATGTGAGACTGGATGATCTCCCTTACTATTTTTTAAACTTCACTAATTTTATTTTTATTTCAAATATGAGAAAAATATCTTTTGGTGACGATGTGAGATTGAGATGATCTCCCTTACTATTTTGTAAACTTCTCTAATTTTATTTTTATTTCAAATGATATAAAAAACAAACTAAAATGAGTTCTTTTGTAATATGATTGTACTAACAATAATGTGATATCTTCTTGTACAGCCGGTGCCTGGTTACTTCATTAGGTTCTTCAAATCAAAATCTAAACCTACATCTCAAAGATGAATTCATTGTTGACCCAAACCAAACCAAATGGTTTGTTAATGAATAATTTTTTCAACAACCTCTTTTGAAACCAGCATAAGACATAAATATGGTGCTTATAGTATACATTATAATCTCTTCTTTTATACGAAGATATAACTAAAATATTAAATTTGAATGAGTTTGAAAGCTTTGAGATATACATGGTATAAAATATAATTTAAAACAACAAAAAGAACACTTTGATTGATTTATAATTAACAAATTTATTATTTATGTAAGCTTAAGAATGTGTATCATTTTTATGGATCGATGTAATCCGGCTCATTTTAACATATATTATAACTGATTTAAAGTTCAATCCGTTATCCAACCATCGACGATGTTCGGCGAATCAATGCCTCCTATAATAGCATTTTCTGAATCCGCCATTGTATGGGTCGTTAATTTTGGTAGTTGAATAGAAAGTAACAAAGAGTTAAGTGAAAATTGAGGGAGAAAATTTGTTAATATAGAAATAATTATGGAGAGAGTAGTTAGATAATTCCGGACTAATTAGGTCATTTTGGAAAAACAGGAATAATCCACCAGCAAAAATAATAACTTGATTACCTAAACAATTTGTTCTCATCCGCTGAATCATTCAATTGGAAAGAAACGGAATGTTAGATCTCCTTTCAGTATTCTCTTTTAGTGGGTTATAAATAGAGCCATAAAATAGTTAACTACAAAACAATTTTTCAGTAAGGTCGAAATTTTATAATATTAACATTTACATTTTAACCTGTTAACTCTTTAATATATACCCATTTGTTTTGCCTTTTCTCCCACGATTATTTCCCATTTTCCCCTGATGTATATATTTCTTCGTATAATTTATGAATCTTGTGCCAACTTGGTGGGTCAAATTTCATCACGTTCTATGTAATTTATTTTCGAAATGGTATGCAGATTCAGCTCTAACTACGTCGGAAGCAGAAACAGAAACAAAAACAAAAGACATAGATGCTGTTATAGAAGAAACGAAGAAAAATGGTGAAGACATGCTTGAAATAGTTTCAACAGATACAGAAATGGTTTCAACAGAGAACAAAACAGAAGGTGAAGACGCCAAAAATAAAACTGAACGCAAAAATAAGATCAAGGACAAAAATTTGCATAAAGCTGCTAGAAAGGGAGATTGGCCAGATGTAGAATCCGAACTGAAAAAAGATAAAGATTTAGCTGGAAAGGCAATCAGCAATGATGGTAACACAATACTTCATATAGCGGTTGCAAGAAGTCATAATTATTTCGTGAAAAAATTATTGTCTTATTTAAATGATAAACAAGTACTTAAAAAGAGAGATTCAGATGGAAGCACAGCCCTGCACATAGCCGCAAATGTTGGCAACAAATATGCAGCGTATCTCTTGGTAAATAAAAATGAAGCCTTGTTGCGAATTAAGGACCATAAAGAGGAAGAGCCATTGCATAAAGCTTATAAAAATATGCATCTTGATACCATTTGGTATTTGGTGAAAGCCATGGATAAGGGCAAAGAGCAATCTTCACGCCCTCACCCTCATGTAGAAATTAAAGTCAACCTTCTTGTTAATGTTATTTATGCAAAGCGGTACGGTAAGTAGCTCATGTATCACATAAATACTACGATACAGATAAATTTATCTGTCTACTTATGTTTATAGCTCATGCTGGCAGATTTAGCATCAGAGATAATTCATAAGTATCCTAAATTATCTTCAGAAAGCGATGATGTACTCATGGCTATAGCTAAAACCTTTCCAAGCGGGCTAGACTATTGGCAGAAACTTATCTATCCAAGTAAGTTTCTTATATACTGTATTAGAAATGATTTCTTTTGTTTATTTATTTATTCTAATTCCAGTTATTGTTCTAAGAGTGATTGATTGATCGAGCTTTTTCTATTTTAGCTAACAGACGTTTTTTCAAAGAGATGGTTTCGATGTTTGGAATTTTTTTCGGCACACTATTTTTCCTTCCACGTCTGATAATTAACCACTTCTTTGGAAAGATACCAATATGTGAAACTTGGTATCAAGACCGGGTGCTTAGGTCGTTGTTAGTAGGTAAAGTCAACTCAAGAATAAAATGTACATTGAAACTCAAAGTAGACTGTATATTTTCAGTAACCATTTTATCTTTTTTGGTGCTTGCGTAGGACCAAAGTTGATTTTATTGATGATATATCTCGTCATATTGATTATTTGTTGGTTGTGCCAAGAAGTTTATTCTTTCTTGTGGTCGATGGGAATGAAACTAGGTAAAAGAGTATATAAAGTTAATTTCATCATCTTTGATGATCTTTTTTAGCTGATAATTATCTGCTTACTACAGAGGGGCCTATCAAGAATATCGGAAACAAAAAGAATGAATGGGATGAAGCAAAAAAGGTTCTAAAATTGGTATGTAAAGAAATAGTCAATTTGGAGTTCCGTGGTACTCATCACCCCTATTTTACCCGACCAATTCTTGAGGCTGCATGTCAAAATGCTTATAAAGTTGTTCGTGAGATTTTATCTAGATCACCTGAATCAATTCATAGTACAGATAAAAATGGGCATGACATTATTATGTTGGCAATAATACATCGTTCCGAAAAAATCTACAACCTTATCTATGACATTGGGGAGCATAAGAATATTTATAGAACGGTTGAAGATAATCTTGAAAACAATATCTTGCACATGGTCGGAAGGTTGGCGTCATCACATGAACTCAATCGTAGAAGGGGTGCAGCATTACAACTACAACGTGAGCTTCAATGGCATGCGGTACGTAAATAATGAGCAAACTATTAATAATCCTTATACGATTTAACTATCTTTGTTTTAAGATAATTAAGCTTAATAAATTATGTAGGAAGTTAAAAAACACATCTTCCCTGCATATATTACTCGAGAGAACGTTTTCAAGGAGACACCAGATATGGTGTTCACAAGAGAACACGAGAAGTTACTGAAGGAAGGAGAAAACTGGATGAAAAGCACAGCTGAATCATGTAGCATCACTGCTGGGTTGATTACAACAATCGTATTTGCAGCAGCAATCACTGTACCAGGGGGAAACGATCAAGTAAAAGGCATTCCTTTGTTTACAAAAGACGTTGCCTTCATTATATTTGCTGTATCAGATGCAATTTCACTATTTGCATCAAGCACTGCATTACTAGTTTTCTTATCCATCCTAACTGCACGGTTTTCCGAGAGGGATTTTCTTGTGAGTTTGCCAAGTCGAATGCTTATTGGACTTTTCTCATTATTACTCTCGACAATTGCCATGATGGTGGCCTTTAGCGCAACCTTGTTCCTCGTCTTTTGTCATCAAAAACTATGGATGCTTGCTCCAATATGTGTCTCAGCTTTCATCCCGATTGCTTTCTTTGTTGCTCTACAGTTCCCCCTCATGGTAGATATTTTCCATTCAACACATTTACGCATCTTTGGCAAGCAAAGGAAAAGTGTTAGAAGATCTATTCACGATAACATACAGTTACTTTTTCGCAAGTGAAGTTGGCAAGCAAAGGAAAATTGCTCCTCAAATTATCATGTATCGATTGTATTATATTGTGTTGTACCATGAACCTTTTGTAAAATTTAATACCAAGTAATGTATGGAAGTCATCCATCGACTATTTAGAGATTTAATACCAAGTAATGTATGGAACTCATCCAACACATTTAGATATCCCCTGTTTAATCAAAAGACTTCATGCTATATTTCCAAACTAAAAAGAAAAATAAAAACTCAAATTAAGGATGCAGTTTTAAAAGTAACGGTGAAAATGGCAAGAATGCAGTTGGAATAAAAATTCAGAGTTAAAAAGAGGACAAACCACGCTGAAAGAATTACTTGTAAAGATAAAAACCACAATAAAATCAACAGTCTAGAAGACCTTCGTTGCATTTTATTTTTTGGTTTTTATTATCAGATGGTTCAAAGGTTATTGGGATAACTCGACAATAAAAAAATATTGTGCGTTCAACAATCACTTGAGAAAAATGTGTAAATGATACGTGTGATGTGAAATTAGTAATTATTGTAATACTACTTTTGATACAAAAGCAATTGTTTCTTTTGATTGCATCAATTAAAACGACACCAAAACGTGTAAAACGACAACAAGGTCTCTGGAGCTTCTATTATTAGAAAGAGGCAGACACCGACACTTTCTTTGAAAGGATATATACAACATTTTTGTTTGGCTCCACTAGTTAAGTGTCATAAACGTTTTTGTTAATTTTATATTAAATGTCACATCCATATGAGTGTGTGCGATCTACAAAACCATGGGTACGGAACATGCAAGTAACATCATATCTGAAGTCTAATTAGCCAAAGTTTTGTATGAATATGGTGATGATTAGCAAGCTTCTAAGATTTAGCAGAAGAAAACTTCACACAATTGTGTCAAGAGATACCATTAAACCTTCTTCTCCAACTCCCTCTCATTTCAAAACATACAACCTCTCCTTGCTCGATCAAATAGCTGTAAATTCATGCGTGCCGATTGTTGCTTTGTACCCAAGCTCAAATGTTTATCAAACTTCCCAAGATAAGACACTCGAGTTGAAGAACTCCTTATCACAAATATTAACTCATTACTATCCATTTGCCGGTAGAATGAAGAAAATTGGCCCTACCTTGGTTGATTGCAATGACGAAGGGGTTGAATTCATTGAAGCATGTAATACCAGCTCGCTATCAGATTTCCTACAACAATCGAAGCATGAAGATCTAGATCAACTCTTTCCAGATGATTGTATATGGTTCAAACAAAACCTTAAAGGTCCTATTAATGACGAAAATAGTAGTCTTGCATGTCCATTGACCGTTCAAGTCAACCATTTTGCGTGTGGAGGCGTAGCAGTGGCAAGTTCTTTACGCCACAAGATTGGTGACGGAAGCAGTTTGTTAAATTTCATCAAACACTGGGCTGCAGTTACGTCACAATCTCTAGCAGGGAATCATCAGATAGATGTGATATCACCCATCATAAATCCACATTTCATTTCTTACCAACCTACAACCATTGAGTTGCCAAACAGTTCCCCATATATACCACCTAGTGATGTTGTGTCAAAAAGTTTTGTTTTCCCAAATACGAAAATAAAGGATCTCCAAGCCAAGGTAGCAGCCATGACCATGGACTCCAGACAACCTATCGTGAACCCAACCCGAGCTGAGGTCTTATCATGGCTTCTACATAAGTGTGTAGTAGCAGCAGCCACCAGTAGGATATCAGGAAATTTCAACAAAAGTGGCGTGATCTCGCCGATAAATCTGAGAAACAAGTTAGAAGAGCCATTGGCTGAAACAAGCATAGGAAATCTTTTCTATCCAGTGACCTTTCCAATAAGCAATCATCATGGTGATCTCATGCCCAATGACTTCATTAGCCAACTCAGGAGAGGAAAACTCAAGTTTCAAAATATAAGAAATCTGGAAACTGCATTGGGAATCGTTGCAGACATGATTTCTGAAACGTTTATCTTGGGGACGGCACAAAGCATGGATACCAGTTATGTATATTCTAGCATCTGCGGGTTTCCTATGTACGATATTGATTTTGGGTGGGGGAAGCCCTTAAAAGTAACCGTTGGTGGAGCCTTTAAGAATTTAAGTATTTTGATGGACGCTCCTGATGGCAATGGCATCGAAGCACTAGTGTCTTTGGATAAACAAGACATGAAGATACTTGTAAATGACCCCGAGTTGTTGGCCGTTTGCCACTAGTCGCTTGTATTGAATTGTAATTTCTCATGTCTTAACAACTACCTTTTGTGTTATTTTTATCATCTGCTGCAATAAATAAACGCATTTGTGCAAATTTGATGAATCAGCCATCCCTACTGACCTAATTCCATCATCGTTTGATGATGTTCCGGTACTTCAAATCCATGAAATCAAACGCCTTCAATGAATCCACTATCTGCAAAGACATTTTAAACTTCTAGGCCTTATCCAACACAAAGATTGAACCAAACCTGACTTTTTTTGTACTCAAATTTCAAACAACATTTTAAGATCGTCTTTTTTCAGATGAGAACAAACGATTAACTAACTCTGTTACTTTGGTTCAGCTGTCCAATTCAATCTTACCAAAGTTGAGATTCACTGCAATGTACTGCAAAAGTTTTATAAACACATCTATGGAGTTCGTCAACGATGAAATTATTGAATAATACCGCACAACAATATTTGTTTTCAACTTTAGGATAAAAAAATATAATAGCTACAAGAATCACAAAAGCATATAAATTGACAAAATTAAAGCACATATATAGAATCAATTTACTGTATATCAAACAAAGAGGATAAATCTGCCATGGCGGCAATATTACCAACCCGGTTGCAATCTGAAAATCACCATCCGGTATATATAATATGTATGTTTGCGCCGCCAAGGTACAAATAATCTCAAATTTTGCTCGAATCCACTCGGACTAAAAATAATCATTGGCCACAAAGAAAGATTAATTGACTAAATAAATAAAAGTCAAAATCGAACTTTGATTTGAACAGAGGAAGTCAACCATCCCTAGAAACCGATTTCCCCTGAGATGGCCTCGTCATTTTGTCCGAGTGGAATTTTTTTTACGTTACTTACAGACCCTAACGCTCTATTTTTTATTTATTTTTTATGATGGTTTAGATTGGATTTATGATCGTTTAGGAATTAATTAATAAGAAATTTATTGTAATATGAAAAGGTGTTAAGTAGAGAAGAGCAAACTAGACTTAAAGTGCTGTCAAAGAATCGAGTATAAAAAGATTAAAACAAAAGGATACTTTGTTTATTTTAAAAGGTTAAAGGGAGTAAAGCTAAACTTTATTGTAAATGATTGTATTCACCCTTCCAATAATAGTAGAGACCCGATAACCAAATTAAACATATGACAAGTTACTATAGGTTATTTTTATTTTAATAAGTGATTCAAATAGTTAGAGCTTAAAAATTGTAAATTGATTTAAAAGATACATATATAAAATTGAAATAATGCATCAAATGACTTTTAAGTAATTTTATATTTAAAAAAAACTTCCATATTCTTTGATAAAAAAAAGTACAATATATCGACACCGACATATGTATTCTTTCATTTCAAATCTCCTGTGAAGTGGACCTGCTTAGATTGAAATTTAAGATCACCAATATTTATCACCGGTATCATCATTTGAAGTTAACACCAATAATGGAGATTTGAGGTGTTGACGTGAGATCAAAGGGGTGTTTGTATCTTGATGGGAAAGAGACATGTGATCCATCTCATCTGTTGATTTGTGTGATTAATGACTCAAATTTGAAACACTGCATTTTACACGCATATTGCATTTTACGTAGAATGAAATTATTAAACGAATTTGATCCGTTGATCACAGAAATTAATGGTTGAAATCATATGTCCCTCTTTCTCCTCAAAATATAGCCGACCCTTAAATGTTATCTGGGCAGTGGAAAAAAGTTTTAAAAAATTACCCTCGTATGCTTTACACCTAATAAAGCTTCAAAATTTTTAAGGCGGTTGTTCTTCGGATTTATAAGACCACTCGCAGTCACGACGGATGTCGTGCCCCATCGTGGATGCCACATAAACCACGACAGATTGACATCTACCACTAACAACAGTGGGGTTTTCACGACAGCTCACAACGACAATTGAGATCCACTATTTTTTTTATTTTTTATTTTTCTTAAAAACACATTTACTTTTAACTAATTAAAACTTTAAAAACTTATTAAATTACAAAAATAATTTTATAAATCATATTTTTATTATAACTTTTATAAAGTTTAATATAATTTTAAAGTGATTACATTTGTTTATTTATTGAACTTATTCAAATATGTGTTGTATGGTGGATGATACATTTATGAGTTCAAAAGTTCTCAACAAGGAGATAGAGAACCAATATGAAAGTCTACTAAAGGGTTGGATCTTTGGTTCGATTAGTGAAGATGCGCTTGCCAATGTAGTCGCTAAAGTTGTTTGGGAAGAACTGAAGTCAATCTATGGTCCTACTGGCTACTTTGGTTCCCCAACAAGGTAAATCCCAAATATAACATCTTTATTTTCTTAATCCAGTGTTTTCTTTTTTGGTCAATTGTAAACCTATCTTTAATGAATTAAATTGAATAACCAAAATTTGAGTAATCACATTCATACATATACGCACCTCTACATTCATATGTGAATATACCCTGCAAATGACCAACCATGGCTTTATTCACATCTGATTGCCCAATCAGGTTCCTTTGTTTTTGTTTTTTTTTTATCTAAATGCATAGACCGATTCCTTATTTCATAATTGATCACAGCATGTTTATACAATCTTTTTATTTTGTGGATGATATTATAGACCAATAAGAAGCTATATATGCTTGTTAGATAATCATTGAATTGAAGTTTCAAATATCTCTAAATATAAATTCCTAGTGTTAGGAACTAGGAAGGAACACGGAAAACATGTGTAATCGCAGACACACATCCAAACAATTAAATAAAGCAACAAGATAAACAAACAAACGAACAATACGGCACATAAATATTATGCAGTTATATCCGATCTCCGATTCTAGAGATCGGTTTAGCCCAGGGGCAAATTCAGAGAGTATTCTTATTAATTTTCATAATCCAAGATTTACAATACATATGAGTTAATTTTCAGCCGTTTCTTCCTATGTTTTCTTTATATAAGATCAGCATAATCATATATTTACAATAGCTCAACTGTTCTTAATTCTTTCGTATAATCCAACATAATGTAACATACGTCAATAGATTCACATTCATACATCTAAAATAGGTAGAGAAAAAATAGATGCGCATCCTTATATATGCATAAAAATTGAAAAAACAATCGATGCACGATGCACGATTGTAGATGAAAAATGTAGAATTGTGTATCAATCGTTTTTCTCGAATTGTATACATTTTTAGAAATGTTAATTCATTTTTATTTGCACATTTGAGATATACAAATGTGAATCCAATGATTTTGTCGAGTATAAGTGTAAATTTGAAGCGTTCTTACTATTTGATTCATAGTTTATATACATGTATATGGTTTATAAAAAATAAACAACATATTTTATTTGTTAATTCCTTCAATAATTTTTTGAGAGATGATATAATTCATGCGTATACAAACACACATCATGTCCATATAATTGAAATGGCGTGCTAAAACAAGGTGTTGACCAGCCCCGAGCAATAATTTCCTATATAAACCTTAAACTGTATCTACCTCAACCATAAAGTCGTGTATAAAT
Organism: Logfia minima; assembly: GCA_963921325.1. Taxonomy (NCBI): domain Eukaryota; kingdom Viridiplantae; phylum Streptophyta; class Magnoliopsida; order Asterales; family Asteraceae; genus Logfia; species Logfia minima. The sequence continues at coordinate 36,746,510 of OY992767.1, forward strand.
GTGTAATAATTAATGTATACATATCTTAAAATGTTTAAATTTTAACTTTTGTACTACGTCTATAGCTTATTTAGATTTAGACTAAACTTGTAACAGTAGTATTACCATAGTAAGTGTGCCACATTTATAAGTTATTTGGGTCCATTGTCTTGTGTATAACTTATAAGTATAACACTACCATTTGGACCCATTGTTTCAAGTCAACGCACCTCATTCTTTTTTGAGCCATACGAAGACTACTCCATTTAATATGTTACTTAAAAAACATGCTTTTTAATAATAAAAAAACATGACTTTTTAATAAGCAAAAAAATTTAACGGTCTTTTCTTTAAACATTTCCCGGCACTATTTGTTCCCTTCCCAAAATATAAAGAAAGTCAATACTCAGTATATAATAACAACCGTATATTGACATAAACACTAATTAAAAGCTTCAATGGAAAAGCATAAAAGTACTTTGAAGTAACGTATTTGAATTAGCTCATAAAGTAAAACAAAGAAAACAATTATTAATCAGAGTAATATCGAAACTTAATTAAAAATTCAGCGAGCCTATTAAGTGTAAAACATCAAATGAATCACCCAAAAGATTGGTGATCTCACTAAATGACCTGAATTAGAGGATTTAATGAAAATACACCCATCTTCAAACTTGAATCATGTATCTTCAAGTCGCAGCAAACAATCAAGCTAAACGATTAAGTGCATCTGATTTTTAAAGATAAAATAGTAAGATACCACAGTTGAACTTTTTCACCACAGTTCCATACTTCCATAGATCAAACCATTATAAGTATTACAAATTTAGGAAATTTAGCTTCACAACCCACACATACCGTCAGTTCAAGTGCTTAACTCAACCCAAAATCACATAGATTCTAACTGTACGATTTCAAAACTTCTTTAATAACCCTAGCATATTACATTATTTCACCACCACTAATCATTAATTCAAAGACTGTTGATACTGGAAAAAATTATACTCTCAAAGAGTACTGCTGACATGCCATTGATAAATGTGGTTCAAGTCATTTGCAAATTAGCCAATTCCATCAAACATATTGTGATGAACGACGTGTTTTAAAAGTCACCCAAATCTCTACTAAAAAATGGACAATCTAATGAGAAAAAATAAGAACTTTCCTATCAGACATTTCATTAAACATACGATTTTCATTGAATTTTTAGAGTAACATTTGAATGATGCTGCTTACCTTTCACCGTCTTTCTCTACACCCTTCTTAATCTCGCTTTTTTGATGAATATCCGGTTAGAATCTTATCAAAACATATATATTAAGTACATATAATACAGTTTTTTTTATCATAGCATTTTTATAAATCACATCAAAATATATTTATAAAATTAGGTTGGGCCATGGACCTGTTTGACGGAGGATGCGATTTTGGGACCGGTATCGTTGTCAGAGAAGAGTGTTGCGCGGATGAGATCGAAAGAATAATTCTTTTTAATCGAAGATAGACAGACTGTGATTAGGGTTTCTAACGGTGGTGGTGAAGGTACATTTCATGATTTGCAACGCCATTGCTGACAAAGAAATTGAATATGATGCTCTATGGTGGTTCAACACTATGAAGAATTAGGGTTTTAAAATTTCAATTTTGAATGAAGGATACTACCGCCAGATAGAAGAAATAACATGTGCTCTCTGACTTACAATATTAAAAGTTTGAAAGAAATCTCATTGGAAAATTAGGAAGCGTTCGCATACAGGAATAGTTATATGGGTGGGTAATTTTGGTAGCTTAACAGAAAGTAAAAAGGGTTATGTCAAAATTGAAGGGAGAAATTTGTTAACAGAAATAATTATGAAGGGAGTAATCGAATAATCTGTTAGGACTAATTAGGTCATTTTAAAAAAACATGAATGATCCATCAGAAAAAGAATAGTTTGATTACCTAAACAATTTGTTCTCATCCGTTAGATCATTCAATTGGGGAGAAAATGAAAGGTTAGATCTCTTCCAAGTATTCACTTCTACTCTGTATTTAATAGAGAGGAGATCATTTTGTTCTTATTTCTTGTAGTGGGTTATAAATAGGGCCATGAAATAGTTAATGCAAAACAATTTTTCAGTAAGGTCAATGGTGTGATGATGATTTTGAATGTTTCCGAGTGGATTCGAACAAAATTTGAGATTATTCGTATCTTGGCGGGAGGGTTTAGGATCCATCCGAATGGTAATGTGCAAGTAATAATTGATGCTTTCACATTGCAACCATTTTGTTTATATTGCAGCCATGGCAAAAGTTATAACCAGATATGCAAAGATTTGAAAAGTAGAGTATGAAGTTATGATAAAAGATTTTTATGACATAAGCAGATTTACATCATTGCTTACTCTAAAAAAATCTCATTCCCCCTGGCCCTCATCAGTTATTAGCCTACCTAACATCAGTACTTTTCATTTATGCTTCCACCAAACGTTATTAATAATATATAAAGTTCTATTTTTTTTTTTTTCACGTGAACTGCATGGTTTACAACTAAACTATTCTCAGGTACAATAATTTTCTGCATATCTTTCAAAAAGGACATGGCTACTCAAGGAGAATTACATTTTTGTAATTTTGTCACTTTTTTCTTAATGATAATATCGGTTATAATAATTAGATTAAAAGTAAGAAAAATTATAAAGGGTAAACTAAGGAGAATAGATAGATGGAGGCTTGCTTCTAAAATGATATAAAAATTGTATTACTAAGCTTTATCTCTTTGTCTTTGTTGATCTCCTAACATATATACATGCATATGCATATCTTTATTAATATATATAATATGCGTAAGGTTTAAATAAAACATATAAATATGATGTTTTGTATATTTAAAAAGTAATTTTAAAATCATTCTCTTATTTTCATAGAAAGTTTTATTGTTATTTTAGCCATAAGCTTTATAATATAATAATATAAAAAATTTAGTACATCCTTATTCAATAGGGATTTGAGATTCATACACGCTTTTAAGATTTGTCACCTTGTCACATCACACTATCCACTTTTATTATTAACATTAATTTTGAACATATTTGATTTTTCTTTTATATCTTTTGAAATATAATTTTTTATAAAATTTCATATATACCGTTGTAACGTGCTTATTTTTATTTACGTTTCGATATAAATTTTATTCAAAACTGAGTCGGGTAAAAAATAATGTATTTTTTTAAAAATAATTTCAAGTTTTCGGTTTTTTTCTTCTTCTTTTTTTACGTTTTTCTTCGTTCTTTTTTCGTTTTTTACGTTTTCTTCGTTTTTAATGGTTTTTTTACATTTTTTCGTTTTTCTTCATTTTTTTTTTCGTTTTTTTTACGTTTTCTTAGTTTTTTTACATTTTTAACGTTTTTCTTCGTTTTGTACGTTTTTTTCGTGTTTCTTTGTTGTTTTAATGTTTTTTCCATTTTTCTTTGTTGTTTTAACGTTTTTTTCCGTTTTTCTTCGTTTTGATACGTTTTTTTTTTGTTTTTTAAAAAACGAATAAAAATGTTAAAGAAATGAAGAAAAACGAACAAAATGAAGAATAACGTAAAAAAGGAAAAAAAACGAAAAAATGTAGAAAAACGTAAAAAAAACGAAGAATAACGAAAAAGAACATAAAATTCCATGAAAAACGTAAAAAATGAAGAAAATGTAAAATAACGAAGAAAACGGAAAAAAACATAAAAATGACGAAGAAAAATGAAAAAATCGTAAAAAAACTCAAAAAAACGAAAGAAACCGAAAACTTGAAATTTTTAAAGAAAAAATACATTATTTTTTAACAGACTCAGTTTTGAATAAAATTTATATCGAAACGTAAATAAAAATAAGTACGTCACAACGGTATATTTGAAATTTTATAAAAAGTTATATTTTAAAAGATATAAGAGAAAAATCAAATAAGTTGAAAATTAATGTTAATAATAAAATAATAATGATGTGACATGATCGTATGATGTGATACTTTAAATTGAGATTCATACACCCCATTAATGAGGGGTGTATGAATCTTACTCCACTATTGAATATAAGGAGTGCTTGTGTCTGAAAAGAGTAATAATACATACAAACCATCAGTAAATCATTAATGCATGATAGCGAAAAGTCTTCAGGAGTTGAGGACTTTTGAGCATGGATACTAGACTTAAATACCTGCAGTCATCAAATGGTATGGAAACACATCAAGTAGAAATGGCCAACTCAAATGCAGTTGATGCTTCTACACGAATAGAAGATTTGAAGTATTTGTATGCATCAAATGTTAATGTCTCTAACTTTGTATCCATTAAGCTTTCTGATGACCGGAAATACCACATCTGGAAGGCGCAGATGCTTTGCCTAATGGAAAGTCAGAAGATGCGCGGAATCGTGGATGCCAAATTTGATGGTCCTGGTACTACGAATAAGGAGATCATGAAACAATACGATAGCCTTCTCAGAGGTTGGATTTTGGGATCACTCAGTGAAGATGTACTCAGCACTGTTGTAGACCTCGAATCAGCAGAAACTCTTTGGACAAAATTAAAATCCAACTATGATCCTGAAATAAGCGCCCCACAAGGTATGTCAATATTTTCTTTAAAGGTTTTGAAAGTGATTATATTTTCTTTTTTGCAATATGGTTAGTATAATTTATTACTAATATGTATATCTATATACCTATATATATAATGTGCTTATGATATCATGTGCTCTTTGATTTACAAACTAGATTAAGACCCGCGGCTTCGCGGTATGATTCAGTAGATTTATACCAAGTTGAAAAAAATAACATTGATACCAATGTATTCATGCGCAAGTGACAACGTGAAAAATGTAAATATTTTTTTGGTACACTAAAGCGCCCAATCTTAAAATACGAAAAAAGTAATAAAAAATTCTTAAGCAACGAAAGCAATTTGTTGAACGCGTCGATCGTGGAATAGATAACTATTACTTGAAATACAAATCTTCCAGCTAATTGTAGTTATCTTTGTATCCTTCATAATATAGTTGTAAACATAATTTTTAATCTCCTATTCTTTAATTGGATCTGAAATTGTAAGTTTTCATGTGTTTGATCCATAACCTGCAACTTCGCAGGCTATCTCATGATTTTAATATAGAAGATACCTTAACCAATTGAATAGAATAGATATTTATAATTTGTGAAACATTAAAATAGAATAATGTTGGACAATTAGTGTATAGTTCTAATAATAAAAATAAACATAGTAGTCATGGTACAAAACCAAATCATGTAGTATGTCGATCTTTTAGTCATTTCGGATGTAGTATGTGCTAGAATACTTAGTAACATACAAATTTTGCAGATATAAAGTGTGTAACATGTTAAACACTATGTGTGTCATATCAATAAATCATCTGTGATACATCTTGATCACGTTCAATTTGATCTTTGATTTTGGTTCCTCATATACTAATTCATTCATATACCATATTTGAACTTTTTTTATAAAGATGTATAGTTTACATAGCAGTTATACAATTACACATATCGAAGATCAAAGTTAGTATGTGATAAAAACCTAGTTAGAAGCTTGAATTTCATTGTCGGGGCCTACAAGTTTAGCTGTAACCTGGAATTATTTAGGAAAGAAAAAACAATGCCAAAATAGAATAAGGATTTTACCTTGTATCCAACTCCTCTAATCATATCTATATATCTTACTAAGCCTGCAATCGTCGACACAAAATATAGTTTATATTAATATTTAGGGTTAGTGTGATGAACTGAAATTGAAAAGGCTTCATAAAAACCAAAGGTACGTACAAATTCCTAAATTGAAATAAGAAACCATCTTACCCAATAGCAATCGTAACGAGAACCGGTATATATACGAATGTGAACAGAAATTTAAGATGATATCGAGATGTTATATAATTGAATGGAACTTTTGATATATAATACAAAACACATAGTGAAGATACGCTTGCAATTTGCAACAACAAATTGAATATGAGGCCTATGTGGGTGGTTCAATTGTTTGACCAATTTTCACATAAATGGGTTGAATTGTCACATCTGGTAATAAGAGAGAGGCTACCAAAGAACTATACCTGCATGTAATTCTCTCGAAAATACTTGATGGTCTTTCTCACTTGCCATAGCAATTACAAACACTAAGTTGTGTCTGGATATTTTATCTGAATCATGTCAACCAAAGTCTTAGTAGACTCTTTGGTATGAGCTGAAATATATTAAATGAAAGAATAAGATAGAGAACTATTTTGGTCAATAATTAGGTACACTCTTGGTAAATCCGTGAAAGCATAACAAATTAGAACCTCCATCTAAGCTTCTACAGATGTTACAAATTAACTCCTTTCCGTTAGTTGTGATTAGGGTTTCTAACGGTGGTGGTGAAGATACATTTCGCGATTTGCAACACCATTTTTGACGAACAAATTGAATATGATGCTCTGTGGTGGTTCAATTCTATGAAAAATTAGGGTTTATAATATTTCAATTTTGAATGAAGGAAACGATCGGCAGATAAAAGAGATATCATGTGCACTCTGATTTACAATATTTAAATTTTGAAAGAAATCTCATTGGGAAATTGGAAAGCTTCCCATATACAAATAGCTATATTGATGCGTAATTTTGACAGCTGAATAGAAAATAAAAAGGGGTTAAGTGGAAATTGAGGGGGATAATTTATTAGTAGAAATAGTTATGGAGGGAATAATTAGATAATTTGTTAGGAACTAATTAGGTTATTTTGGAAAAACAGGAACGACCAACCAGAAAAAAATATAATTTACCTAAACAATTTATTCTCATCCGTTGAATCATCTAATTGGGGAGAAAATGAAAGGTTGGAGGAGAAGTATTCTCTTTTACTCCGTATTTAATTTAATTTAATAGAGAAAAGAGATAATTTTGGTCTTATTGCTTATAGTAGTTTATAGATAAAGTCATAAAATAGTTAAATGCAAAACAATTTTTTAGTAAGGTCAATTTTTTATAAAATTTAAATTTTACATTTAAACCCGTTAACTCTTTAATATATCCATTTGTTTTGCCTTTTCTCCCACAGTCATTTCCCATTTTCCCCTGATGTATATATTACTTCCTATAATTTCATAACATTCTATGTAAATCATAATCGAAATGGCATGCAGATCCAGTTCCAACCACGTCGGAAGTAGAAACAGAAACAAAAACAAATGACATAGTTGCAGTTACAGAAGAAATTAATGAAAATGATGAAGACTTGCTTGAAATAGTTTCAACAATTACAGAAATAGTTTCAACAGAGAATAAAACAGATGGTGAAGACGCCAATTATTCATACAACAGTTATCGTTTGCATCGAGCTACTTTAGAGGGAGATTGGCCAACAGCAGAAGCTATACTGAAAGAAATTAAAGATCTAGCAGGAGATGCGATCGGCAAGGATGGTAACACAGTACTTCATACAGTGGTCGGAACAAGTCATAATGATTTCATGAAAAATTTATTATCTCATTTAGATGATGAACAAGTACTTAAAAAGAGACATTCGGATGGAAGCACAGCCCTGCACATAGCCGCAATCGTTGGCAACAAATATGCAGCGGATCTCTTGGTAAAGAAAAATAAAGCCTTGTTGCGAATTAAGGACCATAAACAGGAAGAGCCATTGCATAAAGCTTATGAATATATGCATCTTGATACCGTTGGATATTTGCTGAAAGCCGTCGATGATGATGCTAAGGACGAGGAGCAATCTTCACACCTTCACCCACACCTTCACCCTGGCGTAGAAATTGGAGTCGACCTTCTTGTTAATGCTATTTCTGCAAAGCAGTACGGTAAGTAGCTCATGTATCACATAAGTACTACGATACGGAGAAATTTATCTGTCTATTTACCTTTATAGCTCATGCTGGCAGATTTAGCATCAGATTTAATAAGAAAGTTTCCTAAATTTGCTTCAAAAAGTGATGATGTACTCATGGCTATAGCTAAAACATTTCCAAGCGAGCTAGACTATTGGCAGAGACTTATCTATCGATGTAAGTTTCTTATATACAGTATTAGAAATGACTTCTTCTATTTATTAATTTATTAATTTATTTTAATTCCAGTTATTGTTGTAAGAGTAATTGATTGATTGAGCTTTTTATATTTTAGATTCCCATAAAAGATTGGACAGGATATATGAGACGTCTTGGGTGTTTCTCGGCATGTTTTTATTCCTTCCGGGGCTGATAAATACCAACTTAGAACATGATCCAATATTTGGTACCATGTATGAAGACTTGATGTATGGGCCGTTGTTAGTAGGTAAAGTCAACTCAAGAATAAAATGTACATTAAACTCAAAGTAGACTGTATTTTTTCAGTAACCATTTTATTTTTATGGGTGCTTGCGCAGTACCAGCTATGATTGGATCGGTCTTTGTATTAATATATCTCGTCATATTGATTATTTGGGCGTTGTTTCTAACACTTCATTCGGTCTTGTGGAAGGCGGCAATAATTCCAGGTAAAAGAGTATATAAAATTAATTTCATCAGCTTTGATGATCTTTTTTAGCTGATAATTATCTGCTTACTTACAGGGGGGCCCATCAAGAATATCGAAAACAAAATGAAGGAATGGGACGGAGCAGTAAACGTTCTAGAATTGGTATGTGATGAAATAGGCAAGTTGGAGTTCTCTGGTACTCATCACCCCTATTTTACCCGACCAATTCTTGAGGCTGCATCTAAAAATGCTTATGAAGTTGTTGATGAGATTTTACATAGATCACCTGAGTCAATTCAGAGTACAGATAATAATGGGTACGACATTATTCAGTTGGCAATAATACATCGTTCCGAAAAAATCTACAACCTTATCTATGACATTGGGGAGCGTAAGAATCTTTATAGAACGGTTGAAGATTCTTCTAAAAACAATATCTTGCACTTGGCCGGAATGTTGGCACCATCACATGAACTCAATCGTAGAAGGGGTGCAGCATTACAACTACAACGTGAGCTTCAATGGCGCGCGGTAAATACCGAACAAACTATTAATAATCCTTATTCGATTTAACTATCTTTGTTTTAAGATAATTAAGTTTAATAAATTATGTAGGACGTGAAGAAACACATCTTCCCTACATATATGACTCGAGAGAACGTTCTCAAGGAGACACCAGATATGGTGTTCACAACACAACACGAGAGGTTAATGAAGGAAGGAGAAAACTGGATGAAAAGCACAGCTGAATCATGTAGCATCACTGCTGCGTTGATTACAACAATCGTATTTGCAGCAGCAATCACTGTACCAGGGGGAAACGATCAAGTAAAAGGCATTCCTTTGTTTACAAAAGACGTTGCCTTCATTATATTTGCCGTATCAGATGCAATTTCACTATTTGCATCAAGCACTGCATTACTAGTTTTCTTATCCATCCTAACTGCACGTTTTGCGGAGAATGATTTTCTAGTCAGTTTGCCAAGTCGAATGCTTATTGGACTTTTCTCATTATTAGTCTCGACAATTGCCATGATGGTGGCCTTCAGCGCAACCTTGTTCATTGTCTTTTGTCATCAAAAACCATGGACGCTTGCTCCAATATGTGTCTTAGCTTTCATCCCGATTGGTTTCTTTGTTGCTCTACAGTTCCCCCTCATAGTAGATCTTTTCCGGTCAACACATTTACGCATCTTTGGCAAGCAAAGGAAAACTCGTGTAAGAATTTTGATCTCGGCGATTGGTTAGTTTTTCGCAAGTGAAGTTGGCAAGCAAAGGAAAATTGCTCCTCAAATAATCATGTATCGATTGTATTATTTTGTGTTGTACCTTGAACCTTTGTAAATTTCATATTACTTAAGTAATCTATAAAACTCATCCATTGACTATTTAGAGATCTGTAGTTGTAAATTAATGATAATGATTTGTTCTTAAGAGCACATTTGGATATCCCCGGTTAAATCGAAAGGTTTCATGGTAAATTTCCAAACTAAAAAGAAAAAGAAAGACTCACATTAATGATGCGGTTTTAAAAGTAACGGTGGCAAATGGCAAGAATGCAGTTGGAATAGATATTACACAGATAATGGAACAGATCTAGAAGACGAAAACATGATCAAACACAAGAAGTTTTCACGTAAAATAATTATCGGTGCAGATTTAGCATCAGAGTTGGTTCTAAATTTGGTTTGGAAATTGAGGATGTACTCATGCCTATTACTAAAATCTTTCTTAATTACTGGGCTAGAATAGATTAGTTTTCTAGACTCCGGGCTCATAATAGCCTATTAGAGAAACGGGCCTAGCTTTTCAATGTACACTATTATTGTTTAATTTCCGGTGTGATGCTTGGAAAAATAGTAACGTTAATTAAAATTACTTTAATTCTCTTAAATTTTCAACATGGATGGCTGATCGCGTTTGCAGCGAGTGTGTACAGCTTATATTAGCTAATTTACTATAGGGTACATTATAATAACCTCCAAGACAGATATAATTAAAATTAAATTAAATTTAAGTATAATATAATTAGCTAATTTACTACAACAAAATAAGATAATAAAAATTCAGAGTTAAAAGAGATCAAACCACTCTGAAAGAATTACTTGTAAAGATAAAAACCACAATAAAATCAATAGTCTAGAAGTCTTCGTTGCATTTTATTTTTTAATTTTTATTATCAAATGGTCAATAGTTTAAGGATATTGAGATAACTCGAGACAATCAAAAAATATTGTGAGCTCAACGATCACTCGAGAAAAATGTGTAATTGATACGTGTGATGTGAGATTAGTAATTATTGTAATACTACTTTTTATTAGTCATAAAAAAGCAATTGTTTTGTTTCTTTTAATTAAATACTAATAAACTTTATGTTGTAGGAATAAAGTAGTTCACAAGGAAAAAATAGAAAATAAAAACTTGGAGCTGGCAGTAAAAAACGACACCAAAACTTGTAAAACGACAAAGAGGTCTCTGGGGCTTCTATTATTAGATAGAGACAGACAACGACACTTTTATTGAAAGGATATATACAACATTTTTGTTTGGCTCCACTAGTTAGATGAGCCATCATCCTAACAAAAACAAAAAATTATATTTAATAGTTACATATTGAAAAATAACATAATTACAAAAAACATGGGTAACCCGTCTGACTTATGATACCTTCTAAAATTTATATGTATGCATTTATAAAAGTAGCACTTTTATATACACGTAAAAACATGTCGTGAAATTAGAAGGGTTGTTAGGGTGATAATTAAGATGAGAAATTAGAAGGGTACAGCCGTATGCTTCGCTACAGTCCAGAAACAAACTTTAATTTTGTCATTGATTTCACTTGCAATGACGAAGGGGTTGAATTCATTGAAGCATGTAATACCAGCTCGCTATCAGATTTCCTACAACAATCGAAGCATGAAGATCTAGATCAACTCTTTGCAGATGATTGTATATGGCTCAAACAAAACCTTAAAGGTCTTATTAATGATGAAAATAGTAGTCTTGCATGTCCATTGACCATTCAACTCAACCATTTCGTATGTGGAGGCATAGCAGTGGCAAGTTCTTTACGCCACAAGATTGGTGATGGTAGCAGTTTGTTAAATTTCATCAAACACTGGGCTGCAGTTACATCACAATCTCAAGCAGGGAATCATCAGAAAGATGTGGCATCACCCATCACAAATCCACATTTCATTTCTTACCAACCTACAACCATTAAGTTGCCATACAGTTCTCCAATTATACCACCTACTGATGTTGTGTCAAAAAGTTTTGTTTTCCCAAATACGAAAATAAAGGACCTCCAAGCCAAGGTGGCAGCCATGACCATGCACTCCAGACAACCTATCGTGAACCCTAAACGAGCTGAGGTCTTATCATGGCTTCTACATAAGTGTGTAGTAGCAGCAGCAGCTACCAATAGGATATCGGGAACTTTCAACAAAAGTGGCGTGACCTTGCCGATAAATCTGAGAAGCAAGTTAGAAGAGCCATTGCCTGAAACAAGCATAGGAAATTTTTTCTATCCAGTGACCTTTCCGATAAGCAATAATCATGGTGATCTCATGCCCAATGATTTCATTAGCCAACTCAGGAGAGGAAAACTCAAGTTTCAAAATATAAGAAATCTGGAAACTGCATTGGGAATCGTTGCAGACATGATTTCTGAAACGTTTATCGTGGGGATGGCACAAAGCAGGGATACCAGTTATGCATATTCTAGCATCTGTGAGTTCCCTATGTACGATATTGATTTTGGATGGGGCAAGCCCTTAAAAGTAACCGTTGGTGGAGCCTTTAAAAATTTAAGTATTTTGATGGACGCTCCTGATGGCAATGGCATCGAAGCACTAGTATCTTTGGATAAACAAGACATGAAAATACTTGTAAACGATCCCGAGTTGTTGGCCTTTTGCCGCTAGTCTCTTGTATTGTATTCTAATTTCTTAAGTCTTAACTACTACCTTTTGTGTTATTTTTAATATCTGCTGCAATAAATCAATGCTCTCGCAAATTTTGTTGAAGTCTTCATAAACATCAAACGCATTCGTGCAAATAATCGGCCATCCCTACTGACCTATTTCCATCGTCATTTGATGCGTTCAGCCGGTTCAGGTACTTCAAATCCATGCAGAAACATTAAACACCTTCAATGAATCCACTATCTATCTGCAAAGACATTTTAAACTTCTAGGCCTGATCCAACACAAAAATTGAACCAAACCTGACCTTTTTTGTTACTCAAATTTCAAACAACATTTTAAGATCGTCTTTTTCAGATGAGAACAAACGATTAACTAACTCTGTTACTTTGGTTCAGCTGTCCAATTCAATCTTACCAAAGTTAATATTAACTGCAATGTACTGCAAAACTTTTATAAACACATCTATGGAGTTAGTCAACGATGAAATTATTGAATAATTTGGTACAACAATATTTGTTTTCTACTGAGGATTAAAAAAAGAATAGCTACAAGAATCACAAAAGCATATAAATTGACATATTCAAAGCACAGATATAAAATCAATTTACTGTATATTAAGGCTCAGATATATACATATGTAAACAATCAAACAAAGAGGATATATCTGCCATGGCTGCTATATTACCAACCCGATTGCAATCCGAAAATCACCATCTGGGTATATATTTGCCCCGCAAAGATACAATTAATCTCAATCTTTGTTCGAGTTCACTCTGACTAAAAAAAATTGAACTTTATCATCATCTCATCATCACATCCTCTTTAAATAAGCAGATAAATAATTCTGTGAATCAAAATTAAGCAATACCAAATGCACCCTACATATGTTTGTGTGATTCTGGTTGTATGGAATACTGATCCAAACAAGGGGGTTGTTGAAAGAAAGTAAAATAAAATCATTGGCTGCAAAGAAGGATTAATTGACTAAATAAAAGTCAAAATCGAACTTTGATTTATAACAGAGGAAGGCAACCAGCCCTAGAAACCAATTTCCTCTGGCCTCATTTCATTTTTGTTCACAGCATTAACAAACACTAATTCTTAGGGCTTGAAGAGAGACCGAGTTTAGTGCTATACATTGAAGATGCCCTTTACGGATGATATTCCTGTTACACTCGCAACGTGCTTTATATATGCTCTTGTATGTGAAGTACGAGGGTATTTTTGTTCATTCCATTCCATTCCTTTCCATGCCTTATTAAAAGACTTGCGTTTTTGTAATTTTATTTATTATTATTATTATTATTATTTTGAAATTGCCACGTCAATTATTAAAAATTTAATTCTATTGTTTAAAATTGATATTGTCTCCATTTAGTGGGTTAAACCTCAACTTTATTTGGAGTGGAGGAAACTTGAGTAGTTTTAGAACACATCATTCGCAAAGTAGTTTCTTTGTCGTTAGGAGTTTTCTTTCTGAAAATAAAGGCCTCTCACTAGCCCTCTGAAAGTGCAGGTCTAGATTTACAGAAGCCACGGTGGTTGAGATAGATCTTTCCACGGACAGAAACAAAGAGCTGTACAATTCAGATTTTGAGTCAAAATCTCAATTACAACAGAGGTCGACTCCACGTCGTGTCTAAGTGCTAGTAATCTCCAAAGTCTTAACCTTCCCATACCTTGTGTTTTTATCTCAATCTCCCAACTAATATCTCCAAAACCCACTTCATTTTAATCAAAATCGTATGTTTAAAGGTATTGACATTTTTAAGATACAGTCGTGTTCCCCCAATCACTGCTTCCTTCACAATGAATCTAAGATAAATACATCAGGGTAGAATGAAACTTGTATGTATTAACCCAAACCATAACTGGGTGATACAATTTGGGTAGTTTGTACTTCTGTTAGATTTGGGGTACATCATTCGGTGGTAGAAACAAAATAACCTGATTAAGCATATAACCACCCACCCAACCGAGTACCCCTTGCAACAACTTAAAAATCAGATGATTATAAATATATGAATCAAGTCTAACAGTTGATCACTTGGGAAAGTAAATTTGCAAATTTCATATTATACATAACGTAGGATGCCACAGTAAATCTACAAAAGATACAAAAAAATAAAAATAAAAAACAAAATCAACCTTTAGAATTATGAAATCGCATTGCAATCATAATTCTTCTTAAGATCTTCTAGCCAATAATCATTATTGAGTAATTGTAACTGAACAAGAAATTGAAGACTCAACCAACTGAGAAGTGGGTTGAGTACTTAAGGTTACTACAATTAATTCAAACAAAATCTTCAACATATATATCTTCTTCGAGCTTATGGGTAACCTCATCTTATTCACTTTGTTCTATTTATAACCCTGTGTGTTAATTCTATAAGTGCACGCCTTGATCTTTGAACATCCTCATCATCGTTTTCTGGTAAGGAATCAATCGCAGCAGATGCAAGGCTAGCATGCTTTGCTGCTAGTTCCCTAGTTCTTTGTATTCCATGACTTTTACCAAGATACTCCAGCGCCTGTATTAGCCAAATCAATGGCGACCATCAGTCACTAAAAGTCAAAAATATGAATCACGTTTGGACCTACTGGTACGTGTTTCCTACAGGTAGGTTTTCACCTTGCATGCAAAGTTGAGGTGGCAATCTCAACTCCTTTGCTCACCATTCGGTTAATTTGGATTGTGCTTTATCTCAGTAGGAGGGGATTTGTCCACCACCAAAATTGCTTTATATAGCAGTAGATCTATGTACACTATTATATGTCTGATATGATGTGTTTGTGTACAAAGTAATTTTTGCATCACCTCCCTAACTCGAATGGAGCAAATCTCAAAATTCAGCTAAAAGAGAAACTGATCATACAGGTTCAAACTTGGAAGTCGCCTAAATTCTATTGTTACATCATAAAACCTACTAAACCATTTTTAATCAAATATATAGATTTTATAGGTAACAGCCTGCCCACTTTCTCACCTCTATGGAAGGGGATGTCGTGCAAACTAATGATGATACATGCACATACCAGGGTATTGTAGATACAGTTTATATGAAGTAACTGGACACAAGACCAACAGTCATATTCTATGCATAGTGACGTAAACTTACGAGATCCACATTGGCAGGGCTGTCCAATCCCCTGTCAACAACTGACCGCAATTCTGGGAACTCCTCCATTGCATATAATATTGGAGCAGTGACAATTCCCTGCAAAATGAGGTATCAGAAAGTGAACATTATTTTGTATCACATAGTTCTATAATAAAGAAAACCATTCAAAATAAAATATAAAAAGCTTCCTCTGTATGGAGATATAAATACATCCTTGCTAAATATATGAATATGTTGCTTTAAGTGAGCAATTTACATGGCGGATGTCAGATAATGAGCCCTTCCCAAGAGATGTTGATGTGCCTGTGAAATCAAGGACGTCGTCAATTAATTGGAAAGCCAGACCCTGCAGAAAAGTAAAAGCGATGAGTTAGAGTTACAATCATAATGGTCGGTTTGACTAACATGCTGATTATTTGTGATTAATAATGTACAAGTTCATATAACCTTTACAAAATTTATTTGCCTCTTTGTTTAAGAAGATAAACTTGAATGTGGATGTATAAGCTTTTTCCTTGAAAATATAGATCGCAATTTCGAGCCACTATGTTTTAAATTGGTCAACTTTCAGTAAAATCATAAAATGGGTAAAATCATTTTTTGAACAGGTCTAGCAAAATAAAAAATTGCACCTCAAAAGAAAATGGGTCGAACCTTGCTAAAAGTGTGTTCTTCAGTATTAAGGCATACAACCGTACAAAATTCCATTTCTATGAAGCTGGAATACTAATGTAATAATACAAATTTTAGTGATCATATATAACATGCTAATTATTTATGAAAAGAATTTGGGAAGTGTTCTTAACTTCTTTTCAACCAATACGGCTGAACCAACAAATAGCCCGTTTTAACCAGTTACCCAATCCCTCTTATCTGTTTTGGTAAATAGATTTTCAAAGCCAAACACATATATGATTTGGCAGAGTATATGTAACATATAATGATATTTTCAATGCTTACGCACCAGATTTTTCCCGTACTCATATGCCAGCATAGCAACCTCTGCAGTTTGGCCTGTAAGAAGAGCAATGGATTTGCAGCTGTTCGAAATCAGCGATGCAGTCTTGTAGTATGTCTTCTGCAAATAGTAATCCATGCTACAAGGGAAAAGATTTAATCAACTAAGATATCGCAATTCTCCAAGCTAACCCTGACACTGTGACACCTTCCATTGACCATGACAAGGACTAGCTTATAACATTAACAATAAAGTTCAGCACTGGAAGGGTTGAACTTAGAACGACAAAACTGTACAAATTTTATGGGAAGGACAAAATATAAGAATTATAATCACTGTACTACCAGGATGCCTTCATAGGTCAGTATCCTTTAAATATGTTCATACTTTACAGTAGAACATGCATTAAATAAGCAAAACTTGCACTAAAATTCTACAAGGCAGAATATACAACCAGAAAAGAAGTAGCATACCTACTACGCTGCTCTGCTGACGTACTCATTTGCATCGTCTCTCCAGTGACGAGATGTTCTACTGCAGTTGCTATTAGTGATACGACCTGCAACCATCGATAGAATAGAGTGAGCACTTGCAAATGACACTGTGAGAAGAGGCAAGGGCTGCACAAAATAAAGAGATAAGCAAATAGATACCTCCGTATTTTTCAAAGAGGCAAGGGTAATACAAGCTCTAGAAAGCAAAAAGTCTCCAGCCAACACTGAGATCTGCATTATGAAAACAGTAGTGGCATTTGTAAGAACCCACATCAAGGTAACCACTTAAAAATGATTAGTTGCATAGAGTTTCTACTGCGTCAAATTCAAAATCCATATGACTAGGTATTCCAAGCTGCTTCATTTGACTGGATTGAAGTTTGAAAGCATTAATAACGAACTCTGAGTTATCAGCTAATTTATCAGAACTATTAGGTAACTGCTAGACCAATGCATGGGCCTAAGGCGGTGCTGATCTATTCCAGGCACAATCAGAAAACAGCTCACCAAAATATACAACCGCTATATAGCAAGCCAAAATATGCGGCGACCGCACAATAGAAATGGCAACTTTATTTTGACTAACATTAAATTGGTCTATAATCTAATATTGAGAGGAAGAACAAAGCTAAAGAAGATCACAGAAAGTATAGCAACTAAAAAAGGTGGTTTATATGTAGCAGCTTAAAGCTCTCACGAGACAAATGGGAACAGCATAGTTAGAGTGTTCATCAGGAAAAGACACATCACCTTATTTCCCATTACGAAGTTAAGTGATCCGATTCCACGTCTTGTATCAGCATCATCAAGCACATCATCATGAAGAAGGCTGGCAACCTGCAATGAGAATGTTACTTTCTTTCTACAGCATTCTTAAGTACTTTGAAAGAACAACCAATTCTCTTTCTCTGAAAGTGTAGACATGCCCAATTATGAGACGTAAGACAGAAATCCTTGTGCTATTAGCATTAAATTTGCATTTGTAAGCTTTTAAATCAGATAAGTGCTAAGTTTAGAGGCAATAAAAGCCTCTCATTCAAGAAAGTGTTGATATCAAGTACAAAGCACTTCATGTTCGAAATATTATTCCGAAATAGCATATGGCAGAGATATATGATTTCATGAGCTACTTGCCTACTTCACATTCAGATATAATTTTTATCGCGAAACAACACAACAGAGTGCTTACAGATGGGACCCAAGATGGACTAATAAGGTGGCTCGTGTGACAGTTTGAGAAAGATTATTGCTTCTACACTAACGTTACGACTTTAGGATAATTGATCAAATAACATATAAGGAAAAGTGTAATAAAGTAGAGCTACAACCATAGCACAGTCCTCAAAGGTTTCCTCTCATTTGGTTCCAAGTTGCAAACACTAATTTTTTAAGTAAATCAAACCATTCATTTTTCAAAATCTTATTTCCTAAAAAGTAACAGAAAACAATAAGAAGTACTTAGTGCACCAGCATTTTAACAAATTCCCCTTAGATCTAGAAAATATCAAGCACAAATTGTTTCTAAAGCTTACCTTTTCCACGAATACAAGAAAGGGCTAAGCATTCACTTCAAAGGATAAGGACGACGAACTTCTTTCCTCTAAAAGAAGCCCAGAAAAAATCCATGCATGCAACATCTCCTTAAAACTGAACAGGTGTAAAATGAACACCTAAATTATAATGTGCCCACCCTATTACTTAATTCTTTTGGTTCAACTATACAGCATGTAGACTTTAAGGGCATCGTTGCCTAACCGTCGAGGTGAAGTCGGGACCTAAAAGATCGAATGGAAAAGTACATAGACAGGTAAATTCCTGATGAATTCCAAGGTACTCTACTTTATTGTAGCTTAGCGGTGGATGTGTTTGTCAGTTATGCTCTTTTAATGATTATTTTCTCTTGGTATTCCAACCTACTTAATTGGCCCCTGTCTAGTAGTTCAGGCTCTTATTGTATTCACTTCTTCTAAGGTTTTTCCTTTTCCATACACGTGTAATTCGTTTTACTTCCATGCACTAACATGGTAGATGACTGTTTTCAAAAGCAGACACTAAAATTTAAAATAACATTAGAGAAACCTAACATGAATCATCTCTGTGATTTCAGCAATAGCTTGTTGTCTCATACGCAACTCTGTTGAAAACATATTAACAACCCCTTCTGAAGCTGGTTTGGAGATTTGAACATTTAATGCTGTTGCCATTAATAGAATAACCTGCAAAGGAAAAACTATGTCAATACTTTGAGCACAATAACATGATGGATGAAAAAGCAAACACATACATTCATCTGTTTACATTGTTAGACCCAATATCAAATGATGTTTCGGATGATGAGCAGTAGCAAAGTCCAAATATGAATCAAAAGGTTAAGAATGCACAAGAGGAAGAATTCCAGCATGGGTCAAGCTAGAAGTGGAAATTTCAACCCATTTACTTATGAATGGGTTGCTTCAAGTTATGTTATCTCTAACAGGAAAAAAACAGCTTCAAATGGAATAGGTCAACAGTGTCAAACAGATCACAAGTGGCCCAAGGTGTTTTTCTACTGGATAAAACCTCTAAATCATTATAATCAAAATATTATACCATTATTGAAAAATAAAATTATACCTTCTATAATAATGAAAAGGATATCAGGCATCAAAGAAATAGAAGCAATGAACTTACAGTGGGGCGAAACCTCTTTCCTTCAACGCCCATCTTAAAGAAATACTCGGCTGCTGAAGCAAGCTTTGGCACCTACAAGAACACACATTTAAAATTAGTTACATCCACAAGCATATCCACAATGAATAGTTGGAGCATATATGAAGATAAGTAGTTCTTCAGTAGTTATTGCACCCATACCTCAGCAACAACCATTGCTCGCAACCTATTAGCAACAATTGATAGTTCATCAGCAACGAGGGAAAATGGGTCTACTGGATCCTGGATATTGAAGACAAAAAGGGGAAAATACTCACATAACTCTTACAGATGAACTCAACAAAACATGTACAGTAGAAACGTGTAAAAATTGCAGCACAGTAGAACCTATACATAGAGGATAAGAAAAAAATATCATTCTTTCTATTTTCTTTTATCGCTTCAAAATCAAAATGCCCAACCTAAAAGTTCGAGCACATCTGATAGCTGAAGCCTACTAGGCTAGAACTTATCTTGGTATTCTATAATAAGTTATTGATATTTTCTAGAAGAAACAGTAGGAAAAGAAAATATAAGCTGAAAAATAGATGAACTGAACAAAGATTACACACAGCGTTATGCGATATTGCGATATAATTAAAGAAACAACAAAGGGAATGAAATTTTCTCAAGTAACAAATACTAAGAAAGGGAAAACAAGGGAGAAGAGGACATCCAAAATTGCACTTACGTCAACTGAAGATCCTTCGTACTGGGGTTGTGGTCCACCAGAACTGAACGGGCGTGAAATCCAGGAATTGTTTACTCTGCAACCCAAAACCTACTATTACCGGAAAAAAATCAAGATAAACATAAAAAACCATGATACAAGGGGCACTAGAATCAATTACCATCAAGAAAATACTGAATACTAAAATTAAAATACTGGTGTTGTACAAACAATTCATTTTATCAAAAGAACTAAAGAACAACAAAGCTGGAATACCACAGCCACACTATTGTTACAGAGTTAATGGCCTATTGAGAATTAATTGGATATACTTCTTTGTTTCCTATTACCTCATAGACCCCTTGTTTCCTTATTTTTTTTGTTTTTAAGTTCAGTTTCTTTTATCGGCAAAACACGTAGAAGAGCATAAGCAACCCCCCCCCCCTTTTTTTTCTTTACAATTACATTATCTAACTTCATAAGGATTCACAAGGGTAGTCACTGGAGTTTTATTAAGGCTATTTGGACTTGACTCAACTAATTCAATACCACCGGAAAACAGCTCCTCAAACAGTGAAACATTTAAACTCTTATATGCCTCAGGAATCAGGATATTCCGCCATCGAGTCTGGTTTAAACTATTAAATACATAAGTTGAAGTAATCAAGTAGCCATTTGCTTCTTTCTCTATTTTACGTCAGGGTATAACCTTTCAGAATTCAACTGAAAGTACAGCTACATATAAAGGATCCCTCCATTTCATAACATCACACATAGTTCAATGAAAATATACAACCATCAATTGGAAAATAACTATATCAGAAACAGGACTCTTGTTGACTAAAATCAACCCTAACCATCACATAAATAATTAAGTTAACACTTATCCAAAAAGAAAAACTTCGGAGACATCCCACAGAAAACAAAAGTACATTACATTCATTTCGAGACATGAACTAAACTTTTTGTATGCATCGTTAACATATATACAATTAATGATCTTTCTTCTCAAATCTCTTACTTTCCGTGTATAACCAGCAATCATATTATACCTAACTGTATCCCATATTGTTGGTAACTAACACATTATGATATTGTAATTTATATAGCATTAAAATAGAGATAAAAACAGAATCCCTTTACGGAAAAGTACCTACATATGAACTTTTTATCTACCAAACCTACTACAGTCCAAATCCAAAAATGATCCTCCTTGGTCCCACTAAAATCTAAAAAGCTTATTTAGCTATAAGACTATAACAAAAATCAACACTTTGATAACCAGCAATGATCAGTACGCACGGCACGCTAAAGAGTATAACCTAATTGCATCATTCTCATTAACCCGAAAACATTTGTATCATTCCTCAGCTCAAAACTTACAATTAAACAGTAAAACTACCAATTCTATAACAGTATAAATAAATTATATATCTAACTATTCATATACTGCGTTCTAAGAACTAATTGTAAACGTTTTTACCTCATGAGGGGTCGCAATTGGAGACGTAAATCGACCGTAATGAGACAATTGTTGATGCGAAGCAGAGGAATATAGCCATCGACAACGGTTGTAATTAGCTGCCGTTTTTGTAATCCTATAAATTCCTCGATAAATAAACATCTTTGATAGATATCGTATCGTATCGTATGTTAGTGTATAGAGATATAGATATATTGAATTGTTAGTTTGCTTGAAGAAGGGGGTAAATGGTGGTGTAAGGGTTTTAGGGATGGTGGTGGAGATCGGAGAAATCAAAACATAAATTGAATTAACCGTTTGATAGATTTTGAAGAGTGACACGACGGCGATGATGAAGCATGTGAGTAGAAATGCAACCACGTGCATAACCCTAAATAAAGTCTTATTTATTTGGTTCATATTGATGATGTTTGTTGTCACAATTATTCATAGTCTTTTTCTTTTAATATGTAGTACATCTATATCTATATATATATATAAATAATGTGGGCTATTGTACAAGGAGCTCAAATTTTGATGCCAATGGTTGTTAGGAGTGGATTCAAGGGAGAAATAAATTTTGGTGGAGAAATGGGAAAAAGATTTTTTAACCCTTCGATTCAGTAAAATAACTCTTTGATTCAGTTTTAAAATTATATTTTATTTTTTATTGAATCATAGTTGTTTTTTCTGAATCATAGTTTTAAAAGGGTGTTTGGCCTGGCTTTTAAATGAGGCTTTTTAGCTTTTTAGAGTTTAGATACCATTAAAAAGCCACTTTGTCAATTTCCTCTATCCAAACACTTTTTGGCTTTTAACTTCTCAAATTCTAAAAAACCACATTTTGAGAAGCCAGAAAATCTTGGCTTTTAATCAAACAAAAAGCTTTTGTTAAGATATAGCATAAGCTAATCCAAACACTAGATCTAAAACTGCATTATGTTAAAGCATAAGCTAAAAAGCTAAAAGCTCAGATTGAGAAGCCAGACCAAACACCCTCTAAATATATCTTTCTCTCCTTTCTTCACCAAATTTTTTTTCTTTTTAGATCCTAATACTATATATATATATACTATATATGTACTATAACTATATATATACTATATACATATTTAATTGATTTATATATAATTAAAAATTATTCATGGATAACTAAATACTAGAGTGATTAATACTCTTTAAGATTTCTTTAACAAACTTTCTATATATGGGAAAGGGAGAATGATTCGTAGATCACTATTTTCTAATCATACATCATTAAACATATTTTAAAATATAACATTTTAAAACACGTTTAGTAATGTAGAATTGAAAATTGATGTGTATAAATCACCACTCATTGTACAACTAATGATATTATTATATGAATTATTATGCTAATGAAAATATATTTAACTTAGCAAGTCGTTTAAAATAATTGTTTGCATACATACAAAATGTAAACACAGTTGTAAAGGTTTTTGCTCTGAAATCATATTTAGAGAATATAAGTTACAAACAAAGTCATCAACTTACTAAAAAAATGTTCAGTTGTATTCTATATTGAAAATACGACGATAACGTAAGATTTCTATCTTAAAACATGTGCCGTTAGTTTATTAAAGACATCAACATTTTATTTTAGCTTGGTGAAAATTAAATATTTTTCTTTAGAATTAGAGAACAAAAACTAGAAAGATTGTTAGAATCACTTTCTTCTAGAAGGATCGTCTAAAAAACAAATCGTTTTAAATCGAATATATTCTCTAACGATGAAACTACAGTGTAAAATGATTAACCTAGTCTCTCGACCCTAACTGAAAAAAGTGGTCTGTATAAGAGTTAAAAACTTCTTAAACCCACCATAATGCTACCTTATGGGCAATTTGGTTAATTAATTACCAACTATTTTCTTGTTTATATTATGATTTTTTGTCAGGTGATAACTTAGTTTTTTGCGATGACATTGTCAATGTCATGAACCACATTTCACAATGATAATGAAATTGATTATTTCAATGTATGTTAATTTGTTAAGTTCAATTGTTCTTTGTTTATTTTCAATTTGTACCTATAAGTGACGCATTAACTGTGAAAACACATCGATATATTTTACTTGTAGCATACTGTTGTTAAATTACATGTCAGTCCACAACAACATAAGTAAATACCTAAAAAATGTCTATTCTATGAGACACTTCTTGTAAACTCAAAGCTCGTATTTATTCTATAGGACTCGTTTGTGTTCATACAGAAAAGTCTGGGCGATAGCCGATAGGTATGTTCTTGGCAATGTACTTGCTTGTATGTTTCTCACTTTTCAAGCTCAAAAGCAAGTGGGCAGGTTTCAGTGTGTGATCCAATTAGAGACCCCCAGTATGCCGTTTGGCAGTCAAAAAAGCTTTTATAATGGCATTCCTTCAACATTCATAAAAAAACTCTGCCAATAAAAATAAGGCAACTAGTTGAAACTATGTAATTAGTTAACATAGAACTGTTTCAACTCGCTATGGAGTTTAAATGGTAACGCTTATGTGTTTTTTCTTGCAATCTTGTACATACAAAGAGTAGCCAACTAGCTATAAATTTTTTGACAGAAAAACGCTTTATATAAGAACTAATGGGTGTAGGGGTGTACATTTGGATGGATGAGATCAATTCAATCAAATTACATAATTTTATTTGGATTTTGGTTCCTGAAATGTGAATCCTATTCATCCAAACAAATATTAAATCCGAACCGAACCAAATTACTATTTGGATGGATAGTTTTTAACCATTGGGTTTATTCGTTGACTTCATGAGGGTATGGTTTTGACTCATGAAAGGATAATTTCGAGTATCAACGGCTACTTATTCCATGTTGTGTCGAGGGTTTATAAAAATGTAGAGTTATATATATATATATAAGCATTACCTATTATATAATAAGGTTTTATATATGAAATATAAGTAAACAAATATTTAACATTTATTTGATAGATAAACAAGGGTATTACATATATTATTAATTACCGTTAAGTTTATTTGGACTATTCGATTCTAGTCATAGCAACCAAAATCAATACGTCAACCGATTATATTAATTTGGTTTATGTCTGATCCGATCAAGAAAACCAAATTATTCAATCATAACGATCCAATCAAATAATTTATTTGAATAATTTGATTGTATCTTAATATTAAAATAAATACCTCTAAATTGGTGACCATTTAAACAACTTGGGTAATAAAAAGAGTTTGTAGAGGACGTGTGGACCACCAACATTCTCTGTCTTTTATTCATAAACGATTACTATTACTATTGCTATATTAAATAAGATATGATTATATTCTAGTGATACAATTTTGTTGAATTAGATTTTTAGGAATTTCTGAAAACTTGACTTGTAACATGTTTGACCCAATAGCGACAGACTAGAATATACATACCAAAATAATAACTTTTCACATACATAGGATGAAGTTTCCCCCTCTATATGAAATCGATAAAACTTATGGGAAGAAATGAAAACAAAGGCTAATACACCGTATCTTGCGGAACCCTACATATACGAAGTTACAAGAGCTTCGCAACATGCAGTTAACTGTATAGGCACTCGAAATCCAGCTCAAGCAACATAGCAAGACTATCAAACTGTATAGTTACTGAAGATTAAAGATAAAATCAGGGGACAACATACTATTAACATAACATAAAATTGTCAGAGAAGGCTCATAATAGATCATATAGCGGCTCACAATATGCGAGTTTCGGATGTAATCATCAATCTACTATTCAAAGTTTCCCGTTTCTTATAAACCATGTCTAAGTCACTTTTCAGATTTTAAAAATATTTGAAAATTAAATGTTTATACCTAAATAAAAAATGTACTTTTTTGAAATGTACCGCTTAGATTCCTCCCGTGCCGAAGACTTAATAAAATATTCATCTAAACTTAAAATTTAAGATGAATTGAAAGGGTCAACCCTAACCATGACATGTATAATTAAAAAAATGAAACGTTAGTTACATTACGAAACATGACACAACTTTTTGTAGGCATCGTTAGCATATATACAATTGATGATCGTTCTTCTCAAATCTCTTACTCCCGCTGTATGACTAGCCATCAAGTTAAACCTAACTGTATCACATATTGTCGGTAGCTAACACATTCTAATATAGTAATTTATATAGCTTTAGAATTGAAATAGAGATAAAACATAATCTCTTTACGGAAAAAAATACCTACATATGAACTTTTTATCTACCAAACCTACTACTGTCCAAATCCAAAAATGATCCTCCGGTTGAGAAATTTGGTTGAAAGTATGAGTTTTCACCTACTTTGAACATAAATAAATATATGTACATATTATATATATATATATATATATGTTGGTAAAGTTTTGTAGATTTGCTTACTCTTTAACGAGAACTTTTCAACGAACTAAGATATGTTCAAGATGAAGTTAATGTGAATGAGATATTGACTCTCAAAGTAAGGTATTTGAAACGAAATATTAGTAATGAAATTGAGTTGTAGTTTGTCTCACATCGGATTCAGAGGGAGGAGTTTTTAGTGAAATGAATGAGAAGTGAACAATTGAACAAAGTTGAAATTGAACAAAGTTGAAATCGAAGTTAAAGTTTAAACAGTGAGAAACGCGCCTTATTCAATGTTAACACAAAGTTATAGCTCAAAGGAATGGTTCTCAACAATCACTTTCTTTCTCCTTTTTTCATTTATTAATTTCTTCGATCTCATTCGTCAAAAATTGTTCATGTGCTCCCTTTAACGTTGTGTCCACAGTCCACACCCAATTACTTTTTAAAATTGAATCTCAATGTTGAACTCAATACTAAGTTTAGCACAGAGTCAATACTCATGCTTTTATGGGCAATTGGGTAATGAATACTCGTGCTTTTATGGGCAGTTGGTTAATTCATTACCGACTCTTTTCTTGTTATACTTCAGATTACTATGGTTCCTCTTACAGAAATTCACACTTTTACATGTACATTTTTAATTTTTTAATACTGAAATAATTGAGAATGTGATATCTTAGTTATCCACGCTTCACAATGATAATGAAACTGATTATTTAATTGTTTGTTAATTTCTTAAGGTCAATTATTAATAATTGATACTTTAACCTTTGTTTTATTGTTTAATTTCGATTTCAATTTTCAATTTTCAATCTATTACCTCTGGAAACAAATCACATGTAATATATATTACATGTAGCTGCCTGTTGTTAAAGTTCATGCCAGTCCACAATAACATAAGTAAATGAACAAAACATGCCTATTCTATATGACACTTCTTGTAAACTTCAAAGCTCGTGTTTATTCTACAGGCAACATAAATTCTTGACTCCTTTGTGATCATACAGAAAAGTCTAGGCGATAGATATGTAGTTGGCTGGTGTACTTGGTCGTACGTTTCTCTCTTTTCAAGCTCAAACGCATGTGGTCACGTTTCAGAGTATGATCCAACTAGAGACCACCAATGTGCTGTTTGGCAGTCAAAAAGGCTTTTAGACTAGCGTTCTTCTCCTCAACATTCCTAAATGCAACTCTACGTCCATGGCCTGCCAACAAATAAAGCAACTAGTTGAAACTGTGTATTTAGTTAACAATATAAATGTTTCAACTCACTGTGAAGTTTAACATGTAATCAGAATCTCACTTCAGCTTCAGTTTCTTATCTTGATTCTTGTAATCTTTTACATAAAGGGTAGCCATGTGATACTTTGCCTAAAAACGCGTTATATATGATCTTATAGGTGGTGAATGGGCCGTTCAAACGGCTTGGGGAATGGGTCAAAACAGGTTTGGGTCAGAAAGGGTAAATGGATAGGAGGTGAGGACCCACCAACACTCTTTGTCTTTTTTCAATAAAAAATTACTGTATCAAATATGATTAAACTTTAGTGATACAATTTTGTAGAATTAAACAGTTTAGGAGTTTGCGAACACTTGGCTTTATCATTGTTACAAATATATATGGGTTGAAATTTCTCCTTCATCAATTTAACTTATGGGAAGAAATGATAATAGAGGCTAAATTTTACTATGTTCTAATTGTTCATGAACTAGCAGTAAAAGATGCATGTTAAACTAAATCTTACAAGTAATTACAAACCATTTTAGCATATACACAAAAAAAAAGTATCTTCATGAGGCCTACAAATATGAAGTTATATGAGCTTTGCAACATGCAGGTAACCTTATTATGCATAGAAGAAAATGAAAAACGATGTGGCACACATCAATCGCAGAACGAACTAAATGTACTTGTTTTAAAAATTATTATTACTATCATTTATCAATTATATACCTGGTAAAATCCACTCGAAATCCAGCTCAAGCAACATAGCAACACTATCCAACTGTATAGGCACTGAAAATTAAAGATAAAATCAGTGTACTATATAACATTAACATAAAATTTTCAAAGAAGGTTCATAATCGGTCATGGAGCTGCTCGCAATAAGCAAGTTTCGGATGTAATCAGCAATCTGCAATTATAGTCATTCAAAAAATCAAATGTTCCAACTTTCCTGTTTCTTCTAAACCACATCTAAGTCACTTTCCAGATTTTAAGAATATCCGAAGTTTAAATGTTTGTACCTGAATAAAAATTGTACTTCTCAGAAATGTACAGCTCAGATTCCTCCAGTGCCAGATGATCACCTGTGAAAAGCACCTTTAACGGCTTGTAATACAAGCAGACTGATCCCTGTCATTTCATTTACAACACATTTAAAGCATCAATTGTTTGTACTGTGCAGGGAAAAATGTATTGAACAACTAGTAAAAAACATGCAACTCAACTGATCACTATCAATTTCAGAAAATTTTCTATCGAAGGAAATCATTCTAAATGTAATCGAAGTAAGAAGTCAGTTGTCTAAAAACCATATTTGCCGATGACTAACTCTTCGTGTTGAGAAGTTTGGGGAAAATAAGTAACACTAGAGAACCTTGAACCAGGAAATTGAAAATGACCATATATGTTGGAGGTGGCAAAACTAGCGAGCCAGGCAGGTTGTGTAACAGGCCAAACTGGATGGGCGGACCCACAAAAATATTATGCTTTATCCATTTTATAATTTTATAAATAGATAGTGTACTAAATATGATTACAAAAGCTGTATTATTCCATAAATAATATAACTTCTTAAAATTTATAAATTTAGATGTTTTATACATTTGAATACACTTTGGATAAGTTTCAGCTTGTTTGGCCCATTTCCTTTGAAGTTATTTCCGTTTTCTTAACCAATTTGACTCAATAAATAGAAAATAGAATCCAATTTGACCCATTCATAACTAAATGAGTCAGAATTGCAACCTCTAGTATGTAACATCCCAAATTACCTCATTAAGAATATAGCAAACACAGCTGCTTG
The DNA here is from genome assembly GCA_963921325.1 of Logfia minima. NCBI lineage: Eukaryota > Viridiplantae > Streptophyta > Magnoliopsida > Asterales > Asteraceae > Logfia > Logfia minima. Next base: position 36,775,679 of record OY992767.1, read on the forward strand.
GTAAAAAAATAAAAAACAGGAAGGTCAGCTTATGTACTCACTTCTGTGTGGCCTGGGGTGTGTATAAGCTGAATATCATCACCAAGACTCCATGGTCCAGATCCCTTCAGCTTAAGTTCTACATCGTTGGTCAACACATTTACCTAATGATAAGGAATACACAAATTCGATCTAATTTATAAATCTATCAATAAGAACTCTACAATTGTCACAAAGAAACCAAACCAGTAAAGTTCATTAAAGCTGAAATTATATAATTTGACACTGAAATTTGTAGTTAAATACTTTCCTTCGTACCTCAGTGGAGTGAAGAACCCTTTCACAATGTAATCGCTCAGACCATTTCTTGTTATCTGCCACATCATCCCTGATTCAAAAGAGAAGTCAATAGTAGCATACAATACTGCAGGAATCAAATAGTACTCTAACAGCATCATCGTACTTGTGAGTGAGGAACATGTATCGAGCTCCACCCATCTTCTCAATGTTGCAAGCCAGCTTTTCTGTATACCTAGGACTGGAATATATTATGATCAAACAATTGCTTTGAGCAAAGTTGTTTTGACAGAACTGTTCCTAATCTTGATGTGCTTGTTTGACAAACATCCTAAAATCTATAGAGGTGGCAAGATGGGTAGTTGGGTAACGGGTCGGGCTGACCCGCAAAGACTTTTTTGTCCTTTTTTATCTTAGAATAATTACTAGTGTGTCAATTATGATTAGAGAAACAATACTTACAATAACAATGTTAATCATTGCAAAATTGGTTGTATACATAATAGTTCAACCAGTTTCATTCATTTGTCTCATTTGACACGTTTCTCGTTCAGCTAAATCCCTCGGTTTTCCCATCTGACCTTTAAGAGATATAAAATATAACTCAACTTGACTCAGTTATAAGTAAATGGGTCGAAAATGCCACCTCTGATTACAAGAATTTATAAGGTTAGAGGACCTGTCAATAAGAATATTCCCTTCAGGACGAACAATCAAATAAGACGCCGCTCCATATGATTTATCAGAGTGATAACCACAATGATAAACCCCCTGAAAACACCGAGTTGAGGTGAGAATTGACACCACAAGCAGATAAATTAACGGTTGGTTTTAAAACAAGATTAACTTTATATGGTCAGAATTTTACTATACCAATGTTTGTTGAGCCAACAGTTAAATTTCTGGTATTACAAACCTATTAGTAACTATAGAAAAAGATGCTATATCCAAGACATTGTGATGCAGTTCAACAGGAATGAATTACCGGAACTCTCTCTACATCGATGGGTATTGGGAACGTTTTTTGAACTTCTACAATATCATGAACAGGCTTCTCGGTACTGATTGAGCTGGTCGGACATGACAATAACGCCTGCAAAAAAACACAATAAGAATATTTCTGCAAATCTGCAATCCCAGCAACTTCCTAAATTTTCAAAATTACAGGATTTAGAATACTCTAAGCATGAGCTTGACCTCACAACAGATGACTCCATACATAATTATAGAAAATGTAATACACCCAGTCAACATATTTTCTAAAAATGAAAACTAACAAACATGTTTTCCCCTGTTACCTTTCAATCCTCGCATGCTTATAAACAATATTTATTTTGGAAATTGTACATCACATAATACCTGAAGAGCCTTAACACGTTCGTCTTGACAGCTTGGCTGCTTTGAAACAGCAGACATACCGTCAACACGGGTGAAGATTTCCTGAAATATCAAATAAGTTATCGTTAAGAAAACCATTCACCGTTAATTTCTACTAAGTTAAATATCAACAAAAAAAAATGCAGTAAACACTATATGCAAACCCCATATGGGAAAGAAAGCTATATGTAATGTCTCTTCATTCAAATTTTAACACTTCATATCTCTAAACAAGTTCTGATGGAAATCGGATTTTTTTTATAACAAAAATGTCTACTACCAATATTTTTGGTTGCTCGCAAAGTTAAGTTGATATGAAATAATTACTTACAATAATTGAAGATCAGAAAACAGAAATTATGAATTACCGGGGCCATCCAACGACAGGTATCACAATCAATGCATGTATGATCTGCAAATTAAAGAAGGTATAGACTTGATTATCAGTTCCAAAATATTTCGGCATGGGCATGCGCTTGAACAACACTATTATCTATTACAAGTTTACTACTGTATTACTTTAAAACAGTCATACAGTTCACTTTATTTTTTTAGAAACAACACAAATTTTATTAAGATCTCAAAATACTATCAAAGATTACATCACCTCCCTGCATCTATTTACATGAACCATCTTCACAACCCACTTCTAAATCAATGTATTGCAATATATTACCACTCCATTCTTTTTCTAACATCTGCATGCTACACACTTCCTTTGCAAATGGTACCTAAATTGCTATCTCATAAGTCATACAGTTCATTTTATGTATAAAACTTAAAAGGTTGTTCCCATTCTGTACTTAATTAGTTTTTGGGCATAAATAACGAAAATACTAAAGGGTGGTTAGATAAATTCAATCTGATAAATGCAAGAAAAAAAGTTAGTATTTTTAATATCTCAAAATAAATGTTTGGTTTTAATTACAGTACTAAATTTGCAAACAAACGCATATTGTTAATTAAGAGAAATTAAGGAAAGAAGATACAAACCAACGAAGAACTCTCCATCGACGTTTTCCGGACGTCGCTTCTTCTTTAATGAACCTTGAAGACTTTGACTTTGACTTTTGATTTTGAGCATTGATTTTGGTGGGGAAAAGTGCCATGGTTTTGATGATGATGATGGACATGTAAAACGATGGTTGTAGTTTGGGAGGAAACGTAAGTGTGTCGCCGTTACCATTGATTACAGTACTTGTTTTTGGGTTTTCTTTCTGATTGCACGTGCTAACTAGATCCTGGTACTATGTGTTTCACTCCTGTGTGTTCTTTCCTTTTTCGAATAATTCAAAGATCTCAATAGCGCCGTCCTTCTGCAAGTGGTGTCACAGCCTCTCATAGTCTCAGGACCTCAAAATAAATATAAATACCGAGGAAAATTCAAATAAAAAATATAAATACACTAAAAATGTAAGAATAATTTTAAAATTACATTTTAAATATTTTAAATATATTTTTTCCAAATCTTTTCAAATAATTATTATTAAAATAATTTTTGCAAGCTATTATTAATAAAAAGTATTAATTTTTTTTTTCGAACTTTGTTTACAGTCGTTACTGTAAAAAATTATTCAAAATAATTACAAAATAAAACATAATAATCACATGTGATTATTCTCTAATATAATGTGATTATCATGTGTTTGAGATAATCACAAAATAGGTTTTTGATAATCACATATTATTCATGTGATTATATAGCTATAAAATGTGATTATTATGAAAAAAAAACTAAAAAAAAATTAAAAAAAAATTATTTAAAAAATAACTTCTAAAAGTTATTTGAATAATAAGTTACGAAGAAACTTTTGTAAAATAATGTGTTTTGGATATTTAAAATTGACTTTGAAGTCATTTCCTACATTCCTACGATATTTAGGTTTCTTATTTGAACCTAGATCTATAAATATAAATTTAAATATCTATCTTAAACCCTTTAAAAACATTTAACTATAAGGTTTAATGTTTTAAAATTGTAAGATCAAAATTAAATTTATGTCACTTTCAATAATAAATAAACATAAAAATTAAAAATCAAATCAATTTATACTTAATTGAATCTTTTAATTTATACACTTATAATTATCTTTATTTAAAATATAAAATAAATAAGAAGTAAATACAATCTTTATCTTTATGTATAATTAAAAGAGGATACAGTGAAAAAGTCTGAGTCATTCATTGTTTTTTATCCTTTACGATCTAACAATCTTTATTTCTTTCATATAATTATACTTTTGCCCCCTTAAATATTTGATATATTTATTTAAATTAAAAAAATTGACCAAATACTTTATTTATTTATAAAAATTAAAGAGACTATAAATCGTATAAGAAAATCGGCCACAATATTTTATTCATTTTATTAAAATTAAATTTATCTCGTAAATATAATATATATATATAATGCAAGTAGATACCTCGTTGTGTCATTTACATGAACTAGTATATGTTTAAATGTGTTATTATGTTACAAATTTATAGGGCCTCATTTTAAGGTTTTGCACGAACCCTCCAAAAACTCATGGACGACTAGGGGTGTTCAGTATTCAGATATAACCAAATTATCCAAATAAACTATTTGGATTAGACCGTTAGAATTTGACAATTTGATTTTTTAGATCGGATCAGACAAAAACTAAATTAATATATTATTTTTTGGATTGGTTTTGGTTACTATGATTAGATCCAAATAGTCCACATTGAATAATTGTTTACAGTATATGTAATACTCTTATTTATCTATCAAAGTAAATGTTTAATATTTGTTTGGTTATTTTCATATATAAAACCGTATTATATAATAGGTAGCGTTAATATATATCATTGTATAGTAATTTTAAATCTTAACTTTTGAATTTAAAAACTAACTTTACATCTATATAAACCCTCAACATAACACGACAACATGTTTCCATTGATACACCTCGTAACATTACCCTTTCATGAAGTCAATGAAGAAACCGAGTGGTTAAGACCGATCAATCCAAATAATAACTTACTTCGGTTCAGTTTGGATTCGATATTTGTTTGGATGAGTGAGTTAATTTCTTAGAAACCAAATCTAAATGAGTTCATGTAATTAAATCATATTTAATATGATCCATCCAAACAAACAACTCCATAAACGTCCCTCGATCAGAATAGATAAAGATGTCTTATTTTGATTGTACTACTTTTTTGGTTGCCTAGCTTAATTTTAGCCTACCAAAGAATACATAACCATCCTCCAGTGTGTATCTATATATTTCCAATAAATATTGTTAAAAGAAGGTAATGTTCTATGAAAATATGAGGAAAAATATTTCGTGCTGCACAAATAGTTATCTGATGTTAACATCAAATAAGAGGTCATTTATGTATGTATATATATATAAAAAAGTTAAGAGTTAAAAATAAAAGGTATAAAATATAAAATTTTGGTTGCCTGTTGTTGGTCAATAACCCAAATTAGGAGTGAGCAAGAAAAATCGAAAACCGACCCATAATCGAATTAACAGACCCAAATTATTAACCGACGGTTCGGTTATTGATTTTAAATTAACCGATTAATTTGGGTCGGTTATGGTTAACGTATCATAACCGAACCGACCCACTAATTATTATAATTACTTCTTTTTATACTTAATACTTTTTTGTTTACTTTATATATATAGTAATAGTATTTGAATTGTTTATATATTAAATATAAAGTATATTATTAAAAGTACTTGTTAATGATATCCTACAAATATATATGTAAGTAAGTTTTGGAATGCATTGTTGTAACAACTATGTATAGGTTAATTATTCTAAACACAAATGTTGTATATATTGGAGTATTAGTAGTTAATAAAAGGTGTTTTTTGTATTTTATAACACTTTTTGTGTTAGATATTTTTAAAGTTTTGATTGAATTTTTCACACATGTTTGACTAATTTAAAAGACTCATTTTTTGATGGTTAACTGATTTAACTACCAAATTAACCGATAATCGATCATTTAACCGATAACTGGCCCACCTTTTAACCGAAATCGATTGATTTGTAATTATGATCAATCGAAGCTTTGGTTATAAATTCGATTTTAGATCATAACCGACTCATACTCACTCCTAGCACAAATCATTACTGCTGTTGACCGAAAGATAAAATAGGGGGTAAAAAATGAAAGTACAAGACTTTGAATAAATACGACCACCGAGATAAAAATTAGAGATAGATTCTTATTACTAGTGCTAAAACCCGTGCGATGCACGGCAATATGATATTGTTTATTTATTGGGTTAATGTATATGCTTAGTTTTTTTGTAGTTCCCCTTTATGTGACAACAACAGTTACGTACTCTTGTTTATTAAATTTCAAATTTATTTATTTTAGAAATTATGTATTTATAGCACATACAATACAACTTACCTACTGCTCCCGAAATTGATGTTGCTGCTTTCATTATGTATTATATATATTATATATTTACTTCTTTTATTATGTATTATATATTATATATTTACTTCTTTTATTTTTATTTTATTTTTAATTTTTTTAGAGGAAGATTTCTATTTTTGTTAAGTAATAAAGAAAATTTAATATCATTTAATGGTAATTAATTAAATTAAATTAATTTTAAAAATTTAAATAATTCCACATAAGATTTAATGACATGGCATATTAAATGTGAGAAAATTTAAGAAAATGACACATATGAATTTTGTATACTTGTCAAAATTTCATTGGTGCCACATAAGCATAATTAGGCATCCTTATATCCACTTTTAGATATAATAAGGATTCTGTTTCACGACTCAGATAAGAGAATGAGGCTGAGAGAGGAAAAAAAAGGGTTTCTGAGGGGGGTTGCCGTCCCTCCCAGCCAATGATTTCCATTTGAATTCTACCAACAACCCTCATTCTTTATATATATGTATCTATACAGGTACAGGTGTTTGATGAAATACGGGGAAATTATTTGTAGAACAATGGTTACTAGTTACAGTACATTGTTACAGTACTTCCTCAAAACCAACATTATGATATATATATGGGATTTAGGGAATGGATAGATGTTATTGTCCCTTATTATTATTATTATTATTATTATTATTATTACGGAGTATTATTGTTGTTATTTTTATTATGAGAAAAGAGGCTGTGATGATTAAAAGAAATGAAATCTGAGTCGAAATCGGTGGAAGTTTGAGATTATTCGTATCTTGGCGGGGCAACATTGAAGGATGGCAAGTGTTAGATACAAAAGTTTGGATCTTGAAATTGAAATATATTTCAAGATTAGGTTATACACTTGCAACCTCTTTGAAATTGCAGCCATGGCGGTATAATTCACTTTTTATTCCGATGGTAAAACAAATCTGAGCCTCATTTTCTTTCATCCGATGTTTGTGTATATACTTCAAAACTCTGTGAAAGTTTTTGATTTTTTATGCAACACTGCATGGTCATTTACAACTATTTATGTTCTTTTAGTATGTCTTTTGTTTTCATAGTCTGATTTCGGGATGATTGGATTTTATGGTTGGAAAAGTTTGTATGTAACAAAATCTCAATTGTTGGAAACCCTAATCTTTAAATTAGGGAAAAATATCATAAATCACAACTTTAAAAATATTTGCTATATATTGTTTATTATTTGTGTTTACATTGTTTTATTGCTATTATTTAATGCTGTTTTTGGTTTTTTTCTTCTTAAAAGCTGATCAGTTTTGTTTAATGTTGAGATGAGCTCTTCAAATGATTCCAACAAAAATTATTATGGGAGGAATTTTGTCCTAGATAAGCTGTATTGTTGTTCGCTGATAATGGAAATAAATTTGGTGATTGCAGTTTGTCATATACTTTGGCTATTGATTTCAGTTTTATTTTTGTAATCCTAATTGAGGAATGGCTCCCCATTTGCCTCTTACATCTTTACCTGTGTTGTCAACTATTGTTGTTTTTGTGGAATCAAATTTTTATGTGCTAAAGTATAAAGGGAAGAGACGTGATGATAAATTTTGCTAACGCGAGTTTTGTAGGGTGAAGGGTGTTCTTTTGCAATGTCTTATGGTTGCTCTGATATCGTGTTGTTTTAGGAGTAATTTGGGTTCAAGCAAGTGTCGGAATCAGCGGATGGTTTGGGTCCCTGAAATGTGAAGCCCGAAACTGAATTGAGTCTTGCTTTTGGCTGCCCCATTTTTCATAGGCCATGGTGGGTCAGGTTATGAGTCTTTTTTTATTTTTTATTGCAATGAGATTTATTTGTGGGGATATATAGGGAGTTCTGCTGTAATTGATTTGGCTATTTCAGCATTTGTGAGGCTGTGAGTTTTGATACATCAGAGGTGATCATGGTTTGAGTTAATCTTGCTTTCTTTATGACATTTTTAATGTTCAAGGTTTTTGGTGACTATGTGTGTAAAACTAGACCTGTCACATGTAACTTGAAAGAACATGATATAGTGTTTACACTTCGTGGCCGACAGAGATACAAGATTTACGACAATTATGGTGGTGTAGGAGGGATGGAGGTGGTTGGGTTGTGACAAATGGAAAGTCATATTAAGCCTCATGTAGTCATGTATAAGGGACGTGACTCGAGTTGATGGCATTCATTTTAAGAATCATTTGTGATACGGTCCCAAATCTAAGGGTTATTCATGTAATTTCAAAATGCTAAAAATGAAAATCGGTAGTCCATATATGGAAGAGAAACTAAATCCCGACGTCAATGACGATATTGTTTAAGGATCTCAACTTTTGAGGGCTAGAGTTTTGATTCACACAAAAAGTCAACTTCTTACCTTAGAATACCTTAGAAGTATTGTAGAATATCAAAGGAATGTAAGTGTTTTTTTACTTGTTTGTTTCTACCCTAGATTCTGGTTTCGATTTTAGTGCATGATGTTTTTTTTTTGTGAATTGTGATCGAGTTAAATTAAGTAGATGGTACTACAAAAATAGTTTATGTAATTTAGGATGGTGAAATTCTCCTTATTAATATTTACCAAATATTTACTAACGTAAATGCTACTATTCTTTAAACAGTAAGTTATTAAATATTGATATATGTAGGTTTATTGAAGAATGAGATAATCTTGACTTTAGCTTTTTATTTTATTTTATTCTGTATATATTTTTTACATAATGTGTAAGTTGAAGTAAGGACTAAGGAATCATACCTTTCATCAACTCTTTATGAGTTTCTGGTCAACACCATACCCAAGACCCCCATACCCAATCAACTATTTCACATATACTTTTTCTTTAATTTGTTCAATTACAAACATATATTCCATTAGGTAATTTGTTCTTTTATACCTCTATCATTAAGTTTACTTAGAAATATAGAAACATTCATCATGAAATTGTTTGTAGGGTTCTTATGATTTTATACGTAATGTTGAATGACAAATTTAAGAGCAGTTGAATGATGTTCTCAACGGTAAAAAACAAAATTGATAGTTTGATGGAAGAAGGTCAAACGATATACTCTTTATCATCTTTCATGGTAACAAGGTCCCTTTATGGTTTTATCATTTCATTTTCACTATTTATGATCATGAGATGATTTACGCGAGACCAGGTCAAACCTTTTTCTTTATTTTACTTTCGGTTTAGATTTAGCATGATTGTGGTGGATGTATGTTTGAAGAAATTAAGGAAGTTATTCTGGTTTTAATTATCGTATTTGCTTTAGAACTGAGCTCATGTTACTTATTTTGTTTAGGTGTTTAAGCTAGAATGTGGATTATATAAACCGACTTTTTTTTGGTTGATATGTACGACTATGAACCATTGCTTATGAAAACATCATTATATTTCCATTGTTGGTGTTAGTATGCTTTGGTTTTAAATGTCCATAACACTCATTAAAGATACAAAGAAAACAAAAAGATATCAAAGGAACAAATGACTTGATGAAGTACCTATTTATGCATTCCTTCTTATCTCTTTATGTCGATTCTTATTTTAGATAAATGTTTAAATTGTGATATTTTTCAATCTCTTACGGTAAATGGATAGGGAAAGTATGGTGTCAAGCTTTCACCATATATAAATGAAAGGATAATTGTACTACATATAACAGGAAAGATGATAGTTTCAAGTTTAAACTATATTATTGAAACCATTTTATATTTTTGTTAGTATCATACTTCGTAGTCTTAAGAATACAATAAGTTAATTGTAACAGATATTTTTGAGTAACTTATTGTTTTATATATATTGGTTTATTTATTATTGATCCTTTGAGGTCATTGCGATTGATAAAATCATTTATCATTCACGTTGCACATGAGTTTAGTGTAATGATTTTGAAAGTCTCTGATACCTCATCTTTAGTAGAATCTGTGTGTAAATTTGGTTGCTCTATTTTTCTAGACTCAAGTGCTGGTCATCGAAGGGATCTTCGGAAGATACAAACAAGGGTTTCGGCTCTTGTTGTGTTTATTATGAAATTTGTACATGTTACATTATCATCAATGCATCAACTATGTGTTTCATTTAAAGCGTTGCAGATTTATCTACATTAGGAGTCGTATTTTAATTTGGATTTTAAACCAATTATGAAAACTGAACAGGCCAAACCGATCAAATCACTTTAGTTTGGCCGATTTAAACGATTTCGGCTAAATCCCGGATATCCCCAAATGAAATATCTGATTACACAACTTAAAGTACTAAAATACATTTTGAGCGTATTTAAAGGACTTAACTTGTAATTTGCTCTTTAACATATAACTTCAAACACAATTCTCATTACCCAAAAAAAATGACATGTAAACAATTTTCACTCGGACTCGAAATGAGGCCATATCAGAGGAGATCTAAGGGCACTCCCATCCCTTCCCAAAATCGACTGGTCAGTTTTTGCCAACTCAGCGCCACGTCAGCATTTTTCAAAACTGACTGAAACTGACTAACAACTGACTGCTCACTGCCATCCCTGATGGTCAGTTTTTTTTCCCCATTATTTAATTATTTAAACAAAATAATTTAAATAAAACACATTTCATTAAAATAAAAACATTACATTAATTAAAACAAACATTACATTTCCTAAAAAAAAACATTACTTTTCCTAAAAAAATAAAAAACATTACAATAATAAAAAACAATACATTTATTGAAAAAAAATACGATTAACTTTGACGGAAATTTGGTGGGAGTTGCGCAACGTGTTCGATTAGAGCATTGCGAAGTTGATGATGCACCGTTCGATCGCGTAATTCCTTGTCCATACGTAGTTGACTTTCAACCCTTTCTTGCCAGGAACGTCGAGGTAAATTTACCGGGTTTGTCAAATAATCTTCTTCGAGTGGACACATATTTCTGCTGTTGTCCTCGGTTATCATGTTGTGTAAAATCACACAACAATACATTATTCTTTTTATTTTGTTGATGCTATATGGTCTTGCCGGATTTTTGATGATTTGCCAACGGCCTTGAAGCACCCCGAATGTTCGTTCCACATCTTTTCTTGCGGATTCTTGATATCTCTTGAAACGTATTTCTTGTTGCGTTAGTGGAAACTTAAATGACTTTACAAGAGTAGCCCATTCTGGATATATCCCATCGGCAAGATAATAGCCTTTGGTGAATTGTTGTCCGGCAATGGTGAAATTTACTTGAGGAGCTCTATCTTGTAGTAAATCAGTGAATAAATCCGATTCATTCAAAACGTTGATGTCGTTACTTGAACCTGCAGGACCAAAGAAGGCATGCCAAATTCACATATCGTAAGAGGCTACCGCCTCGAGCATGATCGTTGGACATCCCTGATCACCTCGAGTGTATTGACCTTGCCATGCCACTGGGCAATTTTTCCAAGGCCAGTGCATACAGTCGATGCTCCCGAGCATACCCGGAAAACCATGCAACTCGGCATGACGTTGATGTAAACGTTGCACATCTTCGAGTGTTGGTTTTCTTAAGTACTCGGTCGAATATAGGTGAAAAATACATTTACAAAAGTTGTCCAAACACAAGTATGATGTTTGTTGACCCATATGTAAATATTCATCAAAGGCATCGACGGCACAACCGTATGCCAATTGGCGTATGGCGGAAGTGCATTTTTGAAAAACATTAAAACTAAGTGCACCGACAGCGTCTCGACTTTGATGAAAATATGCAAAATATGGAGGTAGTGGAAGTTGGGAGTACGATAGTATACCTTGATATACACAGATAAATAAAGGCCGGCTCATTCGAAAACGTCGTCGAAAGTAGTCCGCCAGGAATGTTGGGTTCTCGGCAAAGTAGTCTAAAAATAAACGTTCGCCCGCTGCGTCACGATCTCTACGAATAAATCGTCTTGGTGCTCTTGGTGGAGGGAATGAGCTTTCTCCATCTTCGTTCGAATCGGAGTCTATCGAATTAATCATATTTATTGCGGCACCCGTATCGAAAATACTCGTAATATCTTGCAATTCTTCAAGATCGGAATCAGAATCAGACATAGTGTGTATTTTTTGTAGATAAAATGAGTATATAAATTGTAGAAGTTTTAGAGAGAATTGGTTGAGAATGTTGTGAATTATAATTGTATGGAGTATAGGTATATATATAGGAGTAAGTTTAGGTATAAAGTTAAATTAAAAAAGTTAATTTTTTTTTTTTTTTGTTTGCCAACTAGCCGTTGGCTTGGTTTCTTTATCGTTGCCTCACACACACATACAAACAAACGAGAAAAAGAAAGAAAAAAAAAACGAAGGGACGTCGGAAATCCGAAGATTTCCAACCGACGATGCCGTGACATTGCTGTCGGTTTCGTCGGTGGAAACCGACGGACAACCGACGATGGGGATGGGAGTGCCCTAAGGTTTCTAGGGGTGGTTGCCCTTCGCTGGTCAATTTCGACTTTTAATTAATTTAGTCAAAATAGTCCTTGTTCCTGGCCGATGATTTTCTTCACAAATCCAACAACGCCTCTGTTCGGATCGAACTAGTTACTTCTTTATGCTATATTATTATTATCATTAATTATAATTATAATTATTAAGGGACAACTATATAGAAAATGTTTCTGGTCATTCTTCAACCATGGTGCGATGATGATTTTGAATGTTTCCGAGTGGATTCGAACAAAATTTGAAATTCTTCGTATCTTGGCGGGCCGTTTTAAGATCCATCCGGATGGTAATGTGCTAGTAATAATTGATGCTTTCACATCGCAACCCGATCGTTTATATTGCAGCCATGGCGGATTTATCCTCTTTGTTTCGATTGTTTACATATCTGAGCCTTATCATTTTTTATTTACTCTACTAATAATTAATTTTTCATCTATTTTCTGTCGAAAACAAAGTGTGCAATCTGTAATTTTCAAGATTTTGTGTTGTTTCGTTTAAATGATCCCTTATTGTGGCATTAGTTATTCCATTGTGGTTTACATTGATTGATTTTTAACTTCTTTCGTGTTGCAATGTTTATGAATTTAATAGTTCGCGTTATAATGTTAATGAATATATTGGCTTAAATGTTTACGAACATTGATTTTGCAGCTGTCTATATAGGCTAAAATCGTGTGTATCGACAGACACGGAGTGGTACCCTGGTGGGTTTAATGTGTGGCCCTACGGATTGGACCCGAATCAACAAGTAACCTGAATCGTTGTAAACTGGATTGGTCCCAAATCAGATTGTTAACTTTATGCATAGTTGAGTTCTTTCTATGTTTACAAATACACAGTTCCTGATGAATTATGGTCTTATTTGGCCTGGCTTTTCGGTTTTGTCCGTTCACACACAAATTTGCACGCTGACCAAATAGATGGCTCAGAATGGTAGTTGAGTGACGAACGTACCACCTAAAGCTAGATTTAAAAAGATTTATTACATAAGCACATTACATCATTGCTTATTATAAAATAATCTCATTCCCCCTCATCAGTTATTTGCTTACTAACATCAGTATTTTTCATTTATGCTTCCACCTATAACTATAGCACTTTTTTCTTAATGATAATATCGGTTATAATAATTAGATTAAAAGTAAGAAAAATTATAAAGGGTAAACTAAGGAGAATAGATGGAGGCTCGCTTCTAAAATGACTAAATGATATAAAAATTGTATTATCTGAGCTTTATCTCTTTGCCTTTGTTAATATCCTAACATATATACATGCATATGCATATTTTTACTTATATATATATATAATATTGGTAAAGTTAAAATAGAAAATGATTAATATGGTGTTTTTAATATTTAAAAAGATATTTGAAGTCATTCTCACATTTTAATAGAAAGTCATGTTGTTATTTTAGCTGTAAGCTTTATAATATAATAATATAAAAAATATGAAAAAAGTAATAATACATACAAACCAAAGTAATAAAGACAAACCGTCAATAAATAGCACGGGTGTAAATGATACGGTACAACTCGTGAGCTACTGGGGATTGATCAGGTACAAGTTGAGTTGAGCCCGAGTATTAAAATACTCAGCTCGAGAGGCTCGTAAGCCTAATCAAGTTTGCATTATATTACATTTTTACCCTTCATTTTTATATATAATAACATTTTTACCGTATTTTAAAAATAAACTTCGATTTGAGTCGAGTATAAAAGTATCTAGTCGAGTTAGGTTTGAAAGTATCGAGTCGATCAATATTAATTATTAATTATTTAATATTAATATTTTAATACTAACAATTGAGTTGAGTCGAGCCGAGCTCGAAAGTATCGGTTAATTAGTCGAGTTAAGCTCGAGCTTGAAAATACAAGCTCGATCGAGTTCGAGTTGAGTTTCGAGCTTCGAGTTTTCTAATCGAGTCAAACTCGACCTTGGCAATGTATCCACTTGACTCGACTTGATTACACCCCTAATGAATAGTATCTATGTAAAACAACAACAAACAAATTCAGCATATAAGTTGTTAATGTGTAGACACCTTGAAACTACTATATTATCCCATGAATAAATAATTAATGCATGATAGCGATGAGGTGTAGACACCTTGAACCTACTATACTATCCCATGAATAAATAATTAATGCACGATAGCGAAAAGTCTTCGGGGGTTGGGGACTTTAGAGCACGGATACTAGACTTAAATACCTGCACTCACCAAATGGTATGGAAACATATCAAGCAGAAATGGCCAATTCAAATGCAGTTGATGTTTCTACACGAATAGAAGATTTGAAGTATTTGTATGCATCAAATGTTAATGTCTCTAACTTTGTATCCGTGAAGCTTTCTGATGACCAGACATACCAGATCTGGAAGGCGCAGATGCTTTGTCTAATGGAAAGTCAGAAGATGCGTGGAATTGTGGATGCCAAATTTGATGGCCCCGGTGCTACGAGTGAGGAGATCATGAAACAATATGATAGCCTTCTCAGAGGTTGGATTTTGGGTTCACTCAGTGAAGATGTACTCAGCACTGTTGTAGACCTCGAATCAGCAGAAACTATTTGGACAAAACTAAAATCCATCTATGATCCTGAAATAAGCTCCCCACAAGGTATGTCTATATTTTCTATAAAGGTTTTGAAAGTGATTATTTTATTTTCAGCGTTTTTTCTTTTTTGCATTATGGTTAGTATAATATAATTACTAATATATATAATAATAATTTTCAAAAGTATTAGGTTCGGGTTTTTTTGTTTCCATCCCTATCAAAGACAACACCGAACGCAATAAAAACTTGCGCAAAGCTACTGTGGAAGGGCATTGGTGGGAAGCAGAATCCATACTGAAAAAGCACAAGGATGCAGCGACTGAGGCGATTAGCAATGATGGAAACACAATGCTTCACTTGGCAGTTGGAATAGGCCAGAATGACTTTGTTGAAAAGTTGCTCAACTTTATACAGAAGGGGGAAGATATTGAAAAGAAAAATTCAGATGGCCGCACTGCCCTTCACATTGCTGCAATCGTAGGCAATAAATACGCAGCAGAACTCTTGGTCTTAAAAAGGAAAGAATTGTTGGGAATTTCGGATCATAAAGCATATGTACCATTACTCAGTGCTTATTACAATATGCAGCTTAATACATTTGTATATTTGTTGGAGGCCACCGAAATCAAGCAGCAACCACTTCCTCTTGGCCTTTATCCTGGTTCCGGTGTCCAAACGGGTGTCAATCTTCTCATTACTGCTATCTTCACAAAAAAATATGGTGAGTAGAGAGGGAAATTTGGAGTAGTCGGACAAGTTGGGTAACACGTCTATACTGGTTTAGGGTAAATCAGGTCAAATTTAGTATGGGTCGAACTGGATTAAGTTGAATTGACCCACATACACTTTTCTTATCCATGTTCTATACGTATAGTTAATGTGTTAACTTTGATTACTAACTATAATATTATTACAGTAATAGTCAAATTCTATGAGTACATTCTAAGTGGTTAAGTATAAAAATTAAATATATTTTTCACCTGAAATAAAACACAACTCAAACCAACCAATTTATTAGTGAATAGGTCCAAGTTGTCACCTCTTCTAGGTAGTAGTGGGCATATATAAACAACTGATGAAGTAATTAAAGTTCCAACATTGTCTCATATCCTTGCAGCTTTAGCATCGACATTACTCAACATATATCCTGAATTGGCTACAAAAGATGATCAAGTTTTGATGGCTATGGCTAGAACCTTTCCAAGTGAGCTTGACTTTGGGGAAAGGTTGATCTATCCATGTATGTCTCAAATCCCTTTTCCTTAAACAGAAAAACTTCATTGCTACTAACCCTGAAGATGCATTTAGATGCATGTATACCGACATTGTTGGTTAATTGGGTGTGTAGGGTCGGGTTGGCCATAAACATCTTTTGTCCAACTTTTTTTTGTCCATTTTGTATAGATAACTTGTGTGTCTGAATAATCTTTTCTTTTAACGAAAAGAGTTTTGAGCTTGTATACACAAAAGAATGTAGGCTACTTTCGACGCAGTTTCTTTATAGCTAAACCTTTTTGCCATTTGACCTGTTATATACAAAACAGAACCCAAAAACAGACCCATTCATAAGCAAATGGATCAGAATTGACGTCTCTGATGGTGATACAACCGTATATGTCTTGCAGCCTTGAACAATCTACGTCGCAAAATAGTCAGCATAAGTTCGTCGCTGCTGTATTCACATGAATTCTTGTATACAAGGGCCAAAGACATCTTATGGGTATTGAGAAGGTTTAAAAGCACCTGTTATAGCTCATTGTTGAAAGAAATTGTCATGACACTACTTGGTGAGATTTCGATAAGACAATAACTAGAAATGCAACTTCGGATACTTCATATACCAGAAACTAGTTCGAATCGTATCTAATAAACGTTTGGATTTTGTACTGTTCCTGCAGCTGTGTTTTACCCTGTATATCAGTTGATTTGTCTCCTCACTATATTGCTATTTTCCCCCTTCTTTCTGCTTTATTTTCTTCTGTGGAAGGTTTTAGCAACTGTAGGTAAGAGTCTACAGTGTTAATATCACCAGTAACTGGTTTTGAGAGAGATCACTTCAATGATGGTAACTTATTTGTCTAATTTTCAGTGGGGCCGATTAAACGTATCGAGAAGAAGAAGAAGGATTACAAAGAAGCTAAACAGATACTGAACTTGGTATGTAATCATATTGACGAGATAAGCTTCTCGGGTACTCACCATCCATGTTACAGCAGGCCAATCCTTGAGGCTGCATGTCAAGGTGCTTACGAAGTTGTTGATGAAATTCTATTCAGGTCACCCAAATTAATTGACTGTAAGAATAAAAAGGGGCATAATATTATCCAATTAGCAGTAATAAACCGTTCGGAAAAAATCTATAACCTTATCTATCACATAGTGGAACGTACCGATTTATATAAAACCATCATGGATTCTTCTATGAACAATATCTTGCACTTGGCTGGAAGATTGGCACCTCCACGTATACTTAGTCGTACCACGGGTGCAGCGCTGCAGTTACAACGGGAGCTGAAATGGCGCGAGGTACGTACCAAACAAGTTTTATAATTCATCATTTTTTTTCTCCCCATGCGGTTAAGTCAAGATGGTTATATTTCAGTGCAAGTCAAAAAGGTCAGGTCGAGCTGGGAATTGGGTTGACTCGCAAACACTTCTTTTAAATGACTAAGTATGATATAAAAAAACTAATTATAAAATAATATATACACTCTCCTTTACTTTAATTTGCATGTTTTGTTTTTATTTAAAACTTCTGGCTTAAAACCAGTCAACCTGCTAGACATAAATTATAACCCAAATCAACTCATCCGTTGTTTTGTGGGTCAAAATTGTAACCTCCGAGTAGCTGACCTTGAATTCTGCAGGAAGTGGAAAAGCTCGTGTTTCCTACATACCTTACGAAAGAAAACATCTTTAAGGAGACCCCAGAAATGGTGTTTACTAGGGAACACAAAGTTTTAGTTAAGGATGGTGAAAAGTGGATGAAAACGACAGCTGAATCATGCAGCATCACTGCTGCACTTATTACCACAATTGTGTTTGCAGGAGCAATTACTGTACCAGGTGGAAGTAATCAAGAAACAGGCATCCCCTTATTTACAGATAATAGCGCCTTCACTATCTTTGCAGTAGCGGATGCAATTTCACTATTTGCATCTGCTACTGCACTACTAGTGTTCTTATCAATTCTCACTGCGCGTTTTTCGGAGCAAGATTTTCTTGCGAGTTTACCTAGACGGTTGATCATTGGTCTCTTCACATTGTTCTTATCAACGACTATGATGATGATAGCCTTTAGTGCAACTCTGTACCTTGTCTTTGTTAATCAAAGAGCATGGATGCTGGCTCCAATAGGTGGACTAACTTGCCTACCGATTTTTGTTTTTGTTACTCTACAGTTCCCACTAGTGGTAGACTTGTTCCGATCAACATATTTTCCAATCTTTGGTAAGCAAAGTTACATTGAGCATGGTAAGTTTAATCCCAACGACATACAATCTTATTTCGGTAACCGGGGAATCGAGTATGTATTGCAATGACCTGCTGTATATAAAATTTATTTTTCATCCAAGAAATTGTAGTCATCAATATGGCTCAAAGAAAAGTGACAATGGGGTAGGCTTACTTTACTAAGGTGTGACGCCTGACTGTGAGTGGTCAAGTGAAAGGTTTTAAAGTGTTGTTACTGGAGTCGTTGGCATGGAGTAAATTAAATATTTCTGGTCATTTTTCAACCGTCATCATTTTTCATCATCACTGATATGAAGGCTTGATAGAATTTAAAGAGGATGTCATGATGATAGTTATATTTGCAAATTGCAATCATGGTGGATATATGTACTTTGCCCCATTGTTTATATTTGAGCCTTATTTAATTATTTCCTCCTGGGAATGTTATGTTCACAAATTTTCAAGTTCAGTACAACTACGAGTGTAATCGAGTCGAGTTGAGCTGGTACAGTACCAAGCTCGAGCTTCAAACTCGATTGAGCTTTAAACTCAATCGAACTTGTATTTTCAAGCTCGAGCTCGTATTTTTAAGCTCGAACCCGACTTAATTATATAAGCAATACTTTCGAGCTCGGCTCGACTTGATTGTCAATAAATTATATAATGTTAGTATTACTCGACTCGAAGTTTATTTTAAGATTTGGTAATTTTGTTATTATAGATATAACTAAAGGGTAAAAATGTAAAATGGTACAAGCTCGATAAGGCTACGAGCCTTTCGAGTCAAATATTATAATACTGACTCGAAAGTCTACTTAAATAGCTCAAACTCGATTTGACTTATACTGTTTCGATTGCGAACCAATCTCTCACCGGTCACCTTACCAGTCACCTTTTTGGAATTGGATTTGGGGGCCGAGTCCATATATGATCCAGTCTTCAAAAATAAACAATAGACAAACAAAAAAATTGTGTATAAATCCGACAAAAAGATTGCCCCATATAAACAAATCAAAATATCACTGTTATTACCAGGATAAAAATGGGGAACAATAATATTCTCGGAAAAATTGAATGAGGTTCCGGCGAAGAGAGTCAGTCGTTTCAATAGGGTGGTTGCCACCTCTTTTTCCACGTCATCACCATCTTCGATGCATGATGCATGTATGAGCCAATGATTTCTTTCCCTCCATCTTTTTTCTCTAAAACCTCAACAGCCCTTTAAGCAGAAGCAGAAGCAGTCTCTGAAAGAACAGATAGCGTTAAAAGCATCTCCAACACAAAATTTTGATATGATAAAAAGTTATGAAATTTAAAAGTTTTTTTGTTTTGGGCATGCTCTGAAATATCGAAAGCTCTTTCTCTTTCTCTCTCTCACACACAAACACACACATCATCTCATATCTATATGTATGAGAAAACGTGTCGAGGCGATGATCATATTTTTCTGCAAAAATAATATCTCCGAGCATAGTATAAAAAAGGTTACCGGATCTTGGTTGAAATTTGGCCCGTATCTTGGCGGGGCAACCCGAGTTATTAATTTGATGTGTTTGCAGCCATGGCGGGGTCTGATCCCCTTTTTCTGGTTTCTATACATATACATAAATTTTGCAGATCTGAGCCATATTATATTATTACGTTATAAATTGTTGTCTGATTTATTTTGACATTCTTTACTCGTCAAACATCGCTCTTCAAGGCCTAAATCTTTCAAAGATGAAACTGATAAGCAGTTTTACATGTTTCCTGTTTTTTGTCCTTGTTAGAGTAATGAATTACAAAAAGTTATGGATTAATTCCATATTTCTCGTGAAACCCTAACCCTTAACCCTAATGAAGGAGGTGATTTCTTTTGTAAAAGGTGAAAGAATAGTTCGCTTTGTGTTCAATGTGTCGCCGCGTAAGGAGGTGATTCAAAACCTAAATCTCGGACCAGAGCCTAATTCTGGCGCCTTAGACCACTCGGCCAAACTGTTCTGTGAATGATAATGAGTTTGAGTTTGAATGTGTATGAGTCAGTTTGAGCAAAGTTGAGATAATCCGCATCTTGGCGGGGCAACATTCATGGTTGTGTGAAAGAAATACGTTCTTTTGCATTGCAATGTGCAAGTTTACAGCTGTGGCGGATTTATCCTCTTTCCTTAATCGTTTACATATATGACCTCATTTCATATTACAATTGATAATTACGACCAATTGTTTACTACAATTGAAAACCTACAATCTATCTCACATTTCATATAGAATTACCCATATAAAGACATTGTCTCTAACGAGACTTAACCCACAATTTCTTGGTTAATGGGTTCCTCACGTAGCTGTAGCCAAAGGCACTTTGGTATTTCGACCCATTTATGTGCAAATGGTTGGCTTCGGGTTATGTTTTATCTCTAGTGGGTTTAATGGCCGTGAAATACTTTGAAAGTCTTCCAAAGAGTATTTCTAATGCATCAAACTATCGACTATCGATGAGATATGGTGAATGTAAGATGCGATAATGATGACTTTTAGTATGTTGGATAGTTTCAAGCAAATTTGGGATTATCTGCGTCTCGGCGGGCCAATTTACATGCCTTGAGAATGTAGAGGTTTTTAAGTTATCTTTAGCATAGGTTAGCGGTTCCTGGGTGAAATTCGGCCTGTATCTTTGCTGGGCAACCCAAATTATGTTGTGTTGCAGCCATGGCAGTGTGATCCCCATTTTCCGTTTCCATATGTTGTTGTTCTTTTATGGGTTTGTTTTATCTGAGGGATAAAATGTAGCCCAAAAGCATCTTCGTCTGAAAAACTATGCTATCGAAAGAGTTGGAGGCTTGGAGCTAGACGGAATCGAACATGTGACCTTTGGAACACTTGGCCTGTTTACTCGCTAGGGGTTCAGCTGCGGTCTTGCCTAACTGTTCTGCCTGTAACGTTAGATTATTATTTCTTTAATTTATTTACATTGATGATCAACATGATCATATCCCTCTACCAACTGCTACATCCCCTTTATTCCTCTATTCATGGCTCTTTGTATGAATTGATTGATTCAGATTATGTTACAC
The DNA here is from genome assembly GCA_963921325.1 of Logfia minima. NCBI lineage: Eukaryota > Viridiplantae > Streptophyta > Magnoliopsida > Asterales > Asteraceae > Logfia > Logfia minima. Next base: position 36,797,219 of record OY992767.1, read on the forward strand.
CTCTAGCGGTTTAAATGATGGGTGGAAACTTTTAAAGTCATCAAGGTTTATGTTATATGCAAAAACCTCCCAAATCATACTTTGTTACAGTAAGATCTAAGATTAAGAGGCTATGATGATGAATTTTAGTGTCTTAAGAGATTAGAGCAAAGTTGAGAAATTGTCCGCATTTTGGCAGGGCAACTAGGATGGTTATGTGAAAGAACCCGTCTCTGCTTTACATTGCAACCGGCAAGTTTGCAGCCATGGCAATGTTATCCACTTTGTTCAGGTGTTTAGTGTTTACACATCTGAGTCCCATAATGGTTCTGTCTCTCTTTATAGTCATTCCCGGTGTTACAAATTTTTGTGTACGATTTAACAAAATTTATCTATGTTGAGCACTTCTTAATCGTGCATATAAATTTCCTAACAATTTGCATTTAGGAACATTAAGGTGGTTCATCCCTTTTGTCCAAGTATTTTCAGAATTGAGACTGCATTCTACATTTTTCATAGTGATTTGAAATTCTAGACTCCATATCCTTTTGAAACTATAAACAGCAGAATTGTGTTGCCAGATCCTGGATTGAACTTGGTCCATATCTTGGCATGGCAACCCAAATTGCGTTGCAGCCATGGCGGCGTCGGATTGTTTTGGAGTTCAAACGTAGAGAGAAAGGTAATCTTTTGGATTCGGAATATACATTATTTGGTCAAACAGAGTTCTCGTCTATGATTTCAAAAGTCATAGTCCTGTTTGATTCGTTTTTCATACACACCAAATTACATGGATAGAAAGTTCCATTTAATGCTGATTTTGCTACTGCTGAAGCAAATCCAAACATGTGCTATATTGCGTTTTGTAGGATCTGATTATCTGTTTATCTCAAAAAGCATAAGCAGTGTGGATAAGCAGTCTCAAACAGCCTCCTGATTACACATTGGGTTAATTGTCTGAAAATGTATGAAACTTTACACATAATTCTGTTGTGTGTTTCAAATTTTAAAGTTTCTATTGTATAATTTGATAGTCTGTGATTATCAATTTCATCTGGATTCAACCAAAGCTGAGATTATCCGCATCTTGGCCAATTTACTTATGAATGGGTTTATTCGGGTTGTGTTTTACTGTGTATCTCTAATGGTTTTTTTTTTTTTTGAAAGCAAAATAAAGGCAAAGCCTGAGAGATTCGAATTCTCTCAGGGAAACCCCGTGGGGGGCACACGCCTTAACCACTCGGCCAAAGTGTCACTTTATTCTCTACCAGGTTAAATGATGGGTGAAAATTGTTAAATATCTGCCAAAATGTATTTTTAGTGCGTACAACTTCCTAATTTATATTTTCAGACACCAATTATTTATAAGATTTGGTGAATGTAGTAGGCTATGATGGCAAATCTAATCGTTCGAGTGGATTTGAATGAATTGGATATTATCTGTATCTTGGCAGGGTAACTTGGATGGTTATGTGAAAGACAAGAGATCTGCAGTAAATCTCTATTTCTGTTTGCATTGCATCTGCTAAGTTTGCAGCCATGGTGGTGTTATCCAATATGTTCGGCTACTTATAGTCTGAGCCTCGTGATAATTCTATCTGAGTAGTTCTAGAACCGACTCTGCATTCTTGTTTTTTATTTATTTATTTTGATTTATGCAATTCTTATAGTTTATTTGAACTGCCATTTGAATTTTATATTAAAAATGTTACTTAAATGATCTTCTAATATATATATTTTTTTAAATGTGACCAAGGCTCATTTTAGTTGATAAATGAATTTCTGATAGTTAATCTTATTGGACGTTAGTTGAGCCAGCTGGTTTGGATTTCTAGTGAAGGTTTTTGTCATGGCTGCAAATCATTAATGCAGCACTTGAATAATATGTGGTTTCATCTGTTACTTGAACAGGCTGTTGAGAGTCTTAGATTATCACACTAGCTACTGGATTGGCATATATATGATACAATCGATTGGTTTTCCTAACATCTGCAAGACAATTTAGAATATCTGGGTTGATGATACTAGTCGAAGTTGTAGCTGTGATGGAGTGGTTTCAAAGCGGGGAATTTAGCAGGTTTAATAATGGAGATTTTAAAGGTGTTGGTATGGGCTGGCTCACACAGTCGAGGAAAAGGGTATATATACATCTGTTCGATTCTGTCAGTATACTCTCTGAAGATGCTGGCAGAATATGTCAAACACGTTTTATCATGCATGTGATGCTCAGATTATGGCTAATATGACTGCTGGTTGGTTTGCTATTTTGGGTTTGGATTTCTGAAGCGTCATGGCTGCCAACACGATTTGCAGCTTATGTAGATGATTGATTATCAGCTTAGTTTTCTCAGAGCAGATCTATAAACTTGATTTTGGCCATAACAGCCTTACGTATTTCGAAGGGTGAATGTATCAGTCTATTTGATTTTAGGGATGTAGTTTACCGTGAATGTACAAGTCTATTCGAAGGGTGTTTCAAAGGGTGAATATACATATTGCGTTTCAAATTGTATGATTATGATTATGTGGTTGAGTCGTTGCCAGTCGACGTTTTTCATATAGCACTACCTTTTTAACATGATTTTTCCTGTTTTCTGTGTAGTCATTCGTGTGGGTGAACCTCTACTTAAAATATCTTATGCTAATATTTACGTTTACGATTTTATGAATAATAACTTCTAGTTCTCAACCAAGAAAAAATTGAGATCAAACAAATAAACCTGATATTAGCGCATAAATGATCCAGTCCTCAGAATGTTAATAACCAAGAAAAACTGGGGTAAAAAAGGACACTCTCGGTAGTCGGTACTGCATAAACTATAATAGTCGAGAAATAGGGTAAAAAATTATGCTCGGAAATATCAAATGAGGCTACGGCGAAAGAGTCGGTAGGTTTCAAAAGGGTTGTTGCCACCTCTCTTTTGCCACGTCATCATCCGTCCTTTTTTATTAATCGGTAAACGATGCATGTTTGAGCCCTATGATTTAATTTCCCCTTGTTTTATTCTCTAGTTTTTAATTATCAACAACCCTTTGAAGATGAGCTGAAGCTGGATATACGAGTATTTGAATTAAGTTTAAATAAGAATGAGAATTTTAGTAAGAATGGAAGAATCAATCTCAATTATTTATTTTTATCAAGATAATAATACTTCCAACATTATTAAAGTTGAATATCTCACAAACAGATAGTCAAAAAAATATAAACATTTTTTCTCTTTGATTAGACATTTCATAAGGTATACTTTCGACGAACTTTTTTTTTTCCATTTTTTGGTGGGTTTCGAAAACTGGTAACACATGTGTTAGTCGCTGGTAACACATGTGTTAGTCGCTAGTAACATATGTGTTACCGATTTTCAACCAAAAAAAAATAAAAAATTTCATCGAAAGTATAATAATGAGGGATGTCGTAGAGAAAATAACGATGATTTTTATGGTGCAATTTTTATAATTTTTTAATTAGCCGTTTGTGAGATAATTAACTTTGGGGGAAAATTGAGTTCTGCAAAATGGATGGCTAGGATTCATTTCTTCATTCTCACCTAAAATTTCCATTTTCATTTTAACTCAACCTATGAGTACTTATGATCATATGACTATTTATTTATTGATTTTTTTTACTGATTGTTTGTCTGTTATAATCACCTATCCTATAATTTTTAAGTTCTTGGAACAATTAATGTGTGATAAATAAGTGTGTAGTTTTCTTTTATTATTATTACTTATTACTTATACTTATATCATAAACAATCTACAATAATAATAATAATAATAATAATAATTTATCTTAATCTATCTATAATCCATATCTATAATCCATTAATTTTTGAGTCTTGACATTATTAATAATAGTAATAAAAATTTGAATTTTATCATTAATGTGTGAAAAACGCAAGTTATGTTGTTCTTTAGCGCATCATATTTATTTAATATTGTGAGTTAGGGATGTTGATATATTGTGTTTCTCATTTTGATATTAGATTTTAAAAAATTAGGCTTTGAAAAGTTATGACTGCTTTATAATCTTTAATTTCTAATATTACATTCATCATTATAAAAAATAACAAGAAAAAAAAGTTTTATGCGTCATACACATTTTGTAATAAAGTTAAAGTTGATTTTTGTAATAAATAATAAATATTGATACTAAATTCATATGTGGACAACAAATAAAAAAACTCAAATAAGACATTTTATTAACTTTTGAAGTCTCAACGTTATTATTATTACTATGTAATACAAGGTCCTAACATAAAACAAAGTGATAATATTGATACACATAAGATTAATATAACTAAATCAGAAATGACAATCTATATACACCAGAGATGTTTCCCAATACAATGTTATTAATGATTCATACATGTCTAAATACCAAATTTAGAAAGAAATGAGGCAACACCAATAGATAAGATTTTAAAAACATCATCTTTAATCATCATCAAACAACATCAGTTTTCATACATACAATATGTGATAATTTAACTCTTTCTTTTATCCATTATTAATTTTATAAACTGTTTATTGAATTAAAAATTGACAATTTTTGTAAGTTACAAAATGTACATTATGCAGGTTAACACTCATTTGAAAATAATACCCGTATTTGATTTAAGTATTCAAAAAAAAAATATAATTAATATTTGTAATCTATAATGTAAAATTGTTTTAGCAAAACTAAAATGACACACATTAAAATTGAAATACATTATATTGTTGGCATTAGTAAGCATATAGGATTAATAATAGCGACAATTATCAAAATATGTATATGAAAATATCAAAACATAATAAAATTCGTGCATCGCACGGGTCATCCCACTAGTTATGAATAATGTTTGAGGCTATGAAGATTAATTATTTCTATGAAGATTAATTATTTCTGCAAAATATTTTCCGAGCTTATTTTAAAAAGGATATCGGATCTGGGTGAAATTCGGCCCGTATCTTGGCGGGGCAACCCGAATTTTTTCATTTGTTGTGTTTGCAGCCATGGCGGTGTTTGATCCCCTTTTCCTTTCCCATATTTTTGCAGATCTGAGCCTCTGACCCAAAATTTATGCTGTGTTTTCGAGTTTAAATATTACAGAAAAAAAAGGAATCACTCTCAGACGCAACGAAATGAGGCAAATTTTTCAGATGGGATAAATGGTTTTTAAGGATTGTTGCCCCTTTTGATTTTTCAAATCAAAGTTGGATTTTTGACTTGGTCAGACACCAATCTTTGTTTTGTTGCTGATGATTTTCTTTTGTAAATCAACAACCCTTAATTTTAGGAGTGTTCATATAATCGAATTAAACACCTTAGAGTAAATTACACCGATCGTACTTGTGGTTTTCACACAATTACACCGATAGTCCTTTATCCCTTTTACAGTTTTGTAATAGTTACTTCTCGTTTTTTTCCTTATGTTCAAGAATTTATTTTTTTATTTTTGGTTCATGATTCTGATCAACAGTTAAATCTTTTTGAAAAATGACCATATTGATCAAGATGATCTGACGAAGTCGAAATGTATTGTAATTGCTAATCGGGCACTTGTCAACTGATGTGCTGAAGGTACTTTCTAATATTGGAAATCTTATGTTCGTTAAATAAAGAGTTTTCGTCTATCTCATCTCATTAAAATAAGCTAGAATTTTATGGGCATTTTGTATATTACATCAACTGAGAAAACTAAGCGGAATATCATACTCATAGGCTGCAAATTGGGTTGTTAGTGCATATTAGAAGTAGTTTGATGACAAGTAGCTAGCATGCCCTGTTTGAAAAGTTTCTTAGCAAAGTTTAGGCAAACCATATTCTAAAAAGTTTACTACCGTATCTTGACTGGTCAATTAGTATCAGAAGAAAGCTCAACTAGAGCTACTAATGTTACGAGGAAGCCTTATCTTGAAGACGTAAACAACTTGTTGTTGAAAGGTCTATGGTCTTATATGCATGGGGAAGTCTTTTTAAGTGGTTGCAGGTGGTTTGGGTGAACTGAGATTCGATCACATAACCTGTGCACGATGGGAGTGCCTTCAACGCTGTGTAAGGCATGTAAACTGATTGGTCCGGTCTGAGTTCAACGTTGGCAAGAAATGGAGCTGTTTTTAACTTTAGATATGAATTTTGGTCCCCAAGGCTTTTGAGAACAGATTCACGGTGGTTGTAATAATTTCATGTAGTTATCTAAGCTCTTTGATCAACTTTTTAGGTTGGATTATTAATCAAGTATGGAAGAGATGGTTGATGTTATGACTTATTTTAAGTATAGTGTATTTTTAATGTAAATATTGAATGCTAAAGTATTTTATTGATTATTATACTCCATATTATTTCATTGAAAAGGCTAATGAATTTGTATTGAATTTCTCCACATTCCATTACGGCATTACCAGGATAAAATGTCCAGCGCATCAAAAAGTCCAAGACCCACATTTGACCAGATTGATTAAAGTCAATGAATCAATTAATAAATTTTGCTAAACCTTGAAATCAAGAAACGGTCATGTGATCTATCTAGATAAAGGATCAAATTCGTACATTATATAAATTATTTCACACGTACCTCATGACAAACATATGACAATAACATTATAGAACATGTGGTCATCATCTTAAAGATGAATATCAGTTGTCTCAACATGGATATAATGATAGAACCAAAAAAGGGTTACAAAATAGAATACATACTTCGAAAGTCATCATCAAGACATCAACTATTAGGAAAGGTACGTGTCCACGTTAATTAATTACTTCCTTCATTTTATAATAAGTGTTTACAATTATGTTACATAAAGTTTAGGAAAATACGTATTCAATATACTGTATAATAAAAAAATGACAATTTTACATTTATTTTAAACTCTCGTAAATCAATTTTGAGAAGAAATATATTATGATAAAATGGCAAATTAATTCATTACTTTTGTATGGAGTAGCTACGAAAGTCATCTCGAGTTTACAATATAAGAGTTATGACATTTTGTTTTTGTATTTGCATCCTATAAATAATATTATAAATTAAGAGCACAAATAACTTATGCTGTCAATAATACAAATATAAAGAATTTTCAAAGTTGCTATAGAAACGCGTCTACACTATCGAGAATTTTCCCCGCGCACCTATAAATTTTATATTATATTCATTAAATTAATTTGAATATATATCTAAATCATTATTTCAACATTAATATATTAGAATTAAAGATACACAAGTTTCCACTTTGTGTTGAGTCAATAATTACATTAATATAGTATATGTTTCAAAACAATTAATTATTAAAAATGGTATTATATGAACGACTCATTCCCCGTTCTTTTTTTCATGTATGTTTTGCAATAATCTAGTTACTTATTAGACACTCACAATAATGAAAGAATGTTACAATAGAAGGTTTGAACAAATTAAATATGAATGCTTTGGACATGGACGAAGCTAATATGTATTCATTAAAGGGGTAAAAATATATATAGCGTGGAGATTAAGAGGGGAACAAAAATATTAAAAAAGGAGGAAAATAAATTTCAACATTTGATTTCATTATAAATGAATTTTAAAAATTACAAATAATTTCAAAATTTAACATTCATCACAAATGAATGTTAAAAACATTTATTTATCAAAAAATCAATAACTAAAATTTGTTTCCCTCATTCTTCAAGATTTGGAGTTTCTCTATAAATGCTTTCCCAATATATATATGTATATATATTTTCATTTTTTGCAGTAAAAAGTTCTAATTTTATTTTTAAGAGAGTAAAAGTTACAAAATATAGTTAACGTCCTTAGGAATTTCCTTTTTATATAATTTTAAATTTTTTTTAGAAGATAGTAGCTCTCTTTACCCCATTCTACATCCATCTGTGATTTTAAACAAGGTATACGTTAGAAACATACAAGTAGCTAGCCTTGCTAACAGAAACATAAAATATGGCAAACAATTAACCAAAGAAATAACGATACGCAAGTTTAATTAGTTAGAGCTTGAAATTAACTGAACACTGAATTATTTATTCCAAGGTGGCAGGTTATTATTTATCATAATGACATTTACAGAGATGAATTATACGAAATGATCAGCTATATATATAATATATATAATCTCATTATAATTATTGATTCCAACTTATGCTTAATTAAGCTATATCTAAAAACTAATACTAATATTAATTAGTACTAATCTCATGCTGCCCTTGATATGAAAAGATTGCCAACCCTATATATAACGTGGCCGTTACTTAATTAAGTGGAAACATCAGAGTATTAATTTGTTAAGTCCTGGAAAGAATGAAATGTATAATATATAGTGTTTGGATATGTATTGTTAAGTTGTAGAATCGTGACCATATATGATATCTGATCCGATCGTTTATAATATTTGCTCACCATTTTTGTGGGGTTTAAAGTAAACCAACATCACAAGTTAAAGTAGTCCATGAAGAGGGCAACAAAAGTATATTATTAAAGAAAGCTGTCACATCTTGATATGTTGCAAAATATTTTTTTTTTCTTTTTTCTTTTTCTTAAAAAAATAATTAAAGGAAAAGCAAAGCAAAGATTTATTCACAAGCCCTATTAACTTAAAAGTGACAGCAGATAGAATTCAGCTTGATAAAACCATGAAATGTCAACTATTAAATTTTTATTATTATTTTTTTTTCAGATAATATTTGCTTTGTCCAGTAAGTTGGTAGCTATTCAAAGAAAGTTGAGTCAAATGTAAATGGTGAAAAAGTTGAAACATTGATTAACTTCAATTCTTCAAAAGATCTGAAAAAACAATACGTACTCATAAACTAATGACCTTGCGTTAAACCAATCATTAAACTAATTAATTAATGTTGAACAGTCGATATCTAAGAATGTGTACACAAAATAATAATATCATTAATTTCATTTTAGTAAATGTGACTTAGGGTAAAGCTAGTTTTTATACTTCCTATTTTATAAGACCTTAAATTTTTTGATGACCTGTGTTAAATACAGGATGACAACAACAAACTTCAACATTTTTTAGCTTGTTAAAGCGTCAATGTATATAAAACATGCAAACTTTATGCGAAAAGCAACGTTATAAAATCTATTTTAAGTCGTAATATATTATAAACATTTTATGTGAAAATATAACTAGACACATTTTTTCCACTTAATTCTAAGTGATATCTATAACAATGTTTCGACGTTATATTTTTTAAGTCTTTAATTTTAAATTGTATATTGAGTTTAATCTAATATATAGTCATTAAATTTTACTATAAATTTGGCATAAATTATAACATATACAATATTCCCGAAGAGGAAAGTACAAAATCTATGATATTACTATAATTGAAATTAGTAAATTGTTTATACGTTATATGGATATGGTACGTACATCAAAATATTGTTGTATTTACTACTCTCAGCTAAAAGTTTCGATAAAATATTTATGTAAATTAAGAAAAATATAATTTAATTTAGATCTCTATTTTATAATTAATCGATAATTAGATATCATTTCAAAACTTTATATTAAATAAATAAAATATTGAATAGGATATTTTTTTGAAAATAACACTCAGTTTAGTGATTTTTTTTAATTAACTTAAAATCTATTTGAATAATAATAAATTATTAAAATTGACTCATACTATATCACAATGGAATGGATGATTTAAAAAAAAATAGAATCTCCTTACTAGAGTAGACAAATTTGATCAAATTTGCATAAAAAAGCAGTAGAAATAATAATTATATTAAATTGATAAGGTTTTATACTAAAATTTTACTTTAAATTTAGTAAGAGCTTGAACCGTTACTTTGTACGATTACTAAAAATCATAAAAAGTATGCCAGTTATAAACGTGTCAATCTAGCCTAAAAGATCAACGCCATTCAATATATTTTAATCGCGATCCTTAATTCGCTATTATATTCTCATAAAGAAAATTTAGCTATAAACATTTATAATTTGATTTTCTTTTTCTATGTTGTACTTATTAGCGGATATATTTGTCTATTATTTACAGAAATGGTCCCGGCCCAATAAATAATGGGCTAATATATCTACTAATATCATTCACTAACATTGCAAACTTTGAAGTTAGAAGGTGATCAAAATAAAAACATTAAGAAGTTATTTAAATTTATATAGTAAGCTATGGATGATATATTCATTAAAAAAGCTTATTTATTAGATATATTTGTTTACAATTACGACGTTAGGAAGTTATTATTGAATTGATAATTAAACCATGAAATGTCAGCTATAACATTTTTCTTTTTAGACAATTGTCAATGGTCAAAGTTGTATAGATATGAGATACTTGTAACATCATCTCACTCATTTGATTGATCAATTCTTTATTTCTTTTCAAATAACAAGTTTTCCCTGGTAGATAGAACTAAAAAATAGTTATATATCTATCATATATTTTAAATAAATTAACTTTAACAAGTCTTTTATTTTTAATTATTTAATTAAGTAAAAAATGTTTTGACTATTTGACAAAGCTTCATTAGTATAGTATATTACCATTACAGTTACAGACTTACACCATCCAAATGTCTATCTATTTTTATTTCTTTTTCATATTTTCACCTAATTTTTTTAATAAATCTATTAAAATTGTGCTGACTTGGCACATGCACCTGATCTGGTGGGGTATGGCCCATCACAAGTTTTTATGCGTTCAATTAACTTTGTTTGTAAAAATCTTTGTGTTTAATTGCACAAATTTGATACATTATTAAAAAGTTTAGTGAATTTATATCATCTCTTTTTTTACTACATAAATTTAATATAATACTATCTTAATCTTAAGATGCTTTTAATTGCACACGTTTAATCATTTTATTGCAAGTGTTTTAATTAAAAAATATTATTTTTTTCATTTTTAAACCTAATTAAAGAATAATGACATGTAACAATAGTTATTAGTAATGGAACTATATCACAACTACGTACACCAATTTCCTATCATATACATCATTTTTGGTTTTTGACTTTAGGTATATCATTTTGTGTCTATATATATGCATGCATAATTTCATATCATGCATTGCATTTTCATAAATCAGAACAAAAATGTCTCTTTTTGCCCTAATATTTTTCATCCTCTTTAGCCATTCATTAGCAACTTCAAATAATGCTCAAGAAAATTTCATCCAATGCCTAATCAATTCAACACAACTTACAACTCCGATCACCGGAGAAATCTACACTCCGGCCAACTCTTCCTTCCCCACCGTCCTACAAACTTACATTCGTAACCTTCGTTTCAACGAATCCACAACTCCAAAACCAGCCATTATCGTCACCGCTTTAGACCTTTCACATATTCAAGCCTCCATTTTATGTGCCAAAAAACACAACTTATTACTGAAAACACGAAGTGGTGGTCACGACTACGAGGGTCTATCCTATGTCTCGTACGCTAAAGAGCCTTTTGTTATCCTCGATTTGTTTAATATTCGAGCGATTAATGTATCGATTGAAGACGAAACTGCATGGGTTCAAGCTGGTGCAACTTTAGGCGAACTCTATTATAGAATAGCCGAAAAAAGTAGCACTCACGGCTTCCCTGCTGGAGTTTGTCCTACAGTAGGTATTGGTGGACATTTTAGTGGTGGGGGGTACGGTAACATGATGAGGAAATACGGTCTTTCTGTCGATAATATCATCGATGCTGAGATTATCGACGTTAATGGTAAACTTCTTAACCGAAAATCGATGGGTGAAGATCTGTTTTGGGCTATTACTGGTGGTGGAGGTGTAAGTTTCGGGGTAGTTATTTCATACAAAGTAAACATAGTTCGTGTTCCGGAAATTGTTACTGTTTTTCAACCGAGAAGGATTTCGGAGCAAAATGTTACGAATGTTGCTCATCGGTGGTTACAAGTTGCGAATAAGTTAGATGATAATCTTTTTATTCGTATGGTTCTCGATGTTGTGAACAACACGAATGGTGAGAAGACGATTCGTGGTTCGTTTCCAAGTTTGTTTCTTGGAAACACTACAACTTTACTAAATGTAATGAACGAAAGTTTTCCAGAATTAGGGTTACAAAGATCAGATTGTCAAGAAATGAATTGGACTCAATCGGTTTTATGGTACTATAGTTTCCCTCTAAATTCACCTGACTCGACTCTTCTGAGTCGAATCCCACGATCTCTTACTCATCTCAAGAGAAAATCGGATTACGTAAAGAAGCCTATTTCGAAGAAGGGATTAGGGTTTATTTTCAAGAAAATGATCGAGTTAGAACGTCCAGTTTTAACTTTTAATCCTTACGGTGGACGAATGGCTGAGATATCCGAGTTTGCTAAACCATTCCCACATCGAGCTGGGAACATTGCAAAGATTCAATACGCGGCGGATTGGAATGAAAATGGTGTCAATATCGCAAACTATTACGTAAACCTAACTAGGGTTTTGCATGATTACATGACACCATTTGTGTCAAAGTCTCCTAGAGAAGCTTTCTTGAATTACAGGGATTTGGATATTGGTGTTAATGATAATGGTAAGAACAGTTTTATTGAAGGGACTGTTTATGGGGTCAAATATTTCAAAAAGACTAATTTTCAAAGATTGGTAAAAGTGAAAACGATGGTGGATCCGGATAACTTTTTTAGAAATGAACAAAGTATCCCTACTTTGACATCTTCTAGAAAGTAAACTATGTCAATGTTTGACTTATTGGCTTTTAAAATAGCGTGTAAAGCTTCATTTAATCATTTTATGTTATTTAATTATAAGACTTTGAATTGATGGTGTTTAATTACCTATTTCTTTTAGAAATGAGCGAAGTATCTCAACTTTGACATCTTCAAGAAAGTACTTAAACTACGTAATTCTTTGACTTATTGGCTTGTAAAAAGAGTTTGTATCGTAATCCATTCGTGTTACTAATAAATAAGACTTTGAAGTTATTTAGTTTCCTTGTCTTTTTTAATATATCATGCATGTAACTTTATGTAGCTGGTCGACTTTAATTACAAGATTAAATAATTAATATAATTGGTCACACTTTCCTATATATATAATTAATAAAAAATTATTAATAATAATAATTAATCTTTGTAACATTATATTACAAGCTTTTGTGTTTTGGGCCCATTATGAAATTTTGGCCTGGTCCAACTTAAATAGAACTTGGTGTAATCAAGGCCTATAAATTATTAGGTCTGACCATCATCATCAAGTCGTAGATATAAAAACTGTAAGCAGATGCAAAAACGGCAGAAAATTCATTAGTTTAAGTATGAGGCTAGAAGGATGAAATTATGAGATATCTGATTTCGTTTGTTCTGCCGATGATCTTAAATTTCATACTGTGTAAGTGTTTTACGGAGGCTGTGACGATTGATTTCATGTTTAAGTATCAGACACGGCGGTGACAGTGGTCGTAGGGTGGCGAAAGTAATTTCGCAGCCATGGCTAACGTCACTCTCGATTTATATCTGAATAAAGGCGAATCTGAGCCTTCTTCATTGTTACTTGTTTATTATGACGTCCTTTTTTTAGTAATCAAAATCATATGTACTTGTTAATATAAACTGGAATTTGAAATTAGGATTTATGATTTGAATAAATAGAAGATGTTTTTCCTGTTCAAATTATTCGGAATCAGAATCGGAGACAGCTAGTATTTTAACTCCGTTTTAACTTGAGGTATCTCACGGCTGTTTCCCACCTTTGCCTGATCACCCGTGCAACTAGGTGAGGTTTGAATATGAGAATATCAACAATTAAGCAGGTGGCGAAATTGGGTATTGTTGGTGTCGGTATATATGATTTGAATAAAACAGAACTGGAAAGTGAAGTTTGGAGCAAATGTAATTAAAGGAAACTTTGAAGTTTAAAAACATCTCTGAATTTTTCTATTGACAAAAGCTATAAAGATCACTAGTTACTGGTATATTAGAAATAAAAGAAAATGTCTAATCTATCTCCAATGAAAGAAAATTGTGATCTGAAACCACTGCCTAATTTGCCACAACTAGTGGAAAGGTGGTACCTTGTTATAATTCTGTAAATGAAAATACGAAATGGTAAAGCTTGGTGCATTCTACACCTTTTACTGCATATAATGCAAGTTAAGTGCATAAAGTAACATGTATGACATCCCACTCCTAGCAAATGCGAAAAATATTACAAACACCATAAATGAGTATTATGTTACATGAGAGCAGTAGGCATAAGACTGAATATTGCCTTTACATCAGGGCGACATGTAGTATATCTTCAAACAGTCAACACATGAAAGCGAAAACTCGTACATAAAACCATATATGGAAGGTGGAAAATGTTCTCATAATATGGTGCAACATTGATTTGTCTTCTTTGCCTGCTTGTAGAACATCTGTTTTGACAATCAACCAGATAATTCTCGTTATTATTTTGAGTCATAATAAAATAATAATAATCATACGTAATAAATAAATAAAAGAAGAATCAGTTGAAAACATGTCTAAACACTCCCATATTTGATAGTTCGAATTCACTGCTTTGGTTCTAGATAGTGTTATAAACCAATGGTAATCTAGAATTTAATCATTTTGATTTTTTGTTAAGTCTTCAGAATCTTTATGCAACAGTAATATTGTAGAGCTATCACATATATTATGTAATTTTCACGTCGTGTGTATAAAAAAGATCCAACCCACAGTTGATTAATGCTCTCTGTCTTCTGGTCCCTTTAATCCTCATGAAAATGTGGCAAAAGGAAGGGACCGTGGAGTTGGGATGTATAAAAATTTATATCGTATTCCCATCCAGTATTTGTTGTAATTGTTTGGGTGGTTGGACGATACTAAAAGGGGAGGATGTTTGGTAGAAATGGTTTATCTTGTTAAGAAGTGCCTTCTCTGTACTGAACAAGTTAAGCCAACCATACTCCCATCTTTTTTACCCTGTCTTAAAATCAAATGGTATATGAGAAGATAATTGTGTCTGTGATTCTGATATATGTCAATCTAATGTAACCAGGACTAATTGACTAGTTACTATAGTCACGGCTCACGACTTGAGAGGACACCTTGAGCATCTTCACTAGTTTAGACATTCTTACATTTTCCACACTTACTATCATGTAAAAGTTTCTAAGACCCATATTTCTCCATGAAATGGAACCATCTTACTCCTGTCAATTTCTCCAACCACCTCTGTTGCTATCATTTGTATAAAGTATAAACACTTCAATCTAGTCCAACATCCTAATGGCTTCCCCTTCGATATGTGAAGTTTGCTTTAATCATTTGATCAGTTAACATACATTTATTACTTTGATACCCCTTGTAACATCATGCCTAACGTGAACATTTTAGGATTTCCTCTTGATTATTATTACACTATTAAAAACCATAGGAAGTCTTTTAAAACCTCTATTATCTCTTACTAACATAACCATTAACATTGCCCAATATAAAGACCTTTTAGCTACCTGGCATACACAACTACTTCTAAGGCTGAACAGTCCTTTTTATAAATTCACTTACAAGAGAGGCATATTTAACAATGACACTAAAACCACATGCACATCACTGGTTCTGCTAAACACAATTCCATATATCTATCCCATGTCCAATTCTACTACATAATGTTTCAAGCTCTCATCAACAATCATATTTTTCCCATTTTAAGTCATACCTTTTACTGAATGCCTTAGTTTTCAACTAGTGTTCTCCATTGCTTTTCCCATGTAGTGTTGTATATAAAGGGCTATATAAACCACACTTTGGTATCTACTATCTAGAGACATGTCACTGAGGGATGTCATCCCAAGATCACAGCAGCAAAATTCTACAAAAATTTTATTGAATTTTGTGGAAGTACAAACTTTGTGGTGGTGGTGCCCTTTTTGAGGTACAAATGCAAGCCTAAATATGAAAAACAACTGCATGAAAATCTCCATTACTTATCTTACATGCATTTTGCTTAAAAGGAGTACTAGCAAGTTGTCAGGAATACTGTCCCCAAATCACTCAACTTAGAACCATAGTGGTAAAAGTGCAAGTTATTCAATAGCTACAGTAAGCAGAATATATTATATCCCTAAGAAAACTAACAATGTATCATATAAAACTCAACAAGGATTGAATAACATGACGAATTTTTATTGGTTAGAACATGTACCTGCGAAGCTGCACTGAGATCTGAACTCTTCTCAACTAAACTGTCTAGCTTTTCCCCTCTTTCAAGAACACTATCGATGGTTTTATGCTGTGACAAATAGAATGACGTGGAAAAATAAATAACATTAGGTCACATGTAAAAGTAGTTTCTCAATCATGTATAAGATCTATGAATTTACTAATATTGAGGATTAGAGGAGGCAAAATGGATGGATCAGGAAAACAAGGATTAGAGGTGGGGAAAAAAGATTACAACCCCATATCACATTCTTAGTTTTTGTAGCTATATGGGGAAAACGGTTGTACTCTTTTGCTTAGATGCTATCTACAGTAACTTTATGTAAAGTTAAAAAGCAGAGGCAGAGTTGGATGCATGGAATATGGAAGATGAGGTAGACATAACATACGACAAAGACACTGAAAATGAGTGCTTACAAGGATAATTTTGGTTTCATCTAATTCTCTCTGAATTTTCAGCAGCTTATCTGCCTCCCCAGGATCCTGAAAAATTGGAAAACCAGTAATGATGAAAAGCAAAGAACTTAAGACTAGAAAGCAAAGTATATAATATGTGTAGCACATTGATCAACAAGAGAACTCAATATGTACCTGAAACTTGGTTAAAGCGTCATTAAGATAAGGCCATGGTTGAGTACTATCTGCTTGTATGGTTCTCCATGAATCACCAAAACACTTCTGATACTCATCTATCACCTAATCAACATTCTCATTTGCATTAGTTCATAAAAATTGTAAGATCATCCCAAGTCTGGACTCTAATAAAAAATCAACAAATAATTATACTTTCATGGATTCAGCAGAATTGCAGACACTGAGATCTTTTCCAATACATGAATAAAGATGAAAGTAATACAAACATACCTTATTCAGTACAGAGAATGCACTTCTAACAGGATAGTGATCATCCATGAATCCCACCACACATAGACCATTTCTGTTATATGAATGTACCTTGTACTCTATCACAAAATAATAATATATAATTAGATGAAAGAAAACAAAACTTGTCAAAACACAACCAACTCATCATTTCAATTCAAAACTCTGTTCCTAACCTACTCAAATACCTCTACAAAAAAACAGAAACAGAAGTCTTCCAAATATTTCCTAATGTGATTTGAACAAATCTAGTTAGACTGAATTTAGCGATCATAAAGAATTCAATTGCAAATCATTTTTTTTCTTCTTTTAAATACATTGAACCTAATAACAACTCAAACACAATCTTCCATGATGTAATACAACACATACTCAGTAATCAGAATTGTTACAGGACATAAACCTTAATCCAATACTAAAATCAAAACCAGCAATATCTTATAAACATATTTTTCAATCAATCATGAAAAGCATTTGGCAACACAACCATATGCACACATAAAGCCCACAAATTCGTAATAGTTCAAGATTTTGCATCTCAAGTATACTTCAAAAAATCGATGCGCCTACACAAAATTTATAAAATCACAGTTTTTGATTTGTGCGTTTGATTAAGTGCCTTATGTGCATCTATGATTTTATCTAATTCAACAAATTTGCGTCGATATTCATCTTCTTTCTAAGCATATACGTTATGTGTGCAGATGATATCCTTGATGTGAGATATATATGTAAAAATAAAATAAAATTAAAAAGACCTTCGTGCTGTACGGAATGACGTTGATCAGGCGGTGTACGTTTAGCGACGGTCCGGCCTACGAAAACGATGAACTGACGAACGGTGACTCTTTGAAAATAACCGAAATGATTGACATCGGTTGCGTTTGCCAGGATGACAGGATCCGATCCATCGGATCTGGAATCACACTTCAATACTAGTAAAGCTGTGATCTTCATTATAATAAATCAAGATTTCAAGAACAGAATAATTAGCGATGATTTCTTGGGTGATCTGTGAAGGATTATAATTAGTAACAGAGATTGTAGATCGATATATAAATGGATTTGTGAATTGCGTTATTATCACGGTCGAATAATTTCTTTAGATTGTTGTTGCTTTTTCCTTCACCTTTTTCTTTTTCGTGAAGGAAAAAGGGGGTTTGGATCGAATTTAAAATCTACCCAACTTTTTGCTTCATATATTCCGGTATGTTAATATAAATCTTAACTATGAATCTTAAACGTAATGGAGTTATAATGATTTTTTACTTTTAAGGGTTTTTATTGAGAAAAAATAGTTGATGACACCTTATAACGTTTTCTATATATCGAGGCATGACCGCTCAATTATCAGGTGATGATACTTGATAGGGGGTGTTTGACTTAGCTAAGGAATTACTCCGCATTTAGTTTATTTATGTTTTCTCTTTTAGTTTATTTCTGTTTTCCTTTTTCTTGTTTATTTATATTTATTTATTTTGACAAAAGCAAATATATGTTGCATAAAACTTGAAGATGACATAGAGATATTACACCCAACTAAAAATCTTGACTAAAATTAATAAACAATGTTATACATAATTTGTCCACACTTCTGAAAACTAATATAAAAGAAAAGTAGCAGCTATATACCATAAAATCAATCAAACTCATATTATCAAGTGTCACTTCGTGATGATGATCGCGTAAAGTGTATGAAATTTATTCGAGCTAAGTCGAGTTGCAGGTTTTTCAACCTAAATAAATCTAGCTAACACTGTTGTCCAATATAAAGAAACCCAAATTTCTATCATAGCAAGATTGGAATTATCTTTTCCATCATTTTCGATACCTTGATAGCTATAGCCGTAAATCCCTATGGTTCCCAAGTTGTTTGTCATAATTTATCATTTATACCATGAAATCCTCAAAAGAGTATTATTTGAGTTTTCTTTGGCTATATATTAGGATCGTTTTAGAATTGATTTGATTAGAAAAGAATGGTAATGTGGTTCTGTTGGCCCATTACACTTTTTCCGCTACGTTATTGGTGTCCTTCAATTGCCTCTCTTGATTTGCTTGTGATATTCTTAAACCTTGTAAAAGATGGATGAAGTTATTGTTGTCCTTCAAGCTGGTCATCAAAGCTAGTAACATTTTGGCAGTTACCTTGTGTGTCTTTGTGCATATGTAGGAACGTATTTTTGACTCTTCAACACAATGTACTTGTAGACTTTCGTCTTTTGAAAGAAACGTACTTACCTTTTTAGATTTCATATTTTCAACATTAGTCAAAGACAACATTTCCAAGGGTCTTTGAAGAGCCTCCTTCTCTTAATCGACATTGCATTTAGCTAATACAATAAATTAATTGTGATTGTCAAATACTTTTAGACTTCTAGGTTTATCAATGATGAAAAGTCCGTTTTTGTGAAGCCGACTCCTTCAACCTTATAACGTTTTTAACACTAATAAGCTAATGAGTTAAAAACTTTAAGTCTGCTTTCATAAACTAAGCCAAACACCCCCTAAATACATCATTAGGTCATGCATGAATGAATTATGCTATATGCTTAATATATTTTGATGTATGAATCAATATATATGATATATGATGTATCTATCACCCACAACTTTTTAATACAACTTTTGTATAGTAAAACTTCGTGCAACATTTAAAATAATTTTAGTACAACCTAATACAATACATGCTACCATCATATTGCCCTATATACCTTTTTTCCTTACTTTGTAGAAGCACTTTTCTTTTAAATGTCATTGTATTGGAAATGTTTTTTTTTTTTATAATAGTAACTCATAAAATAGGTACTCTTATTCATATTATTTAAAATGTTCTACCTAAATGCTATGTTGATAATCCAGTGTAAGTCAATGGTGGGCACCCAATCGAAGGTCAGCCATCTTCTTGGGTCAATTGTTTGCAAATTTTTGTCGATGGTAACATGTAATTTATGGCCAGCATGGCTTCAAGTCATTTATCTATTTCATTTACTTGTTACTCTCACTTTCATTTCATCATATGAAAAACTAAAAGTTAAACTGTTAATTCAGTATCACGTTAAAACTCTTTTAAAAAAACTAAATACTATTAACAAATGACTGAAAAATTGAACTTTTTTAAACTTTACTATTTATTTAATTTTTCTTTTTTCAATTAATATGATTACAATTATAATTTAAAAAAAATTAATATAAATAAAACACATTCATTAAAAATAAAATTTTATATTAATTAATTAAAAAAAGATAACATTACATTTCAAAATAAAAATAACATTATATTGACTAAAAAATAAAAATAACATTATGTTAATTATTTCGAACACATAAATTTGACATGAGGTTCCAAATGTGTTCAGTAAGAGCTATTCAAAGTTGATGATGCATCATCGAATCTCGTAATTCCTTGTCCATATGAAGTTGCATTTCAACCATATCCAACCACAATCTCCGCGGAAGATTGTTCTAATATGGGAGGTAGTCTTCCTCAAGTTGACATATTGTGCGTCCCTTGTTTTTGGTTATCATGTTGTGTAAAATCACACAAGTGTACATGATTATTCGTATCTTGTTTGTGTTATATGGTCTTGCTAGGTTTTTAATGATTGCCCAACGACTTTGAAGCACACTAAATACTCGTTCAACATCCTTTCATTCAAATTCTTGGAATCTTTTGAATTTCATAGTCTTTTCCTCAATTGGACACTTAAACGACTTCAAAAGACTCACTCATTCCGGATAAATTCCGTCAACGAAGTAATATCCCTTCTTGAATTGAAACAAGCAACTAATCATATTAAAACAAACAATCAATGACTTGATATCTTCAATATCGGATTCTTCACTCGAATTTTCGTCGTAATTTTTCGTATAGATCCATTACAAGACGATGTTGTGTTTGAATTATAGAGATAATATATGAAAGAAAGCATAAAATATGGTGAGAATTGTGTGTGGATTTGAGTTATATGACCGTTTAAAATACCAAAATTATTTAATATTTGTAAGTTACCGTTCGAAACTTTTTATTTCGAAAAAGCTTTTTCTTTTGTTTTGACCATTGGATCCAAAAAGAGCTCAAACTATCCATCTTCTTCCGTCTCCATACCGACTATCTACCCAAAGACGCTCCAAACAATATAATTGTGACAACAACACCTTTATAATACGCTTGAAAGACGTCATCTAAAAGCAGTGTAACAAATAATAACCCATCTACAAATCGTAGGACCATCATCGGCTGTCGTCCAATGGTCAAAAAGCATTCAACAATTTCATTTATTTGATGGACCAAAAAGAATATCGTAGACTTTCCTTTTTAAAACTATAATTAAAAAGATTACACATCATAACTTTTATTGCAACGAAAGAAAAAAAAAAATACCATAGTCCATAAGTCCATAAGTCGGTTCTAAGAATAAAGTGGCACCATTGGGCTTAAAGCGCAGCCCAGCCCATGTAAATGCAAGCTAACCCTAGCAACATAATAACCCCATAGCAAAACCGTTTGTCCCCGTTTGCCGTCTGAGCACCAGAGAAACTTGACTTCCGCCATGGTAATATACTATTCTATTTCATATCATTTTCGTATTATACATATGTATGCATGTATGGTTATAATACATGAACACTGTAATTTGTTGTTGCTTTGAATGAGGAGTCGGGGTTTAAGATTTGATTTTTGGTATCAGAACACGATCTTCACTCCTGATATAGCTTTATAAATTGATTATATTATCGTTTTTGCTAAAAATGGTATACTATACGTTAATTGGAATGTGTTTTCTTAGCCCTGATTAAGTTTTTAATATATAATTTGCCCAAAGCTCTAGAAAAAAAATTTGAGCTTGTTTTTTAGCTCTGGTTATCATTTTCTGAAACTGATTATGTGTTATGGAATGCTTAGAATTGTTGAATCTGTTGTACTAAAAAGGATTTTAGTAGATAGTGTTTGGATAACATAGTAAGCTGTTCAAGTGTTTTCGAAACTCTTACAATCTTATGAATTTACTAGCAAAATGACCCAAAGAAATTTTGATCTTCGCTTTAAATCGCAATGCTAAACAATCTTTATATGTAAAGCATTGATGTAATGCTGCTGATTTTTCTTCAAACTTAAATGTGTTTCTTGTATGCAGCCGTCACACAAGAGTTTCATGATCAAGAAGAAGCTTGGCAAGAAGATGAGGCAAAACAGGCCCATTCCTAACTGGATTCGTATGAGGACTGATAACACTATCAGGTAAAGCCTAGTTAAACTATAGTTCCGAGAATGTGCATATGTATTTAATTTTTTCCCAATTGTTCTGATGTGTTTATAATTTGATTTAGGTACAATGCTAAGCGCAGGCATTGGCGCAGAACCAAGCTTGGATTTTGAGGTGTTGATTTTGCTATTCGTTGAACTAGAGACTCGATGGACTTCAGGGTTTATGTTCCTAGTTTCAAATTTAGCTTACAAATTATGAGCACTTATGGTTTTATTTTACCAGGGGATTTTGATCATACCCAAGTTTATGGGCAAATTATTTTGTAATTTCCTTTTGTTATATGCCACCTTCTATGTTCGAATCGGTTTGTTTCTGCAAGTTTTGGTTACAATTGCTTTCTCAACTTGAATGTTCTGTGTGAACAACTTCATGCATTTTTAACGATATTGCAGTTAACCTTAATAAATTTGACAATGTGTAGTTAAATGTGTTTTTCTCTTTCTGGCCAACGATACTTCTTGTAGTTACCAGCATTACATGATTACACCATTGAAGATCTATGTTAGTACATCATTGCCTGCGTAGCTACTTGGATGCATTTTCTTTTGTCATCTGTTTTTTTGTCTTGATAGACTTGTGCGAGCTTTTGATTTTGTCAATACTAAGGTTAAATTTGCTCATTTACTGCTGAAATCGCTTTATTGGTTATGGAGTCGTGTCTAAACATCTTTGCAGTGTTTCTCCCTTATCTCGTTGTCTAAGCTACATGTCTTTAGAGTTGAGCGGTCTATGGAGTCGTTTCAAATGGTGTTTTTGTTAGTAACTTCCCTTGAAGTAAGTTTCGACTTCAGATTCAAATTTGGGTATTCAAGATTTTCTGGACAAGGTTCCTCTAACTCTCTCTACATCCTTGTTCTCCTTCTCAGGTCTTAGTTGGGTTTTGTTCTTTTGTTGCAAGTTTCAAGATTTTTAATGAACTTTAAACGCATATATAGTAAAACGTTCAACTCACCATAAGAATGAAAAGATATACAAGCTGTACTTTCATGTTTTACAACATCAATAGGAGCTTAAATTGCCACATAACATTCTAATACAATAGAAGAAGCCATTTTACAAACCATATATCAACATTTAATAAGCTAAACTACTTAAGCCAATACTAACAAAAAAGCACATTCATTTCTTCTGCGACTTCAACCCCAAAAGAATCTTTAGAACATCTTCCGTTGTAGGTCTATCTGACTGCTTGCTTGTCGTGCAACGAATAATGAGTTCAAGAACCACTTTTATCTCTTCTTGAACAGACTTTGAAGATGAAGAAGAAACAGCCACTTCATTTTCATTATATATCTCCTTCAATAAAACGTCTTTTGGCGTCTTGTGTACACTAGTTCCACCATTTTTCCGCTTTCCATTTGTTAAAATCTCCAAAACAATCTCCCCAAAGTCACATATATCGTCCTTCAGCTCATGTTCCATGAGACCCTTGTATTCACCTGTCATAAATATACATAGCTTTTACAGTCTGTGGAGTGAATGACTTCTTTTACAGAACAGCAACTAGAGGTGGTAATATTGATCCATATACTTTTGAATAAATGGGTTGATTCAGCTTATGTTTTATCTCTAATGGGTCAACTAAGAGAAACATAGATGATAAGAAAGTAGATCAAATGGATCAAAAGTCGCCCAAATTGTATTTCTAATACATAAAGCCTCCTATATTATTCGACTTTAATTTTCTATAGAAATTAGATACATTACAATCGTACTTGACGCACTAATTATGTTTATAAAAATTAAAATTGTAGAACAAAATTTGTCTCAGGTCAACCCAACCCGACCAGTTTTGACCTGGTACCCAAACCCCGCGACCAGTTTACTTAGCCACCTTGACTAGAAACTAAATTATGTTACTTTGGTACTTCTAAAGAAGCAAATCATTAAAAATAACGCTTTTTAGGTAACAACTGAAAATGTACCTTTTTCCATTGCAGATATTGTTTTGAATGCGAATTCGGCCAAATGGGGCTCCATATTTTCATCAAAAACTATGTTACTTGCCTTCAAATTCCCATAGGGAATAGCAGGATGACAATCATGATGAAGAAAATACAACCCACGTGCGATATTAATAATGAGCTTATGTTTTGAACCCCAATCTCTCTTAATTCCAATCTTTTCATCAAGATTCCCGTTAGGCAAGTATTCGTACAACAAATAACCAATATTCTCACTATAGCAAAAACCCAGCAACCGAATCAAATTCCTGTGTCTTGCATTACCTATTTGGCTTATAAAATCCATCAGGAGATTTGAACTTTTTGTTCCCCATTCGATCTTTCTCACAATCACTGTCATCCCAGTAAGCAAAACTGCTTTATAAACTGAATTCGATGAATATGGTGTTTCCACAGCTTCAATGGAATCAAAACTCTTTAAAACATCAGCAGCTGTGAGTTCAGGTAACCCACCAAACGACACCATTTTCCAATGACGAATCACATTTTGTCTCCGATAGTAGAAGACTCCAAAAAGGAAGCCCGAGAGTACTACCACCACAGCACACAGTACAAGTACCCAAGCAACCTTATGATTCTTTCTGTTCCCCAATTCCATTTCCTCGGATATTCCATTCCCATGATGACATGGTTTCACAAGGGGTGCACCACAAAGGTTCGGGTTTCCAAGAAACGAACTACTATCCATTGATTTAAAACTATTCTCTGTAGGAATTGAACCCGAAAGATCATTATAAGACAAGTTAAGAAATCTTAACTTCATCGAGCTTCCCAACTTCAATGGAATTTCACCAGAAAAGTTATTTTCAGCTAAATCTAACATTTCAAGATTCTCACAAATTGACACACTTTCAGGAATAGTTCCCGATAAGTGATTCCCGTTCAATTCGACAAGTGATAACGACTTACAGAACTGAAATCCAGGAAAGGTACCCGAAATATTACAAAACTTGGCTGAAAAGTTCTGTAGAACGGGTAAAGACCATGTTTTTTCGGGGAGTATCCCTCCAAGATTAGGATTACTAGACACGTTAAAATGCTCAAGATTTGAAGCATGAAATATATCAGAAGGAATCCCATCTGAAAACAAGTTATCTTCGAGTCGAACACGAACAAGAGAAGAACAATTGGAGATAGAAGAAAGTCCACCCGAAAAATAATTTGAAAAGAGCATTAGTCTAGTCAATTCCCCTCCTGAACAAATATCAGGTGGAATGATACCCACAATATCATTCGTTGAAACATCAACCCATTTGAGTTTAGAGTGTTTGCCTAATTCTAATGGAAGTGTACCACTAAAGAAATTATCCCAAATCAGAAGTGATTCAAGATTGGGAAGCTTAGCTAACCCTTCGGGAACAGAACCATTCATATCATTATACATAACACTCAACAACTTCAAATTTTCCAAATTTGAAAAACTTTCTGGAATAGGACCAGAAAGTAAATTATCAGAAAGATCTAAGCTTGAAAGACTCAACATCTTACTAATTTCCACTGGAATCATCCCAGAAAGACGATTTTTAAACAGAAATAGCGAGTCAAGTTTAGTTAAATTACCTAACTCCTTCGGAATTGAACCCGAAAGATTAGCATCAGCTATATCAAGATACTGAAGCTGACTCATGTTACCAAATTGCAACGGAATACTACTTTGGTACAAATTATAACCAATTTCCATATGAGCAATATTTTCAAGCATCCCAAATTCAACTGGTAAATTCCCACTTAAAAAATTACCAGCCAAGTGTAAAATCTCAAGGCTTTTACACGATCCATACTCACCAGGAATGTTACCACTAAAATAGCTTCCAGCAAAGTTTAGTACTTTCAATTTGGGAATTTTACAAACATCAAGTGGGAGTGACCCTGAAAAGCTGTTACTAAAAGCATCAAAAACAACTAAATTTTCAAGACTTGAAATCCCAACTGGGAAAACACCAGAAAAATTGTTTCTACTGATATCTAAAGTGTTTAAACTAGTGAGATTAAAAATCCCAATTGGGAATTCACCAGAAAATGAGTTATAACTAATGTTGAAATCGATTAAATCAGTAAATTGATTAAATTGATTCCCAGATAAAACCCCACCAAGATTCTTGAAAGAAAGGTCTAAAGATATGATTTTTGTGAAATTTTGATTGCATTTTACACCTGTCCATGAACAAGATATGATTCTTTGAGATGGGATTTGTTCTTTAGGGATAACCCAATCATTTAAGACATTTGATGGTACAATAAATTCTGATTTCAAGCTTATTAATGCTTCTGAGAAAGAATCAGCAGCAGAAACAAAAGAAACTGAAAAGATGAATATAGATACAAAGAAGACGTAACAATGAAGGATCTCCATGTTTGAATTCAAGAATTGAAGTGGGTTTTTCTGTCGTTGATGAAGAAAGTTAGGTCAATTTATGCTAGTATTATTAATTGTGATTTTATTAATGCATTGGGACTGCAAAAAAAGTTGAGGAGAAAAAGGAGGGAATGACATAATATTGTGTATAGTAGACTATTGTATGTATGCTATTGGGGTTTTGAATTGCTTTTGGAAGCATATGGGGCCTGAATAATTAATTGTGAAGTACTATCTACCCTTACTAAAATGATTACTGCTTCATATATAAAAATGTTAAATTAATTGCTTCCTCCATTCATTTATAGAAGGTGAAAGAAAGAAACGTACAAACAAAGTTTATTGCGACAAATCAAGTTTAAAGATAGTATGCTTATCGTTGTATATTTTAAATTCACCTTTTTATTAAGAAAATAACAACATATTTTGGTTATTTTAGAATGGAAGAAATTAGAAGTTACTCGCTATTTTTTAATATAAAATACTGCCAAGTTCCTAGGATATGGATACAATAAAAATATGGATATTGAAGTTACTACTATTGCTCTAGTCAATTTCATAGATACATGTATATATGTATGTGAGCTTATTTGGTACCTGTTTTATGCACGAGCATTTTTGTCTATATTGTCTTTGACAATTTGAGAATCTTTTTTTCACTGAAAATATAACAAGTGTTTTGAATTAAATCAAGATATGGACAAGAAAGGGTTCAAAGTTGTATCGATTAAACTTAAAAGTGTTATTGTAAATTCCATACTGAAGTAGGTCTAGTAAAGTGTCATAAAATTTGTCCAGTTTCGATAGTTTACAACAATTTTTCAAGCATGATTCATACGAATTAGTGTTCGGATATATAAGGTTGCTAATGGGTTGTAAAGAGATGCTCATTTTTTCGTCAAATATAATGTGTGTATTTTTATATCTAACAAAGAAACTTACACAGAAATCTCAAATTTCATCGTTCATCCTTTAAGATATCTAATTACATGAATAATCTTTCATTTTGAAACTCATAACACGAATAATTTTTTACTTAACTGACTGTTAAATTCTTCTGTTAAATTTGATCATGTGTCTTGTATATGAAAATATAATAAAATATATTAAATAGAATAGTCACCTCATGTTTTAAGGGGTTGATTTATGTGATAAGCCATGGGGAAATAAAGTGAAATCCTAGTAGTGGGTGTTAATCCGATGTTACTCAATTAATTGAATTTTGAGGGTGATTAGGAAGATATTAGGAAAGCGTAAAAATATGGGGGAGAAACTATGATACGTCTAAAGTTTGGGGTGGATAGAGGTGGAAGAAAGAAGATAAAGAATTTGACTATTGTCTCCCTACGTGCTTTGCTGATGATCAAATTTAATTGAAGAATTTGACGTTCGTGCTATGAGTTTTAAAATAAAAAGTTATTCGTATAATTTAATATTTTAAAAGATAAACGGTGAAATTTGAGATGCATGTAATTTTTTCTATCCAATACATAATTGTTAACTATCTTTGAGATAGATAAAATATACATGTATCACCTGCTTCATGCATGTTTGAGAATAAATAAATAAAATATTTATAATATAGTTGATTAATCGATATATCTATAACATAAACTAAAAATAGGTGGGTTATGAAAATTTAAAATAGTGAAACCCATATTTTAAAATGTTGCCATGGACATAGTGGAAGGGAATAGAAGCTCCTTTATTTTTGGCTTTTGGTGAGGCATCTTCTCTTTAAGAATCCAATTACACAATCTTAATGCTCATTGTTTTTTTTTCTTCTTCAAATTTTATATATTATATATATACTTTGGCGTTATATTATATGCATACAAGATACTATGATGGATTTATCTACGACACCGTACAAAGTTACAAGCGTATCAGTTTTTCTCTTCTAATTGATCGATGATTGATTAATGATTATGAGTTGAGATGAAATGAAAATGAAATTTTTATAAGAATAAAAGAATTAATTTTATCTATTTATTTTTATTAAGATAACAAAACTTTTATATTTTTAAAAATTGAATATCTTAAAAAAACGGTTAGTCAAAAAATTATAAAAATTGTACTACACAAATCACTGTTTTATTTCTTTTCGATTAGAAATCTCACATGATATATTTTCGACAAACTTTTTTTTTTTAATTTTAGTAGGTTTTAAAAACTGGTAACACATGTGATACTTATTGATAACACATGAGATTATCGCTGGTAACACATGTATTAGTCGTTGGTAACATATGTGATAGTTGTTGGTATCACATGTGATGGTCGCTAGTATCACATGTAAGAGTCATTTTCAAAACTCACCAAAAAATGAAAATAAAAAGTTCATCGAAAGTATACCTTGTAAGATGTCTAATCTAACAAAAAAAACGTTAATTTCTATAATGTAATTTTTATAATTTTTTGACTAGTTATTTTTAAAATATTTAATTTTAAAAAAAAATTAAAAAATGAAATTTTGACCAGTGAAGGTTTTCTATTGGTTTTTTTATTTTCACAAATGATCTTATTTTGATTTGAATTTTGTTCTAATTATTATTGTATATTTTAATTTAATTTTACTTTTTAATTAATTTTCAAATGAGTTAAGTTGTCCCTCCTTTTGGAAATTCTACGTCCAATTATTGGTCAAGTTCAATAGTTTGAATCATGGGAAATGGTGACAAAAGTGTTGTTAATAACGAGACAATAGTATTGAAGTTAGTGTGAACCCCATATTAATCAAATTTTCTTATTTAATATTAATAATAAAGATCTTTTTAATAACATAATTTTTGGGAAAGCAGAAAAATTACTCCACATATATGTTTCATTGATACTTAGTTTTATGGATCCAACAAGTTAAGTTTCTATATTTCGCACGTGCGGTTTCTATAATTGTTAAATGGCTACACTAGTTGGTATGCCGTTAAATTGCTACACTAGTATTCACGAGGTGGAAGAGGTAGTTAAAAGGATCATCACACCTCGTGAATCTATTTATTCGTCTTTGACTGGCTAATATTATCCACAAGCATCCCTTATATATTAATCATACCATTATAAATAGATGTATGAATGAATGTGTGTCATGTCTAAATACGAAATAATGCATACATAAACATAATATAAATTAAAAAGTTTGTCATTCTTAGCAAAGGGTTTTTGATTAACGGTATTCGAAGGAACTCATCAATCAAAAAATTATGAGTTCAAATTTAACCAGTACATAATAAATAGAGTTTGTTCATATTTATTTTTATATAAAACAGTAATAATAATAAAAATGTGTGTCATCCTTTACGGCGAACAAGACCTAAACCCATAAATTATGGTGTGTGGTTAGTATTTTGTCATCCTGGATTAGGGTTTGGTAATGTGTCATTTAGATTGTTTATAGTCCAGCGGCTGATTAGGATTAGGACTCCAGCCTATATGTTAATTCCATGCTCTAATTATTCATTGGTTTCATTCAATACCTATTTCCTTCATTTTAACATAAAGTGAAGGATCAATGAGACATGCAACCTACTCCCCCAATAAATAGATTCCAAAGTTGGTAAACTTATGATTTAACAACAATTATTAACTAAGCTGATAATTGATTTTAAAACTCTTTTAAATTTTAGCATTATTTTCTTTAAAATCTATCAATCTACTTTATTTTATCGTTTTCTGGAATGAAAAGTAAGTAATTACTATTACCACCAAATAAATCATTGAACGCACTATAACATAAAATTAAAATATTATAGTTTTATGGACCTATTAATTAATTAATTAATTTTCTTTTTTACATTTAATCATAAATTAAAGATGTTAATAACAATTTTCAATCTGTGGGATAAAAAATGATAATCAAGCTTTTGTTAATAATTTTCATACTTTGAAACAAATAGAGTACATTAAACACACAAGCTAAAGTTAATAGTTTTTTTTTTTCATACCTTAACATGTTAAATATGCAATTTAATAAAATTAAAAGACAAACTTCATTAAAATAAAATAGTTTCATGCTTTGAAACAAAAGAAAGTACATTCAAGTATTGGACACAAGGAGACATCCTTCAATCAAGCTTTAACTTTTTCCACAAAATCTAGAGACACTAGCTAAGTCACTAACTACTCCACTAAAAAATCAAATAAACCTTCTAATCTGATCAATTAACTAGATTTCATTTTATTTGTAGTGTAGTCTCATTTTTTGTCATTACCAAAATATTTAACTTCATGTGTAGTTAATGTATGACATACAAAGAAC
Organism: Logfia minima; assembly: GCA_963921325.1. Taxonomy (NCBI): domain Eukaryota; kingdom Viridiplantae; phylum Streptophyta; class Magnoliopsida; order Asterales; family Asteraceae; genus Logfia; species Logfia minima. Next base: position 36,828,052 of record OY992767.1, read on the forward strand.
ACTACTAAAAGTGCTAATGACTACTTGAGTAGAATTAGAACTTCACAAAAAGTACACACACATATATATATATATATATAATATGTTCGGAGAAACATGACATTAAATTTATATATTCTTTTAAAATATTCATTTTGCAAGAAAAAGACGTAAGTAATTATGCTATCACTAGTAAAGGTTTTGGTCTTGTTTTGTCGTTGTTGTTTATTGTTGTAGACATTGGCTTCTATTTCTAATGGTATTGGTTTGCTTATTCCAAAAACTTATGCTATCACTAACGTCGAACTTATAATCAAGTTTCAAGTGGTATTATCGGGTATGGAACTTTGGTTGCAAGACATATATACTTGTGGTTTAATCTTTTTGAGACTAAATAAGTATTTTCTGTTTATAATCTTCAATAACAAGAAAATGCAAGACAAAATCCTTGAGACACAATCCTTAATTCTTAACATATACTTCGTACAAATATAAGTTGCTCACAAACTTATGTATATTAAAAATAAAAATTCTTTGTATGAGGTTGCTAATTTCCCCCTTATTTATGGTTTATAATATTGATAGCAAAAGAATAACGTGATGGTATGATTGACACTTTAACGGTCTTATCTAATTATAAACATGTACGTATGAGAATCTTGTAGTTCACCATGACAATCTGAAAAGGCCATTCACCCACCGTGGGGCTTTGAAACAAGAGAAGAAATCAACCAACTCTTCTTTTCAGGAAAAATTAAAGTAAAAAACAAAAAAGACAAGATTTTTGTGGATCAAAATGTCACCTTTTTATATTATCGTTATCCTATATCATATAATAATAAATATAATATCATTATTAACACCTAAAAGTCATTGGTACAGTGGTATAAAAAGATTTCATAAAATAAAAATGTATGATTTAACATTATATTTGAGATAGTGAGTATATGTTTGTGGTTATATATCATATGTGAGTTGGACTGTAATTCATAAGTAGAATTGTCGTAGGATTGCCGTATTGGGCCTTGCAGGCCTATGTGCACAACCGTATAATGGACCAAGAACAGTTACAAGAGCTTGCTATAATTAGCCTATTACTACATCTGATGTTTTATTTATTTATTTGTTTTTTCCTTTTAGAGCTTGCTATAATTAGCCTATTAGTACATCTAATGATTTATATATTTATTTATTTTTCTTTGTCTTTTAGAATGATAATTACTCACACATATCACTAGCACAATATATATATATATATTACTTAAAAAAATATATACAATTGTCATATTTTCGAGACTTGAATTCTCAATCTTATGATTAAAATGGTCATTTTGATAGTGCTAAACCATCTGCAATTTGGTGTTTATTTGGTTGTTATAAATAATGTTATTTTATCTTTTATCTATAATAGTAATAGTATTAGTAAAAAAACATACAAAATGGGGAAATTAAAACCATAAATTCTGCCATAATTAGTGTCAATTATATGTATAAACCTTCATAATGATAATGATAATGATGTCAAATACTCAAATGTGATTACAAATCAAATGATAATGATGTCAAATACTCAAATGTGATTATTTGTAAATTATTGAAAATACGAACACTATTAAGTGATTATTTTATAAATCTTCAATCAAATACTCTCAACTTGCCTATTTGACGAATCTTATTTAAATATCAAATAACATATTATTGTTGGATTTAAAAAATTATTACAAATTCATGCTTATTTGTATCATTGACCCAACTCCACTCGTCCTTGACCATTTATTTGTCATATTATACTCAGGACCCACATTTGTTCGAGTTCTAAATTCGCCACTGCGGAAGTCTTGATGAGATGGAGGGATTGTTGAAGATTATCACATAGATTTTGAGGATCGGGTGTAGTTTCTTCATTGACCGCCACCACAAATGTTACTTTATCAACATAACTCACTACATGAATTAACAATATATGTACATGAATTAACATAACTCATGAATTAACAATGTCACTTTCATCATGACTCATATATCAGATCGAAAGTGGATTCATGCTCACAAAGGCAGAGGAAGGGACCATCAAATTAAATTCAGCTATTCTTTAGATTGCTTACATTGTCTTTTGTTTGTATGTTCTTTCTAGACTTTATCCAAGGATTCCAAGGCATCCTCTTTGTTTGAGCTATAGTTTATGGGAAAATGATACATAATACTAGCGGTATGAAAGCTTGTGTAATGCTAAGAGTAAATAAGGATTGTCATGTATAAGCAGGAAATTTAAAGCTAATTTTTATACTTGTAATTTTTGCAGTACATAAGTTAGATAATGCTAACAGTATGATGCTTCCCCATAGTTTACTACTTAATTATCTGAACTTTTTATATAGGATTGTCATATTTGTATCCGCTTTGCATTTTTTCTGACCTCTTGACTATATATGACCTGCTTTATTTCTAATTATATTTTAGTAATGATATATTATATATGTCGAAAAACATGCACAGGCCAATGTTTCCAGCTCATTTCACAAATTTCTTTTGACTCAAATTTACTATTAATGAGCTTGTAACTTGTTATAGATATATATAAATTGCTTTTCCTGTCTTAACTCCCTTCTTCCTTTGGATTTTCTAATATAAACTTCTTCCAAAACCAATGCCTTTGCCACATCAGCATCATTTCTTCAATAGGAACTCCTTTTGTTTCAGGTAGAAAAACATAGACAAAAATTGTCATGACAGTAACCCATCCAGCAAAGAACAAGAACAGCCCGAAATTCAAACCACAAAGGAGAGAGAGGAAAGACTATGCTATGATGAAAGTGAAGAAGAGGTTAACTGCAACGGTAATGCTTTGGCCTGCTGACCGTGTTTCTAATGGGAATATCTCACTTGGCACTGTCCAACCAAGTGGGCCCCAGGACCACCCATATGCCATTACAAAGAGACAAATGACGACTACCACCACAATTGAATAACCCTCCGAGAGTTCTTGATCATCGCCAAACTTTAGCCCCAATACCGTGCCCACAATGACCTGTTTCATAGAACAAGATCGTGATAGATTGAAATGCAGTAATAGAGGTGGCAAAATGGATGGGTCCAGCACGTTGGGTTACTGTTAAATCAGGTTTGGGTCAACATGTGTTATCTCTAAGTGCAATGCAAAGTTAGTAATCTTTGTGTGCGAGTGAAAACAGGTCAGGTTGGGTTTGATGACCCACAATACTTTGTATCCATTTTTATTGAGTTTTAAAAATCATTATTAGATTTAATATGATTACCAAAACCTATATTATTACAAATTACAATGAAAATCCAACCTTATCTTTCTTTTTTTATTTATTTATTTTATAATTATATGATTTTGGAGGTCTTGTGCATTTGATTACACTGCTGATAACTTTCGACCTGTTTGACTCTCATCCCTTCTAGCTAAGTCTCTTAGCTTAACCTGTTTTACCTGTTATAATTAAACCAAACCCATGTGCAGGTAAACCGGTCGAAATTGTCTCCTCCATGCACTTGGGTAGGCCTACTATGTGCAATAAGAAAAGACAAAATGGACAGATTTGGTAAGCCATCAGAACTGGTTCAGGTCATAACAAGTAACTTTTGGTGCAGGTCTAGTTGGGCTGATCCATACCCAAAATGTGGCGACTATCTATCCGTTTCATAGGCAGGATTTTTTTTTTTTTGAATTCATCCATTTGACCCATTAGAGATAAAGAAAACCCGAATCGACACATCATAAGTGACTGGGTCGATATGGCCACCTCTATACAGTCTGAAACCGTTTCTACTTACATGACAAATGCTCATTTGAATGCCTCCACCAATGAGCAAAACTCTCCGACCCAATTGGTCAACTGTTGCTATAGATACCAGAGTAGAAAGAACAAGAACTGCTCCAGTCAAGGCAGACGAGTAAAGAGGCGCATTCCCCTTGAAACCCATACTTTGGAATAATACAGGGGCATAAAAGAAATAGAATTAATTCCTGTGAGGATTTGAAACATAGGCATACAAATTGCCATCACTAATTGTGGTCTACTCGTCTTTTTTATAATATTCCTGTAAGGATGCTTGACTGAGTTTGCCAATTCACTAGCATCAATCATGTCTTCAAACTCGGCATCAACATTTTGGGTACCGCGAATTCTTTCGAGAACTTTCCTCCCCTTTTCCTTCGATCCTTGCTCGATTAAGCTATTTGGGGTTTCTGGAAGAAGTATGCCACCCAGTCATTAATAATGCTGGTACAGCACCTAGACCTAGTGATAGCCGCCAATCCCATTGGTCTAGCTTACTTGTTCTGTAGTTGATCATGTTCGCTGAGAAGATTCCTGAGAGTGGTTGCTAATTGGAACATCATGTTTAACCCTCCTTTAAGATGGGTTGGTGTCATTTCGGATAAATAGAGTGGTATTGCCTTCAAAGAATAGACAAACTATTGTTGATACACATTGTAAAACTTTGACTTAGCTATAACTCTTAACCTATTCTTTAGTTTTAGCTCATTTGGACCTGTTTCCGATATGTTGTTTCAGTCTACCAAAATCAACATTATTGACAAATTGACCCAATAATGTCCAGTAAGGCCCAAATTGTCCCTGTCAGCAACAAGTACATCGAGGATCAAATTACCTGATTACTGAAACCAATGCCAACACCAAGCATGATCCGCCCAAACAGGAGCATTGGAAAACTGACTGCTGAAGCATTGAGTGCTGCACCCATAAGAAAACAGATTCCACCAAATATTATGCTGATTCGACGCCCATACTTACGTGTGACAGGAGATGCAAACAGTGTTGCAACCAAGCCAGCTAGGTATAGAGATGAGGTAAATGCTGCTAGCCCTTGGTCATTGAATTTGCAATAATTATTCTTGTGAATGTATATTCTTTTCATACACAGAGGGGAAGAATTCTTTAAGGAACGAATCCATGGATGTCACCCCTCCTGGTTTTAAGTTCATCATTAGTATGTTATTAGTAAAAGTTGCAAAACAGATGGGTGGGGTAATGGTTCAAAACAGGTTCGAACCAACACACAAAACTTATTGTATGGGTCGGGTTGGTTTGACCTGAAATGCTTGGAATCATCTAATCGCTATATTCAAGACATTATATTACCATGTTAATAATATAGTTTTTGTAAATCATATTTAAAATATTCTTTTATTATAAATTTCAAATTAGACAAAAAAATGTTTGTGGGTCAACCCCCAACGCGTACCAAGAATGGCCTGTTTTGACTCATTATCCAAAACGTACTGACCATGCTGAGTTTCCGACATCTAAACGCTTGAACCTTAAAATCTGAGCCATAACGTACCCAAAAAAAAAACTACAAGTACATATTCGTCTCCCCTATATGTTGCAAACCGGATTAAACTCGTGTTTTGGGCAGTATCCAAAGCCAAAAGTTCAAGAATTGGAAAAGAAAGATGATCGAATTACCTGAAATTCCAATATCGTAGCCGAAAATAGATCCGCCAACAGCAGCAACAATGCAAGCAATGATAACATAACTTGTAACTTTCCCTTGAGATTGCTTTGCTCTTTCTGTTGCCACTCCTGCCATCTTCCTTACAGTTTTTTATGGTTATTTTTATACAGACATTTTCTTTTTAACGACAATGGTAACATTAATCAAGAAAAATACATTTTAAGTTTTAATGGGCATTGTGTAACGCTTTTACCAATTATGAGACGATGGCTATCTCCTCCACTTTCGGACGACCCTCCTCCTTTGCTTGACGCCATCTTTGTCTTCTTCTTCTGCCAGAAAGTTGGCGGGTCTTTTTACAACAGGTTGTTCTTGAAATCGACATATGATTGTGGTTCTTGAAATTTATGGCAGATGAGAGAAGATTTATGTGGAAATTTTTGAACCGTTGGAACATGACAATGGCGGAGAACATCATTGGTACTTTTATTTGGGCAAGTTATGTAATTTGTTTAAACCGGGTTCCTGATTTGACCGGATTTAGCATGTCAAAATCCAAGTTTTTGGTCCCAGTTGTTTTAAAAGTTAAAAATTAGGTCATTTGACTGTTGAATGAAAGTTTAATGTCGGTTTTGTTCAAAATATGAATGATTCCAACGACCTAATCGATTCATTGCCATAAGTTATGTTTCTGAAAATCATCAAGAATTCTTTGAAGTTGGAAATTTGGTCCATTTGACCTAAAATGCCACATATTTTTACAAGGGAAAATAATTTGTTTGAATTCAGTTTAGAAGGTTGTATGCATTTTACGACAAAGGGCGATCTGAACGCTTTTTTTTCTTTAAATATAAGAAAATTTACACATTTTTATGTTAAGAGATAAGGCAACCCAAATGGACTTGTATAAAGTTAAATGGGTTGAAACTGCCAGTGTAACTATGTTAACTAAGTAACTAACAAAGAAACTTCATTTTATCGGTTATTACTATGTTGAAATATTGATAGTCATTGTTTCTTGTAAACTATCTAAATTTAATAACTTTTCAGAAAACAAGATTATAATTTTAATATAACTATCATTGAGCTTGTTGTGGCAATACTAATGAATTTCTTTGCCTTTCATAGCTCTCATCTTCCTCTGGATTTTCTGATATAATCTTCTTCCAAAACCAATGTCGCTGCCACATCAGCATCATCTCTTCAATAGGAACTCCTTTTGTTTCCGGTAGGAAAATGTACACAAAGATTGTCATTATAGTAATCCATGCAGCAAAGAACAAGAATAGCCCAAATTTCAAACCACAAAGGAGTGAGAGGAAAGACTGTGCTATAACAAAAGTGAAGAAGAGGTTGACTGCAACAGTAATGCTTTGACCTGCTGACCGTGTTTCTAATGGGAATATCTCACTTGGCACTGTCCAACCAAGTGGGCCCCATGACCACCCGAATGCCGCCACAAAGAGGCAAATAACAACCACCACCACGACTGAATAAACCTCTGAGAGTTCTTGATCATTGCCAAACTTAAGCCCCAATATTATGCCTACAACGACCTGTTTTAAAGCAGCAGTTAGTAGCATCTTAATTTTTAGTAGTAAAGTTGGCACAATATGAACAAGTCGGCTGGATTAGGTAGCCTGTAAAATGGGTTCAGTAAGATTAGCTTCCCTGCAGCATCTTTATATCCGTTCTTCTGAACTTTTTGTAACTTAGGTGTTAAATGTGATTACAAAAATAGAATATAAAATGATAATGATAATAATAATACAATCTAAGGTTTTTAATAAAACAATTTTGGAGGTTTAATGCATTTGAATACACTTCAGATGACTTTCGGCATGTTCGACCTATAACAATTCTAATTAAATGGTTTAGCTGATAATGCTTGACCCATTATATATTAAATATAACCCAAATCATCCCATGTGTGGGCAGATGGGTCGAAGCTGCCCTCACTATTTGTAGGTCTAGGCCTTCTATTATAACATATAAAATAAGAAACTATGAACTTCTTTAGTTTACCTGACAAATGATCATTTGAATACCACCACCAATAAGCAAAACTCTTCGGCCCAATTTGTCAACCGTTGCTATCGACACCAGAGTAGAAAGAGCAAGAACAGCTCCAGTCAAAGCAGACGAGTAAAGAGAGGCGTTTCCCTTAAAACCCATACTTTGAAATAACACTGGGGCATAGAATAAAATAGAATTAATTCCTGTAAGAATCTGGAACATGGGCATAAAAATAGCCATCACTAACTGTGGTCTATTCCTCCTTTTCAAAATATTCCTAAAAGGATGCTTGATTGAGTTAGCCAACTCGCTTGCATCAATCATGTCTTCAAACTCAGCATCAACATTTTGGGTACCACGAATTCTTTCTAGAACTTTCCTCCCTTTTTCTTTTGATCCTTGTTCAATTAAGCTGTTTGGTGTTTCTGGAAGAAATATGCCGCCTACAGTCATTAGAAGAGCTGGTGCAGCAGCTAGTCCTAGCGAGAGGCGCCATCCCCATTGATCGAGCTTACTGGTTCCATAGTTGATCATGTTCGCTGAGAAGATCCCGAGAGTTGTTGCTAGTTGAAACATCATGTTTAATCCTCCTCTGAGATGTGTTGGTGCCATTTCAGATAAGTAAAGTGGAATTGCCTTAAAATAAGAGGAAGATATGAATAAGTATCTTCACTTAAATATAAATCATAGTAATTCTATAGGCAGTAAATGAGCGTGCTTGATATCAATAGGTTCATGGAGGATCAAAGTACCTGATTACCAAAACCTATGCCAACACCAAGCATAATTCGTCCTGCAAGAAGCATTGCAAAGTTGACTGCTGCAGCATTAAGTCCTGCTCCTACAAGAAAACTGATTCCACCACAGATTATGCTGATTCTACGCCCATAATTACGTGTGACAGGAGATGCAAACAGTGTTGCAACTAAGCCAGCCAAGTATAGAGATGAGGTAAATGCTGCTAGCCCTTGATCATTGAATTTGCAGTAGTTGCTTTCATGTGAATGTATCTTCTTTTCATACACAGAGGGGAAGAATTTTTTAAGGAATGCATCCATTGATGTCACCCCTCCTGGTATACAAGTTCATCATTAGTACGTTAATGGTAGAGAAGGCAACACAGATGGGTCAAAACAGGTCCAAGATGACACAGGAACTTATTGTACGGGTTGGGTTGGTTTCGCCCGAAATGCGTTTTGTCCAATATCCTTTTGCTTTTGTTTAGATAGTTTTCAAATATGATGACATAAACTATATCATTTCAATAATAATGATTAAAAAAATTAATTTTTATTTTATGCATTCAAAATACACTTTGTGAGATTGATCAATTTAGATGTATTTAAAGTACATTTATGTTAATTTTCAACTCCTTGAATCCATTTAGTCAACACTGCAATCAATATCGCCCCTCTTAGTTTGACATATCAAATAGGCGGGGCCCACTAAGCTGGTCCTGCCCCCTCTTGTTTTTCCCTTTACAAGACATCCACAAAGTATTTGTACTTTCTGTATCAGTACATCAAGATTGATAACTTTCATATTTCTCTTTAGACCTTTAGACTGACCTTTACACTTAATTAGATATTTGTAAATTCCTCTTAAAGAATTAATGATCAAAGGATTTGGATGAATTTGTAGATTTGAGTATCATTTTGATCCAGAATTTAATAGTGACCCGTTTGACCAATTACCCAACAAGCCCGGATTCTGCCCATATTCAAACCTCTAAAGAGCTTGAACCATAACATACCAAAACAGAAAGCTACAACTATTCATCAATGATCAATTATGAATCTCCCTTACATTTTCCAACCAAATATAATTCGTTTCGTACCAACGTCGAAATCAAAAGTTCAAGAATTACCTGAAATTCCAATATCATAGCCAAATATAGAGCCACCAACAGCGGCAACAATGCAAGCAATGATGACATAAGCTGTAACTTTCCCTTGATATTGTTCTGCTCTTTCCTTTGCAACTCCTGCTGGCCCAAAAGACCCCCCTGCCATCTTTACACACCCCTTACAAATTGTGTGTGTATTTTTTTAGAGAGAGAACCAGAGAGGTGTTTTAAAGAGAGACTCAAGTTTTTAAGTTGTATGCAATTATTGTTATTTGTTGATTTTGAGGGTCCTAGAAATATACAAGTGCTTATGTATAGGCTGTCTTATCCTGTATTTTGTATATTTTGAGTAAAAAGTCAGCGTTTACCTCTTAAAAGCAATGTTGTGAAAATCAATTAATTTTTTAGTTTACTATTTTGTACTTGTATTAAAATTTAAAAGGAAAAAAAAGAAAAATAATCCTAATTTCGGTTTCCGGTCTGACTGGTAAACAGGACGGTTCTCTTGAATCTAAAATATAGCCAAAAACTAGTTCACAAATCACAACGGACAGGAAAAAAATTGATTTTTTCAGTTCGACCGATTTTTAAAACTCGCATAAAACAAAATAATATCTTCTTTTTATGCATTTTAATTTTAATAGTCTCAATTGGCATGTATTAAATTGCAATTTACATGACACTAGACTAAAATTTTTTGTAACTATAGCATGCATGTTACCCTGCGAAAAATAAGGAAACGACTAATTACCCACTTGTTCTTGCTTTTTTATTAGCAATTTAGCATGTTGATTTGAAACTGCATGATGTCATATATGGCGCATTTTTATAAAGTATTGGTAACTGTAAGTTAGTTCAATTAAGATAGTTTGTTGGTTATAGTTTTTGCATAAAGATAGGAATGGGAAAGAGGTAGCTTTAAAACTGTACGTGTATTTATTCATGAATTAATATTTAGATGGATGTTTGTTAGGCTTTTTTACTATTTACGATAAGTTTTGATAGCTTGACGGAAAGAAGTGTATATGGTTTTAATGTAGAAAAATATTGTGTTCTTTAAATGGTCTTATGAAAAATGTAATAGTTTATATATTTTGTGACGTGTAAAATAGGAAGATTTTTTAGAAAAGTATAACACCACTTTTTGGTATATTCATAAAATCTTATCCTTTCCCTTGAGAATTGTTTATGATTGATGCCTTTTTCTAACACATCACATGCGCTGGCCAACTTGGAAAACTTCACAATTTTATGTATCTAGTTTGGGGATAACATTCTTGGTACTTCAAAGTACAAAAGTTACACCTAATCATCATCATCATTCTTTTCAAAATGCAGAGTATTAAATAACAAATTTTCGTGAATAAATTGTAGGGCAACATAAACAAATCCAAACAAAATGAACTATGTTAATACAACGGAAAAACTTAGTTATGTAAGAGCACTTATAGTTATGTCACTCTATTGTACACAACTGACTGTAATATTACGTTGTCTCATGACTGACTGACATTATAAACAACCATAATTATCATACTAAAATATAAATTATTATTTTATTTTTCTTTAACTAGTCAAACACAAAACAAATAAAGAACCAAACGAAAAAGAAACATGACTAGCCAAGCTAGTCATTCACCACACGATAATTATAGTGATGATAGCTTGCATTGAGATCACGACAAGCCCACAAGCACTAGACACTTTTATTTGATACCAAATATCGGATTAAAGTGTCTATGTTACTATTTGAGGTTACCTTAAAATAAATGTCTACTTCAATATTTAACCAATAAAAATAGATTTTAATGATTACAAATAATATTTAATTGATAAAAAATATAATTAGTGAACATTTTAAAAATGTGAATTCTGTAAGTAGATACTTTAATTGACACATAACAAATATTATATATATAAAATTGCCTTTTTCTAAAAGATAAATAAATATTATTTTTTATTTTTAGTGTGGGCTAATCATCTTTACTTCATTTTTCCATGATTAAAACTCAAGCCTATGAGCTCTTGAACTTAACGATTTCCTTGGAAAACGGGACGTTACGTAAAATGCTATTTTCTGAAATAATATCCTATCCTAATCCTAATTAACATAGAAGTCTTTGATGCGTTGAGATCACATCTTTTGTATCTCCATTTATTTGGTGCATTCAAGGTTTAGAAGTTTTTGGTCACATGTAACTTGGTTCTTCTTCTTGGCGTTTTCCATAATATATATATATATATATATGGTATAATGCCAAATGATTTGAGCACATACAATGTTTTCTACTGTGTTTTTGGATCAATTAATCACACGCACACAAAGAAAAAGAAATCATGATAAAATTACTAAGAATATTTTTTGTGGCACGTTTATTTGTACACTTTACTTTTTCTTTAAAACCAAAAATAGAATTTAATACACTTTAAATTCGTTGTGGATTCTTATGAGATACATTTTTTTATATTCCAAAGTAGCATTTTAGTGTTAAGTGATGATATAAATGATCTATTCTACATATACCATCATGTCTTAAATAACGAAAAATGGAGCATCACAAATAAATAAATTATTTAATTATATCGGTTTCAGTTCTTAATAACCTGATTTATTTATAAGATATATAAAATCTACGGCTTACTTGGTTCATTTTTGCCATCGGTATTAGAAGAAATTAAGTTATTTATTTAACTTCTACAATCCACATCAACTGTCGTTGAAAAGGTTTATTGACTTTGACAGGTTAACAAGTCTTTAAACCCTAATAAATTGATTGAGATGTGGGATTGGACTTATTTTCAGTTTCTTATTGCTTGTTTATTATTATTATTAATATTAATATTATTATTATTATTATTATTATTATTATTATTATTATTATTATTATGTTAGGACTTGGGAGTCATTTTCATTATTAGTAACTTAATATAGTTTCATTTGTTAAGCATTCGATTTGAGATTTGAGATTCATACACTCATTTTAAAATCTATACATCCTTTTAAGACTTTTCACCTTGTCACATCAATCATATTCATTTTTATTATTAGCATTAATTTTGAACATATTTGATTTTTCTTTTATATCTTTTAAAATATAATTTTTTATAAAATTTCAAATATACCGTTGTAACATGCTTATTTTTATTTGCGTTTCGATGTATATTTTATTCAAAACTGAGTCGGGTCAAAAATAATGTATTTTTTTAAAATTTAGTATAATTTTTTAAACATATTTTTTTTATCTTATAACTTTTAAAATATTTTATCTTGCGAACTGTTTTGCGAAAAGTCTCGGGTCAAAATATTCTAATTAATTTTGGATATAATTCGTTTTTCTCTTATATCTTTTATAATATAATGATTTATAAAATTTTGAATATACAGTTGTGACGTGCTTATTTTTATCTACGTTTCGATGTAAATTTTATTCAAAACTGAGTCGGGTCAAAATATTTTAATTAATTTTGGATATAATTCGTTTTTCTCTTATATATTTTCTAATACAATGATTTATAAAATTTTGAATATACCGTTGTGACATGCTTATTTTTATCTACGTTTCGATGTAAATTTTATTCAGAACTGAGTCGGGTCAAAATATTTTAATTAAATTTGGATATAATTCGTTTTTCTCTTATATCTTTTATAATATAATGATTTATAAAATTTTGAATATACCGTTGTGACATGCTTATTTTTATCTACGTTTCGATGTAAATTTTATTCAGAACTGAGTCGGGTCAAAATATTTTAATTAAATTTGGATATAATTCGTTTTTCTCTTATATCTTTTATAATATAATGATTTATAAAATTTTGAATATACCGTTGTGACATGCTTATTTTTATCTACGTTTCGATGTAAATTTTATTCATAACTGAGTCGGGTCAAAATATTTTAATTAATTTTGGATATAAAATTCGTTTTTCTCTTATATCTTTTATAATATAATGATTTATAAAATTTTGAATATACCGTTGTGACATGCTTATTTTTATCTACGTTTCGATATAAATTTTATTCAAAACTGAGTCGGGTCAAAAATAATGCATTTTTTATATATCTAATGTGTAACATCCTCCCAACGACCTAGTACATTTTGGTAAATTTAATACTTAATGTTACTTTATTTACTTGATTTATTTTACACGAAATGTTTAAATTGATTATTGTTAGGAATAATTAAATGAGAATTATGATATTTTTAGTTTTACATATGGATAAGTTTACGTATTAGAATTTATACCATCGTGTGCTAGATTAATGATAATAATACATCATAGTATATGTAAATAATCATATATAAATACCCAAATCTGGAAATCAGCCCATTATCATCTCATTTCTTCTTCTTCTTCATCTCACACTAAAACACACACTAAAACACCAAGAACACACACACTTTCAATTAAAGCCCAAATCAAGTCCAAATCACCTTCAAATTTAGTTGTTTAGCTTGGAATTCAGTAAATAACAAGTTTACAACTCGTTCCTGTGGATTTAATCGAGTTAAATGTAAGTTTTAATTCGTTTTTGGGTTTTTACTAAAAAATAGAAAATTAGTTGATTATTAGTTGATTATGTGTTCATATGTTAAATTGAAGTGTTTCAGATGTTTGTTCATGTGTTTATGATGTGTTGAAGTGTTTGTTTGGTAAAAACAGCTTAGAATCGATTTTTGGTGAGTTTTTTTGGTGAAAACCGAACTGTTTCTGCCCAGTTCGCAGATGAACTGGTTTAGGCGATATTGGTAATATCGCCACCAATATCGCAGGTAATATCGCGATTAATTTCGCTTGCAATATCGCTAGTGATTTGGCGATATTGTCAATATCGCTAGGGCGATATTGGCAATATCGCTAGGGCGATATTGGCAATATCGCTAGGGCGATATTGGCAATATCGCTAGGGCGATATTGGCAATATCGCTAGGGCGATATTGGCAATATCGCTAGGGCGATATTGGCAATATCGCTAGGGCGATATTGGCAATATCGCTAGGGCGATATTGGCAATATCGCTTTTTATGTTGCAGATTTTGAAAATGCATAAGTGTTACTAAGTTTTGTGAAAATCTTACTAAAAATTAGATTTTGATGAAATTCGCATGGTCACTCGGAATCGATCAAGTAATCAAGACTATGTACCATAGCCCTGTAAGTTTTTTTGGCCTTACGGGGTCGTCTTGGGCTTCAAAATGGCATTTTTCAGTTTTTAAATGACGTTCCGGGATTTTCGAGTTTCGTTCCAGATTGAACTCTTATTTCCTTAGACTTCAGGGAATTACCTGCTTGTAAGAATGTGCTATTATGATGATTTAAACTTGATAAATGTTTATTATCTAGATACTATGCGTTGAGATATGTTATACACTTACGAAATGAGTTACTAACTCATTATCTGTTGTATTCTCAGATCAGTCGAAGACTCAGTAATATTAGAATTCTGAGAGGTGGATAGTAGCAGACAGGTGAGTGGATCCGCAACTCATAATTTGAGTTAGTTGTAATGGTGTGATTACAACAAGTAACGTAAACCTTGATTGACTGTTTAGTCTGAGTTGTGATTGTGTATACCTACTTGTTATGCATATGTGGCCTTCGGGCATCTGTGTTATTCAGAGGTCAATTGCGATTGGACTTGGTTACTACTGTGTTCAACACAGGTTCCAGATACATGTGTTGTCGCTGGAAACTGTGTTGTTGTGTTGTAGTGTCAAGTTATCGGCCTATTCTGTATGGGCCTTTACAGATTGTGGTAAGTGTTACTGTGGGCCACCGCGGCTGTAGGGTTCCTCAGTAACCGCCGATCCTCTTGAGTTTATGTGTTTACTGTGCTTAATGTAAACAGATTGTTATGCTGAATTGAATTGTTAGTTGTACATTCATTCACTTAGCTTTGTGCTAATCCCACCATTTCCCTTCCTGCAGGTTATGCATGTCTTTGTGGGTTGGGCAGGAAGGTGGTTTTGAAGAATGTTTGACACGTGCCATCACTCTGATATGTTTATAAATGTTTTGTAAATTAACGTGTATGTGGATTTTGTATAACAATTATATGTTTTGTTTCAGCAATATTTTAATATTGTAAATTCGCGAAAAATCTATGGTCATTTTGTAAGATAATTTATAATATTATCTTTTATCCATCGCTTCCGAGTCAAATTACTATTTTAACCCTGAGGTAATTTAAGGGGTGTTTTAAGTTGGTATCAGAGCTAAGATTTGGGTGAATTGTACATTGGTAAGTGTTCAATCCCAAATCTGTACGCATTTTGTCAAACATTCCAAGGTGTGGGATTTTGTAGTGTAAGTGAATTGGGTTGTACCTTAGGCTCTAACGATTAACGGTTTGTGAGCTGTGTTATGTTGACAGACATGGCAGATAACGAGCAACCAACCATTACCCCTAATAACGCCTCCAGGACTGATATTTCTCGATCAGATCATCCAGACGACAGGCAAGGTCATAACGGTACATCCTTTTCAGCTAATGTGGATATTGACCAAAGTGAATATATTCTACAATTGGAGGATGAGTTGCAAGAACTTAGGGATTACAGACAGAGGAATGAGACCCGAAATTCTCAACCGCCGATTCCACCAGTGTCTTCATCTCAGCTACCAGCATCTTTACCTTTTTATTTTCAGCCTCAACATTCGTTTGGTATGTCACATCAGGCTTCAATGCCATATATGAGTTCAGGACCAATTGATTACCGATTTCCACCAACACCTAAGGTGTGTTCTTTCAAGACTTTTATGGCATGCAAACCCTCAGAATATTATGGTAATTCTAATCCTTCTGTGACTATGGACTGGTTGAGAGATGTTGAAAGAAAGTTTGAGGTTTGTCGATGTGAAGAAGAGGTTAAAGTCCCTTATGCTGTTCAACTTTTGAAGGGTCAAGCTATGACATGGTGGGATTCGATAACAGCTACCTTGTCACCTCAGCAAAGAGAGTGCATTCGTTGGTCTGATTTTTACAATGAAGTGTGCAAGCAATTTTGTTCTGATTTTGAGATGGCTCGTATTAGAAGAGAATTTATGGAATTGCAGAAAACTGATAAGATGTCTATTGATGAGCTAATTACGCAATTTTCTGAGAAACTGAGATTTGTTCAGCAATGGGTCCCTGATGATAGAACCAAAATAGAACATTTTGTGGGAACGTTACCTCCGGAGTACCGTACTACTGTGAGAATGGCGTCCTCGTTATCCCAAGCTTTTAATCTCGCTCGATCAGTGGATTCTGACTTCAAGGCTCAAGAGGCACTGAATAAGGATAAGCTTTCTCATAGGCATTCCGGAAGTTCTTCGGGAAAGGGTAAACAGAAATGGCAGGGTGGTTCGCAGAACAGGAATTTGGGTAATCGGAGCAATATCAATGACAGATCTAATTGGTGTAGTAGGTGTAAGGCGAGGCATAATGGACCATGTTCCGCACAAACTAATCGTTGTGTCAAATGTGGGGGATTTGGTCATGAACCTAAGGATTGTAGCTATTCAAATTTTGTTTGTTGGAATTGCAAGAAGGAAGGGCATCGAGCTGGTCAATGCCCGGAGGCGGGAAGATTAGGATCAGGTATGGTTGGGGGATCGTCATTTTCTGGCCAGAAAATGAAGAATGCGCCACCAGCATCAAGTCGGGTTTTTCAAATGACAGTCGATGAGGCTGTCAGAACTGAAGATGTGATTACTGGTACTTTTCTCATTAACTCTGTTCCAGCACGTGTTTTGTTTGACTCTGGTGCAAATTGTTCTTTCATTTCTGCATATTTCTGTGATAAATTGAATGTGACTCCTAATGTGATTGCAAAACCTATTGAGGTGGAAATAGCTAGTGGTAGGTCGGTTCCTGTTACCTCTTCGGTAACTGGAGTTAGCATTTTGATTGAGGGTCACACTTTTCCGGTGTCGTTTTTGTTGATGCACATTTCTAGTTTTGATGTAGTTATTGGTATGGACTGGTTAAGTCAGAATAAAGCAAGTATAGAATGCCATAAGAAGTTGATTAAAATCCCTATTTCTGAAGGGTCATACGTAATGGCTCGAGGAGATCGTGAGAAAGGGTCTGTTCCCTTAATTTCTGTGATGAAAGCCAGGAAATCTATAGCTAAGGGTTGTGAGTCTTACTTAGCTTATGTCATTGATGCGAAGTTAGAAAAGAAATCTATGTCTGATGTCCGAGTGGTTTCTGATTTCTCTGATGTTTTCCCTGATGAATTGCCTGGTTTACCACCGATTAGAGATGTAGAATTTATTATTGATCTGATTCCTGGTTCAAATCCAATAGCTAAGTCTCCCTATAGATTAGCTCCTTCTGAAATCCGTGAGATGATGAATCAAATTCAGGAGTTGCTTGATAAAGGCTTCATTAGATCGAGTACTTCTCCTTGGGGTGCACCAGTTTTGTTTGTTAAAAAGAAGGATGGTACTATGCGCATGTGTATTGATTATAGGGAGCTGAATAAGAGGACGGTTAAGAATAAATATCCGTTGCCTAGAATCGATGATTTGTTTGATCAGTTACAGGGTTCGTCATATTTCTCCAAAATCGATTTGAGGTCTGGTTATCATCAGGTACGGGTGCGCGAGGAGGATATTCCTAAGACTGCTTTTCGTACTAGGTATGGTCATTATGAGTTTCTGGTTATGCCGTTTGGTTTGACAAATGCTCCTGCAGTTTTCATGGATTTAATGAATCGTGTCTGTCGATCTTTTCTCGATAAATTTGTTATTGTGTTTATTGATGATATTTTGGTTTATTCGAAATCTGAGGCTGATCATGAAAAGCATTTGCGAATTGTACTTGAAACTTTAAGAAAAGAACAGTTGTATGCTAAATTTTCAAAATGTGAATTCTGGTTGCGGGAGGTACAGTTTTTGGGGCACGTAATCTGTAAAGATGGGGTAAAAGTGGATCCATCCAAAGTTGAAGCTGTCATGAATTGGAATGCACCTAAATCACCTTCTGAGATTAAGAGTTTCCTTGGGTTAGCGGGTTATTACAGAAAGTTTATAAAGGATTTTTCTAAAATCGCTGGCCCGTTGACTAAATTGACTCGTAAAGATGTTAAATTTCAGTGGACTGATCAGCAGGAAGCAGCTTTTCAGAATTTAAAGCAATTGTTATGTCAGGCTCCAGTATTAGCGTTACCTGATGGATTGAACAACTTTATTGTTTATTGTGATGCTTCTTTTGCGGGTTTGGGTTGCGTTCTTATGCAGCGAGATCGAGTGATTGCTTATGCTTCTCGTCAGCTTAAACCTCACGAAAAGAATTATCCCACTCATGATTTGGAACTTGCGTCAGTTGTGTTCGCTTTGAAATTATGGAGACATTATTTGTATGGAACTAAATGCGTAATTTGTACAGATCACAAGAGTCTTCAATATGTGTTTTCCCAGAAAGAGTTGAACATGCGTCAGAGACGATGGTTAGAATTAATTAAAGATTATGATTGTGAGATTCGTTATCATCCAGGGAAAGCTAATGTGGTAGCTGATGCGTTGAGTAGAAAGACATCCTCTGACAAGATTTATTTTATGCGTTTAGAAATTTCATGTGATTTATTGGATCAAATAAAAGCTGCTCAGTTGGAGGCCTTGATGGATACTAATCTTAAATCTGAGATCATGATTAAAAGGAAGGATTTATTGATTGAAGATTCTAGAGGATTAAAGACTTTCCAGTCTCGGGTGTGGATTCCTTTGATTGGTGGACTTCGGGATGTAATTTTAACAGAGGCTCATAAATCCAGATTATCGATTCATCCAGGGAGTACAAAGATGTATCACGATTTGAAACCTCTGTATTGGTGGCCAACGATGAAGACTGATGTGGCACGGTTTGTTGGTTCCTGTCATATCTGTTCCCAGGTTAAAGCTGAGCATCAGAAACCGTACGGATCATTGAAACAGCTTGAGATTCCTGAATGGAAGTGGGAACACATAACTATGGATTTTGTGACTAAGCTACCCCGAACACCAAGAGGTAATGATATGATTTGGGTTATTGTAGATCGTTTAACTAAAAGTGCTCATTTCCTTGCTACCTGTGAGACTGCTTCACTAAGTAAATTGTCGCAGTTGTATATTAATGAGATTGTTTCGAGGCATGGGATTCCATTATCGATTGTTTCAGACAGAGACTCCAGATTTATTTCGCGATTTTGGCAGAGTTTGCAGTATGAGTTGGGTACCCGAGTTAATCTCAGTACAGCTTATCATCCTCAGACAGACGGTCAGTCAGAGAGAACTATTCAAACACTTGAGGATATGTTGCGTGCTTGTGTGATTGAGTATGGAGGTTCTTGGGATTCTCACCTACCGTTGATTGAGTTTGCTTACAACAATTCTTATCATTCAAGTATTGGGATGCCTCCGTATGAGATGTTGTATGGGCGACGCTGTAGAACGCCCACATGTTGGTTAGAGGCCGGTGAGAAACAGTTTTCGGGTCCTGATATTGTGCAGATAACAGCTGATAAAGTTGCGATTGCTCGTGAGAAATTGAAAATAGCCCGAGATAGACAGAAACAGTATGCTGATCCACGTCGACGACCAGTTACTTTTGTTGAGGGGGAGTTGGTATATCTGAAAGTTTCTCCTTGGAAAGGCGTGATTAGATTTGGAAAGCGTGGAAAACTAGCTCCTAGATATATCGGTCCTTTCAAAATTAGAAGCGTGGTTAATGATCAGTCGGTTACACTTGATCTTCCTCCAGAACTTTCGGGAATTCATGATACTTTTAATGTATGCTATTTGAGGAAGTGCAATGTTGAAGACCAATCTCAAATTCTTCCTTTGGAGGACTTGCGCGTTGATTTAAATCAGAAGTTAGTAGAGGAGCCCATTGAAGTTCTAGATAGAAAGGTTACTAGATTAAGAAAGAAACAAATACCGATGGTGCTAGTTAAATGGAAGCATAGCTTAGGTTCGAATCTTACTTGGGAGACTGAGGAATTGATGCAATCTCGATACCCTAGATTATTTGTTAGAGATTAGATTTCGAGGACGAAATCTTTTTAAGGAGGGTAGATTTGTAACATCCTCCCAACGACCTAGTACATTTTGGTAAATTTAATACTTAATGTTACTTTATTTACTTGATTTATTTTACACGAAATGTTTAAATTGATTATTGTTAGGAATAATTAAATGAGAATTATGATATTTTTAGTTTTACATATGGATAAGTTTACGTATTAGAATTTATACCATCGTGTGCTAGATTAATGATAATAATACATCATAGTATATGTAAATAATCATATATAATACCCAAATCTGGAAATCAGCCCATTATCATCTCATTTCTTCTTCTTCTTCATCTCACACTAAAACACACACTAAAACACCAAGAACACACACACTTTTAATTAAAGCCCAAATCAAGTCCAAATCACCTTCAAATTTAGTTGTTTAGCTTGGAATTCAGTAAATAACAAGTTTACAACTCGTTCCTGTGGATTTAATCGAGTTAAATGTAAGTTTTAATTCGTTTTTGGGTTTTTACTAAAAAATAGAAAATTAGTTGATTATTAGTTGATTATGTGTTCATATGTTAAATTGAAGTGTTTCAGATGTTTGTTCATGTGTTTATGATGTGTTGAAGTGTTTGTTTGGTAAAAACAGCTTAGAATCGATTTTTGGTGAGTTTTTTTGGTGAAAACCGAACTGTTTCTGCCCAGTTCGCAGATGAACTGGTTTAGGCGATATTGGTAATATCGCCACCAATATCGCAGGTAATATCGCGATTAATTTCGCTTGCAATATCGCTAGTGATTTGGCGATATTGTCAATATCGCTAGGGCGATATTGGCAATATCGCTAGGGCGATATTGGCAATATCGCTAGGGCGATATTGGCAATATCGCTAGGGCGATATTGGCAATATCGCTTTTTATGTTGCAGATTTTGAAAATGCATAAGTGTTACTAAGTTTTGTGAAAATCTTACTAAAAATTAGATTTTGATGAAATTCGCATGGTCACTCGGAATCGATCAAGTAATCAAGACTATGTACCATAGCCCTGTAAGTTTTTTTGGCCTTACGGGGTCGTCTTGGGCTTCAAAATGGCATTTTTCAGTTTTTAAATGACGTTCCGGGATTTTCGAGTTTCGTTCCAGATTGAACTCTTATTTCCTTAGACTTCAGGGAATTACCTGCTTGTAAGAATGTGCTATTATGATGATTTAAACTTGATAAATGTTTATTATCTAGATACTATGCGTTGAGATATGTTATACACTTACGAAATGAGTTACTAACTCATTATCTGTTGTATTCTCAGATCAGTCGAAGACTCAGTAATATTAGAATTCTGAGAGGTGGATAGTAGCAGACAGGTGAGTGGATCCGCAACTCATAATTTGAGTTAGTTGTAATGGTGTGATTACAACAAGTAACGTAAACCTTGATTGACTGTTTAGTCTGAGTTGTGATTGTGTATACCTACTTGTTATGCATATGTGGCCTTCGGGCATCTGTGTTATTCAGAGGTCAATTGCGATTGGACTTGGTTACTACTGTGTTCAACACAGGTTCCAGATACATGTGTTGTCGCTGGAAACTGTGTTGTTGTGTTGTAGTGTCAAGTTATCGGCCTATTCTGTATGGGCCTTTACAGATTGTGGTAAGTGTTACTGTGGGCCACCGCGGCTGTAGGGTTCCTCAGTAACCGCCGATCCTCTTGAGTTTATGTGTTTACTGTGCTTAATGTAAACAGATTGTTATGCTGAATTGAATTGTTAGTTGTACATTCATTCACTTAGCTTTGTGCTAATCCCACCATTTCCCTTCCTGCAGGTTATGCATGTCTTTGTGGGTTGGGCAGGAAGGTGGTTTTGAAGAATGTTTGACACGTGCCATCACTCTGATATGTTTATAAATGTTTTGTAAATTAACGTGTATGTGGATTTTGTATAACAATTATATGTTTTGTTTCAGCAATATTTTAATATTGTAAATTCGCGAAAAATCTATGGTCATTTTGTAAGATAATTTATAATATTATCTTTTATCCATCGCTTCCGAGTCAAATTACTATTTTAACCCTGAGGTAATTTAAGGGGTGTTTTATAATGACTGTTCGCATGAGTTAAAAAAATGCGAAAGACTTTTCACGAGACTTTTCGCAAAATAGTTCGCAAGATAAAATATTTTAAAAGTTATAAAAAAAATTAAAAAACTAATTTTTTTTTTTAAAAGTACATTATTTTTTACCCGACTCAGTTTTGAATAAAATTTACATCGAAACGCAAATAAAAATAAGCATGTTACAACAGTATATTTGAAATTTTATAAAAAATTATATTTTAAAAGATATAAAAGAAAAATTAAATATGTTTAAAATTAATGCTAATAATAAAATTGGATAGGACTGACGTGACATCTTGTTAATCCTTAAATTGATATTCGTACACCCCATTAACGAGGGTGTTGAATCTTGGACCACATTCGAAAATTAAACAAATATAAACTCAAACAAATACCATTACTCCTATATTATATGTAGATGATGACGCACCCTTAGATCGGGCTTCACAAATATGGTTAAAACCATGGGCCTCGATTGATTTACAATCCACCATACAAGCAAAAATATCACATACTTAATTAATAAATTAAAAGCAATTTCACGTTAATTCTAATCACAGAGAAAATAAACAGAATCCAGACCCTCAACTTATAAAAAGCAAATGTTGATTAAATCAACCAAAATTCATATAATAACAAACTATTTTATCCCAATATTAGCAGAAAGAATTGCACACAGTAAAATGACTAAAAGATGATGGATATCAATTCAAAAACAAAAACCCGCCCTAATCACAGAGAGAGTACATATGAGCAGAATGAGGTCATTTGAGATTTGAGTAATAAGTTGCCCACTCTAAAGTCTAAACTGCTCTTGACCAGTCGCTTAATTTTTCTTGTTTGTGATAACTGCAAAATATAACAAACACTCCAAATAAGTATTCTATTAACCAATTTGCTTCATTTAGATTGTACTCTTTTGAAGCAAATAATTAGAGAATGGGTTAGAATCCTCTCATGTTGAAATCAAGGTGAGAGGTCACGTTCTCTAATAGCGAAAAGCAGTCACCCACAACTTATGACAAAAGTGAGTTATTTATTTTTATCTTGTGAGAGGACATAAATTCTCATGTTGGTTTCAACATCATAGGATCTTAATCCAATAAAAAGACCTAACGTGATAGTTCAATGCATCCTCAATCCTCTCGATGACTGTCTCCATTGTAGGGCGTTCTTTTATATTGTAACTAATGCAATCATGTGCAATTTCTTTAAACTTGTCAAAAGAACGAGGATCAAGTTGATCTTTCATAACGGGATCAATTAACTTGTCCAGTCCCTCATCATAGACGCGTCGCACAAGACTTATCAGAGTTTCTGGCTTATCAGTTCCGATTTTCCTTCCATAGTAAGCCAGCATCCCACTCAACATTTCAAACAGTACCACTCCGAATGAGTACACATCAGATTCTTTTCGTAGGATGCCACTTTCACGGTAAATAGGATCCATGTAAAAGTTGGTTCCGGCTGCTTTCGTATAAATTTGTGTTTTAGGCTGGTTTCTGGGTCCAGATCTTGACAAACCAAAATCACAAATTTTTGCTTCCAGGTTGTCGTCTAGCAATATGTTAGCGCTCTTTATGTCTCTATGTATTACTTGGTTGTCATCTCCAAGACCTGAGTGAAGATAGTTAAGTACTTAAGTCCTTTCGCTGTCCCTAAACAAATCTTCAGGCGCTGTATCCATTTCAGGGAACTCCTCTTTTCCAGGTCACCAAGATAATAATCAAGACTTCCATTGGTAGCATACTCAGAAACTATAATCATGTGATCGCCTTCATCATAGTAGCCAATGAAGGGGATGATGTTTTGATGGTGGAACCTGGATAACATCTCAACCTCGTTTCGAAACTCGTCCTTTCCTTGGTAACCCTTCGAATTATGTTTTTTTATGGCTGCGGTACGGTTTTGCCATCATTCAGATAGTTGTCCTTTGTAAACTATACCAAATCCACCATCTCCGATTCGTTTTCCTACTCCAATGACCACCTCGATCTCTTCCAATGGAATTATAAATTTCTCCAGGTCTTGATATTGATGTGTTGGTACGGTAATGGTAGAAACAGCTCCATACCCCTCTATAAATTTCTAATGCACTTATATGCAATTTCTATGAACTTATGGAAAGAATGTTGGTCAATATGATCTTTAATATGGGGATCAATGAACTTGTCCTGTCCATTATCATAGTGGTGTCGGACCAAATTTATCAGATTCCCCGGCTTATCATCTCCAATGCTCCTTTCATGAAAGACTAACATCCTGCTCAACATTTCAAACAGTACCACCCCAAATGAGTACACGTCTAACTCCGTACTGGGGATTTGGCTGTCATTGTACAAGTTATGTGTAATATAGCGGTTTTTGGAAACATTAGTATAAACTTCAGTATGTGACTGATCTTTTGACACTAGTACTGACCAACAAAAACCACATATTTTTGCTTCGAAATTGTCATCTAATAGCATATTTGAGCTGTTGACATCTCTGTGTACTACTCTTTTGTGCTCTTCACGACTCGCGTGAAGATAATTGAGTCCTCTTGCTGCCCCTAGGCAGATGCTGAGGTGCTGTGCCCACGTAATGTGACGGCTCTTCCAAGGGTCATGGAGATGTTGATCGAGGCTTCCATTGACAGCATACTTGTAAACTAAAACCATCTCATTGCCATCAACACAGTAACCAATGAAAGGGATGATGTTTTCATGGTGGAAACTAGAAATCATCTCAAGTTCATTATAGAACTCATCATTTCCTTTATAACCGTTCAGACCAAAGCGTTTGATGGCGACTGTGCTGTTTTGCCAGTGTTGAGACAGTTTTCCTCTGTAGACGACAAAAAGACCACCATCTCCGATCTGATTATTTTTGCTGAAGTTTCTAGTGGCCAGGTTGATCTCCTTTAGTGGAATTAGAAATTTTTCCAGGTTTTGATATCGGAGGCTTCTTTTGGTAATGGTAATAGAAACTGCTCGGTGGTTCTACAAATATAAACAAGTTATACCGATTTTTCTCATTAGATCGGGGTGCCCATTTATCTGCCCTTGTCTTTTCTTAAAATATGAAATAAGTTCTCAAAAATCTTAGCAATCAAAATATGGGATGCACTATTGGCTGGGAATCAACTCATCATGTTGATGTTAATATGAGAAAGTCTAACCAAATACATATAAATAAGGTGTCTGAATCCGAACCTTTTTATAAGGCTGCATCTTCATAAATGTGGTTTAATGTAGGCTTTTATAGAATTTAATTATCATATGACCACTTAACTCTGAAAACCTTAATGAAAAAATAATTAAAAATATTCACAGATAACAGAATTTTATGGTAAGTTTGACAAGCTAATGGGTATATGGTTTCTTACAGATATACCAGTTATTAGGTCTTTTTAACCATACAGTTATTAACTTGAGACTAGTAAGCACATGAATTTGTGGTTCAAGGAAACAATTATCAGAAAATAATGAAATAAACAAATAAGTAGAGTGAAAAGACTACTTGAATATCCAACGCTTTCTCAATCCTCTTGATGATTTTGGCCATTGTAGGATGATTCTCCAATTCGAAACTAATGTATCTATAAGCTATTTCACTAAATGTTTCAAAAGAGCGACTATCAATTTGAGCTCTTATACATGGATCAATTAACTTGTGCAGTCCAGCATTGTAGCTCCTGACCAAATTTATCAGATTCTCTGGCCTATCATGAACTCCAAGGCTCCTTTCATGAGAAACCAACATCCCACTCAACATTTCAAACAGTACCAGGCCATATGAGTAAATGTCTGCCTCTTTCCCAAAAGAGCCAGTTTCAATGTAAATGGGATCCAAGATCGTTTTACCCATAATCCTCGTCTTGAAGTTGGAAAAGTGAGGCATAGTGGCGCTTAATCTTGACAAACCAAAATCAAAGATATTGGCCTCCAGATTATTATCTAACAATATATTTGGACTCTTAAAGTCTCTGTGTATTACCGAGTTGTCATCTCCAAGACCTGAGTGAAGATAGTTGAGTCCTCTCAGCCCCTAAGCAAATCTTTAGGCGTTGTGACCATGTTATGCAGCGCCTCTTATATGTGTTCTCGAGATATATGTGTTCTCGAGATGACCATCAAGGCTTCTATTGGTAGCATACTCATAAACTAAAACCAACTCTCTGCCTTGATTACAGTAACCAATGAAAGGCATGATATTTTCATGGTGGAACTTGGAACAGAGCTCAACCTCTTTCAGGAACTAATTCTCTCCATGGTATATATGACGATAAAGGCGTTTGATGGCAGCGGTGCGGTTTTGCCAACGCTCAGAGAGTTGTCCTTCGTAGACCTTACAAGATTGACCTTCACCAATTTGGTTATCAGAACTGAAGTTGTTGGTTGCCCTTGTAATCTCCTCCAAGGGAATTAGATGCCTTTTAAGGTTTACCGTTGAAGTAGACTCTGGTTTTTTGTTGTTTTTTATGGCAAAGGTAAACATTGTTTTTTATATTGGTAATTATGTACGTATATATCATGTATATTTCTGGGCTCTATGAATATAAATAGAAGATGAGGCTTGCTTATAAGACGACTTTAGATCATATATATTTTTATTAGTCTTTGTCCTAAAATAATATAGAACTCGATTGGTAGGAATGAAGTCCGGTAATTATACTTTTTTAACAAGATATAATATATATGCAATTAAAGATAAGTTGAAATAAGAATGCACTTTGACAGTTTTTGATATAATATATCTTCAATTCGCCTTTTATTTTTTTCATTTGTGTATTTTTTCGAGATCTATTGATTTCTCATAAAATTCAACTTTCTTGACCTTCAATTTTGACATCTTACGATTATTTTGACTTTAAAACGCATTTTGACCGCTCATAGCTTGCTATAGAAAATTCGAATTTCAAATTCATTAAATTTACAGTCAATATGAAGTGTAATTAAATTTTAACCCAAAATCAATTTTGAAAAAGTCAAAAAGTCAACAAACGGTAAAAATTGATTTTTGTCGAAATCGATTGAGAGTTAATGTTTCTTTACAATTCATATTGACTGTAAAATTTATGAACTTCAAATTGGAATTTTCTATAATAAGTTATGAGTGGTTAAAGTGCGTTTAAAAGTCAAAATAATCGTAAAATGTTAAAATTGAAGGTCAAGAAGACCAAATTTTGGAAAAAATTTCAAAAAAATTCACGAATTCAAAAATACGGTGGCTTAATTGAAGTTACAAGTCAAAAGATACGACTTTTCAAAGTTTACAAGATACATAACACAATTTACAAAAAAAAGGAAAGTCAACATAAGTCAAAAAGAAGGGCGGTCGCAAATCCCGGTCTCGAGTCACAAGTCTCGGTCGCAACCCTCGATCGCGAATCACGTAAACCAATCGCAAATCTTGATTGCAAGGTAGCGGTCGCAAAATCCTTGCGACTTGCAACCGGAAGGGGGAAAATGGTATAAAAAGAATTTTGTAGGACAAATTTTTTTTAAATACTTTTTCTAAGGGTAAAAATTTTAATTTCCCTATTATTTAAAATATGAAATTTTTGAAAAAAATACTATCTTTCAAACTACAACTTAGATAAATCACATTTTGAATTATCACTGTCTCAGAGTAGATTGGTACGGGTTTCCAAGCCATGCATTTGCAACAGGTGCTAATTTTATGAGTTTCATTCCTAATTATATGGCTTACTCAAACAAACCAAACACCCGTCTGAGGAATCATACCATTTTCCCATACCCATTCCCTTCGTCTAAATTCCAAACAACCCCTTTGACTTGTACTTATGTAGGTTTAGTTCAACTTCGAGTTTACAAGTTCGTGTTCAATGATTATAGTATAAAAGTTGACAACGCCGAAATAATGGAGCCCATGTTTCATAGAAATTCATACAATCAACAAATACAAGAAAAAAATCCACATACAAACTACCTATCCATCATCTTCTGCTTTCTCATATGTAACTAAGTTCTTGGTATTGAGCTATATAATACCAGAAGGTAAAGAAAGAACAAAGACTCAACTTAATTATTCGTATATCCGACCAAAGTCCTAGAAATCAACAAGTACAAGATGAATAAAACTGCGTCTAACGGCCCAACTTCTTTCAATCAAGCTTCACAGAGGAGAACAAGTAATGCACGAACCAGAAAGAAGAAAGGAACCCAACGGTCCCTGTGGCTAACATGATGGCTAAGACCATCAAGAGCGAATAGCCCAAGTAGAGTGTAGCCGAGACTGGTCCACTAAGGCTCTTCAGGTCAAAAATGAGATAGTTTATCGAGTACAAGAAAATGTACAATGCAACCGAACCTGAAGCAAAGAAAGATTTCCACCACCACTTCCAGTCCTCGACACAAAGATGCATGTAGGTCAAAACTAGTGACACCTCAGCACAAACGACTGTGAGAAGAATCAAAACAACAAACAAGAACCCGAATACATAGTAAACCCGACCCATCCATATACTAGACATGATGAAGAAAAGCTCAATGAAGAGGGTGCCAAATGGGAGAGTTCCTGCGCCTAAAACTAAAAGCCAAGATGGGTACTTTTGGGCTGGGATTTCACGGGGTATTTGATTGGTTCTAACTGGAAATTCGATATGAGATGCCTTTGCACCAAAGTAACCACCGACAAACGTTAAAGGAACGGAAATGCAAAACCATAGTAAAATGAGAATAACAAATAATGAAAACGGGATAGCTCCGGTGCTATGTGAACCCCATAAGAGGAAATTCAAAGTGAAAAGTATCAAGAACGCGATACCAGGGAAAAAGCACGCGACTTTCCAAGAAACTGAGACCCATCCCTTGTGGTCCCCGCAGAAGATTGTTCGCCACATGCGTACAGCAACATAACCAGCTAAAATTCCGAGAATCATGTAGAAGATTAGCATTCCAGTGACGAGGGTCCCACGAGAAGCCGGTGACATGAACCCGAGAGCTGCAAACATGATAGTCACAACCGCCATTCCAAGAATCTGAACACCGTCTCCCACCATTACACATAAAAGTGCGGGATTACTAGGAGCACGGAATACATCAGCCACAACGAGCTTCCAACCCGACAATTCTTCATTCATTTGGGCTTGAGCCTCCTTGTCTAATTCTTCGTAATGAGTCAAATCCCGCCTAACCGTTCTCAAAAAGATTACGAGAACGATTCCAGCTAAGAAAGTTATTACCATAAGGGAGTTAAGAATCGAGAACCAATGTACTTTTGATCCCTCCATTTTCAAGTAAGCATCCCATCTTGAAGGCCACTTGATATCACTCTCAACAAATGCAACTTCATAAGAGAAAGCCACTGGCTCGTTTTCCTTTATAGCCATGTTAACAGTATTCTCCTCACAAGTGATTTTAGAAGGGTACTTCCCGTAAGTCTTCAAATTCTTCAATGACTCCTGATTATGTTTAATGCTGCAAGGAGTCACCTCGAATCCCACAACCATATATCCGGGAACATCAGATTTCTTTTCACCAATAGACGGGATCACTTCAGCTGCATCCCCTGTTCCCATTACACTCGCCACATTGGTCTCTTCATACTTATGAACCAAAACAGTAAACTTCAAGTGATTAAACACGTAATATGCATCTTGAACTTTGATCCCTATCGGATACCCAGTCCACCTCAAGTAATAAGTATCCCTTTTAGTATACCGAATGGCAGGCAAGTTATCAAGGATCAAATTAACCTGATATATCTCATCTATCCTATTAGTTAACAACTTATACTCATGACTTGACAATGGTTTCGTTTGACAAAGAAAGATCTCGCTCTCATTCGTGTGCATTTTAAACCTATAAGGAGAGTTTTCAATCCGATCACCCATCAAAAGCTCACCAAGATTCTCAGCACTGTCTTTTACACCTTCTGGGGGTTGACAGAAGGGTAAACTATAGTAACTATATGGGATTTCTGTATCTATTGAAGTCAAAGAGTTGACTTTTACAGATAATGGATCACCTACTATATATTTGTGTGGGTAACTACCCGGAAGGTAAAACCCATGACCCAGTTGAGATATCAAGCAGATCAACAATACCCAGATCTTGAATTTATCAAAAGTTTCCATATTGTATCAGATCTCGAAAACCCTAATTGCCAAGAAAATAAAAAGGTAAAAAAATGGGATTTTTTTTTGTTCAGATATATAAATCAAGAAAGATCAAAGATAAATTAAGACGGAAAGTAATCATTTTGATTGTCAATATATGATCTATGAATATAGATACGAAAGATTGTATGTATAAATTACATGAATACTTACCTTGATTTTTAGGGTTTGAAGAATTAGGAAAGAAGAGGTTCCTTCTTGTTGCCGTTGCTTCTGGTTTTTGCCGAAGTGTCTACGAGGTATACAAGCGATATATATCGGAATCAATATCGTCAGTGATTTTACATTACATTGGGTGTATTTAATGACCGATTTAACCTTGTAGTAAAGTTCACGGCTTGTAAGGTTAAAATATAATTTTGATTTGATTGATCGTCATTTATTTATTATTAGTATTAGTATTAGTATAAATATAAATACCAAAGCGTAAATAAAGGTAATATAATAATAGTTAAGGATAATAGTTTATTTTTAAGATATGAATTATCATATATACATATATATATATATATATGTATTTAATAAATGACGTATTATAATAAAAATTAAAATGTATGTTTTAATTGATACATAAACGATAACTTTATGTGCATGTATTTATAAGTGTTAATGTCGAATTAGAACATTTAGTTATGTGAATCTAAATAATAAGAAAAATAATCTAATACTCGTATCTCCGTTGGTTTTGAGTAAAGAATATAAATCTTAAAAATGACATGTAAACATAAAAATGAAATTTAGAGACTCGGTCTGTGATTAGATAAATGATATAACACCCCTCTTTCTAATACCGATTATTATATTAATAAACACGGAAGCATGAATATAAAATACATTTACTCGTTATATATAAAACATTATACTGAAACAGAGTACAATTTTCAACGTTTACTTTGTTTAAACCACAACAGACGGGGGATTATAAAATCCAGAAAAACAAGGTTTATTACAAAACCATATCAGAGGCTTCAGGCACAGTCAAACATTCACGATCAAATCATTACTCCCTGCACCCACATTCAATCAAAATAAATCCTGCAGGAAGTAAACATGAGGGATTAGCACGAAGCTAAGTGAATAGGTTCATCACACATCATTCAACTTAGCATAACTAGTTGTTTACACCAAATAATCGTAAACACACATAATTCAATGAGGATCGGTGGCTCTGGGGATATCATAATACCCGGGGATTCCCCCAAGAACACTTACCAACAATCTGTATGGCCAATACAGAATAGACCGATAACTAATGGTTATTAAACCCATACACAGGTCTCAAACACAACAAATGAATCAAAACCTGTGTAATACACATAATAACCAGAAGTCCAACTACACGTTGACCTCAATCACATACAGCACATTGGTTCGCACATCACGTAGATCAATAATCAATAATCAAGACTAAACAGTCTAATAAACATCTACGTTTACTTGTTGTAACCAATAGTTACAACTAAATCAAATGATGAGTTCTGAATCCACTCACCGATACCTCTGACGTCTCCACACTCAGGATTCTAATATCACTGAGTCTTACGTTGATCTGAAACAGAAAATCATACACAAGTCAGAAGTTCGTTCCATAAACATCATTATAGCCTATTTATCAAATCAGGTAATCCCTGAAGTCTAGGCAAACAAAAGTTCAATCAGAAGTAAACTTAGAAAAAGCCCGCAATACCGCTTAAAACTGAAAAATGCCATTTTCGGGTCCTAGATGACCCCGGATGGCCAAAAACTGCCTAGGCTATTAAAATATAGCCTTGATTACTAGGTCGTTTCTAATTGACTATGCGAATTTCAACTAAATCTGAGTTAGTGATATTTTCACAAAACCGCGTCTCAAAAACACTTACGCATTTTCAAAATTTGCAAAACAAAAATCTCTTTTATAAACTTAGCGACACAACCATTGTGTCGCACCACAAAAACCTGCGACATAACCACTGTGTCGCACCACAGAAACCTGCGACACTAACATTGTGTCGCAATACTCAAAATGGCCGCCTTTAGCGACATAACCACTGTGTCGCATAACATTTAAGCGACACAACCTGCGACACAAGCCTTGTGTCGCAATGATGAACAGCCCAGTTCCCAGATTCAAAATTCACAAATTCAAACATGTAATAATCAAATTAACCTATTCCAATCGGTGTAATTCACTTATAAACAATAACAACACATAATAATCAAACCCTTACCTCGAAATCACGGATTAAAAGCTTCAATTAAGTGATTTAAAGCCAAATCTTACTTTCTCTCTAAATTCTCTCACTAGAAACGATTTTAAGAGTGTGGAAATGTTTGGAAATCGTCTGGAAGTAGTTGGGCGGTGTATATATATATTAATCACACAATTACACTTAAGCTCCTTAATTAATTTCAGTTCAGCCCGTTTTGCGACACAGTCCTGCGACACAACCCTTGTGTCGCACAGACACCACCTGCGACACAACCCTTGTGTCGCAGAAAATCAAAAATTTACAAATTTTAAATCTACTAATATTTTACAATAAAACACATATTATTAAATAGTTCTAAAACAATTAAAATAATAGAAATTACCAAAACGAAAGAGAGGCTGTTACAAATGAAGTGTTGAATCAAATTTAATTAAAAAGGGAAATATGAAATAACATTAACTTTTTCATTATTATTTGCTTTCACCGAAATGTCAAATGATAATACAATCTTTAACATAAGTTGTCCAATAAGATGATTTCATTTTACTTTATCAGAAATCATCACAAAGGTTCCTTATACATATCAAGAGTGTCGCTATCATCATTTGTTAGTTGTTTAATCACGTCGCAAACATGAATTCATAGAAAAGGAAAAGTGTTAAATGACAATCAGTTTGCACAAGATATGTATTAAGATACAAATAATCATTCAGTTTGCATGATGAATTTGCATCCATTTTGTGAAGTAACAGAAGGATCTAGACGGTTTATGTCAAAGTGTAATCATTAAGATAATTAATCAAATTAATTAAATCGCGATTAATCATTTTGTGTACGATTCACAATTCATAAGTAATTACAATTATTTTAATTTAATTTAATATTTCTTAATATTCATTATACGTTAAAAATTTATGGGTAAGATTATGAGGAAAAAATGCATTTTGAGGGGAAAGAGGGCATGCTATCTCAGTAGTTGATTTATGTGATCAACAGTCTGAATTCGCTACATTTTAACAACATTGCATTTTACGTAGATGGAAGTATGCATGTAATTATTATGGTAGCTTATAATATTTACTTACATTTACTAACTTACATTACATATTTTACATATAGCTTATAATCTATACTATTTAAGTATCGAAATGATATTGTGACATAACCTCAATTAAGTTATAGTTGCAACAAACAACTTTAGTTAAAAATATTATGAAAAAATATATCAAGAATACGTTCAATTGTCTAAGAATAAATTTTGCAGTCTTTAAATTTATGTTAAATTTAATAATTTGTAATGTTATATAATTTAGACAATATATATACATCTTATGTAATAATTTTATATAGAATTTATAGTTAATAATATTTAATCGTTTTAAAAATTCAATAATTAATATAACTTTTCTGGTGCATTTAATGACTTTAAAGATTTAAGAACCCAAAAAATGTAATATTAGTGAATGTAAATGACGTCATGTTAATTAAGTAACTTTAAAGTCAAATACTTGAAGGATAAAATAGTTTAGTTATAAATTTCATGTTAGAAAATATCATGTTACTTAAACTTAATGAACTAATATATAGAGGAGAAGTGATAAACAAGTTCTTGGACAAAGTTATGGGTACCCGTTTAAAGATCAAAAATTAATATAGAAAATAATCAAATTCATCCGATCAAAAGGAAAGAACTTAATTTAAGTTCAATATTCCTCTATAATATTCTTTTTTATATATTTAAATTAAAAAAGATGTTTTACATAATATGTTTTATTATCATTTCAAAGAATGAATTTAATTTGATTGTACTTGTATATTAATAAGGTTAACCTAAAGCTTAACCTTAAAATATTAATTCTTTTTAATAAATATTGTAAATTCTAATACATTGCTATAGCATTATTTCTATATTAAAACTTCGTGAAATGGCTTTAATGTTTTAT
This sequence comes from Logfia minima, assembly GCA_963921325.1. Lineage (NCBI taxonomy): Eukaryota > Viridiplantae > Streptophyta > Magnoliopsida > Asterales > Asteraceae > Logfia > Logfia minima. The sequence continues at coordinate 36,862,704 of OY992767.1, forward strand.
ATTATTATATTTATTGGTTAACGAGTGACTGATGTTTAACGATTAAAATATCACAATTTAAATGAAAACAACCATAAAATAGTCTCTTGATATTATTGTTGCAATACTCAATTCATCTCAAAAAGAGTATCTCAAAATATAATATCTTCACCTTTTGTAGTTGTAGTAAATAAATCAAGTAGTGTGTTATTCACGGTCAAAAATTCAAAAGGAGAGGGAAAGCACTCATCTTCCACTTTGAGATCTATACACATGACAAAACACATGTGCGGCCAATATTCCACGAATCATTTGTTAAGGAATTTTAAACTTTGATATATGTATGTCATGAAAGTTTATGTGACACGTGTGATGTGCTATTCTTTCAATCATTTGCTTATCTACATTTGTTGCAAATTGCAAACAAACTCGACGATTGATTGATCTTTTATCGAATTTTAACTTGAACTAGGGATTAAAATTAAATTCTAAATATAAAATGTTCCTTGGGTTCAAAAGCCCATACGAACCAATCACCAATAAGGCCCTGGCCCACAGGATATACAAATCTAGCTTTGTTGCTAATGACCTAATGTGTCTTAAGAGTTATGGTGGACTGTTCAATTTTTATTAACACTCGAAACTCGATCAAGTACACAAATGATTTAAATTAATTTAATGATAACATTAAACAATGTGCATTGTAGATATCTTCCACTTGTGAATAGATGATAGTGATATTACAATACGTTTTAGTATTTCAATTCAGTAATTAAAACATGTTTTTGTGAAAATATAGAAATATAAATTAGGTGGTGGTGGGTGTTGAATAATTATATCCATTTAACTTTTTCGCCCAGAAAAATTATGTTACGTTACTTAAACATCAAAACATGTTTATTTGCAACAAGATGTAACTAATCATTGCCTTCCGTTGCCCTTAAGTTTATGTCTAACTTTTTTATATTACACTATCAAATAAATTATGATTATTATATTTTGTTTTCGTTTTGAATATTGTTATTAAATAAAAGAAAATTGAAGGGTTATTGTATTACCGGTATTGAGACGACTCTTTGATCATGAGATTATAAATTCAAATTTAATAATAAACATATATACATATTCGTAAATATATATATATATATATATATATTCATTATGTGGTACGTGAGATCTCGTTTGTTCCAATTAAAACTCAGGTTCTTAGAAATCATACAAGATTACAAAATATCGCTTTTTCCCATTTACACATTCACTGACGTCGTATAAACAATAGCAAGAAACAAAGAATTTGTTCATTTTCACAATGAAACCAAATATTATGAAACAAAATAAAAATAAATACTTTTTTTTCCATCACTTTTTTGTGAGTTTCTAGATAAAGCCTTAAAAACCCGCTATACAATGTCGTGATCGAGCACACAAAATATCGTTTCATAAACTTGGATAAAACTAAACGTTAATTACAAGATAGTGAAACCTCGGATATAGTTTTCCCACTCTACAATTATTCTTCTCTACCTTGAATCATTCAAACAAAGTTATTACTATTATTATTGTATTGTTATCATTATTATTAGTAAGTATAATATATTAGTATTAATATTACTCTTGATATTATGAGTTAGTATAATTAATATTGACCATGTATATATGAAGATTACCAATTCCATGATCTTTTAACTTTTCAGAATTCAGTTTGTAATGAAAGAAACAAGATTTAGTTTTTCAGTAATTCATTTTTATCACTTTTTACTTTGTTAATGGAAATAAAAAAAAAAAAAAAAAGTAAAATAAAACTTGCACCTCAAGTGCGTTAAAGTGACTCTAGGTTATCTATATAAAAATAGTGTACGTACGTAAAAATAGTGTCTGTAAAAAGCACAAATAGCATTGCTCATTATTTACAGTATTGACAAGCTCTCATTTCCTTTGACTCAATGTTGAACGCTTAACTCTATCCTTAACTTTGCCATCAATGCTGGTGGGCAGTGATCCACTCCGTGTTAATGCGGTTTGACGCTGAAAAAGAGCTCCCAGTCCCATGCTCTAACGTTTTTTAGTTAAAGCTTCAAATTTAAACCATCTAAAAATAAACTTGCATTTGTTAGGACAAATATATAGAAGTGTATTGTGCAAGTATGACTTACAAATAGGAAAACTTAAGCTATAAGTACATCACCTTAAAAAATAGCCTTTATTTACAACTCAAACACCCCCCCTTAATTTACCACAAATATGTATAAGATTCATTCTCTACCTCACACTCTTAAATGACCTAAAAATAGGTCTTGCATGTTTGTTTCTAACAAACCCGAAAAACAAGTGCAAACTTGCAAAAGTGATCAAAAGAAGAAACGACTAAAGTCAACAATTAATAGACAATTAAATATCAACAGCGAATTGAATGGCCTCTAAAGTAGCTGCCGGTGATAGGTTTTTCAATACTGGTGGATTCGAAGGATGTATTACATCCGGTGATATGGAGATTACAAGACGACCTTATCATCGTAATTGTAGTCGTTGTGCCCTTCGTAATATGCATGGTAAGTGCTCTCATGTCTCACCTATAACCAATGTTTGGTATCCTATTAGACGAGTTTGGAGTGAAGGTTCGTCGGCATTTATGGTTTCTAGGAATAGTTCATCGCCTTATTCATCTCCAGTTGCGGCATCCACATCAAACATCTCTCGTGGAGTGAGGTCGCCTTTTGATTTGTGATTTTGTGTCAAGAACAACAATTGTAATTGAAAATTGTCTGGTGTGAACACATGTTTGATTTCTTTTTCTTTTCTATATACATCTGTATGTTTTTGAATTTGACGACCCTTGTTTTTTTGGAGTAATTATAGAAGAAATTGTTTTTTTAGCATAATATGCCCGCATAATGTATGTTCCTAATTTTGAAAACATTTGTACGAATTGACCTTTTCATTCTTGATCTTTGATGTTATCAATTTACAAGCATAGAATGCATACGATTACTAACGAATTCAAAGACAATATGTCTACAACGAAATTGAAGTCGATCATAGTAAAAAGTTGTAGGATACTACTAATTCATACCAATAGAGCACAAACTTGTTGGCATCTAACTATCTAAGGATCAAATTTGATTGACACTATTCAATTCAATGAAATGTTCAAGGTATATGAATAACATTTTTAGGTACATGCCATGAGAATAAAATTTAATTAAATCAATGAAAATAACGAATATAACATTTAAATATTCGATGAAACTAAGTTATACATATAGAATTTTATTTTCTTTAACTTATAATTGTTAAAATTAAGAACTAAGAATTGCAGTAGAGAATTGTAGTTGTGGATGCAAACGTTCATTTGTGGATCACACAAGAAAAAACAATTTACGGCAAACTTAGGTGTGGCTTTGTTAATTGATAACAAGATTTAGGTTTGCGTTTATATAAGACAATATCAACATCTTCGGGTGATACAAGAGTAAGCGAATAAAACGAGAGCTTTATGTAACAACCTATCCATTCTTTAGACCACCATGTTTAAGATTCTAGAAACTTCTACATTAATCTTGAAGATATGGAGTCTTATGGAAGATCTCTAGAATCATCCACATGGTTCCTCCTTTGGAAGAGTGTGGAAGGTCCATGTAAATATCTAGAAGTAAGTAGGTTGTAGATGATTCTAGTGATGTAATCCTAGCCATTGATCTACTTTGATCTTGACCATTGATTTTGTGGGAGGACTAGTATAAATAGGTGGATGTCTCATTTGACACATCACACCTTAAATAGCTCTTCTAATCATTTGTAAAAGCTCTCTCTAATAATCAAAGCATTTCCTTTATTTTACTTGTTCTTTCTCTTGTGCTCTCATTTGATTTCTTGAATCGTTGGTTGTTTTGAGCAAGGCTTACTTAGTCGAGACTAAGGCCACACGGTTAGCTTATCGAGATAAGTCCGTGACATTTAGGCTCTCAAAATTTTAAGGCCCCACATTTTTAATTTGAGAGCCTAAATGTCACGGTATAAGATAATTAAATAGCAGAAATACTGTATAAGATAAAATAATTAACGACTATAATTTCTGCTATTTAATAATTAACTCAGAAACTTTAAATCACAAGTAATTAATTATGTCACCTTTAAGCAAAAAAGATGTGTCTAAAATCATTCTGAATTTCTTTTAATTTTAAGTAATTTCATAAAACAAGTATTTTGACACGGGAATACAAACATTATCAAAATTTAAATTAGTATTGTGAAAAGTTAATTAATATTTAAATCGTAAACTGCAAAAACATAATTTGAACAAAAATCACAATTGAACCTGTCAATCAGAAACTCGTAAAAATATATCCTTTTTAATAAAAGTGACCAAACAATCATTTAAAACTTGATCACCCATACTACTAAAGTTGTCGCAATTAAACATTGATTAGTTATGGGGTATATGGAAGAAATCCCAACATAATTGGGCTACACAATTAGAAATTAAAAACTATAGTTAACACATGCAAAAAAAAATATAAGTGACAGATGAACATGCGTACGATTCTTTTAGCTGAAGATATAATAGCGCATAATATATTTACAATTAAATATTATATATATATATAAAATAAAAATAGATAAATTTTAGAAAATGTTATAGTCACCAACGCACCGTGTAGCTCCCCTACTTCATTACATTACTCACGTATTTTAAATAGTCAATTTTCAATTCTTGTATTTCATTAACCATCATCTAAGCTTTTATATCTGATTTTTTTTTACTTATTATCATGTATATCACATGGCTTAAGTACTAAGAATAATTATTGTAAAAGTGAATCACGATTAAGTAGGTGAATTATATTGAATAGCTAGGGAATTTATTCTAAGTTTTTATTTTTATTATGTCTGTTGTTACTGTAGTTTAGGAAAATACTAAATGAGAAAACACGAAATTAGTGATACATGCATAATTAAAATTACAAGTACCATACGTACGTAATTTGAATAAAAATATGTGAGAATATTACGTTGCTTTTATATGCTAATTAAAAAGAAAATATGTCGATTCTTAAGTTCGGTAATTCGCCCTAACTTTTTTATTTATATATTGATTAAAATTAAAAATTTATTTTATACTAGTAGGGTTGAATTCAAATGAGAATGAAAATTTTAGTGAGAATGAAGAAATGAATTCTGGCCATCCATTTTGCAAAAGTCAATTTTCTCCTAAAGTTAAATATCTCACAAACGGCTAATCAAAAAATTATAAAAATTGCACCATAGAAATCAGCGTTCTTTTCTCTACGATTATACATCCCTCGTGACATATTTTTACCAAAAATTAAAAAAAAAATTTGGTTGAAAACCAATAACACATGTGTTAGTGGTTGGTAACACATGTGTTACCAGTTTTCGAAACCCACCAAAAAATGAAAAAAAAATCATCGAAAGTATACCTTGTGAGATGTTTTTATGGTCCAATTTTTATATTTTTTTGACAAGCCGTTTGTGAGATATTCAATTTTAAAAATGTTGAGGATATTATTATTTTAATGGAATGGATGGTTAAGATTGATTTCTTCATTCTCACAAAAAATTTCATTCTCGTTTGAACTTAATTCTATATTAGTAAAATAATTGAGTATAATCTTCTTTCAAATGTTTTATTACATATATAATATATAATATATTAATCATCTTCGTCACTTTTGTTTCAGTAAAAACATATTTTTCAATAATAAATTTTTAACAAACTATTATAAATATAAATAGACAATATTACTAGAAAGATTAAATATCGATAAAAATCTTTTATCAACACTTAGATAAATAGTATCATATCCATTTTAAATTTTGCACGAAAAGATAAAAAAGATAGGTGCATTATCAAATAATTTTTTTTTTCTCATTTTAATAGTTCACTTTAGGTGTCGTCGAAGATCAAGCAGCTCCTAATCTTCTTTGTGATTTACAAATTTTTATAGTTAAAATTCCCAACCACTTTTCTTCATAAAACTCTAACTTCACATGTTTGTTAACTATTTGATATCCTTATTAGGTATGACTAAATTCAGACATCATATATATATATTATGCTTTTTTAACCTCTGATTTTGATATAATCTGAATGTATCAATTTTGAATGTGTATTCTGCTACCAAAAAATTAATGATTTTTTTAAGGGTCAAATTAAGGCACAGTTGAATAAAAGTATCTTGTAATGAACTCATTTGCAGAATCATTAACTACTTTATGGTCAAATAAAAGTATTCCAAAGTTACAAAACCTAAGAAAATTCATTACAAAAATGGACAGTTTTGAGGTGATAGTTCATATGCAAAACCCGTACATGGTCACGTCATAAAACATACGGCCACAAGAAGCCTAATTTTTGCCGGTGTTTCTAGAAGCCGCATATGCGGCAAAATAAATCGGCTACAAGAAGCTAAATTTTTGCACAACATACATTTAATAATTTAAAGACTATTTAACATAAATAATACTTTGATTATTTAATATATTTAATAGTTGAAAGTTATTTAGCTCAATAAAAACCATTTGGCCATTGCATTAATAAACTAAATTTTTTTGTTTCCGTTAATAAAAAAAATAATTTATTTTTTAAATTTAGATGTATACAATCTAATCGTAATATCACTGTGAGCTTTTGTGACTTTTTTTCTTACCATTCTATAACGTTTACGTGAGAAAGTTCAAATTCAAAATCCATCCTTTATAAGTAACTTAGGACGTCTTACTATGTCACATTGGTGATAGCTGTGATCGATAATATATGAAAAAAAGTTAAATATATCATTTTAAATAATTGAAATAAAATCGTCCTACTTGTATACCAAACATGACAAATTTCTAGCGCCCTCTTCTTTTAAAGCTTTATTGTTTTTACTAATAAAAATCAATATCCTGATTTTACTTGTTATTGTTTTGTTTCTTGTGATTAGTAGTCGTCCACAATTAAAACCATATACAAACGTAAAGATTTCTAGTAATCAATAAGTCTCCTCGGTCAACACGTAAGTTCTTTTTTGTATTGTAATGTCCTCACACCATCTCATATATATGATATCAACTATTACATTAACAAATATGGTCATTGTCATATATATAGTAATATTATTATATATAAGTATATATAAGTTTAACATTAAACATTGTAGTTCCACACACAATTTCATTCACTTTCTTGTTGAGAGACTTCTTAGCATATATTGCCAACTAGAAAAAGATCATCATATCGATCATGGCCACCGGAGCTGCTGGAGATGGGATGTTTCATGGAGTATATGGCGGTTGTATATCTAGCGACAACATGGGAATTCAACAACGGCCCTACCATCGCAACTGCAGTTGTGCTCTTCATAAATCCGATGGTGGTCATTGCTCTCATATTGCTAAATTAGTATCGTACCCAGTTAGGCGCTCTTGGAGCGAAGGTTCATTGTTAGCTATGAAGTCGACATATTCTCCAAGTTCCTCACCTTGTTCTTCTTCTTTGTCGAATATGAAGGACTCGAGTTCCGCGAGTTTACCAACACAAGTTCCAAAAAATGAACAATAAAACATTGTTGTTGTATTTTTTTCTTTTTCGTTTTTTAGTCAAATGTGTGATTAAATGGGTTGTATTGGATCGTTGTATTTGTGAATAAATCGAACCCTTTCATCCATTTATTTATGGTTTAGGAGGTAAACTTTTTAAAAGAGTTATTATTCATTGATTCATCGGTTCTTATATATTGTTTTCATATTTCATAATTATAGTATGGGAGTATAACTGGGTACCGTTAATAACAAATTAAATGTGTACGGTCTCTATTTGACCTAACAACACTAATTAGATGTTGTTAACAACATAATCATCCCTTATAGTATTGCAAAATGCGATGTTTTCACTTTACATTTAAGGAATTGATGGGTCCAAAGTGAAAAATGTTTTTCCTATTAAACAGTTGCATAACACATATAAATTATGTTTTTCATTATATTTTATTTTACATGAGGATGAGGATAATAGCCACATTAAAAACGATCGCATTTCGTCCTAAACGGAGCATCGATTTAAATTAAATAAAAAATATGCTTATTAAATATATGTTTGCTTGGAGACAAACACGTGATTAATGTATGATATGAAAACATAAACAAATATGTAAATTAAAGCTATATTGATCACTAGCTAATTGCCTAATATACAATTATCTTAGTGCATACCTTGAATGAACATTTTCCGCTGCAAACTAACGTGGTTTTGTCTTTTCTGTAGTAACAAAAGTTATATAATTAATCATGATATGATGACTTCAATTTTAGTTATTAGTGGAATTAAACTTAATCATAAAAATTTTATGGTGATCAATGAAGATTTAGCAGTAAATTCCTATACTATACTATATAATATGGAGCATTTGTATTTTATTTGTAGACGAAAACACAAAGGACTATGATATTTTTTCATGCTGTATAATATGAGTTACAAGTTGTGTATAATAAACTCTAGATCGATAGCATTCGGGTCATAGTTCCGAGGTTCTAATCGTGTTTGAAATACAAATATAAGTAGATTTTAGACTGCCGAATCATATAGCGATTGTAATACATACGTATCTACAATATTAGTACATATGTATTGATTGTATTCAACATCACATATTTACTTTTGTCATAAGATCCAAAGTTTATGTTATATACAAAACTGTAAGTGAAACCTTTAAGAGTTCAATATTGCCTTAAAAAGACAAAAGGAGGGGTGTGTTTGCGGTAATTTTCTAGTAGTTGAGAGTTTATATTTTGAAGTTAGAAACTTATATTTTGAATAGAAGCGTTTGATAAAGTAATTGAAGCTGAAATTTAAAATGTAATTTGATGTGAAAGGACAAAAAAGTAAAATACAAAGACATGTAATATAAGGATACTCATGTAATTTCACATTCCATAAGCTCTAATTATATTTTTTTTTATAAAAGCTAGTTGGAGTAGCTTAAATTTTAAGAGTTTATTTTTCAATAAGCTCTCATTTTTTGTTTACATGTATATCTTGCAAAACTGGTTGATACCTGGAGCTGGAAGTTGGACCTTATATTTTTTTATATAAGTGTTTGACAAAATAGCTATAGCTAAATGTTAGAATGTGAATTTATGTGAAAAGACAAAAAAATAGAATCAAATATTAATAAAAGTATTTATTAAGAAGTATTCATGTAAATTTGATTCTCCGTAAGCTTTACTTTTTTTAATAAACTAGTTGAACTAGCTTATTTTTTAATAACTTAATTTTTCTAACAAGCTTCAAGATTTTTGTTTACCGAATAAGAGTTCTAGTTTGAGCATATGAAACTTAAACTCCCATAAGTTTTTATAAACTACTTAGCCAAATACACTTTATCAAACAAAGCTTGTCGTTTGAGTTTATAGAAAACATAAATTTAAATTCCGATAAATTTCAATAAATTAGGTCGACAAACAAAACAAAAAGGAAAGGGACCTCTGAGACATATATCTAGTATACAAGCCCATTTAATGTTAGCCCAGTAAGTAAAAGTTCATATTCGGGTTATGAAACCCAATAGATCGATCTTAATAAAGCGTTTTCATAGGTTTTATGCATTGAAATGCCTTTTGTGAAATTCTTAACTTGTATTAATTAAATCATTTCTTATGGTCAATTTATAATTTCAAGGTTTTTGACTTATTAGCGATTATATAGCATATGTAGTTATGTTTCATAATATGAATTGTTGTTACTTTCAAATTTATTAGTCCTTTTTAGAGACAAATTTATTAAACATAATTTTTCTTTAAATATATATATTTGTTTCAAGTGAAACTTGAATTCATAAATTTGTACATGATTATGAAGTGAAATTTAATAACATACAACATTAACACGAGTTTATATATTTGTCTCAAGTGACATTTCAATTCTCGATTAAGTGGTTGTAAAATATCTCGATACCGTATGTCAAAAAACATTTAATTGAAAAAATGATATACATTAAAATCAAACAAAAATAGTAGTTTATCGTGACATGAAGGGTAAACAGTAATTTAAACTATTCAGATCAATCTTGATATCGTTATCTGAATGTCCAGAAACAACGTACGGGCATTACAAAACTAGTTAAAAATCAACTCCAAAAAGGAATGTCAGAGTAGTAATGTATGTGCAATAAAAAAAGCATGCCTCCAAAAGGAATGGCAGACTAATAATGTATGTACAATAAAAAGAGCACGCATATACAATAAATTTACATCCAGAGAGTAAATTATAATATAATGATATGATGACGGATATAACAAGGCGCAAAAAGAGACGTACAATCCATAACAAAATTTTAATACCAAAGCATCTAGTAGCGCTAGTGAAATAGATGAAGACATAAGTGCACATTATAAGAGTGACGATCTTCGTACAATCCATTTTAGCCACTCTATCATAATAATTCTATAATACGTAAGACACTTGAGAAATAGCTTAGGAGCTTATAAGCTATAAACTCCCCTAAACACTCAAATACACCTTAAAAGCTTATTGCTTATAAAGTATAAGATGCTTACAAATAACCTTTATAAAGAATCAATTTTTACATCTTTATATAATACGGCGTTGATCTTCAAGGATGATTCAGGGTAACACAACCGTCTATATCCTTTTACCCCAAAATCGACAATATTAGAATACAAATTGACGTTAAGTAACGAAAACGAAATACATAAAGATGGTTTTCTCCGGAAGCAACACATCACACGTGGATGATCAATTAACGTTTGAAATTAAAGTTTTGAACTCCATGAAGGTTTCGTTATACAAAATTCATAGAAGAACTTTTTGAAAAGCTTCATGTGTTCCACTTGGAGCTTAATTAGGATCGATAAGCTTCTGTCGGTGCTCGGGTTTGGTAAGACAATAGTCAAACCTTCCATTCCAACATCACCAGGCCCCGCATATATAGGTCGGCCCCATCCAAAGTCAATATCGTACAACCCTAGCCTAGCCCAACTTGTAATTCCAAGATTTGTGCCTTTATAACTCTGGGCAAGACCAACAGCCACAGCCCTAGAATCCGTTTGTAGTTCCAAATGGTCAATTGTTGACTTTAAATAATCGTTGCTCATTTTCACTAATGCACTGTGGATTTTACTTGTACCATACCAACTTGGATGTGATTGAATATTTCCCGCTACAGCTAATGCACAGCTTAAGAAGGCAGCATTCCCAAAATAGCCCGGGGGTAGAGTGGGATGAAGGCGGGTTCGTCCATCAGTTGGGAAATAGATCTTGGTTTCCTCATCATCTCGTAGCCCACGGGCCCTACACACGCACTTCCAAACATGTGCTGCGAGCATCTCAAAGGAGCTGTAGTTGCTTGTGTTGCCATCTTCCTTCGTTTTTGCTTTGAGCATGTTGATTTGGTCTCGTGTTAACTTAAAAATTGAGACCTCGGTTTTATCTTGTGAGGATACCATTGAGGATTTCATTGGAGTGAACTGGAACTCAGAGTGCTTAAAGATGGGTTGTGGTGGGTCCCGAGCACGGATGACGGTTCGGTCAATAATGGGTGGTTCGGTGAGGTCTAACCCACGAGCCATATCCGACCACATTTTGAGAAACTCAATCTGAGACAACCCATCCGCGACGTAGTGATGCATCCCATATCCTAGAGAAACTCCTCCGCATTTAAAGTAAGTTACCTGCACAAATTTGGATACCAAAGGGACATGAATAGTTTGTATTGACACGAGAGGTAATGAAATTAAAATTCTATAACACCATTGTGACAAATTTATGATATTTAAGAGAGTAGATTATTTCTTAACAGGGATGTAACTCGTGGGTGATGGGTCGGATCTGTCAAATCCGCAATTGCGGGTTTTTTTGGATCTGCGTTGACAGATTTTTGCGATCCGCGAACCCGCAAGTATTCCTGAACGGGTTTATGCTTAGGGGTACAAGTAAACCTACGAGTTTTATATAATACAATTTAATGAGATAAACAAAGATGTTATTATCAAAACGTCCAAATGCATAATTTCTCATAAAAGAAGGTGTTTGAAAGATTTTAAAAACAATGAATAGTAATTTTAATAATTAGTTAAGTGTTAACATATGAACAAATCATTCAATAATTATCAATTTATTTAATATTTTTTCTTTGTTCATTCAGCAAGTTTACTATTTTCTATTCTGCAGAGGAATTGTTTCATTGTATATTGTTATATTCAACTATTTTATATAAATATATTTTTGATTAATCGCAATGATATACTTGGGGGTAATTGTAGTTAATAATTTTCGTGAGTTTGCAGGTCGGGTATACCCGCAAGTAAAAGTGCATACTCATCATTCACCCGCGACCCACTTACAGGTATTATTTTTCACCCTTACTCGTACTCATAAGTAAAAGTTTACAGGTTTAACCACCCTTAACGGACCGTACTCATGAGTTGCCAGTTTTTTCTCACCTATTGCAATACTTATTAATTCTTAATGATATATATTATATAAATTAACGTTCTAATTAGATTTCTTTTTGCGATGCTTTCTATATATTTATATATATATATATATAGCTAGTTGTTACCTGAAAAATTAGTAGAGGATTGGTTTCTATTGGTAGGGAGTAATCGACGGCCGGGATAAGTTTTTGGAGCTCCGGTGTAGGTGCAAATACACCTAACTCGTCCACCACACTGTCAGACTCTGCTGCAACAAACAACGCGCCTTGTCCGTGACAATCGATCTCAATCCGGCCATCTTTATTTTCTTTCAATCGCCCACCCACAGGATAATAGGCAACCAAAATCCTACTTAGAGCATTCTTCAACACTTTTGTGTCGAAGAAGTTGGCAGCACCATTATGCCTGTAGAAATGCATAATTTGTGTATGAATAGGAGGCGTAATCAGGTCGAGGCTAGTGATCCATAGCTTTGTCCTCGGTGTCTCCTCTGCAGGGATCACAATTGACGATTCTCTTATCAAGATTTTCATCTTTTCACTACTTAACCAACTGCAAATAATGATAGCACAAGTCATAAGAAATAAGTCAAGAAGATAATTTTTATGTTTAACGTGAAATACCTTAACAAAGAAAAAGTAATTAACCTGTGAAAATATGTTGAAGGTTTGAAATGAAAAGTGGCCTGGAGTTACTGCACTAGATTACATACTTGTAAAGTTATAATGGCAGCTCACATGGCTAATTCAAAGATTGGAAATGGTTGACTATATTAGAGGATAAAATACTAACTTAATTACTAATTATCTTAGTTATAATGGCAGTTCACATGGCTAATACTTGTACTGCACTGGATTACATACTTATAAAGTTAAAATGGCAGCTTACATGGCTAATTCAAAAATTGGAAATGGTTGATTATATTAGAAGATAAAATACTAACTTAATTACTAATTATCTTAGTTGACCCAGCTCACAACAACATGTTACTAACTTAATCACTAATTACACTTTAGTGGACCCAACTTGAGCATGCAACTCAATTCCACTTTCTATTCACGTTACTAGATAATGCATGCCACTTTAAACGGAGAGAATATACTCCTTTGAAAATGAAGATGATTCTATATAAACCCATTTTTTATTATTTACAATAAAAATCATACATTATTTAACGTATTCTACAGTACGATGTACATTAATAGCTAGAGTGTATATTTTAATGTAGGTATAAAACTTTGTCACAAGTTTCCCGTTTAATCTCTACTTACATAATTTTACAAGAAGTGTCTATTTAACACTAAGGATAATCTAGACATTTATTCATTTAAAAGTAATATATATATAACGGCATACTCATAAATTGTAATTTTTTTTTTTAAGGTAATGACATTCTGTGGTGTTTCTGTGGTCTTTAATTTTTGCAAGACTCGTTTATTTCAATTTCTTTTCACAATCCGTACTCATGTGCTGACTATTTCACAAGAAACCTTATCCCTCCTTCGTTATATCTAATGAATTGATCGTTAATTCATACAAAATGACTAAAATACCCTCATCTTCTTTATAAATTTTATTTGTTTTTAATCTAATCCGAACTCATCTTCCTTATCGATTTTCATTTTTTCTGATTCCACCTAATGAACACCATCATCATTTTCCCCCTTTTTCCCTTATGATCAAAATCCCCAAAATTAACCAACAAACTTATAAATCCACAAAATTCAAACATAATATAAACTCACAAAATTCTCACAAACCATTAACATAAAATTCTTCTTCTCCTTTCTTTCTTCTTCCACAAATATAATCTTATTTCATTTACGACCATCATAAATCAACATCAAGACCTCACAAACTTACCTGAAAGTTTCATATAAAATCCAAATTTAGAAACACCCACATATTTTAAAACCCACAAAGAGTATAGATCTAATGAAATCCTTAGATGATTTGGCTAGATATCTCTTAAATATAAACCGTACGTTAAGATATGGACAGCCTCCGAAGTCACCTGTAAGAAATCAGATCAGTCGCACGGCCGAAAGTCAGCCATTCACCGGTGAAGGAAATCGAGCAGTGGTCGGAACGGAAATCGAGCTGTGGTTTTTTCTTGCATATGTTCTTTATTTTTTTTATTTGATTTTGATAATAATGTTCGTTTGATTTTGGCTATAGGTGTTCGTGGTGTATATAGGTAGCATAGATATTGAAGACTTCGATGAAATTTTGATATATAACGATAGAATCCTTTCTTCAGTTCATAATGGAAGGTAATTAGTGGTTCCTTCCCATTTTCATAATTTATTTCCCACTAGGGTTTTTCAAGATTTTGTTCTTTTTAATTTAATTGGTGATTTTTTAGTGTATTTTTATTACAGTACTGAAGATGCAAAGGCTTCTCATTTGTAAAGTTATAAACATGGTTTTAAAGGGTTTGCAACTATGTTAACTAAGGATCAAGCACTTAAATTTGCCAGTAAGTTTCTCACTTCATCTCATCTACACACATATACAAATACATGTACTGTTGTACATATGCATTCGCATATACTAAGAGTTGTTTATGTTATGAATGCAGAGATGGAAGGCTGAATCTGTATTATTGGATTTTTGATTTGCAACTGATGGATCTGTATATATATGTATATGTATGTGTATGGATTATTAGTAGGTGTTGTTGTATGAATTGATTTTTGATATGATTTTGGAGTTAACATTTGATATGTAGGGATTTAATTGTGTACTTTTGTGTTTAGTTGTTTATATTGTTTGGTGGTTAGGGTTTCAATTTCAATGAAAATGATGGATATAGAAAGTGGAAGATGAGGTTATTTTAGTTATTTTGTATGATTTAACGATTATTTCGTTAAATTTAACGAGGGAGGGACAGGGTTTTTCGCAAAAGAGCCAGTACAGAGTTATGAAAAAAAGTTGGGAGGGACGAGGCGTGCAAAAATTAATGGAAGAAAACATGTTTCATCAAGGCACATGTTTCATCATGGTGTCAATAATCAAGAACTAATGGAAGAAAAGATCAAGATTGTGGAAATGGATATTGGTCATGCAACACCACCCCGAGTATATGTTATCCGAACCTATCGAATCCGGTCATTTTGACGAATACTACACGAAACCCTATAATTCTAGACCAAATTCTGTTTATTCCGTTGCAGATTATATGGAAACAGTCCAAGAATTTGGGGCATGTCCAAGTTATATGGCCAACACCTGGTCGTCAAGGGCCAAAGCCCAATCTCATAGCGCTCCTAAGCAGCGCCCAGCAAATCAGACCTGGGCCCCTGAAAGACAGTCTATTAGTAGTATTAAACGTAGGCCTTTTCTTGAAGGGAGAAATGTGCCACGAGCTGTTAGGATGCAACGTTCATCGTCTCATGTGGGTTCGGGTTGTCAACCAAATCACTATCCATGGTCAATCAAGCTTGACAAGTCAACTGTGTCTCTTATTGAAAGCGAATGTGGGTCCATAAGTACTATTTTAACCGATGGATATTATAGTAAATCAGTCGTTGGATATGGATACTAATCGGATCATTAGAGTTAATCCAAGTAGAATCATGAAGCTTAAACGACCTTGTTGATAGAGAATTGGTGTGCGTTTGTAGATAATTAAGTATTAA
Organism: Logfia minima; assembly: GCA_963921325.1. Classification (NCBI taxonomy): domain Eukaryota; kingdom Viridiplantae; phylum Streptophyta; class Magnoliopsida; order Asterales; family Asteraceae; genus Logfia; species Logfia minima. Next base: position 36,878,777 of record OY992767.1, read on the forward strand.
AATTTTTATAGATCGTGTTACGTACTTATGTTAAGGAAATAAGAAAACAAATGACAAATTTGATTTGTGAAGTCAAATGTAAGAGATAATGTAATTTATTTATTATTAATATATTATTAATTTATTTATTATTTATATATTATTAATTTATTTATTCATTTATCATTATAATTGTTCTTAATAATTTTCTGTTATTATAATTATTATTATTATTTATTAAATATTATTAGACAAATAGACAGAAAAGTGGAATGTTTATGACAACTCATGGAGAATATATGAAACTAATCTGAAACAGAGAAGAATAAAGAAATGAAGTATTGTTGATTAAATCTAGATTTAAATTTAATAAGGTATTATATCCATTAACCGATTTAAACCAACCGATTGTTTCAGAAATCGCCATCTTATAGTTATGGTACCGATCGTTTAAGCCTAATTCGTAATAAAAATGGAGCTCAACTTTAGACAAAATAAGATACTTTTGTTAATATGGACAAAATAAGGCCTTTCTAAGAAAAAAGCAAATGGAGAATAAGATGATGTAGTAATCATTTGATATCGAGATGCTTACAAACAACTCTTTATAAAGGATCAATTTCTGCATCTTTATATAATACGGCGTTGATCTTGAAGGATGCTTCAGGGTAACACAACTGTGTATATCCTTTTACCCCAAAATCAATAATATTAGAATAGAATACAAATTGACGTTAAGTAACGAGAACGAAATACACATAGATGGTTTTCTTTGGAAGCAACACATCACACGTGGATGATCAATTGACGTTTGAAATTAAAGGTTTGAACTCGATGAAGGTTTCGTTATACAGAATTCATAGAAGAACTTTTTAAAAAGCTTCATGTGTTCCACCCGGAGCTTAATTAGGATCGATAAGCTTCTGTCGGTGCTCGGGTTTGGTAAGACAATAGTCAAACCTTCCATTACAACATCACCAGGCCCCGCATATATAGGTCGGCCCCATCCAAAGTCAATATCGTACAACCCTAGCTTACCCCAATTTGAAATTGTAAGATTTGTGCCTTTATAACTCTGCGCAAGACCAACAGCCACAGCCCTAGAATCCGTTTGAAGTTCCAAATGGTCAATCGTTGACTTTAAATAATCGCTGCTCATTTTCACTAATGCACTGTGGATTTTACTTGTACCATACCAACTTGGATGTGATTGAATATTTCCCGCTACAGCTAATGCACAGCTTAAGAAGGCAGCATTCCCAAAATAGCCCGGGGGTAGATTGGGATGAAGGCGGGTTCGTCCATCAGTTGGGAAATAGATCTTGGTTTCCTCATCATCTCGTAGCCCACGGGCCCTACACACGCACTTCCAAACATGTGCTGCGAGCATCTCAAAGGAGCTGTAGTTGCTTGTGTTGCCATCTTCCTTCGTTTTTGCTTTGAGCATGTTGATTTGGTCGCGTGTTAACTTAAAAATTGAGACCTCGGTTTTATCTTGTGAGGATACCATTGAGGATTTCATTGGAGTGAACTGGAACTCAGAGTGCTTAAAGACGGGTTGTGGTGGGTCCCGAGCACGGATGACGGTTCGGTCGATAATGGGTGGTACGGTGAGGTCTAACCCACGAGCCATATCCGACCACATTTTGAGAAACTCAATCTGAGACAACCCATCCGCGACGTAGTGATGCATCCCATATCCTAGAGAAACTCCTCCGCATTTAAAGTAAGTTACCTGCACAAATTTGGATACCAAAGGGACATGAATAGTTTGTATTGACAGGAGAGATAATGAAATTAAAATTCTATTAACATCGTTATGACAAATTTATGATATTGACAAATTTCGATTCACAAACCCGCGAGTATTCGTTAACAGGTTTATTTAACACCCGTGATCTGCGGATATACATGTAAATCCATGAATTTTATATAAATACGATTTTATGAAATAAACAAAGATTTTATTATTATTACAACGTCCAAACACACATAATTTCCCATAAAAAAGTTTTTCGAAAGATTATTAAAACGATGAATCGTAACTTTAAAAACAAATTAAATATTAATATATAAAACACGAACAAATCATTCAATAATCATCAATTTATTTGATATTTTTTTCTTGATCGTTTTAAAAGTTTACTATTTTATATTCTGCATAAAAACTGTTCATTATATATTTTTATATCTAACTATTATATATTATATATAAACATATATTTGATTAATCTCACTGATATACTCGCGGGTAACTATAGTTAATGGGTTTCGTGGGTTTATTATTTTACTGAACAATGTTTGGTTTGGGTTGGGTCAACTTTGGTTTAGATCAACTTTGGTTCGATTCGTAGGTTTTGTTTGGTTCTACAATGTTTAGCTTCCGCTTAAGTTCTTTCTTGAACTAATTTTGCTTTGTTTGGTTATGCATCTGGTTTCTGTTTGCATATGTCTGATTTTTATCTAGTTTTGTATGATTCTGCATCTGTTTGATTCTTATCTGGTTATGTTTGATTATGTTGTGGTACCGTTTGGTTCTGCATCTGCTTAATTTTGCTCTGGTTCCGTTTAGTTCTATTTTGGTTTCGTCTTGTTTTGAATCCGCTTTGGTTTTGTCTAGTTCTGATTCTACTTTGGTTCTACTCTGATCCCACTCTGGTTCTTTTTTTTCTGTTTTTGTATTACTCTGATTATGTACGGTTCTGATTCAGTATGTTTGATTTCGCATTGATATTTGGTATGCCTATTAGTCAACTTTGGTCCATTTGCTTCAGACCTGGCTGAAAATATCGTATATTTTGGCATTGGAATTGGCTTTGGCATTACAAGTGGCATTGACATTGTAATAGGAAGAGAATTTCAACTATTGGTATTCTCCTGTTTGTTTGGTTTTACAACACTTTGGTGATGTTATAGTCTTAGATAATTTGATTTAGTCTTGACTAGTTTTGCTTGCATCAAATTCGGTTCGCATTGGTTTCCTTTCGGTCTCATATTGGATTGGTTTATGTTTAACATTGGTTTGGTTCGGTTTTCATAGGATCGGTTTCGGTTTTGCAGTGGATTGGTTTTGGTTTCGCTTGGCTCAATGGTTCACGGATTTCACATTTGTGTGCATTGGTTTTGGCTTCGACTCTCAACATCAACATACAAGGCTTCGCTTCGTATTTTAGTTTGAACTTTGTTGACAAACTCTCAATGCATTTAGCATTAGCATTGTGAGTTTGAGGGAGAATCTTAGCATAGTAAACTTCTTCTAATTAGTGTTGGCCCATATTTTGTTAGTTTAGTTAGGCACATTAATTACCTTTTAGGTTTTGTTAGTTTTACTATTTAAGCACTTTATGTATTCAGTTTAATAAGAGAGTTTTGTAATCGTATTATATTGTATAATAAAGTTGTCGTTAGTTTCAACAACCCATACCCGCTGGTAAAATTCTATGGATTTACCCACTCATGACAGGCCGGTACTCACAGGTTGCGAGTTTTTTCTTCCCTATTGCCATACCTATTAATTCTTAACAATATATATTAGGGTTTATTATTTTGTTATGTATCGAACTTTACATTTTTTACTATTGTATGTAACCACCTTTTAAAAGTTTTATTGTATGTATTGAACTTTACAATTTCGTATATTGTATGTAACGGGTGACCGGACGAGGGTACCCGATTTTTCCTCTAGAAAAAATGTCCATTGTATGTATCGAACTTTATAAAAATTTCTAGTGTATGTATCGAACTTTGTAAAAATGTGTATTATATGTATCGAAACCGGTAGTTTCTAGTCATCCGACCACCTATTACATACAATATATGGAATTTTAAATTTTGATACATACAATAGCATTTTTAAAAGGTGATTACATACAATAGTATAAAATGTAAAGTTCAATACATTATCAAATAATATACTCTATATATTATGTAAATTAACTTTCTTTTGTGATGCTTTCCATATTTTGTATATATAGCTAATTATTACCTGAAAAATGAGTAGAGGATTGGTTTCTATTGGTAGGGAGTAATCGATGGCCGGGATAAGTTTTTGGAGCTCTGGTGTTGGTGCAAATACACCTAAATCATCCACCACACTATCGGACTCCGATGCAACAAACAACACGCCTTGTCCGTGACAATCAATCTCAATCCGGCCATCTCTATCTTCTTTCAATCGCCCACCCGCAGGATAAAAGGCAACCAAAACCCTACTTAGAGCGTTCTTCAACACTTTTGTGTCGAAGAAGTTGGCAGCACCGTTATGCCTGTAGAAATGCATAATCGGTGTATGAATAGGAGGTGTAATCAGGTCGAGGCTAGTGATCCATAGCTTTGTCCTCGGTGTCTCCTCTGCAGGGATCACAATTGACGATTCTCTTATCAAGATTTTCATCTTTTCACTACTTAACCAACTGCAAATAATGATAGCACAAGTCCTAATTAAGAAATAAATCAATAAGATAATTTTTATGTTTAACGTGAACTACCTTAAGAGATAAAATTAATGAACTGTGAAAATATGTTGAAGGTTTGAAATGAAAAGTGGCCTGGAGTCTAGGTAAAGTTGCTCCTGTATAATTCCTGTACTGCACCGGATTACATACTTATAAAGTTATAATGGCAGCTCACATGGCTAATTCACAGGTTGCAATTGAAAAGTAGAGTGTAGATAACGGTCGATTAGAGAATAACATGTTATTGTAGTTTTATTTATTACGGTGGTAATGATAAGAATAAACTTTTTATTTTTTATTTTAACATTAACTAATTTTTTTAATTAAAAAATTATATTAAAATTATTAGAATTCTATACTTTTTAATGTGAGATAAATTTTTAAAAAAATATATGTATATTATATATAATATAAAATATAAATTTGTGTATCACAACCTTTATAGTTTTTATATGTGATACACAAAAAATTATAAAAATTGTGATACACAAATTTTATTTGTATATCTTTTTGAAACTTTTTTATTTCATATTAAAAAATATAGAATTCTAATAATTTTAATAATTTTAATATAATTTTTTTATCAAAATAATTAATTAATGTTAAAATAAAAGATGAAAAAATATATTTCTATCATTACTATCATAATAACTAATTCTATTTAAATCTTCCTTTAAAATACTAATTTAATTACTAATTATCTAGTTGACTCAGCTCACAAGAACATAACAAGACTGACTTCAAACCAACCCGCGAAGGGTTGTGAGGCTGGACCAGGCACGAAGAATGAATCTATATCTGTGCACGGAAGGGCCGGCGGCCGCTCAACTGTTCGAGCGCAATGCAGTGGTATTGGTTCCGATTCGACAAAGGTAGAATGCCTGGTCGAAGGTCCAGTACAGTAGGTAGCAGGCGTGTTCGTTTTGGCTCCCGAGCGAGAACGAGAAATAGGCGATGCACCATCCTTGCTGCTACGTACGTTGACCTTGACTTGACAGATTCATCCAATTGAACCCAAACTCAAAGGAGGACTAACTTAATCACTAATTAAACTTATAGTCGACTCAACACACAAGAGCATGTGACTCAGTTCCACTTTCTGTTCACGTTACTAGCTAATGTATGCCACTTTAAATGGATTTTAATGACGGTATCAAACTTTATTATAAGTTTCCCGTTTAATCTCTATCTACATAACTTTTTTTATTTAATCTCTACCTAAATAATTTTACAAGAAATATCTATTTAACAATAATTCTTGTTAAAATTAGTTTAAAATATACTAATTTTAATTAATAGCTAATTAATAGCTAGAGTAGGTATTTTAATGACGGTATCAAACTTTCTCACAAGTTTCCCATTTAATCTCTACCTAATTTTTTTTACAAAAAGTATCTATTTAACTCTAATTCTTGTTAAAATATACTAATTTTAATTAATAGCTAGAGTAGATATTTTAATGACGGTATCAAACTTTCTCAAAAGTTTCTCATTTAATCTCTACCTAAATCATTTTACAAGAACTATCTATTTAACTCTAATTCTTGTTAAAATATGCTAACTTTAATTAATAACTAAAATATGTATTTTAATGACGGTATCAAACTTTCTCACAAGTTTCCCGTTTAACCTCTACCTACATAATTTTAGAAGAAGTATCTATTTAACGCTAATTCTTACTAAAATATACTAATTTTGAGACAGATGAAATATATTTCATCAAGATGTATATAAGTAAAGGTAAATGATGAATGATTCTTTTGTTCAGATTATTTGAAGATGACGAATTTTTTACTCAAATATACGCTATCTAATTTAAATATCTCGTAATCAACTAATCAGTTCTAAACTTTTCCCCTGCTACTTTAAGATGTATATATAAAAAAAAAAAATTTGTGCTTAAATATTAACATAGAAAGATGTGTTTAACATAGAAAAATGTACGTAGAAAGATGTGTTAAACATTTTAACTTGTTGGTACGTGAGAATGGTTGGTTAGAAAATAAAGAAGGACATAATAAAATAAATAGTTTATTGTTCTATGACGTGGTTAATTTTAACTTTTATATATTGTATGAAATTAATTTTGAAATTTTATATTGTATGAGGTAAACCTTTTAAATTTCTTTATTATATGTAATATTTTATTTTTTGGCTATTTCTAAAAAGGTAAGTTCTTTTTTTTTGTCAAGGAAAAAAAAACAAGTCAACATACAATAGAGAGTTTTTGAAAGTTTACCCTATGCAATATAATTTGTTAAAGTTAATCACATACAATATAAAAAGTAAAAATTAAGCACGTTACAGAACAATAAACCTTAAAATAAATAAGTTAAATATTGTATAAATTAAACATAAATTTAGACATATATTTCAAAAATATTTAACCCGACTCTGGTACGTATGCCGTTAAAATGGGACAAAGTACGAGAGGCTTTTCAAGGAATATATACCAAATACAATTTGTGATAACTAAAATCGAATCATCAAAATATTAACTTAACATATGCTCCATAAGATAATCAAAATCTAAAAATCAATTTCTTTATTTATTTTAAACTGGGCCTACCAATGCATTCGTGTATCATCCACGAACACACAAAACCACACCTACATCATCATCTCTTCTTTCTCTCCTCATCTTTCCGTCATGCACCGTCACCACCATGAACTGCTCAACCACAACCACCACCATCACCACCGCTAGCCTCCCTTCCAACCCCACCAAACTCTACCTCCCCCGTCGTTCACTCCTTTTTCTAACCACCACCGCAACCACCCTCTCACTCCCTTCCAGTTCCATTGCCTCACCACCACCAAAACAACAACAACAACCAGATACTACTGTTACTGACCGTGTCTTCATGGACTTTAGTATCTGTCCTAGCTACTTCCAAACCCGAACTCTTGGATCCGACCTTGCTTCTTGCCCTGACTCCGAACCCGTTGGTCGTATCGTTCTCGGGTTGTATGGAAACCTTGTCCCCATCACTGTTTCCAATTTTAAAGCTATGTGTACAGGTAATGAAGGCACTTGAACATTTTATTTTACGTTTGTAAATTTTAATTACTATTTACGTTCAGAAAATAAATGTCCATCTTTTCTATTTTAGTACAAGTGATTAATTGTACAATTTCAAAGATCATTTACATTTTTATAATGATATAATTGATTACAGATTTTATTAAATATTGGATTTGTGAATTGTTTCAAGAAGTAATTGAGTTAATAAATTATGTATTCTCCTGTAATATTTGTTGCTAATTGCTAATTCTGTTTGTAATTTATTTTTGTCTGCAAATAAATGCTTAATTGGTAATTGTAGTAATTACTTGTAGTTGATACATAATTACATACATTTTCTTTTGAGAAAGTGCACGAAGTCATGATTACGTACCTGGTAACTACCAGGTTGTTGGCCCTGGTTTCTTGGTCCCGGCCAGACCATGACTGAGATATAAATAGTTACATACATACATATATGTATATATAGTTTGGCATCAAACTAAGATTGACTAAGATCTGCCCCTGTGTGTAAACAGGTGTGTCTGGATACTATAAAGGAACGTTGATTCAGAAACTATATCCTGGAAACTATTTCATGGGGGGAAAACAGGGAAGGAGGGATAAAGGTGAAGTGAAACCTCCGGTTAATTTGGTTAGGAATACAGAGAGTATTGACCCAAAGGCATTTGAGTTAAGGCATATGAAAGGTGGTGTTTTGTCGCTATGTTTATCGGAGAATGATGATGATGATGACATTAAACTTGATCCTAATTACTCGAATGTGGAGTTTATGATTACTACTGGTCCTGGTCCTTGCCCTGATCTTGATGGGAGAAATATTGTTTTTGGTACTGTTCTTGAAGGTATGTTTGATTTCTTGTTATGAATTTTTCGTTAAATCGAGTTCTAAGCTATGTGCGAGTATGATTAGCATCCAATATAAGTTTATTGAAACTAAAAGAAGATTATATTAGTTTCATAAGTTGGCAGTCAACAAAAATTTGAAATTTGACAGGTTAGAGGAACTGAAGATAGTTTTTTCTTTCCTACTAAATTTCAAATAAATGCAGTACACATTGTAGCAAAGATCATGGATGTAGCAAAAACTGGTGATCCATATCTTGTGTTTTCACAATTGTTGCCTATACAGGTGATTATGACTCCTAAAATACTTGTTAAGTAACTTTAATTTTGTTGTTTTTGCGTTTTATTTTTCGATAGGTATGGATGTTGTGGCAAGCATATCATCCATCCCGACATATAAACCAGGGGAAAGAGTCCGACAATATAATGATTTGGCGGAGTTTTTTGGAGATGAAAGAGCTAGAAATGCGCGTGCGATTTGGGATAGGCCTCAGAAAACTTTGTATATCAGCAACTGTGGAGAAGTTAAAGTCACAAAGCCTACTCTTTCACCGTCACTACCTTAATCACTTGCATGTATTTGTAACTGAGATATACCTAATGTGGTGCAAATTTACAGAGCATTCATAACATTTAGCATTCTTTGTTAAAGTTTATTGATTTGAAGAAAACTACTTGAAGGAATTGAACAATAATGATCATTTATTGAACCTGTGGCTTTGAGGATTGTTTGAAATTTGTTTGTCAACTTTACGTGCGAATAACTTCTACTTGAAAGTTACCAGATTCATGACTAGCCCACGAAAATGTGTCGAGCTGTTGTCTGAATGTATGATCGATTAAGAAAGCTTTGCTGTTTTCGTCTAGTTGTTGTGCTCAAAATTCGTCATTTTACTCTCTGATTTAGAGATTCTTGAATACGGTATAACACTCTATATGCAGTTTTATGATATATGTATAACTTTTATGGTCTACAAATCAACTCAGGTTTAAAATATGTTATTGGCAAACTCATTTCGACAAATTGTGGAATCATATGGCTTTTTGCCAAGTCATTCCTCGCTGTAACAACTCATTTTGGATTTCAAATGATCCAATTTAACCTTAGGATTTGCCGGAAAATGATGAACCTACCGTGATTCCCAAAACTTCATTGTTGTCAAGTTTCTAATCAAATTAAAATAAATTATTTATATTAAAATGATTGATGATCATATATTTATTACAGTACCTGTTTATATTTATAAATTATAATCAACAAGAAAATAATCAAATTGTTAATCAACTGCCTTCAGTCTTCATATTTCAACTTGAAAAACGTAACTAAATTTTGGTACTGAGGTATACAATTAAAACGATCATAATTACAGTAGAAAGTAGAAATAAACAAATTAATAAATAAGATAACAGGAAATTATAAGAGTAAAAAATCTAATGAGTGTGTGTGATTGTTTGATTACTAAAATTGATATGATTGGACCTTTTGTTATATATACAGAACTTATCTATTGTATCAAACCTTAATTATATAACCAATCCCAAACACGCCTGACTCGCCATTGATTGCGAATGAGGTGCAAATTTAATGGAGAAACTGCGAGGCAACATATCATCATCGTCGCCATTTCCACCACCATTGCTATCGTTAAAATTAAGGGCGTAACTTTTTGGATCATATTGAAATGGCGAATTCCCCTTCATCGGTTTCTTACTAAATTTTCTAATGAAGTTCTTCCAACGAGGGCCAGCCACAAGTTCCGAAAACTCCTTCAATGTCTTGAAACGATTCATCAACCAACTGTCCAAAACGTCTCCCTTTCTATGGTACATAAATGCTGCGGATTCTCCATCTTGATGGCAAGTACCGAAGTATGAGAAAATGCGGAAACAGCCACAACCGTTAATATCTATCCTCAAGACTAACCAAACTAACAATTGTAAAATGACAAAACTTTAGTCTAACTTTTGCAAGTCAAACTTGACTTTACAGAATTTACTATCTCAGATTCAACTTCTATTTTGTTAATTTCTATCAAAACTTTTTGATGCACTTTACATTGTAGTCCAGAATCCACATGATCCTACTTCAAAATTATATCCAATTTGGAACGTAAATCTCGATCATCCTCTTTACTGTGATAGTTTTCTCTATTCCTCCTTTTCATGAGGGTGCCCTTGATCACCATCCCTCCTTTTCAACTTTGGTCCATATCCTGCAGCAACAGCAAATTGACGAAATATCTCAGCCCATTGTCAATGAACTTAAGTGCCACTGTCAGCTAAATGTATCAAATCACCAACCATATGCCTAAAAGAGAACATCAAGAAACATTTCACCATGTCAACTTATGAAGAAAATCATAAACCACCAGCCTACCAAAGCAATAGCGGATCTAACAATTAAAGGCCCAGTTTAAGAAATCGAAGAATCATACTGTATAGCGGTACAGAATCACACTGCAAAAACATAAATAACCAAACTGATGTGTATTGTAAATCTAACAATTACAGTATCAACATATATATTAACAAAACTGTTAAATAAAATTAAAGGCCTAGTTTATCATCAAGCATTCAAACACTCATAAATTGTTTATTTACAGTTCAATTTAGGTAAAAACAAACGTACTTATTTTGAGAGCACCAAGGCATGAGATATTTCAATGTGATGGCTTAGTTAACTCATAACTGGTGCCAGTATTCAAAGTCATATTTATAGTTCAATTTGGGTCAAAACATTTGTTAAACTCACTTTATCAAGCATCATAAAGCAACTTACATATAAATTTATTAATCTTCTAATTGTAAAGGCAGCTTTAAGCCATTAAAAATATAGAAGTAAAAACAGTGAAAAGTAAATCTATTGATACCGATCAGATTTAAAAAAAAAAAAAAAATCTGAATTCAAAACCAAAAGGTAAAAATATAAATCAGATAATTAAAGCTACCTGCAGACCACGTTAAGCAATGATATTGGCTTACTGTTAGTCTCTTCTTTTCTTTGTGTTCCTTGTATAATTAAGTTTTTTAGGGCCCCAGTTTGCACATATTTACACAACCTTTACTAACTTGATTATTTGGAAACCTATCACACTTTAGACATACGAATATGAATGAAAGAATCCACATAGTGAAAGAAGCACACTACACATATGAACCCAAGAATCGAATACAATTCAAAAATTCCATTGAAACTCTAGTAGACTTAATTGTCTAATGGCTTGTGAATGCATAACTAAAATTAAGAACACATACCAAAGACATCTGTCTTTTAAAAATAAAACGTACTTTTAAACCCACAAAATCAGAATCTAAAAGAATTAAACCCTGAGATCACAACAAAAATTCAAAAGCTATATAATTCAGAACCTAAAAAGAATTTCATCCAATAGTTGATGGGTATCAAAAACAAAGATGATATACATATGAAAAAGTGACAAATTGAAGATGAAAACATATAGTGCCAATGAAAATACACCAACAATAAAAATGAAAAATGTTGATCCTGATGCTAGATTCATACCTTTCCAACGAAATTAAGCATTATAGTTACATCAGAGCATCCATATGATGTGGCATATCTCAAAGGAGCTAATAGATAAACGATAGATTCATTGTAGTATACAATCTGTGAAGAAGAAATTCCATTCCAAGTAGAGATAAAGAAATATCACCTAGGCAAAGAACTATTTTAGCAATGAGAGATTCATCTATCAAAAATTTCCTAACAATCTGGATGCATAACCTGCAAATATCAAAGTAACGAAACAAAAACAGTAGATGTTAGAACATTAAAACCGTAACCCACAAAATACATACATATATATATATAAAGTACCAATGCATCAAATTAAAAAAAAAATTTCATTTAAACATTCCAAACACTTGAAATGCAGATATAAATATGCATAACTTTCATCACTGTTAAAGCATTTAAAAACACGGCTAATTAAAAAAGAAGCAGAAAAGACATGAAAATAATGATAAACTTATGAAACATGACATAGAAGTAACTTACATATCAATGGCTAAATAATCTTCGTTTATCACATAAACGGCTGCTCCTTTTATGAGTTACTGGATTATCTCTTAAATGGTTGTTATCATCATCTTCGTTGTTCAAAGATGCATTACACCATCAGCCCAGCCCCGGATGTCAAAACGTGCATAAACCCTAACTGTAGATTAATTGGTTAAGTCGGTATGCACTTTTTATATATACAACATTTCATATCAATTTGTTGAATTTACTTCAACCCACCAGGCACCAGCCAGACTACCCCAACCTTAAGCATTACTAATTTTTCAAATATTAACATAGTTTAATAATCAAATGAGTAGAAAAAGAGGATGAATACCTCAAATAAGTCGATTTCGAAGGTTGAAGGAAGATGAACAAATATAGGTTTCTAAAAAACTCTGATTGTTGAATGCCCGTGCAAAATATGAAGAAAAAAAACTAAGATTAACCCTCAAATTTTTAACCATGGCATAAATCTAATAAAACCCTAACGTAAAAATGAACTAAACGAGAAAAGAATCTTACCACGATACTGTTCCAGTTTTGTTGAAGATGGAAGAAACGGACGAAAAGCAGAGATAGATAAATGAACGTTTAATTTTTGGCGGTGGCATTGACATAGGCAAACCAATTGGAGAAGAGGGCGTGATATAGTTTCCAGCAAAATCAATCGATTAAAAAGAAGCAATGAAGAGTTACAACGTAAAAATGAGCTGGGTGGGTAGGAAACATACAGACGCTTTGAAAAAAAGTTCTTTTTGTGATTAATTTAAATAGATTTTAAAAACTAGATATTATAGCATAAATGATAAAACTTGATTTATGATATCAGCCAAATCATGAGGTAAAATACATCAGCATCAAATCAAAACATACTTTATAGGAGGATACATTAGCTTCCTGATATAGTTGAAGTGCCATTTAGTATTCAGTATAGATATAGATATAGATATAGATATAGATAGATGAAATGTCTCTTTTATTATGTTCAATATTTGTACCTCTTGTGAACACGGAAAACTATTTTCCCGTTAAGATTTGTTTTGCTTTATCTCTTGTTCATGCATCTAGTTTATAATTTTAATGTCTTTATAAATAATTATAATAATGATAATTTAATTTGATTTTAATTATAATACATAAAAGAAAAAACAAAATAAAAAGAGCAAAACGAAAAACAAAACAAAGTTGAAAAATATCCATGATAAAGTTGAATCAGTATGGCCCAAACTTTAAAGGAATTGCCACTTAAAAAGCCCAGTATCCGTAAACAAGGTCCAAAACTTAAGTCAAATGATGTCGTTTTCGTACCCACATTACTGTTTTAATCTTTTTAAACCCTCAACGGCTAGTTCTCATTTAGTGACCGTTCAAAAAACACTCAAAATATTTCAACATCATCTTTTTCATCATCAATCACCTGCTCCACTCCATCTTTATACATATCTGATTCCATCAACAACAATTAACACAAAGATCTTAAGAGAATATATTTTTCCAAAAATAATTAACAAAAATGGTGTACACATACACACCAACATACTACTCATCTCTACAAGATTCGATCACTTCGATGTGCAAAAACATCCTTCCTTTCTCATTAAAAAAAAGACGGTTGCCCGCCATTGCAGCTGCTGAACAAAGGCTATGGAAGCAACAATCTGATAACTTGAAATGGCAACAAGAATCTTTCCACCAGATCTTGAATTTGATGGGTTTGTTTAAAGAAGGTATTTTGGCTGAGGCAGAAGTTTCAGCATTTCGAACTCATCTTCTTGAGACGCTGATTTCGTCGCCTTTCGATCATGAGCAGCCTGTGATTTTAAGAGATAAATTGATCTTCTTACAGGTTGGTGCTTAAACTTGACTCAACTTTTAGATATTTGACTTGTAAACAGAGGGACTTTGCAAAAAACTTTATGGATTATCGAAATAGTATTAAGATTTAACTAAACTGTGATTTCGGTTTTTCTGGGTCTAAAAACAAGGTTATATATGTGTTGACTTTCGTTGAATTTATATCTTCTTGGCTGTAAATTGTGATAGTATCAAGAGAGTGACTTGGGTTTTTGTTTGGGTGAATATATATCTTCTCGATGGACAAATGTAATAAGATCAAAATTTGAGCGCATTGTTATTAGGGTATTTCAGGCTTTAGGTGAATTTGCATGTTATTGGTGGATTATAGTTGTATTATTAGTAGTATACAATTTGGTTTCTGGATTTCAATAAAGTTTGATGCTTTTTATTAGTTTCACTGAATTTGCATCTTCTTGGTGGATAAATATAGTTGTATCAAGAACCGAAAAAATTATGACTTGGGTAAAGGTTTTTAAATTTTATTATTTTTGTCACTTTTACTAGTAGATTTGCATATTTTTCTGGGTAATCGATTGTAATTAGATTTGAATAAATTGTGATTTGGGTTTTCCTGGTTGTCAAGATAGTTGGTAATTTTCTTTTTCATTTTGGTTGCAGGAGTTATTATATGCAAACTGCATATCAGAAGAGGAGTATCATACATCAAAGACTCCATTGATGCAAAGACTAGCAGCTCAAGGAGCCAAAATTGATCCCAAAGATGTGGTCATTGCTGGACCACAACAAAAAGACCCAAATCACGAATGGTCTGTAATCGACTTGAAAGATTCGGGGACAAAGAACAAGTCAAAACAGCAAAAGTCAACTGTCAAAGGAGCTGCATCAGTTTTTGGTCTATCATCATCACATAAAAATGTGAAAGATAAGAGTGCTTCTGATATGGGTACTCAAAATCTTGGAGTATCTCAAGAAAACCCCTTTTGGAATTGCGAAATGAAAGAAAAAGATCAAGAAAAACCGACAATTCTCATGTCTGAAAGTGTGATAGTTGAGAAATCATCAACAAAGAAGGCGAAAAGAAAACCATTTAATGGTTTTATGAAATGGAAAAAGAGTGATGATTCAGAGAAAGATACAGTTCCATTATCATTGAAAGATTCGGCTAACCAAACTTATTTAGGACATGGAGAAGGACCAGATACTAAAATCAAGAGAAAACTTCATACAGATGGCTCGTCGTCTGATTTCTTTGTTGATAAGGTACTTGTAGTTTGAAAGTAATTGTTCGATAGACCTATATTATGAGTTTAATTTGTTGTGCTTATAAATTTGTTTTTTTCAGGTTCTAGGAGATAAAATCAAGAAGGAACTAATGAAAATAAAAGCCGAACTTCAATTATCGTAAGCAAATCTTAATCGTGAAGTGATATCAACTAGGCTTCCGATTGATGCAACATGCTTATCAATTCTAATTCATCCAATAAAAATTTTCAGGGACGATCAAATTGAAGTGATATCAACTAGGCTTCCGATTGACAAAGCTGACCTAAAAAAGTTCTTTAACAAGTAAGAAAATGTTACTTGCAAAAATAATGTTACTTTTCTCCAGCTTTTTAACTTATTTTGATGTAACTTTTAGGAAATGGGTTGATCAATATGGAGAAAATGTGTTAGAAATTGTCAGAAAAGAGTATAAGGATCATGTTGATGAGATCAAGAACAGGTCAACTTCTGCATTGAAGAAGAAGGAACCACTAAATAAGGAACAACAGAAAATTGTGGAGGAAAAATGGACAACTTTTGATGATGATTTTGAGAATTGTCACCCAAATCTTTTCGCCGACCAGACTCCAGTTTCATCAGGTCTTGGATCCCAGAAAGATGATCGAAGCGTTCAAGTTTCTAAAAATAGAAACAGTACGGATAGGTTGTTCAAGAACAACCCTTTCTTTGATTATTAAGTCAAGATCTGAACTTGGCTATGTTATTTGATTAGTATGAATGTTATCCTATATTCTTTTTTGTTGATGTTGCGAGGTTTATGTTGAATTATTGAGGTTTTGCAGTAATTCTCTAGTAGTAATATTTGAGTTTATACTTGCGCCATTTTATAGTTTTATTAGTACTTTATACTTAAAAGAACTTTATAAATAATAATAACAAAAGGTGAAATTGTTTTAGACCAAAATCTATTTTTTCTTTTAAGAAAAAAAAGTTAAAAAATGTTTGTTGTCATGTTAAATGACATGGACAAGTTATTTAACATCAAACGTGTTCTTTGACTTTTTGTTTTTAGTTGCATCTCCCACTATATAAACTAGCCAACTACCACCACAAAAGCTAACACATACGACATCCTTTGTATTACTTTATTTTCTGATTAAACAAAGAAAGATGCCTAAGTCACCACCCCACCACCACCACCACACTCCACCAGTGGTCCACCACACTCCACCAGTAGTCCACCACCCACCACCCCCGGTAGTCCACCACCCTCCGCCACCTGTCGTCCACCACCCTCCACCACCAGTCGTCCATCACCCACCACCACCAAGTAAGGCTCATCCACACCACCACCACTAATTAAGATCTAATTAACGGCTGGTTGCAGATCTACAAGCTCACAATATGTTGTGTTATGTAATTTTATTATATTCATAGCATATGATCTAGTCCATGTAGTATTGATTATTAATTAGGCTATCTATTTTCCTTTTTAATGTTAATAAAGGTGTTGGTTGTGGATCTGCATATCATTATGTAATCCGAATATATTTAACTTTTATTATGATAATCATCTTGTGTACGTAAAGTTATTTGATACGAGTATGCATATGTATTTCCGTACCTGCTTTTGCCTTTGTTTTTACTGGCTCATAAGTCTACGAAAGTATTCATTTCAATAGTTTCTTCGATTTTAACCACTGAAAAGCGGTTTGATTAGCTAAGAAACCGATTTGGAATTTTGTTGTTTTCCTTGTTAAGTTTATTGGAAAATTGGTTAATGATCTGGACTATTCCTTGACTCGTGTTAAATCGATTTTACAATAACAAGAGATGTGGATGAACCGCTTAGAAACATAAACACATGAGATGTTTGGATAACGTTGTGATCCGCAAAGATAGTAGACTAAGTTACGTACTACTCACTCTGTTGCTACTTTTATTGTCTAATTAAATTTTTTTAACAAATAAATAAATGATAGAAATAAATAAAAGTAAAATAGAAGATTTAATAATTTTTTAATTATATTTAACAAATAGACAACCTTTTTTGAGACAAAACGAAAATAATAACGTAAAAAATAAAATTGAAATGAAAATAATACATATTCTACAAATATACTAGACAAACTTGTGAATAATATTAATTAGACAAATTTTAGCTACGAATACAGATAATAAATTCACTTGAAAACAAAAATAAATGCAACTTAACCATAAAAATATTAGAAATAAAAAAAAAAATAAGTAAATATTATCACTATTAAACATGACAGTTTAAATACTCATATAACTAATGCTTAAATTTTAGGTGTTGATATGTATTTAACTCGATCCGAGTAATTTGAAAATTTATAATTACTACATATATAATATAATTTAAAGTTTTTTTTAAAAGTTTTTTTATGCAAATAAATAATTTTATTATTTGAGAAAATAAATTTTACAACTAAAAGTTTGAGATTTTATAAACTTTGGTGAAAAGCTTTTTTTGCAAAAAAATTTCATATTAAATAATTTTATTATATTAGAAAAGTCTTTTGTATAAAAAAGGTGAAGTAATATATAAAAGGGTATTTAAAGTTTTTTTACATTGAAGATCCTTAGTCCATGTACGACGTAACTTATTGGTTGATTGTTGAAGTGGTTGATTGTTGAAGTAACATGTGGACTTGTTGCTTCTTCCTCATTGTTCTGATATTTTTCGGTTTACAAAATAAACTCTGAAATGTTTCACATTTGCCCCTCATGTTTAGGTCATTCAAATTAAGTCCAAATCTATAGTCATATTATATATTTAGTTTTCTTTATGCATTTTGTACATGTTTTCTAATTCAATACATATATCGTAAACCTTATCGCGAGGTGTTTGGCTTATCTTTTTAAAATAAGCTTAAGCTTTTAACTTATTAACTTTTAGCCTTTAAAAACTCAATTTCCCAAAACATCTCGTGGCTTCACAAATTTAAACTTTCTATTCTAACTAAGCTAAAAAAGCTAAAAAACGATATTGTTTGACATCTCAAAAAGGTTTATTGCATTATCATAACACAGTAAGGTAAAAAACTTTATCAAAAAGTTAATTCAGACACCCTTACGTTAAAAGTGAATAATGCATACAACAAATCGAAACGTGAGTCATAATCCTTGTTTAAAAGTTCAATAAGGATGTCAAAAAATTAATTTTATTCACGGTATAAGAAAATTATAATAACTAATCTTTTATCTGTGCGAAGCAGTGATGTTAAATAACCTGGTTCGATATCATATTTTTATTAAATGTTTTTATGTTTAGATCATAAGTATGTAAGGGAGACAAATAAAAGTATTGTGTGAGATTTTTGGTCAAAAATATGTTTATTTGTTAAGTGTATTATTATATAGATAGGTTAAAATGAAATGAAAAGTTGAAATTAAAAGTGATATAGATCAAATTATAAATATTTATTTTAATTATTTTAAAAAAGTGAAAAAGTGAAAAAACAAATATATAATTTATATATTATTATAGATATTGATATTGATATTTCTCTATTTTTACAAAGACTTGACTATCCTGGGTATCTTTAAATGTAATTTTACTGTATACAGAGATGTGTTGCAAAATAAAAAATGATTTTAAAGAGTACGGTGGAGTAGATGAACTTGGCCACCAGTTTAATTCGTGGCTAAGTTACTTAACACCAATCCACAATCACATACACGTTTCCTTTGACTTTTATGTTTGACCATTTCTCCATTATAAAACTGACCACAATAATACGATATCCTCAGATCCAACTACCACAACCTCAAAGCCTAAAATTTTTTATATTTTCCGGCAACCAAAACAAAGAAAAAAAAGATGCCCAGATCACCTCCTCACCACCACCACCATCACCACCACCCTCCACCACCTCCAGTTGTCCATCACCATCCTCCACCTCCGGTTGTACATGTTGTCCACCACCCACCACCACCAGTAGTTCACCACCCACCACCGGTGGTTCACCACCCACCACCACCAGTTGTCCACCATCCTCCACCACCACCACATAAACCACATCCACACCACCACCGCCACTAATTAACAAGATCCACCGGCTGGTGGCAGATCTACAAGCTCACTCATGTGTTATGTTGTGATATGGTTGTTGCTATGTAATTTTATGTATTCATAGCATATACAGTCCATGTACTGTTAGATCATCTATTTTCTCTTGTTTTTTTTACTAGTTTACTTCTGATGTTAATAATTGTGATGGTTGTGGATCTGAATATTGTAATGATGCGATATGTAGTTTGAATATTTAACATTAATTAATGATGATCATCTTGTGTATGTTACTTTCTTTCCTTTTGCTTCATTAGATAAACAAGTTGAATAACTTTTCTCCAAAATCATCATAAAACTTAATTAATAAACTATTACTATATAATCTTGGGAAAAGTAGAAAATAGGAACTCCTATAATTCATGTACAACCTGAATCTACTTATTTCACCTGCACTCATCATCTGGAAGCCATAAATTTAATATTTTCTACGCTCCTTGAATAAAAAATCGGAAAAGGCATCGATGGTTTTGTTGAAATTTGTTTTTGTTTTTAGTTCTTATTCTCGATGACAATTTTTTGGCAAGTTGGGGCCTATCTTATCGATCTTCTGTCTTTTTTTTTCCTTAATCTTTTTAGTTTTCTGGAAGAATCTTCAAATTCAAGAATTTGTTTGAAGTTATGATTTCATTGACATTAAGTCGTAAAATCCTAGTTCACAAACACAACAACAGAATAAAAGTCCGTGACGAACGTCATCAGCCTTAGTCATCCGTTATTCCGTTATATGGTTGCCACGTGGATTTAATTTGTGCTAAGAATGTCGACCATATGAGTTCCCTTTGAATGTGTGGATGCATGAATTTGGCAAGTCAAGGTGATCAGCACCAAAAAGGATGGAGTGTACTAGGATAATCGACGGGAAAAGGAATTTGTTCTCTTTTTTGGAATAGAGTATTATTAATATTTTCAAAATATTTATTTTGCTATATAATTTGAAATTTTTGGTGACGATAGCTGTCTACCACTCTGACTCCGCCACCGAGAAACACCATGACTTGCTAACGTTTCGTCTTGATTTCAAACCGGCCAAATACGCAGACATACCAAGTAATAAAAAGAAGAGACTCCTTTTTCACCTTCACTTGTCACGTGACAATGGTAAAGAAAATAACTAAAGAGCAAATTGTTATAAATCGAAGGATACAATATCAACACACAAGTCTTCCTGTGCAAAGTAAATTTTGCGGTATACAAATAATCTCATACAACTTAATGATCAAAAAGAACCCTATAAACAGTTACACACAACACACCGCAAACTAACTAGAGGACAGCAGCGTCTATAGCACCACATATTGTGACGCTTCTTGAAACTGTAGTTTCAAATTTTACAAGCCACGTCCAAATCAATACAAGGAAACTGTTATAGATGCATAGATTGAAAGGTTATAACATATTTAGAGTTCAGCAGAATGTATATCTGGTAGTCTTATGATAAAGCGCTCAGAAATAGTGCTGCAGCCTCCGTATTGTTGTCATGGATGAATAATGCTTCAGCAATACTATTAGCTTCAAATCCCAATTCTCGCAAGAAGGTGTATGCATTGGCAAATGCCGTAACCTGCAATATTGACAATAACAATTTTGGTTCCAAGTATCCAGTTTAAAATAACTATAAACGAGTAGACAAGTAGTTACCTTAGTAGGATTATCTCCATATTTGGCAACTGCAATAGGTACTGCTTCTCTATTAAGTCCTGTTGCTATGTATCTGTCTACCACCGGGTCTACACTAGAGTCCTGTGTAGATCGTAAGCATTAGTGCATATATAATAAATACTACTGTAAGGTGTACTAAATCACCTGCTTCAATTCCTCAGCTGTTATCAGCTCATTTCAACAAAGCAAAGTGCAAGTTCTCATGTAGAAGACGGTCAATATTCAAACCCAAATTCCTTATTTTTGTGTGAAATTATATCTGAAAAAAACACTCAGTGTTTATCTACAAAGCTTAATGTTGAATTACCTTTGTTGTCAATTTGCTAAACTCGGATGTGGCAGATTCCATTTTCTCCATACTATCATCGATAAAAGATGTTTCCGGAAAGTCCATGGCCTGTTGGATGTAAATTTGTGAATTGTGGGGAGAGTTAGATTCCTACACAAGGAACCAAGAAACATCTTTATTTGATCTACTCTTAATATTTAAACTACCTTTGTTGCTGAATCACTAGATTCAGATGTAGACCCGGATTTCATAGCCCCCCTGAGAATGTTTGGTGTCAAATCCACAGCTTTAGACATCTCTGCAATCTTGAAATTTTTCTCCTGATTGTGTTTTGTAAAAACCAAAGACAAATTGCAAAACTCAATCACCATACTAGTTGATATCAAGTAGCAAAAAAACAAACTAGATTTTAGTTAATTTTCTCAGTGGTAGAAATCAAGTGATATTTAAAAAGTTTTTTATATTTATTAAACTTAAACTATCATATGGTGGGAAAAGGGGATATGAATTTTAGATATGTATATAATATGTCTTTGAATCATAGAATTGTTGTGATTGCCAAAGTTATAAAGATTATATATACAGAGTATTATTTATATATCCATTTGTAAGCAACACCAGAGAAGATAATTACATTTACATCTTCCATCTTAAACGAATTGCATCCAAGGGGTAGAAGATAATTATATTCAGGCCATTCATCGTACTTGTGAACAAACCTATGATGAAAATATAAATTACAGAGTATGTTTACCGATTCAGGACCATGTATGATGTATCCAACAATTGTTGACCTAGGTGGTGAATGCAAGGACCTAGGTCTACCCGTCTTTCTCCATCCTCTTATTTCTGTTAACAATGAACGAATTAATGATGTGAAGAGTATATCTTGTTGTAGCTTAAATTCAATTGAAAAAACCTTGATTTAGCTTGACAAGAAGAACAAACCTTGACAGATAACATTTTCACCAGATAAGACCCGAAATATAGGAGTAAGCTTGTCAACCTCCATTACCTCAAGAAAATCTCTGCGACATAGATAGTATGCTACATTGTCTAGTCGAAATTTAGACAAACCCCGTACTCGGAAAGCTTCTATGCCCTGCCTGTATGCTACATCGTCATCATCAGTATACACAAGGCTTGCACCAAACTCGCATACCTCTAATCCGCAAATCACAATGATAGACACATCAACTATATCTCCAACGTCTAACATGTTTCCAATCGGCCAATAGCTTAACCATATGCCCTCTTTAAGAGATTCAGGTCTGCCAAAGACCTTGGGGTTGTACAGAAAACGAACCCCATTGTTTGTACTGACTTTTGCAAACCATACCCAGTCATCGCCTGATGTTGTATATTTAAAGACAAAATTTAATCCTTTGAGCGTCCTATTCTCAGGATTCGAAGGCACAATAAAGGACAAAGATGGCGAATCTGATATATACTCGGTGGTCATGTTTGGATCCTTTATCTCTGGCAGAGATGTGCTCATTATATCAAACTCGTACAGCATCTGTGCTACATAAAGAACAAACTTCAGTCATCCATATATATGAACAATTTTGAGGTGTAATATGGATGTAATTTTGTGTGCCAATGCATGTGTTTGAGAGAACTACGAACCTGGAGTTTTTTACTTCTACCTATTGTGAGCGCATCATCGCCAACAAGGCATACCTCGTGATTTTCATATGCTCTCAACCAATTCATATGTCCCAAATCAATTTCATCGAGTTTGGAAATTGGTACCAATTTCAAAAAGCCTTCAACTTCAGACAAATTTATACAACCGTTGTAGCCAAATTCTTGCAATGGAAATTGATGCGAGTGGAAAGATATATTTTCCAGCGACTCACAGTAGTCTACATACAATTCTTCCAGTTTATTTGGGAGACATGCAAGCTCTTTGAGTTTTAAGCAGTAACTTAAATCTAGGACCCGAAGTTCATCAAGATGACCATAAGAAGGCAGGGACTCAAATAAGCTACCACCTAAATTCAAGTACTGCAAAAACACTTGAGGTCTGAAATTTAGAGATGCATAATTATGACAATCAAGATTACAGTGGTTGAGGTACAGTTGCTTTAATGAACAGGGAAAGGAAAAGCAAGGTTGTTCTGAGATTTTTGTAACAGGAATAGAATTATCTGTCCCTGCTAAAGTGTATGTTTGCTGCATCTCGAATAATAATTCACACCCAGTCATGTTCAACATAGCAAGGCTCCTAAGGTCACTAATGCTTGGACTGATACAGGCTAGACTATAACAGTTCCAGAGAATCAAATTTTCGAGATTAGGGATCATGAAGATGTTGTGGACTTTAGATAGATTGTGCGAGTCTTTAAGATGTAGAATCTGCAGTGATGGAAGAGACTGTTGCACAAAAATAATAATTATTTAGCATCATACATCAGCATAAACATAAAAGACATGCGATGAAAGAGACTATCAAATTCCCTACCGCGGGAGGTTCAAATACTACCAAGTTGCTATAGCTCATATTCAGAGCCACCAAGTTTCCCATGTATAAGTCAGATGGTATGGCTGTCAAAGGGCATCCAAACCAACAAAGCCATCTTAAATCTTCTGAAAAGTTGTCGTAGGATCCCTGGAGTACTTGCACATAATTGAGCTGGAGTAATCTTAGGTTATCCATATTATTAAGTGAATGTGTAGTAAGGAGTCCTCGCTGAAAATTAAGCATGAATAGAGTTACCAAGTGCACTTCATATGGCATAAGAAAGTTTCAATGAATGGATTTGCAAATTTTGAAATGACAAAGGAACACTTTAGATCACAAATAATAAGCTACAACACCGTTACTCAAGTATCTGAAGTGCCCGTTATTAAAAATAAATGAAGTAAATTTTTGGTACAAACTTAAACTTCCGGGTATAATGAATTGATAGCTTCACAAATACAATTAAGTTACATATTATATAGTTCTACTGTTAACTGGCACAAATTAGGTACCAATAAAAAGAAATCCTCACAAATACAATTAAGTTACATATTATATAATTCTACTGTTAACTGGCACAAAACATGTGCTTAATCTTCTAACATCCCTCTTTAAGAACTTCATATCCTACTAATATATATAGACATATATGAAAGTCCCCTTAGGGCTCGGATCTACGGGGTAATCACGTTTATACGAGTGCGGAATCCTCACATAAACATAAACGATAACAAACGAGTAATACAAATGGGTAAAATCACTTTTTATTGAATATTCGAACTTACACATTCGAACCTACTCTCAGAAAACCTCTAGAAAAACCTATTTCTGAAATATTCGGACTTGTGTATTTATAGGCAACTAAGTTCGTACGAACTTAGCTGCTTCTAAGTTCGTACGAACCTACCAAGTTCGTACGAACATCTAAGTTCGTACGAACTTGCAAGTTCGTACCTACTCTAAGTTCGTACGAACCTTAAGTTAACGATTACAACGATTAACAAAATGACTTCTAAACCTAACTATTACAAACTAGAAGCTGTTGTCACAAAACATGCACCAACAATATAAAATACTCGATTATAACATACTTTCTGTAAATTTACTCATGAATGAGTCTGCTTAAGTAATATCCAAATTTCATAGGTCATGGTAGAAATCAATTTTGCCAGGTCTACAGTAGTTAATCCAAAGGGGGCAAAAGTGTAATTCGTAATTGTCGACGAGTCTAGCATACAATATTATATTAGTATGTAATATTATATGGTCATTTCTTGGAAGCAAGTTTCTTGTTGTACAAGATTAGGTCTTCTAAAAGTCCTCATGGTTGACGAGGGGGACAAGATTGGGGTGCGTGGGGAGATGGACAAGGATAGTGACACACATGCAACTATTAGGTCCAAGCCATAGTAGGCTAGTAATTTAATTTAAAGATGATGCTTAAAGCGTGTCATCGGCATTCAACACTGGCTTTTTCTACTGTTAAGTGTTATGATACTAAGTCTGTTAGAGATAGAAAATGTACATGAGCTGTATAAACATAAGAATACATCATGTAAAAGCTGTAATTAGCTATAGTATTAAAAGTCACTTCCTAGTATAGATAATAAACTCATGTACATATACCCATTAGATTGCTGAATGAAATACACATAAATATTAATATTCTTCAAATGATTTCATCTACACTGAAATTAATCGGAAATCTTTCAATGCTCCCTCAGATAATGTGCTATGTGAAGGCGTGAAGCGCCGAATGTGCTCTAAAGAGTTTCGATTGATTGTAGTAATTTTATATTTGTAATAAAAAATTATCCAGATTTCTAACCTGATCAACGAGAAGAACATTCAATGAAGTCAGAGATGACATTGAATATAGAGTTGTACCACAGAGTGGAATAAACGTGCTAGTTGAAAATATCAGGAAGGAATAATACATGACATAAATACAAGGAGGCATAATAGGTGTTACATTTCATAAATGTAGCAACTGGCCGGATCGTCTCAAATCGTTATTGTATTTTATATTTATGTACACCATCAAACATGTGCCACTTATTTACATGTCAACAATTTATTGTCTGTGTTGTAACGAATCCCTTAATGGAAAACAAAAGAGCATTAAAAAGACTATTTTTAGCAGAAGCACAGCAACAACACAACAACAACAACAAAACAGTCAAAAACTAAATGAAATCCATCTTTTTCTTCTGCTTCGAATATTATACTTAGAAAACGTAAATCCAAAATAAATATTTAAATACGAAGCAACAAATTAGTATTCACTTAGTTTGTATTACCTTGAACTCCATTTTCTCTTTATCCAGCATCCTCATGTCAAGTGCTAGACCTTCGATTGTTTTTGATCCCTAAAAAGAAAGAGGATGAAACTATAAAGATTTTTCATGTAGGAGGTTATGAAAGGGATGATAGGACTAAACAAACAAGTATTGGTTAATTGCATCAAAATGTAATACACATTCACGGATTCACCTTCTTTCTTATTGTATGTATTGTATGTATTGCAATTAAGTTTTTAGGAACCTAACATACTTAAGTTTACGGGAAATTATCACTGTATTCTCGAGTTTTTTTAGTGGAAAAGAATGGGATGGAAAAGAAAAGAGAAGAAAAGAATGGAAAGGAATGTAATATAAGATAGGTTACAAGTATTCTCGAGTCGGAAGGAAAGGAAAAGAAAGGGAAGAAAAATATTATTTTCTCTTCTAATCCGCTCAAAATTGGGCGGAAAATATTTATAATAAAAAGCCTATTAATTTCCCTTCCTTTCCTTTCTTTCCTTCCTAAAAAAAACTCGAGAATCACTTTTAATTATTTTTTCCTTTCCCTTCCTTTCCTTTCCACTAAAAAAACTCAAGAATGCAGCGTATATGTAAAATAACTACACTGAAATGCAACATACTTTCAGGTTTTTTTCACCACTTAGTGTGGCGTTGTTACATATAATTGCACGAAACTAAAGGTATGTCACATATATTAAATGGTAAAAACATATAATAAAGAAGGTACAATCATGTTGCATGATGGTGCAGAAATTAACCCTAAGAAGTATCTCACCTTTCCTTTTCTCAGTATCTTATAAGAGTCCCTGCTTCCCCAAACTCTAGTCCGTTCTTCTGGTATTGGTGATTCTTGACGGACTAGGCTTTTGCCCATCTCCTGAACCAATCGATGCATCATCAGTTTTTTGTTTGGTGCAAATAGAAAAAAGGCATCTGTTGGATAACGTTTGAATTCCACATATTTCAGAGTAATCAGGCTCTAATATTTTCTCCACATAATCCTTGTATTCTCTAACAAAGAAACAAGCAATATGCAAAAACAACTTCTGCACAGTTGAATTAGGTAATGACTCATAACTGCTTTTGAGTATGGTTTCAAGTTGTCTATCAAAATCGTTTTCGAGGACATTGAGTTGACTACTCCAAAGTTCGAATTTGTCCGGCTTCAAAGAGGACCCCAACAATTTAAGAGCTAGTGGATTTCCTCCACAATACTCTACTACCCGTAAAAAAGATGCATGTAGCTTGAAAGGTTCCTTGGCGAATGCCGATTTGAACACATATTGTCTTAAAAGCTTTAGTGATTCATTAACGTTCAATAACTTCATTTCGAACTTTTGACAGCTCCAACCTTCGATGTCAAGCCAATCACCAGCATCTTTTTCCCTAGAAGTTATTATAATCTTGCTTTGTGCATTAATCTTCCGAGTTCCAAGTAAAGCTACTAACTGATTTTCTTCAGTAATGTCATCAAGAACAATAAACACCTTTTTCATTTTTAAGGCCTCCTCAATCTTAAATATACCTTTAGAAACGTCAGGTATTTGTATCTTCTTGCTTCCCCTTAAAATGTCATTGAGAAGTTGTTCCTGTAGTCCACACAAACCATGGGGATGTTTAGATTTACTACCAATGTTTTCAACAAAACTCATGTTTTCAAAACTTCGCCTATATGATTCATAAATGTACTGCACCATTGCCGTCTTGCCACTTCCTCCCATTCCATGAATTGCAAGAAACTCTAGATTTGATAGCATTAAATGATCACTGATTTCCTTAGATCTGATAACCATCCCTATTAAATTGTGTTGAACATAAACTCGTTTGCGATCAAGTTCATTGTCAATGATATCAACAATTGTTTTCAAAAACTTTGCTTCAGACCTGTAACAAAACAAAAAGAATTGAGCAAAATCACCAGATGTTTAGCAGTTGATTCGTAAATATCATGAAAATAATGTTGAAACTAAAGGATACAAATAGACATATGAGATCTATTAGCATATGATTATACTAGCCTTGTACCTGTGCAAAGTAGCGATGCCGAATGATTTGGTTCGGTGTCATATTTATTAGTGCCCGATGTGTGTGTTTTCTACGTTGTTTATTATGTGTTTTTATGTTCAGATGACAAGTATGTAAGGGAGATAACTAAAGCTATTGTGTGAGATTTTTGATTAAAAGTGTTTATTTATTTGTTAGGTGTGTTATTATATAGGTAGGTTAAAGTGAAATGAAGGGATGAGATTAAAATTGATATATATTAATGGTGAATATTTACTTTACTTAGTTTTAAAAAGTGAGAGAATAGAAAGTGGATAAATGCTTTATATATTAGTATCGAATAGTTGGGTTCCCGCGCAATGCGGCGATTATGAATATAAAATGTGATATTGGTCAACAATGATAGTCGTCTTAATGATAATGATTGTAAACTTTCGTTTCAATTTCATTTATACTTTATGTTATCACAATAATTATATTTTAATTATTATTGTTTATTTTATATTTCAAATAAAGATAATTATGATGTTTATAAATTAAAAGAAGCAATTAAGTATAAATTGATTTGATTTTTAGTTTTCAAATTTATGTATTATCAAAAAGGGGCGTAAATGTAATTTTCGATCTTTTATTTTTTAAACATTAAGTCTTATAGTTAAATGCTTCATAACGATTTAAGATAAGATAAAATTAGATGACAATGTTATTCACAAACAAAAGTACACGTTTTCCAACTTCTCAATTCAACCTATTCTCCATTTTGCTACATTTAAAATTTTTAATCCAACATTAAACAACTATTGATATAATAGTTGAGTGGTGAAGGCTAGCAATATATACCGAGGCCCATACTCTTCTTTGAGGGAACAATGTCTTTTTAACTTTGCAGCAGCTATCGCAGCTGGAGCTTACACCACAAATCATAATCCTACTATTAAATATAGCGAGTTAATCAAAAATTAACATATGAATGCCAAAAAACAAGAAAAGCAATACCTAATCAACTCAACTGTTATTTCGAATTTACAAACATATTAACTTTTTTTCTTTCCAAATATATTAACTTTTGAGTGTCAGTTAAGCGTGCATCAGTTACTAATATTCTTGGTTTGGATTGAAAGAGTAGATAGGCCTTGATTAATTTCCAAGGTATGACTGTATGAGTACTGAGTAGGAACAGAGAAACATACCCGGAAAGCACCTCACCGCTCAAACTGGCAACCTCTGTAAGGGCTACCTTCCACTTATTCACGTTATGCACCGTCCATCTTGAAGAGCTTTGAACTTTTATATCAAATTTTTTATTTTGTTTTCTAACATCTGAGGGATCAACGTGATAAAAATCCGGTAGAACGAAATGATCGGCCTTCCTCCTTTGCTGGAGGATCAACCACAGCTCTTCAAGGCACCAAGTGGAAGTTGTATAGTTCTCTGACAATACAACTATGGAAGCTCTAGACCCTTTAATCACTCTCTCTATTTCCTGCTGCAGTTCTTCACCTCTTTCGATTTCTTCATTATCCCTGAAAATGCAAAGTTGTGTTCGCACTAATGTTTCATAAAGATGGTCCGTGAAAGTATTACGTGTATCTTCACCTCTAAAGCTTAGAAAGACATCATATCTTCTAACATTAGCACTTGACGATGCCATGATACTAGAGGAAGAAGCAGAAGCCATGATACTAGATAAAAAAAGTGGAAGTCATGATACTAGAGGAAGAGGTGAAAGCCATTGAATAAGTAAAAGAAAGAAAGGTCTGGGACGATGGAAGAAGGAATGTGAAAATTCTTAGTCTCCTAATTGGCTATATGTATTCAAAAACTCAAAGTGGATGATGGATGGGTTATTTTCAAGAATAGATTAATTGGCTCTGTACCAAAAAAACCCAGAGTGGGTGGATAGGTTATTGTCAAGAACGGATTTTTAAATACTGCAAGTGGGTTAACACACTAAAACAGCCATCAATCAGACGATGAAAGAAACAAAAATGTCACAAACAAGGTTTTTCTATGAAAGGGTGAACACCGTGCATCAACTTCCAGGAACTTTCTGCACCAGAAAAGCAAAATATTAAAATTACAAATCTTGACATTCTACACCCTCTCCTTTAGCCTTTAGTGGTCAGACATGGTGACTCATAACCAGGGTGGGTCCCTTCACCTTAATCCTGATTAATACATTATGATAACATTAGTTTAGTTAAGATTATATTTACATTTGTTTTATATTTATACAGATCTATAGTATTGAATTCTGAAAATTTAATACGAGTTGTTATTAAACTAAAATAATTATATGGAATATGAAAACTTCTAAACTTAGACCACTGATACTGTTTAATTAAATATATATGAGTTGTTTAAATTAACTAAGATACATGATAAAATTTGGTTATTGAGTTTTCAAATCACTACTTCTCTTAGTACCATCATCGTTATTTCTATTTCTTGAACTGCATGTACAGTTGTACATAGAATGAAAAGTATTCATTTAAAAACTTTCTAAACTTTATTTACTTTATTTTTCTTATGCCCTGTTTGTGGCTCCTATTGACCTTTTTGCTACAATCTGTACAAACTCTTAAACAGATCAATATAACCAGATTACTTGAACTATTAATCGAATGATTAATCAACAGAAACAATATATGAGTCTTGATCTCTCAAATACAGAAACAAACACAAAACAACAATTAATCACCAAGAAGATGATTAATAATACAAAGAATTAATAATCTGAACAAGAATAGAACATATGAACAAGATGATTAAAATCGACAGACAGAATGATCGCAGAGAACGAAATGGGAACAAAGTTATGTTCTCAAACCCTAATAGAGGGTTATATACTATATTACTCTAGTCTTTAAGAAAAGACACTTTGTACCCTCTAACTATCTTCAATCTGCTACTCTGGAACTAGAATTCTAGCAGCAATCATTTTGATCCTCCAGACTAAGCATACTTACACTTTGCACCCTCCAGATTAAGCCAATGTTACTTTGCACCCTCCAGACTCAACACTTTGCAATTAAGCCTGAAACTTAACCAACTTAAGTTAAATTGTATAATTTTAACAAGAAAGGATAAGATTGAATTTATATGATGTAATTTTAACAGAATTGACAGAGTTCATTCCCCTTCTTAAGCCCACTTGCCCCACATATACGCCTACAGCCGAACATGGGTTTACACTCAAAATCAATTGGTAATGAAAGGGGTAGCTCATCAAGCCTATACGTAGACATTACTTTCTTCCTACTTCCCATTTGGGATTGGTTTTGCACCTGAACACCGAACTCCATAAGTACATTGATGACTGGTTCTTTCAGACATGTCAAGAGGCTGTTGATTAACTCATTAACCTTTAATTAACTACTGAATTTAACAACTTAAATCACTAAATTCAGATCTAGTGGCAGCTTAAGACCAATGCTTTAGGACTTACCTAAATGTAATGCAAGCTACTTCAAACCTTTCTTAAAAGTTTAGGATTCAAATTCCAACGGCACAATAAATGTAACTCCACTAATGAAACTTACCAGGGGAAAACCTTTCATTCACTTCATCATTATAACACCGAACAGCCTTGAATGTTTTTTGAAAATGGTCCTGTTCCTTTTTCCTTTTCTGCTTCGTATACAGGCCCAGCTTCAGTTTCATATTCTTCTGCAGGTTCATCACTTATGATCTGTGCCTCCACATGAAACTCACCTAATATAAATAGTGCTCTCATACGATCGACATCATATCCGGTAATAGTTAGAGTCCCATCTTTTGTATTGACATCAATCGATTGGATGCCCTGAAGCGCAGATAATGCCTTTATCACCTTACGTTTCTTAGTTTGACTACTAAATTTCACTCCCAGCACCAATTTCTGAAATGACCAGAATACTTGTTAAAGAAACAGGATCGAATAACTAACCATACTGCAATGAAACTAAAAACAGGAGATGATAAGAACAAATAAATCTTGGGTCATATTTCTAAGCATGCTACTGTTTTTGTATGTTCTTCATAGAAGATGCGGAGGACCAGTGACAAGAATATCACTATAATAAAAGTGTTACAAGTATACATTCTTTGGGCTTTACAAATTGAGCACTACAAATTTTAGGCACTTAAAATATTCAAGATTTTGTCCACAATTATAAGCAGCTAATTTCTTATAACTTTATATATATTATTTCATGCTTATACATCTGAGAACTTTCTACATGTTTTTAAGCGTGAACAATTTGTTAAAACATTACGTGGTTTCCTTATCCGTTGATAGAAAAACATATGCTTTGTGCATATTTGTTGCAGTGTTTGTATAGTATAGAACAAACATACATATTGATGCAGGTGTTTCCGGTGAACCTTACAGATTAAGAAACTTAAAGGGGACTGATTGGAAAATACGCAAATGATTAAGTAGAATTAGTGAAGTCTAGTATCGCACTCATTTTTCCGGTATACGGAATGATTGCACTCCTTCTGACTAGAGAATTATCTAATAATTATGATGCTGACTTACCTTGGTTGTCTGGCCAATAACTTCATGTGTCACCACCGATTTTAGTTTCTCCTTGTGTGGGCTCGAACGAGACTCAGTAATCTCATCAGAAACAAATTCTTTGGACATGCCTTTACTCTGTTTGTTGTATGTCTCATCTTGTTCCTGGATAAATAACAAGAGCGCCAATAGCAAAAGCAAACATCAAGAATAATCAAGTTATAGGTCAAAAGAAAATGTTGTCGAATTGATCACTCACTATATAGTTGAGGATAAAGCCATACTTACATATGAGTAAAGAGGTTTATCCCCGAGATCACTATATATAGATACATCATCAATTATCTCATCATGATCAGACCAGCCCTCCACTCGGTCGTAAATTTCCTGTTGATGTGAGAGACTTAAATTCCAACACAACCAAACATAAAGCTCTCTTTATTCACTAAACTTAATTTCAATTACCTCTATAGCTTCATCAATCAATTCAGATCTACTGGCAAATTTCTTTTCCTTCTCAAACGAGCTTGGTGTGAACTGTACTGTTTCATCACTAGATGATCTGGAGACCTCTGTGATCTTGTAAACGTCCTCCTGTTTGTATTTCATAAAACCCAGAGCCCAGGTTAGCATAAATCAGCTGTTACACTACTTGAAACCAAGTTAATATCAAGTACCAAAAGGTTTAAGTACATTAAACGGTTAATGTTGTCATTATTGTGTAAACAAAAAAAAGTTGTCAAAACTTAAAAAATATCGAACTGATATGCAATGGGACAGGAATAGAGTTTTGAAAGTAGAAAAGTTATATTTATTATTGACATATCATAAAATTCAATCAATGGAGAGCAATGAGAACTGTCATCATAAAATTCAATCAAAACAGTCCAACAATTTGTCCATAAAAATTTAATAAACAATGTCCAATGATTTTGGATAAATGGGACAGTAGCCCGGAAAAGTCGTATTAGCTTTCAAATAATGCTATTTAAGTGCACGAGATGGAACACCCATCAAAGACTAAAAGAGCCAACTAACTTAGGGCATGCCCCTTGCTTGAACTACAACATAAACAAAACTAAGCAACATATAAGCATCAAACAACCACAAAACAAGATAGTACAAAGGAGATACCAACTGTATATGCAGTGTACAAGATTATTATACTGGCCGTTCATCTACTATATCTAAGTGACAAGTTCATGCAGAAAACCAAATAATATAAAGCAAACTTACCAATTCAGGACCATCGATGATGCATCTAACAGTTTTTAACTCTGTAAATGATGGATTCACTTGTTTCGGTCGACCAGTCTTTCTCCATCCTCTTACCTCTGTATCAATGTGTGATTTGAGGAACTTCATCTAAAAATTTGAGCTTAAACTCAATTACAAACAGGTCACTGGCCGAGGGGTACCAAAAGACTAACTAAGATGCCCCTCACCCAAGTGGTTGAGTATCACCAACTAAAATCCTATCAAGGACATAGGTGTAGAGTATGGTGTGTGTGTGTGTGATTGCTTTAAAGAAAAATAAAGGTTCAAATACAAACACCAAGAATTAGCTTGATAAGAGGGACATACCGGTGTAGTCAATGGTATCACCAACTAAAATCCTAAACCAACCGGGAGTTAATATGCCAACCTCCATTAACTCAAAAAAATCACGGCGACAAAGATAGTATGCCCCTGTGCTAAGTTGATATGCAGAAAATTTTCCTCTCAGAGTATCTACCCATCCCATGTTATTTTCAATGGCATCCTTACATACTTCATCATCAGTGTAAACAAGGCTCACACCACATTCATATACCTCCAATCCACTTATCACAGCTATAAAGATATTAACTTTATCTCCAGCATTCAATGAGTTTCCAATGGGCCAATAGCTTAACCATAAACAAACTTCACCGGATTTAGGTTTGCCAAATATTTTGGGGTTGTACATCAAATCAACACCATTGGTCGTACTGATCTTAGCAAACCATGCCCAATCATCACCAGATAGTGTATATTTGAGAGTTACAATTATTCCTTTGACCTTCTTACTATTTGGACACAAAGGTACATCAAAGGACAATGATGGTGATTCTGATTTATAATCAGGCTTCAAGTTTGGATTCTTTATGTCAGGCAAAGAAGTGCTCATTATATCGAATTCGTATAACATCTGTGCCCCACAAGCAAAAGGGTTCAATCATTCGTATATGAATAGTTAGTAGCTGGTATATCAATGAACTAATGCATGTACTGAAAGAGAAAAAACAAACCTGGACACGCTGACTTCTGCCAATGGTGAGCTCATCATCACCAACAAGGCACATCTCATGGTTTTGATATTCTTTTAGCCACTTCATGTGTCCCAAATCAGTTCCATCTACTTTAGCTATAGGTAATAACTTGATAAAGCCTTCAATTTCATACAAACTAATACAACCTTCATAACCGAACTCTAGTAAAGTAAATTGATGTGATTCAAAAGTAATTTTCTCCAGTGATTCACAGTAATATATATACAATTCTGCGAGTGTACTAGGGAGGCATTTAAGCCATTTGAGTTTAGAGCATAAACTCAAGTCAAGGACCCGAAGACTTTTAAGATGACTATAGTAAGGCAAGCACTCAAATAGACTATTGCCTAAATTCAAGTACTGCAAATATGGTTGAGCACTGAAACTCAAAGGAAAAGAATCAGTACATTGAAGATAGCAGTCTTTGAGGAATAACCGATGTAATGAACGTGGAAAGGAAAAGGTAGGCACTGTAACCCCTCCTGTGGAAGTAAAAGCATCTACCCATAGTGACGGATGAATTAGCTCCCTTTTGCACAGGCTTTTACACCCTGTCATGTTTAATAGTGCAAGACTCATAAGGTTTTCAATGGTTTCACAAACAGAAACCAGACTGTAACAGTTCCAAAGTATCAAAGTCTCAAGATGAGGGATCAAGTAGATATTGCGGATTTCATAAAGATTGTGCGAGTCTTTAAGATTTAGAACGTGCAATGATTGGAGAACCTGTTGCAAAAGTAATGAGAATTTTTCAGCACCTTACTTTTTTGTAAAACTCATTCAAAATCGAGAAGCTAAAAGGAAAAGCAATAAAAGCACAGTTTTGGATTCCTACCATAGGCGGTTCAAATACTTCCAAGTTGCTATAGCTCATATCTATGGCAACCAAGTTTCCCATGTATAAGTCAGAAGGTATGGTTTTTAAATGAAATCTAAGCCAGCACAGCCATCTTAAATCTTCAGAAAAATTCTCATAGGATCCATTGAGCTCCACAAAATTTAGCTGGAGCAATTTTAGGTTATCCATCTTTTTAAGTGCATCTGTATTAAGGTGATCTGTATTAAGGTGATCTGATGACTGCAATTTACCATGAATAGGTTTAGTAAGTCTACACCATGTCTAGAAATAAATGCACGGAAGATTCCCAAAGCATTGAGATAATACGCCTGGAGTGCATGAAAAAGAAATTACATGTCCTACATAACTGAATAGATATAATTAAACTGGAATGAGGTACACGGTGTTCATCTAACTTCAACTATGTTTCTCTTGACTCATTATCTAATGAGATAGTTTGACTACTATCAAAGTATCCAATTTGCCAATTATAAGAAACAAATGAAGAAAGCCCATGTACTGGAAATCAACCATTACTGTGAAGATGATTGTATCCAGTTTAAGTTTTTCTAACTTATTAGTATCAAGGAGTATTTGTAATTGGATCTTTATGCGCTTTATGTGCATTATATGCTTTTGACCATGTACCCAAACATATAAGTTAGGAAAACTCATTCTACATTACCTTCCATGGATTTCGAACCATAGACGGAAACTTCTCAGCACTCAATAGTTGCATGTCAAGTGCTAAACCTTCCATTGTTTCGGAACCCTGAAATGAGAAGAAAAAAGGTTAAATTTGGATGAAATAGGAGGGAGTGAAACTGTGAAAGTGAAGGTACACTTAAATATGCAGATTAAGAGAAACAAATAATCTTACTGTAGAAAATACGTATTAATTTCGTATTTTGAACTATTAGATAAGTCATGGAGGAAGTTTAGGTTAGCTATATTTGATTGTTATCTTCCTAGAATAAAGGCAAGTCAGTTGCTAAACTCTGGCTATAAATTGTAGGCTCCTGTGTACTCTGTTTTATGTGAAGTTAATAAACGTAAACCTTCCCCACTCTATATTTTTCCAGACTTACCTTTCCTTTGCTCAATATCTTATAAGACTCGCTACTAAGCCAAACTCTACTTCGCTTTTCAGGGAATTTTGTCGATTCCTGACGAACTATCTTTTTCCCCATCTCTTGAATCACTCGGTGCATCATGATTTTTTTGTTTGGTGAAACGGAAACAAGATATCTGTTAATTAAGGTTTTGATCCCAGTTGCTGCAGAGTAATCACACTCCAATATGGTTATCACGTAGTCCATGTCTTTGCCAATAAAAAAACAAGCAATATGCAAAAACAACTCTTTCTCAGAGTCATATGACAATGACATGTAGCTTCTTATGAGTATATCTTGAATTCGAGAATCAATATCTTTTTCCAATAAATTCAATTGACTAATCCAAGTTTGGAAGGTATTGTTCATAAAAAGAGATGAACCCAGCACTTCAAGAGCCAGTGGATTTCCTTCACAATATCGCACTGCTGTTCTGCAAGTTCCCTAAAACCTTCAATGGGAATTTTGGATCCAAAAGCATGACGACTTAAAAGCTCTAATGATTCATCACCATTCAATAATTGCATTTGATACTTTTGGCACCTCCTATATGGGAATTCAAACCAGCTATCTGTATTATATCTGGTTGTAATTATGATCTTGCTTTGTACATTAATCTTCCCAGCTCCAAGTAATACTAATATTTGACCACGTTCAATGATGTCATCAAGAACAACAAGTGTCCTTTTTGTTTGCATAGCCTCCTCAATCTTATAAGTACCTCGAGAAACACCAGGTACTTTTCTCTTTTTTCCACCTAAAATATCTTTGAGAAGTTGCTCCTGTACTTCAACCAAATCATTAGCTCCTTTATATCTACTACCAATGTCTTCTATAAAACTCACGTTTTCAAAATATTTCCAATTTAAATCATATATATACTTGGCCAGTGTTGTCTTGCCACTCCCACCCATACCACAAATTGCCAAAAGTTCACAGTTGGGTTGATTTAACCAGGAATTGATCTCCTGGTATCGAGTGTCCATCCCTGTTATATTCGGTGGAAGGTGAATTTCTTTGCGGTCCACTTTACTGTAAATGGTATCAACAACTTTCTTTAAAAAGTTTGTTTCTGGCCTGCAAAAACACAACAAAAATGAACAAACTCATGGGATGACATTTTGAGATTCTTTAATGAAATTGAATAAAAGTATTATTTGGTAATTGACATTTCACATGTAAAGCAGTACTAAACTACAAACATTTCTTTTGATAATCATTAAAGCTAATCAAAAGAACATATCAAATATTAAACAAAATATGGTCATAGTATTGAAAGGTCTACAACTAATTACATCATGTACATTCATTGGTAGTTGTGCTGGTGTGGGTAGGTGCTCATGGTGGTGGTTGGTAGGCTGTGTCATGGTGGTCTTTGGAAAGTTGTGGTCAGTTGGTAGATGTTGTTAAACTGATAGTTCATTTGAACAATCTTGGGGATTTTGTCATCAACTGTCATTGAGCCTTTCTGGCCCGTTTGGACTCGTACGTAGTGAATTCAGCCAGAGAGTGCCCATTTAGACCCATTCTCTGCTATGTTATTGCCCAATCAACCCAGAACAACCCATTTCCCCTTCATTGGGTCAAAATTGACAAGTCTAGACATCTAGTTTTACCTAATTCTCTGTCAAGCAAAGATTTTGGGATTCATTGCTTAAATAATATTATCGACACATTATCCACAAGACTTCACTGAGCTAGCTGTGGAGTTGAGACAAATATTTGGCTCAAAGTTAGCATTAACACTAATAATATATCATAATATTGGATCAAAGTAGTTTCAACCGAAATGTATTTCCTAAGCGCCAAAACTTCCCAATTAGGGGAACCCGCACAATTCTCTTTTCATTAACCGACTCATTGTTTATTTCTCTCTCCGTAACAGCCAAATGTTACAATTTGTTAGAATTGAAGGTATGTCTACTGATTACTCTTTTTCATATATATAATAATTTTCAACAGGCTTTTGCTTATGTGACGGTTCAATGTTTCTTAGATGATGTGCCATGATTTTTTTATGAGCAAATTGCCTAAAAAGTAACCTAAGTGCCAAAATTTGCCAATACAGGAACCTGTGACCGGCTACCTGTTAAGTGCCCACTACCATGTATACCCCAAATTTCAATGTTGACATTGCATTGTATTACAATTTGCCCTAAAATAAAATACAAGAAGCTACAAGTATCATACCCATCAAGAACCATGCCAGCCAAATCAGCAACCTCCATAAGAGCTGTTTTCCACAACTTCACATTCTGATCTGTCCACCTTGAACAACTTTTAACTTCTACTGCAAAAGTTTTATTTCGCTTTCTAACATCAGAAGGATTGACATGATAAAAAACCGGTAAAACAAAATGATTACACCCTTTCCTTTGCTCCAGGATCAACAGAAGCTCATCAAGGCACCATGTGGAAGTTGCATAATTTTCTGACAATACAACTATTGAAGCCCTAGATTCTTTAATCGCTCGTTCGATTTCGTGGCTTATTTCTTCACCTCTTTTGATTTCTTCATTGTCTCTAAAAGCATGAATTCCAGCTCGAGTTAATGCATCGTAAAGATGATCTGTGAAAGAGTGACGAGTGTCTTCGCCTCTAAAGCTTAGAAATACGTCGTAACTGTTGATGGTGGTACTAGTTGAAGCCATATTGCTAGATGAAGAACTGGATGCCATTGAAATTAGATATGTGGAAATGGCATCTGATGAAGAGATGAAAAGTCTTTTGGTCTTCTAATACTATCAAAAAACCATCAAATCAGGTGGCTTCATTGTCAACGCAACTTTATATGAAGTATAATACATACAGTAACTAAATATATCAGTTACTCTCTTCGTCCCGTTCAAAGCTTCCACTTTTAACTTCGCACAACACTTTACAAATGTCTACCGACTCTTCACCAACCAAATAAATGTCGCTAGTTAAAACGTTGTAAATCATTACCGATAAAATTATCAAACTTTTATATTATAAACTGTAACATACCCTAATTGTAAACATAAAGTTAGTCAACATAAATAAAATAATATTAATATGTATCGGATAATATTATTTAGAGTCTATTTAGAAATAGAGAGGGTTCAAATAAAAAACTTAAATATAATAAGAATGTAGAAAATGACTTCAAACTCATTTTTAAATATCTAAAATACATTTTTCTTTAAAACTTTTTTAATGATTATTACTAAAATAACTTTTGCAAACTATGATAAAAATTTTAATAAAAAATATTAACTTTGTTTTTCGAATTTTTTTTGCAGTCGTTACTGTTGTACCTATTCAAGATAATCACAAAATATAACATGATAATCACATATGATTATTCTCTAATATAATGTGATTATTATGTGTTCGAGATAATTACAAAATAGGATTTTGATAATCACATATTATTCATGTGATTATCTAGTTAAAAAATGTGATTATTATGAATTAAAAAATAAAAAAAGTCGAAATTTTTTTTATTTGAAAAATAGTTTCTAAAAGTTGAAAAATAGTTTCTAAAAGTTATTTGAATGAGGAGCTACGAAGAAAGTTTGTAAAATAACATGTTTTGAATATTTAAAAATGAGTTTGAAGTCATTTCCTACGTTTCTACGATATTTAGATTTCTCATTTGAACCTAGATCTTTAGAGATAATATTTAGTAATTATTTTTAACCAATAATTATTTAGACTAATTTGATTTTGTTCCTAGTTAATATTTAATTTCTTATTTTTCCAGTTATTTAGCCTATAATTATATTATATTATATTCGATCAATAATATCTTTTCATTGTGTTAACCCGTAGATTATTTTCAAAGAGTAATTCTCTTTGTTTGATGAGTGTTAGTTGAGGTTTTTGTCTTCTTGAAGCAAGGGATTGGTTTCGGACAACACAGTTGACGATGACCACCACAACTTCAATTTTAGTTTCACTTTCTATCTGATCAAAAAAAGCCCTAAAATTTCCAATCCATTCAAATCTTCCACTTTCGCAATCCCTCAATCTCCTCCAATGTCTTCCATACCTTCATCCAGTACAATCCGTACAACAAATCATAACAAATACGACGTTTTCTTAAGTTTTAGAGGCCAAGATACTCGCTACTCGTTCACCGATCATCTTTACGAAGCGTTAGTAACTGCAGGAATTAAAACATTTAGAGACGATGATTCAGTTAACGAAACTGAATATCGGACTCTGGAAATTGAGAGAGTAATTGCATCATCTAGGGCTTCGATAATCGTGTTATCAAAAAATTATGGTAGTTCAATATCGTGTCTTGATGAGCTTTTGTTTATTATGGAACGAAGGAAGAGGTTTTATCATATTGTTATACCGGTTTTTTATCATGTTGATCCGGTTGATGTTAGGAAACAAGAAAATAGTTTTGAATTGAATGTTGATAGGTTAGGGTTTCAGAAAAATGTGAGATTAGAGGAGCGTAAGGTGGAACGGTGGAAGGCAGCAATTATCGATGTTGCTAATTTGAGTGGCATGGTTCTTTCTGGGTAAGTATACTCTGTTCTGGACGATAAATTGATTATTATGAGATTACGTATTATGTGAGGCATTGATGTAGGGCTATTTGATTTGATGATTCTAGGTGAAATGCCAATATAGGGTGTCAAAATATCATCTGAAATACGAACTTTTAACTACATAGCTACTTTTGTTATATGGTATCGATGAAATAGTACTTCTTTATCTTCTAATTAATGTAGAGCTTAAATTTAGTTTAGAGACCTAGTTCTGATTAATATCATTTTCGCTGATTGCTAGATCCAGTTCGTGCTTGGTTATCAAGTTCGTTAAGCTCACCTCTAATCATTGTAGAGCTTAAGTTTAGTTTAGAGACCGAGATCTGATTAGTATAATTTACACCTGTTGCTAGATCCAGTTCGTGCTTGGCTATCAAGTTATAAACTCACCTCTATTAGTCATAACCTTCAACTTATGCAGATGGCCTTCCTAACTTTTTTGCCGGTTTCCATACATTTAGTACTTAGACCAAACAATTTCTCACCCTTGAACATTGATCTTTATTAGGAATTTCCGAACTTTTGACCTAACAAAATTACAACAATCTAGGTTTTAGCAATTAAACTTTGTAGTTTACAAGCTCATCTAGTTAAGGATTTCTAAAGTTGTGTATATGGGAAAGCTGTACAAGTTCCTTACATTAAAGATTGTATTTACATTTGGAAAATCTCAATAACTTATATATTGATTGACCAAACAATTTTGAGAAAGGCTTGGGGAATTCCGCTTTCTTTAGCCAAATAGAAGTGGAGCATTTGACTTAGCACATGACTTAAAAAGCATTTGACTACTAATCAAATACTTAGAATACCTTTAATAAGACAGAAAATGTTGACTACGATCCAAGCTAAGAGAGATTACCTTTATATGGGTTTGAGGTAGTAGGTTATTGGTATTAAAAAATTTTATTGTCCAACATTGTGTTCAGTCGTTTCTTGCATCATACTTATCATCATATGCCTCTTTGTTAGATGGAAGTGGAACTGTTGATGTTGCTGACTATGTGTGTGAATAAATTGTATCTGGGATTCCATGCTTTTCCGTATAAACAAATTGCTTACCATGTAACTGAAAATATCTAAAGGAGCTATCACTCAAGTAAATCAAATAACTCGTACGTAGAAATGCCTACCCAACAACTATTGTTGCATATATCTTTGGACAGTAGAATAAATTATAGGATTATGCATATAGAGGTTAAATGTTTCACTGTATATAATCATACAAAAACATGCATGTATTTGTGTGTGATTGTTTGCTATAGTTGGAAGAATGAGAGTGTGGACTGGAGAGAGATCTAGGAAAGGAGAAAAAACGGTGAAGCAACAAATGATCGATGACCCTATCGATATTTTAGCAAAACAAACCAAATAACCTGCCCTTTTAGACATCATCCAAGCCCGTCATTGTGACACTAGCTCAGTTGTTCATATTCTAAATTCAAGCTTTCTTAAGATCCGAAGCAACCTAAGTTATGTTTTCAACTAGAGATGGAGGAAATGTGTTCCCCAATTTTTCATTTTCGATGTTTACATCTAGTTGCAAACAAATACATGTATGCTGTTTGCACTATAAAGTATAAATGAAGAAACTAAAGAATTTATTCATTTTATATATTCACCATTTTCATTTGTGGCACCCATGTACTTTATGTGAGGAATGGAATGAAAATGTAATTGCATCAGACTTAATTGATGTAAGGAATGAAAATGGACCAACAAATGGTAGAAATTGATCAAAACAAGCAAACCCAATATATTTCTAGTTTCAATGTCATACCTTGAGTGCGTTCATTTTCTTACTTACATTGTTCCAGGCCTGAAACAAAGTTTATCGCGGATATTGTTAATACAATTGGCCATAAACTACGTCTCAAATTAGTTTCTACTCCACCACATCTAACCGGAATGGACACTCGAGCTGAAGATATCAATTTTTGGTTGAAAGATAAGCAAGATGCTGAAGTTCTTGCGATTTGTGGCCTGGCAGGAAGTGGAAAGACAACGCTAGCCAAATATATATATGATTCCAACTTGCTAAAGTTTGAAAGCACCAGTTTTCTTGAAGACATCGGTAAGATCTGTGAGCAACCCTATGGTCTGTGTGCATTACAAGAACAACTTCTTGCAGACATTTTGGAGGACAAGAAAAAAGAACTTGATGTTACTTGGTATAAAACTCAGATTGAGAAGGCCTTGCAGAAGAAAAAGGTGCTTATTGTTCTCGATGACATTGATAAAAAGGAGCAACTAGAAGCTTTACTTGGAATGGAGAAGATTAATATAGAAAGCAAGATCATTATAACAAGCAGGCTTCCAACTATACAATCATGGTTTGGGCCTACATATCGTAAGTGTAAAGAGCACAAGCTGGAGTTACTGAATGAACCTGAATCGTTAGAGCTTTTATCTTGGTATGCCTTTGGATCCAAAATTCCCATGGAAGGTTTCAAGGAGCTTGCGTTAAAAGCAGCACAATATTGTTCAGGAAATCCACTGGCTCTTAAATTGTTGGGTTCTTTATTCGTTAGTGCTAAAGACTCAAGAAAAAGAAATAACATAGAATATTGGATTAAAACATTGAATTTCTTAGAAAGAGAACCAAATTTCAGAATACAAGGTATACTACAGTTGAGCTTTGAGTACTTGCCATTTATCACTTACCGAGAGTTGTTTTTGCATATTGCTTGTTTCTTTATTGGAGAAGATGAAGATTATGTGGTGAAGA
The DNA here is from genome assembly GCA_963921325.1 of Logfia minima. Lineage (NCBI taxonomy): Eukaryota > Viridiplantae > Streptophyta > Magnoliopsida > Asterales > Asteraceae > Logfia > Logfia minima. The sequence continues at coordinate 36,922,964 of OY992767.1, forward strand.
TATTGGAGCCTGATTATTGTGCAACAGCTGGGATAGTAACCCTAATTAATAGATGCCTTCTTACTGTTTCACCAAGCAAAAAACTGATGATGCATGGGTTGTTTATAGATATGGCAAGAAGGTTGGTACTTGAAGAATCACCCACAAACCCTGCAAAACGCAGTAGAGTCTGGTCCAATGAGGACTCTTACACTCTGTTAAAACAAGGAGAGGTACAATGCTACTTATTAGAGGTGGAAGTTTGGCAGTTCTGGTTCTAAATGGGTAACTTTAATATGGGTAATTACGGGCCATGATGGTTGACCTGAAACACTTTTGTCAAATCTTTCATTATTATATAATTTTTAGTGCTAAAAGGATGGTTAATAAATTGTATGGCCCGTTTGACCCGTTAGAGATAGAGTATTACCCAGATCGACCCATTAATAAGTGAATGGGTCAGAATCACTACCCTTACTATATATGTACATGTTCAAGATCATTTTGTATCTCTGTATTTTAATTAACATTGTCTTATTTCATCCCTTTTTCTTTTAGGGTTCAGAAACTATAGAAGGTCTAGCACTTGACATGCGAATGGTGAGAGAAGAGAAGGATAACATGGTAATTGCTGGAGCAGTAAAAATTATTACTTCAATCTAAATAAAAACTCAATAATTTACTTTGAAATATATTAACTGTAATTTATTAGCTAGATATATGTATATAAAACCTCAGATGAAGAATGCTGGTATAAGGTACTCAAGTGAATGCTACTGGGTCTTACATATCTAATGTCTCCCTCACTTAAGTTACCAATTTCAACAAGATGTAGAATGTGACAACTGACCTGGTGGGTTCATGTGTCCGAGAGGGGACTTAGTTGCTTAAACATTGAAGAATGTGCAGTTAGGACCACCGTCAATTATAGAAACCAGAAAAAAGTAATTGAAAGAAACCATTTGAAAGGATTGCCTGCTGCTACATTTAGATTAATAGATTGGCTCACTTTTGAGTTTTGATGCTTACACACGGTGTTTAACTCCGGTTACTATGGGATTTGATTTATGGTAGTAATAGCTTATTCATGTTAAAATTTGTGTTTCTTGGTTCATCTTCCTTCATCATACATCATACATATATGATGTGATGGTCTGCAAAAATATATTTTGTTCGTCTAAGTCCTAAACTATGTTGGATGTTATGTGTTCATTTCTTCGAACCTTTTTTCTGTTGATAGTTTGATAATAATAAGATAAATATCTATCAGAAAGGATGTGATGACAGTACAAACGAAAGTCTTAATTAGTTGTTGGAGACAAGCAATTCATGAAGTTGGGATGTGTTGCACTTCTGATAAAATTAGATACTAGGAAAATTCATTTTCATTAATGTGTTACCACTTCTAGGGTTCCATTGGGGAAAACTGAGTTGCGGTTAGGTGGGACCTTTATTTGTTCTTTATAGTTGCCGAAGGGGTAATATTTAGAACAATTAACTCTAGAAGAGATGCTGAGTAATTTACGGTTCTCTGAATTTGCAGAAAGAAACCTTTGATGCAGATTCACTTGCAAAAATGGATAATCTAAAGTTGCTCCAGCTCAACTATGTTGAATTATTTGGATCCTATGAAGATTTTCCGGAAGATTTAAGATGGCTCTGCTGGCATGGATTTCATTTAGGAACGGTACCCTCTGAGTTATTCATGGGAAACTTGGTAGCTATTGACATGAGTTATAGCAAGTTGGAGCTATTTGAACCGCCCATGGTAGGTATCTGAGCAAATTTTCATTAATATCTTGGTCTGTTAACCTTTCAGTTTCAAGATTCTCTAGGGTTTATACATACATTGCTAAATGAATCTTCTTACTTTTGAAACAGGTGATTAGACCACTGAAGATTCTAAACTTTAAAGACTCGCATAGTCTACTTAAAATCCACAATATCGCCCGACTTCCTAATCTGGAGACTTTAATTCTTTGGAACTGTTATAGTTTGGTTCATGTTTCTAAAACCATTGGAGAGCTTAAGAGTCTTGCTCAATTAAACATGACAGGATGTGAACACCTGTTAAAAGCCTCAGATTTTGGTCAACATCCATCGTATTCCTTTCCGCACTCGTTAGAGCGGCTATTGCTAAGAAACTGCAATCTTGAGCGTAGTGATTATCTTTCATGTTTCCAGGACCAATCACTTCTGCAGCACTTGCATTTAGGCAATAATCTGTTTGAGTCTTTACCTGATTGTAATCGTCTTAAAAATCTTCGGATACTTGACTTGAGTTTTTGCTCTAGGCTAAAATGTATTGAGTGTCTCCCAAGTACACTAGAAGAGTTGTTTATTACTTGCTGTAAGTCATTGGAGAAAATAACTTTCCAATCACGACGGTTCACATTACGAGAGATTGATTATGAAGGTTGTACTAATCTTTTGGAAATTGAAGGCCTCTTAAAATTAGTACCGATATTCAAGACTGATGACGCTGATTTGGGACATATGAAGTGGCTTAAACAATATCAAAATTACAAGCTGTGCCTGATCGGCGATTATCAGCTCACAGTAGGACGGAGTTGGCATATCCAGGTTCTTCTTCCTCTCTTAAAACTTATGCACCAGCACATTGTGCTAGGCCTGTCAATGGGTCAGATTTGGTTTGCATTCGCTAAGGTTTGGTTTTAAACAGGACTGTGAACCTAATTCTAATTCGGGTATTGCTAACCTGAAAATTATAAATAGAAAACGACCATTTTGAATTTAGAAATTAATTTGTCAAACAAAACCATTTGTTTTCAGTTCTGAACCGAATTGAACCAAGCCTAAGAGCCTTTTATATCACTGAATGGCTGACTTCTGTAACTTGTGTAGCACAGATGCTGTATGAATTTGGTATAATGAGCACATTTCTGCCAGACATAAAGGATCCGAACATAAGGTGTGAATATACGTCACATTCTTTACCCTTATCCTTTGACGTGCCTTCACATGCCAAGAATCGCATGCTCAAAGGATTGAATGTGATGTTCAAATATACACTATCCAGCGATGAGAAACACGTGTGGCCAGTATTTGCTAAAATCAATAACGGGACCAAGGGTCGTGATTGGATTTACAACCCTATGGTCTTTGGAAAACCTGGATGTGGTGAAGTTGCTATATGGTTAAGCTATTGGTCGATGGAAAACTTGTTAGATGTTGGTGACAACGTCAATGTGTATATTGTAGTGGAGAATGGAATGGAGGTACACGAGTGTGGTGCAAGCCTTGTTTATGCTGATGATGATATGGTAGAGGACACCCTGCAAAGTATTATGGAATGTGATGATCTCTCTTCATTTCAGCTAAGTGCAGAAACATATTATCTCTGTCGCTGTGATTTCTTTAAGTCGATGGAAGTTGATGGACCGACTCCTAGCTGGTTTAGGAATTCCGTTGGTTATAAGATTGACTATACAGGTATGATCTTTCTTTAGAGGTAAGATATGGTGCTCTCAAATTGAGATTTGGCTCCATTGTATGATTTTTTTATTCGTATCTTACATTGTTATAGAGATTCAAGGATGGAGAAAAAATGGTCGATCTCAGAAGGTTCAACCATAATTTTCCGATGTGGAAACTTATATAGGAGGTATCCATGGTCCCGAATTGGTATGAATCTGTGAATATTGTTGCTCGACCTTATATGTATTCATTTTTGAACGTTCATAGTTTATTTGCTTATATGTTCTAGTGACCCCCTGCTTTTGGCAAAACTTCTGGAACACGGATAGGTAGTGGCTAGCTGTTACATAATGATCTCAAAGTCTTCTTTTGTTGAAACGTTCAGTGATACATGTATGCTTTCTTTTCAAACCAGTTTTTTGTGTTCTTATATTTAGACTTAAAGTGTGTGTTTGGACTCTCAGGCTACGTTTGGTTCACAGAATTGATAGGAATTGAAATTGAGATTTCATTCCTTAGTTTGTTTGATTGAGTAATTGATGAAGTTGGAATCCATCAAATTCCTTTGGCTAAAGGAATTGGAATTCCTTTTCCTTTGATTTTCAATTCCTTCAAAATCATTCCGCGAACCAAACGCACCTTGAGGGTTTGGGAATGAAGGAAAGTGAACAGGAATGATAGAAGGTGGTTGGTTTGCGGATATGGGTTCTAAAACTAGGGGTGTTCAAAGTCGGATATCCGAAATTTACTATCATAAATCCGAATATGAAATTTCGGATACCGAATATCCGAAAATTTGTTAGTTTTAAATCGAAACGAGCAATGAAAATGACTAATAACTACAAACAAATAACCCAAACAATACACATTTATTCAAATAGAGACACATTTAAATCTTTTCTTAAAGTGTTTGCAAATTATTTATCTTATACGAAGGCAAAAGTTAGCTGTAGATAAGGAAAAGAAACAAAAAAATATTGTTTTCCTGTTTCAGACATTCGAAATATCTGAAACTTTAGAAAATGCTATCCGAATCCGAAATTTAATCCAAATTTCGGATATTCGGGTTATGGATTCAGATACGGATACTTTTGAACACCCCGATCTATAACTAGGAATGGAACCCTTGAAATTGGGTTTCCTCTAAAACTTTCCTAAGGGCACGGGTATGGAAGACTCATTCCCGCTTGATCTGCATCTTCTCCTTTAGACTTCACAGTGAAGATTGTTCCCTTCTTCTCTTATTAAGTAGCTAAAACATCAGTTTTGAAATCCCTTGCACTTGCTTTTGACCCTGGTGTCAAATGGTCAAACCCATACCCATAGTGATTCCTTACTATGAAGAAAGCAACAGCTCGACTTCAAATAAAGTTCTTATGGGGAACAGCTGCAGAAGGATAGATAAAAGCCCTCGTTTGTCTATGAAAAGATAAATTTATTTAGTGCTCAAATCACTTTATCTTGTGGTTCCTTTTGGCACGGAATTTACCTTATAATCTTATATACATTTGTGGTGGGATTACTGACATTTTGAATAAAAAATTGTCGTTTGGCACTGTTCATTAGGGACTTAGGGTGTAACATCCACTTTTTAGGGGTTCAGATGTAATATTCAAACGAAGTTTTGCCAAAAAGAAAAAAATTGGAAGTTCTATACTAATATTTGTTTTTGATCATTAAAACACAAAACAACCCCTCAACGTTGTCAGATATAGCCATTGCCAGAATCATATAAAAATTTTCCTGCAGTAGGGGTTTGCCGGAAAATTTTCCAGCCATATTTGACTGCACCTGACGGTGGATCTCAGTAGGAAACTCCCACCAGATAAAGCCCCGGCGGGACTAGCAGGAGTAAGTCTTATGTAGGGGTTAAAAAATCGATTTATTTAAAAGTATCTTCTCTGTAAAAGTCTTATAAAAGAATCACTTTTATAGTTACCCGTTTTTCCAGGATTTTCTTTTAAAGCAAGTGGCTACAAATAAGATGACTGGGCATCCTAGGAAATATGATGAATAATAGTGACCTAATGCTTAACTAATGGGGTATTTGTGGAAAAGTTAGTGGCTATATTAAATACGGAGTATATAGATATGATTAAACAGTTATATTTTCCAGATTGTATTTAAGATTGGAATAGCTGCTAGTATATAAAAAATTAAAAATAAATAATGTACTGTTTTTACATTTATATTATATATTTTTACAATTATTTTTTGATATCATGACTTTTTTTAGTCGGGTAACTAGTCAAAAATTCCGGATTCGAGTAATTAGGCGAGTCACTGGTTGACAACTGTGCTCATTAAAATCTAAGATCTCAACATGTATCTTTCTCTAATCCTTTTATCATAGGTATTTTGTACATTTAAGTATAGCTTTTAGTGTATATGATGCCAGATATTAGCATGCTAATTTATTCACTTGATGTTACATTCCAGCTCCAAGATGTGGAAATCTCTGGGTCTTGTAAGAATTTTTCAGACTATTTTGTGACCACCTCATACAGATCATCAATAAGTTCAACACAGCCATGTAACCTTTTTTCTCTTAAAGGTATGATTCTAGGTACAACGATGCGTTTAGAGCAGAAATCGAGATACTTTCAAAGCTGCACCACTGTCACTTGGTATCCTCGTTTAGGAGTATACTTACCATGGATCACTATAGGATCCAAAAAGATGCTACTCCTTTCAATTGGGTGCAACGATTGAAGGTAGCCGTAGGTGCTGGGCGTGGATTAGATTGCCTTCACACTTGTGCCGGCAGTACTCAATAGGGAATCATACATCATGGTGTCAAGAGTTCGAGCATTCTTTTGGACGAGAACTGGGAAGCTATGATTTCGGGAATGGGTTGTCCATAATAGGCACTACTGATCGATCCTCATATGTTGAAGATCGTGTAGTTGGCACGGTAGGGTATCTGGATCCAGAGTATACAGTACCATAAAACTAACATGGAAAACAGATGTGTACGCTTTTGGGGTTCTACTATTTGAATTGCTATCTGGGAGGCGTGCATTTGATCTGATGCGTCTAATTGATGACGAGGAAGTTATGTTGGCAATGTGGGCCACAGAATGTATAAAAGAGCAAAAACTGGATCAATTGGTTGATTCTAAAATCAAGGGAACAATTTCTCCCAAGTGTTTAAGACAGTTTGCTCAACTTGCAGCTCGTTGTGTGCATATTGTAGAAAATGGCCTACCATGACTGAGGTTGTGTCCTCACTCCAGGCTATACTGAAACTGCAGGAGAAAGATGAGTTCCGGGAGAAAGATTATGATTCTGCCAAGTCATCAGGCCAAAAGGGATACACGTCAATAATGGAAAAGTATTTGGGTTTCTGAATCAATGTAAGTTCTGGTAAATGCCGACTCTTCATCAATGTTTTGTGCCTATTTTAATTCCACGAGATAAGAATACTTCCAACCAGCATTTGGTTGTCGGAATTAATTATACGACCGAAGGCACTGATACATACTTGTAACTCCAATAGCCTTAACTGGAATATTTAATGCATCTTATGAAATTATGTTTTACTATGATCAGCTGGGCCACAAAATTGTGAACGTAAATACTTGATAGGATATTTTTCTGACTACGAAATGACTTGTGATTGGTTCAAGAGTTTTTTTTGGTGATACAAACAGCTACGAAGTTAAGTTCCTCTTTGACTTGTTTTCTGGAGTCGTATATAAGCTGCAAATAATGATAGATCTCTGTATCAAAGTTATTCATGCATATGATGGCGAAAACTGATAACAGACGTCCTTTGCAGAGTACATATATACTTTAATCTTTCTTTTGACATGAATCACCATTATATATAATGATCGATACAAATAAATTTTATGTTACTTAAATCTGCTGAAAATCCTTTTCTTTCTATGAAAAAATGAATATCTGAAGTTAAACTTATGTGGAAGACAAAAATGCTAGAGTATTTTATGTAATCATTTAGTTTTTAGTTTTATATGTAGCTCTAGTATTTCTTTCATATGCAGAAATATTAACTCTTCAATCAGAAGTTCGTATTTCAAATATGTTACTGACAGGGTTATATATATATATATATAGGGGAATGATCCATAGAGAAGCTTCAATCTTGGGGGAAGAGGGAAGTAAATCTTGGCCGTCCGTTAACATTCTTCACGGGCAGTTGACATTCTTTAGTGTTAACATTCTTTATGGAGAATGTTAACACTAAAGAATGTTAACGGATGGCTCAGATTTACTTCCCCCTTCCCTCAAGATTACCCATTCCTCCTTGATCACTCCCCTATATATATATATATATATGTATAGGGAAAGGATCCATAGGGAAGCTTCAAATCTTGGGGAATGAGAGAAACAAATATTAACACTAGATTTTTTCATAAATAAATATTTTTAACATTCATTTGTGATGAATGTTAAATTTTGAAATTATTTGTGATTTTTAAAATTCATTTGTGATGAAATCAATGATTGAGATTTATTTTCCTCATTTCTTAATTTTTTTGCTTCCCTCTCGATCCCCACCCTATATGCATATATACTTGCATTTAAACTCGTGTATATACGAGTCGTTTAAACCATTAAAATAAATACTAAATTAATAAGTCATATTTTTTTAAATACAAAACACTTCAAATATCAAGCATTAACTTAATTATGTTAATTGATATTTGCTTTTTTTATAAGAATTACAGACCATACAATTATGACAAATAAAATGTAATGAATTTGAAGTTATGAAACTAACATCAAATAAAAAAATGACTAATGTAATACTAATTTCAATATCATGAGACTATATTTTATAAAGAGAGTAAAAAAGAAAACATACATAAATGGGAATCTAACGGCTGCAAAGTTAACAATGCATTGTTAAGTTGTCTCACATTTTAATTACATTGTTAGGAACGTTCCACATCGCAATTATTTGAGAGAAATAACAAATCCATAAATCCAACTTTGTTGTGAGCTCGATTAATTGGAAAAAAGACTCAATTAATTTAGTTCCCAAACCTTTTAGCTCACAAGCGTCAAATGCTATTATAATTTAATTGGGATAAATTTAAATTATATAGAATAAATCGATTAGGTGTATTAGATAATAAATTATTTTCTCTAGAGATTATCTAAAGTATAAATATATTTAATTTGAATGGAATCAACAGTTAGTTATGTTGGACATGTTAGTAAAATGCGAGGCTATCAAGATCGTGATTTCAATAACCTTAGTAAAATGTATGACTATTAGTATTTATGTAGGACATGTGAGTAAATTGTGATTCAAATACAACACACAAAAGAACATATATTCTCCATAAAGGCGGCTTCAATGAAGGATAAATACGATAAACTGAAAAATAGGTTTGCGGTGTTTGATAAAAGGTGAGTGTGTTGGTCGACCCTATAGTGGCTATCAGTGGATGGTACAGTTGTTGACTTTAAGCCACATTTTAATTTCATTAGTTGAGAGAATTACGTATATGCAGTTTTTGAGAATTGAAAGAATAACATATTTACTTGTCGAGGCTACAACTGGAATTGAGAGTGTAACGTATTTACTCAATAATGATAATAATAAGGATTTTATTAAATATTTCAGTTAGAGGTGTGATTAACTGCTAATTGTTATGGGGTGGTTGGTATTCAACGTTAAATATTTAATTAGGTGGTTAATGCATGTTCATTATTTAACTATAAGTAGTTAGTTGTTTCATGCATGGTGGTCGAAGTTTTATCATGAAAGTTGGCAGTTTTTTAAGAAATTCTTTTTTTAAACAAAAACCCTAGAGCTAGGTTACGAAATTTCTAATAATAATAATAATAATAATACGAATTTCACTACACATAACCATTTAAGAATTGGAGTTGTGTTTAACAACTAACAATTATGAGTTATTAGTAAATATCAGTTAAAAATCAACATAGTTAATTAGTGTTCACATAAATACATAATTATAAGTGGTTTATAGTTTCATTTTTATTAACTATTTCTTTTTAAAAAAATAGGTAGTGAGACAATTAATTATAGCCGTTATCGGTATATTTAGAAAATCATGATTATAATTATGATAATAATTAGATGACAAAAAAATTATTTTGCATTGCCTTTGCCAAATTACTATTGTCCTGGATTTCATTTGATTTTGTAATTTCATACTTGTAATAAGCTCAAATTTTTTTAGTATTTATATGAATTGTTATTGCAATGAGAATTTTTGAAAAAACATAAGTATTTTTCCTAAATTAATGAAAACAAAGCCTTTAAAAGGTGAATTATTCATGAAAAATACTTATAAACCCCAAATAATTATATGAAATTTTCTGTGTCATTTTCTGAGGAACCAATGTTCCAGTGCTCAAAACGACTTGAAACTTTTACAAAAACCTAAAAATGGGTAGAAACCGACTTGGTAAAAATTTCATAATTTTTCATGAATATTTACTATTTTTCCCATATTTACTTCACTTTTTAGGTTATATTTCGTTGGCTCTCTGATCATATCATGGTATACTTAATTTAGTCAAACTGTCTCGAAAAATTACGTTTGCAAAATTATGATTCCAGCTCAGTGTACTTGTCAATCGGCAAAGTGATCCGTCAATTTTATCGGCGGTTAAATGGTCTCTCTCGATTTATCATAGGGTTAATATATTTATAATGTATTAATTTTTGCGCAAATGTTCACATACATAAATTATCTTCATTTTCATTCGATTATAGAATAAATTTCTAAAATGTTCACTTACATAATCAACGAGTTCATGTAAATGAATAAATTCCATTAAGATAGTTTATCTTTATGAATAAATTTTATTAGATGAATTATCTTGTTGAATAATTTTAGAAATCAAATTATTCAATTAAATCAACATAAAAATGATTCATATAGACATTCATATAGATGAACATTTAGATAAAAATTTAATACTCTATAAATGTATTACCCATTTATCGTGACCCACATGAAATCGTATTTTCCTGACATAATGAAGCCATGAAGGTCAAAGTTGTTTATTTATTCATTCATTCATTTGTCCATATCTCAAAGATAAATACGGAATCCCTTTTGCTTTCTTTTCCTATATAAGCCGTTTCTTATTTTCTTAAATCTTATCATACTTATCCAATCAATTTCCTTTTCTAAGGTACCTTCTTACTCTATAACTCCTTTCTCTCCATCTTTAAACCATAAATAAACAAAAAATAATTTCCATAAACATTTGTACTTTACTCTGAAAGTTTTAATGTAAAAACAAAATTTATACTTTGTATCAAACAAAAATATGTTTTCTTTTATAATTATTGTTGTCTATGTTTTACAGAGTTGAAAGTAACCTTTATCAATGTACAAACTTTTCACCGTAAGTGATGATCGTGATAAAAAATATATGTATAATGTAGCTCATCTTATGTTCAATTTTTATGAGTCAACATAAAAACTAATAGTCAAACTAAGAACAAAATATATTTTTCCATAGCTCTTTCATGGTTGATATCTTTGAGTTCCATAAGGTTCCAATCTCCATCTTCATTCATTTTACAAATTGAAAAATACAAATACCTAATCCAAGTACTTACAATTTGAAAAGAAATAAATTACATAGAAATATTGAAACATAATCTAGGAATTTAAATTACAATCATGACACCAAATTGCCAATAAAATAAATACAACAATGGCAACAAATTGCCAATAAAAAATACAAATAACAAACAACACATTTGTAAGTCTAAAAAGAACATCAAAGCCTATGCACAATATTAGAATTGACATCAAAAAATATTAACAAGGTAATGGCTTGTTTCATGACCACTTATACTTGACCATAGCCATGATAATAATATACAACATATAAAATTAAAACAAGATATTTAGTTTAAATATCAACAATATTAAAATAAATATTGGTTTATATGTAATCGATCTTAAAAAATTATAGGAACTAAAAAGAACCATTATCAAAAACTAAAACTTTCGATATTACAATCAACAATTAATTGATCTGATTAATATACAACCATTTATCTATAGGTTCAAAAGTGGCTCTGATACCACTATCGGTAATCGATGACTTTTAAAACGATTTTAAATATATAACTAGTATCAAGAACGCAACGGAAACAATTTAATATAATTGTATATTTTCAATACGGATCCAATTGAATCTATTAGAATAATCATATAATCAAATAAAGGTGAAGTTAGGTTATATATAATAGGAAAGGTAGATTAACATGATTGTAAAAATGACTATCCAAATTATAATACCTATAATGTTGATTCACACACGAACACTTCAAAGATTAGCAATGAAATGCTAATTCCAAAACGCCCAAGTCAAATTAATCAACTTCGATTAATAAAAAAACCATACGCAACTTTGATATCAAAAGGTTTCGAGGGAAAACAATAGAAGAGGGTTTTCTTTGTTGTTTCATTCACGCAAGGAAAAATCTCCTGGTTTTGTTCGCAAGTTGAAGAAAATAGAGCATTTTATTTTTTCTAATTGTTGTTATCATATGTCGCTCACACAAACACGAATCAATTAATATATTGAAAACAAAGATTCCTTGTATATCACGTAAACCATAAACCAAAATCGTACATAAACCAAATTAAAATATATTATATTTCAATCATACTAATTTACTAAATAATAACTTAATTAACGATTGAGTTAATCGGTGGTCCTATTAGTTTATAAACCTTTCTTTTAATACATTAAATGTAAAGCCCCAATGATTATTTTTTTCAAATAGATGTTTCAACTACAATGTTCATTCCATTCAAAAGAAAAACATAGATCATATTGAGCAATGTTACATGATAGTGTTTTACAACCAAAATGTGTTTAGCCAAATCAAAATTAAATCATAGATTGGGCATAACTATAAAACTAAGGTACACAACCGAGATTAAGAGTTTAAGGCGTGCTTAAGAAAGTTACAAGCCTTAGACATAAGTATCTTCTAAGCTATTCCCTTTCCCTTATTTTCTTTATTTCCCGACCCACCCGTACCTACAATAATAACAATCAACTACTATGTAAGCGTTAAGCTTAGTAAGTACATAGAAAGTCGAGAAGTAAGTAAATAAAATCGCACTTCTATGTAAGCGTCTACATCTCTTATATTTTAAAAGAAAATCAACTCGATTATAATTAAGGATTCAACTGTTGTATGGGTCAAGGACCCTTTAGTTCTCTCTTCCCATGGATCCGTGTAATAAACCTGCTGAATTAATTTACACTGCTGACATAACTCAAACTACTAATATAATTAGACTGCTGAATGGTCTTGGACCAACTTATACGTTTTCGCCCATTCTAATAAGTAAATGTATTCCTCTACTACATCGAATTAAATTCAAACCAAATATAAAGTTTAGTAGTACATACCTTCCACAAAGTATAGAGAATTTATTTCAAATATTATTAACACTAAAATTTACTACTCCTACGTACTTACATTGTGGTTTAGAAGTTGATGAGCCTCCCACAATTGATCCAACTTCTTTAGCACCTAATGATTATCACATAGTAGCTTAACATCACATTTTGAGTAAGAAATTTATTTTATACTGTTGCACTTTTAACCACAATATCACCACAATCTTAGTTATAATTGCAGTTTGACTTTAAAAGTCAACTAAACATAAAATAGTTCAGCTAGTACAAACATCCATAGTTGTGATCAATATTCTAAATACTATATCTTATATCATCATCTAATCAAAATCATGTAGCTTAGACTATCAACTCAGTGACCTTGATCAATTGATAATTTTTCACAATAAGTTTTAGGTATTTCACCATCCAGATAAGAAATTTATACCCTAACCATGTTTACATTATCAACTATCACCTAGAACTATTAAATCAACATTAATACGACCTTATTCATGGTTTATATCAATAGTGATACCATATAGATCCCCAAATTTAAAAATTTCCTTATATTAGAGCAAAACATAGGAGCAAGCACTTACTTGATGAAGATGAATGAAACCTTGAAAGTGTTTGAATTATTTCCGTTTCCTTCCTTTTCGCACCAGCTCAGTCTCAGAAACCCAAATGAAATTGTGAAGAAGTTTTGCATTGTTAAAATGAATTTCAGCGCTGCTTTTCTTCCAGAACGTGAAAGCCTCCCGGCAGGATATAGCACCTCCTGGCGGGAGATCCATAAACCCATCCGTTTGAACACGGGCTTCCCTGTCACCCCTAAACTGGAAAATTGACCATTTCCTGATGAGAGTTAATCCCATCCAAAAGCTCTGATCAAAACCTCCCGGACAAGCTAAACTATCCCGTTAAAGGATTACAACCTCCCGGCAAGATCTTACATTTCCCGCGAGATTAAATCATTTGATAAATCTCTGATGTGAATTTCCCGTTTGACCCGAACCTTCCCGTTTTAAAAAGGTGATCTCCCGACGGGATCTGACCCTTCCCGGTGGGAGGTCTGGAAATTTGCAGTTTTTCTATATCAACCTTTCTTTACATAAACAATGTGTTTCGGGATGTTACATTAAACATATTTGAATTCATGACAAAAGTTCATTTAAGTACACATTATTTTGAAAGTATGTGAGTATGCATAATAACCTTTGGATCTACCTAATCAATTGTCAAGATTAATACATTTAAATATTTTAAACACAATTAAATTTATAACTGAAAATGGGTGGAGGGGTATTATTGTAATTTACCATTTAATTAATTCCATTAGACATTCAAAGATAAAAAAGCTCGCTCTCTGTTTTCCTCACTCGCTTGAAGAACCCTAACCCTAAACCTTCACAAATCGTCCATTGCTGCTCTAAATCATCATTTTCTTTCATCACAAGTTCGATTTATGTTATCTTCTCAGTCGTATGATCAATTTGGTCTGTGAAATTGTGTTTTTCATCTACTTTGTTCCTAAATCCGAATTTACCATAGTTTCTTCAATTTAGTCCATTCAAAGTTGTTAAATATGGATATTAGGTGTGAGCATGCTTTGCGAAGGGCTATTGGTGCTCCTATTCGGACGATTCCATTGAATTCGATTCCTACTGGTAAGGTCCTGATTTATACCTTTTATATACGAATTCTCGTTAGTTTTTTGTGAGGTTATGGGTTTTATCAAGTTTGTTTTGCTGTATATTTTTTGATTTTGTATGATTGGAACATATTGCCTTAGTTTTGAGAATAATTTTGTGTTGAAAATACATGCACATTAGGTGTTTGTGAAAATGCTTGTGAGAAGTTTGTATAATTAAATAGAAGAAGAAAAGGATGTTGAAATGAATTGATATACTTTAATCTAGAGTTGAAGCAATCTCCCTATGTCATTGGTTTTTGTTTTGGCAGCCTCTGGGCAGTAGTATTGTTTCATTCTTGTAGATTTTGCCTGCTTGACGCATATTTTGTGGATTTTATCGAACGCATATTTTGTGGATTTTATCGAGTATATGAGTCTAGTTATTATTTGTTTGGTTCAATTTCATGTGTTTGATGCAATTGGCTTGGTTGTGTACTAGGTAAAGTGAAATAAACTATTACTAATATGATAGTCGTGAGGGCTAGAGGGAGTGAGAAGTACAATAATATGATTTTTCCTTGTCAGTGTGATGACAACATTACGACATAATCGATTTTTGTTTCTGTAGTTTCAGGATTTTGTATCATACTTGAAGCAAAGAGAGTGTGCGGGAGTGATAAAGATTCTAGCTACAAATACCATTTGGGGCAAGATTTTTGTTCATCCTCCCCTACTCCAATGAAACCTATTATCTTCTTTTGTTGCTCCTGATGCTGGAGACTGCTTAATTGGTCTTGTTTTACCTAAAGAAACAAAATTTGAATGATTATAAATTACATATGAAACCTTTTTGCAAAAAAGAAAATTGAAGTTTCGGGTTCTTCTACAAGCCAAATCCTTGGATACGAAGATTGTATTTTTGCGCAAAATGGTTGATGAGTGGATGTTAGCGTGATGTACATGAGAAAATTGTTGTTGTGAGAAAAATAGAGATGGTTAAATAAAAGTAGATGTTAAATATGGGTAGTTAAAGTTTAGTTGTCCGTAATCTTTTTCTATTCATGGAAGAAGATTTGTAAGTTCTGAATATGTTGTTGTTTTCTACTTCTCGTTGTACTTCAATAGGTTGTATATATTTTTAACACTTGCGTTTTTGTGTATTATGGTTTGTTTAAATATTTTATTGCAAAAAACACGTGTTAACAATAGAACACATGCGTTAACAACACAAGACATATATAACACATGTGTTAACATATAACTATGTGTTAATGACTACTAACACATGTGTTATCATATAACACCACAAGTGTTAACACGTATAACGAATGTGTTATCATATAACACGTGTGTTAACATATAACACGTGTGTTAATGGCTAGTAATACATGTGTTACTACCAACACATGTGTTATCATTAAACAGATGTGATAGTATCCAGTAACACATGTATTATCGTTAGACACATGTGTTTACATATAACACATGTGTTATCATATAATACATGTGTTGTTAACATATAACGTATATGTTATCATATAACACATGTGTTGTGTTGTGGTTTTGGCACATGCTTTCTTAACACATGTTTTATTATGTGTTGTTGTCTACTAATACATGAGTTACTAGCTACTAACACATATGTTACTGAATACTAACACATGTGTTACTGGATTTCAATATGTGTTACTGACTTCTAACACATGTGTTATTATCAAGTAACACATGTATTAACATATGTTAACATATAACACATGTGTTACTGGCTACTAACACATGTATTATAATGATAACAACATGTAACACATGTGTTAGTTGCTAACAAATAACACATGTGTTGTGTTGTGTTTTTAGCGCATGCTTTCTTAACACATTTTTTGTTAACATATAACATATGTGTTATCATATAACACATGTGTTGTGTTGTCTTTTTAGCGCATACTTTCTTAACATACGTGTTTTGTTTTTAACACATGTGTTGTTAACATATAACGCATGTGTTTCATATAAAGCATGTGTTTTCATATAATACATGTGTTTTCATATAACACAAGTGTTAAGATATAATGCTTGTGTTATCATATAAGACATGTATTGTTGTCTACTAATACATGTGTTACTGGATTTTAACACATGTGTTACTGGTTACTAACACATGTTACTGAATACTAGCACATGTGTTACTGGATTTTAACCACATGTGTTACTGAATATTAACACATGTCTTGTTGTCTATTAACACAAGAGTTATTAGCTACTAACACATGTGTTACTGGATTTTAACACATGTGTTACTGAATATTAACACATGTGTTGTTGTCTATTAACACAAGAGTTATTAGCTACTAACACATGTGTTATTGGATTTTAATACGTGTTACTGGCTACTAACACACGTGATAACATATGTTAACATATAACATATGTGTTACTGGCTACTAACACATATATTATATGCTAACAACACATGTGTTAGTTGCTAAAACACAACACAATGCATGTGTTATCTATATCATTTGTTATCTAGACAACACATGTGTTATTTATACAACACATGTGATAATTGCACAACCCACGCGTTAATAATACAACAATTGTGTTAATAACATACCACTATCAATGTATTCAAATTAAGTTCTTCTCATTTTCCTTTACAGACACCACCTTTAACAATTTTGCAAATATAGCAAGTACAATACCAGAAAATTTTACAAGACATGCATATCCCTTAACAAAATGACACGGTAACTTTACAATTCTACATACAAGTTTATAGTCCTCTATATCAGCTTCGACTTTTGTCAAGACTTGATGATATTCAGATAATGGAAAATCAAAAAGCTCCAAAAGTCGGTCAGTAAGAAGAGGAATCCCGGGATTTCTTCTATCGTGATATATGTGTACCTTATAGGTAATTTGCCACATATCATGTCTGACCGCATCTCGGATTTTATATTCCAATTTTCTAACTTTTTCCCTCATTGTTGCCAAGTCCACTGGGAGTTCTACAATCCTCAAGTAGTCTAAGCTTCTTACCACCTGGTTTGCCTTCAGTGTATCGATGATCTTCTCCAAGATATTTACCAAACCAACCTGTTGTGAACAAAAGATAACACTCAAGCATAAAAAAAACTTGTTTACATTCAAGTCTACCTTCGTATATATAAATAGTCTCAGTTTGGATTATGTTGTACCTAGAAAGGGTCAAACGAATGAAGCCATCTTAATAAGGGTGACCCACTTGTTTACATCATGTTTTTTCTTTCGTTCTAATTATACAAACTTCTCACAAGCATTTTCACATACACCTAGTGTGCATATACTTTCAAGCCAAAATTATTCTCAAAATAATAGTGAATCATCTTTGATAACCATCAATAGTTCAACATTACAATGGTTTAACATATGTGTTACAGTGCTGTAAGATCACAAGCTATACAATATAGTTTTTTGAAGCCACTTGTGGCATTCTCTTCAACAGGTTGCTCGTGCTGAGTTTCCACATGTTCTTCAAAGTCAACCATCTCTGACAACCATCAATAGTTCAACATCAATTACATGTATTCTTTCCGAAAACTACAAATTACACCTGAATTCACAGCATCAATCATATGAAATTAAATCTTCGATAACAAACAACTACAAACTATCAAATGTATTCACAGCA
This sequence comes from Logfia minima, assembly GCA_963921325.1. NCBI lineage: Eukaryota > Viridiplantae > Streptophyta > Magnoliopsida > Asterales > Asteraceae > Logfia > Logfia minima. Next base: position 36,941,071 of record OY992767.1, read on the forward strand.
ATACCATCAATAACATGTATTCTTCCAGAAACTACAAACTATTAAATGAAATGAAATCTTCAATTACATGATGTTTGCACGTTCAAATAGATGAAAATCGCATCTGCATGTTCAATTATATGAAAGGGTTTATTGTTCCGTTATGCGTTAAACTTTAACTTTTTTCTATTGTATGGGCCTAACTTTAAAACTGTGACAACCCTAAAAGTACGGTTAATTCCGTACATCATTATCACGTGCATTTAGGCTAATTCCCTATTAAATTAAAGTGAATTCGTTTTTATCAAACAAAGTCTAGCACAAAGCCCGTGTTTGCATATGAGATGCAATTAAATAAAATGCGAGAAGCATTCGAGAATTTTGAGAATTAACCGAGAGATTCGGTAGAAATCAAATTACACGAACGTTGGTGATCTATTTTAGAAAATAACGTAAATCTATTAAATTATATAGTCGTTATTATTATATTGATAATTATGCTAAGAAATAGGCATATGAATTTTTAACATTCAATAAACGCTCATGTAAATTAGAAAACGTGTAACGGACGAGTTAAATTGTGAATATAACCGAATAATATCAATCAACTTCTGATTACTACTGAGACCGAGTAATATAAGGTAAACTACTATTAATAATCTAAATTAGGGCATGATATGCCAAGAAATCGAATCAAACAATTACTCCGAATCAATTATCACAAAGCCGTAGAAAATCCCGGTTAACGATAAACGAAGCATCGATAATCATTCGAATATTGATTCAATCAACTAATGACATTCTATTAACCTTAATATATCCTAATTAACATTAATCAACCTTAATAAACCCTAATCTACCCTAATCATACAATTAACACTAAACTAATCGCGATTAACGACTAACGACCAAAATATCTAAGCTTAATTGTGTTTAGCCCTCAAAGGGGGCCCTCCCCCTTCCTCCTCCCTCCTAGAAATCAGCCAAGAAAGGGCCCTAGGGACCCCTTTGGCTCTCTCCTTGTAATCCCTAAAACAAGGAACAAAGGCCATGCATTCTTGTCTCCACACTTGGCCCCCTTTCCCTTCACTTCCACACACACAAACACTCAAACTCTCTCCCTCTTTTCAGCCCTCTAAACCACGAAATTCTGCATCCCCAAACCTCCTTTCTTGCTCAAGAAACACCACCATAAGTCTACCATTACACCACCACTCAACCACCATACAACCACCATCAACCACCATCAACCACCACCCCTAAAACACTTATATTGCTCTCATTTTACTCACAAAAACGTGCATATACTAATCTCATATCATTTCACAAATAAAAGAACCCAAACCCATGGATTTGGAAGCTAGGAGCTCAAGAACACCAAGTCAAACCTTCATTTTGCCCTATTTGCTCTTTTAATGCATTGTAAGGAAAATCTACCTACAAACCCTTTAGATCTTTTATAAAATGCTTAATTTATGGTTATTGTGTGCTTAGATGTTCACTCTTGCCAAGATCTAGTTTGAAAAATCGTATTTACACGTTTCATAACCAAGTTACACTAAAAATCACCAAAACAGTCCATAAACAACAATTTGAAATCCGGACAGAAAGTTGTGTCAACTTTGAAGCTTCATAACTTGGTCAAATCTTGATGAAATTACGTGTTTCTTGGTTCTAAAGTTAATTTCAAGAAGTTAGCTATCAAAACCCACTAGATTCATAATTTTTAGATGAGTATTACTATTTTAAAATGACTTTCTAAGTTAAAGTGTACAAGCTGTACTGTTGGGACAGAAAATAACCCGACTTTAAAATATCATAACTTTCAAACCGTAGATCTAAACAAGTTGATTCTTTTTGCTGAAGGTCAAAAATTGTGTTAGCTTTGAAAGTTGTATGATATCATTTTGTGAAGTTAAGTAAAAGTCAAGATACATACGGATCTATGACTAACTGTCTAAAATAAGAACTGTTTGACCTTTGTGTGATGTAAAATACATTTGGACCCCTTAAACTCAACCAAAAATTACAAATCTTACGTTTCTGGAAAGCTAAGACATAGAGGAACTTTTACAAAAATTATCATAAATTTTGGAACATGTTTGACTAGTCAAAACCGTGGCCAAAGTTGACCTAAAAATTGGACAGAATCTGTTAATGGTTCAACTAAACTAAAAAGGATAAAAATGATATAAACCATATATTAAGGACTTTTAATGTAAAGATTAGTGTATTTCATGTAATTTGGTGTAAAACAAGTGTTAGAATAACTTAGGACAAAATGTAGGTTATTAAACTTTAAGTTTATAAAAGTTAAGTGTTAAAAATAGAATAAATAAGACTTTAGGGACTAAATTGCAAAAACATAGGAAGTAAGAACTTTTATACAAAATCAGTGAGTTTAAGATATTTTAAATAAGTTAATAAAATTTTAAATAATAAAAACGAGACTTAGACATTGAACGAGGATTTTAAAACGAAACCGCGAGTTAAAAACGCGAATTTATTTAATTAAATGATAAACGTATAGAAATCGGTAAATTTAGACTTAAATTGGAAAATCAATGAATTAAAAGGTTAGTTAAATATTAGTCATTCCTTAAAATGTTTAGAACGAGAATTTAATTTATTAAAACCTAAAGTTAGGTGATAAATAGAATTTAAAAGGAATTAAATAATATCGTAAGGTAAAAGTGTGAAAATAAATTATAAAGGCGTATAACTATATTAATATGTGTATAGGAATGTACGTATGAATAAATGTACATATTGTTGGTCAATATATCATAACGACAAGTAAAATGTATAAATGTTTATGAGAATACATATATATATATATATATGCTAACGTTTAAAATGTGGTAATTATAGTGAGAATGAATATATATATATAAACAGATGCCTACATGAGTATATTTTTATATTTATATGTGTATATGGAAATAGATGACGTGATGATAATAATAATAACGAAAGACTACCAACGTCAATACATGTCATGAAAACCTTAAATCAAACGTAATTGAGATATATAAATATATATATAACTATGTGAAAGTATATGTATTGAATAAATGAAAGTTACACATTAATAGTATAATACGTTTAATAAGGTATTTTTAATGTGGACTTAGATACGTTTTAATGATTTTGGAAACAAAGTGGGATCACAACGTGTCGTTCTTTTTAAATGAAAGTGGGATGTTTTCAAAAGCCCGTTGATGGCAAATTTTACGAATCTTGTTGAGTGAACAACTGGCATAGACTGACCATTGTGTCGTCTACATGCATTAACATAAGCTCTTACGTTTAGGACGTTAAGAGGCTTACTTGGACAATTGTGATTTAAAACTGTGTTGCTAGCACGCTCGGACTCAGGTGAGTTCACAGCCCCACTTTTACCGTTTTACTGCTTTCAAATTTGGGGTGAAAAACATATAACTGATTTATGCGATTATTAAAACCTGACAACGTATCTTTATGGGCGACTAAATTCTTCATGTTGTAGCATAGAAGTCCTCTTGCTGACAATCACTATAACCATTAGTTAGATGACGCTAACCACTGAGTATACAGATAGTACTATCGGGGCTGACATCCCCATCCCACGTTTATTTTAGTTAGTCGCGCTAACTAGCGACGTTGTTTCGCACTTTGGGGACGAGTATACTTAACCGGTCCAAGGCAAACGAATTATATGTGAGTTGTGGTTTGGTTATAGGTTTAGTTCGACATATTAACTCGCAGGACCTAGCTAGTCTGCGGGGGATCACAGTCAGTGTTTGCTTTTATTGTTTTAAATTGAGAAAAATCGCACAATAGGCCGTTGATGCCATTTTTGATCTATTGATGAAATGACTACTAAATGATGGTTTATGATCGAGTCATTAAACCTGTGAATTCACTCAACGTTATGTTGACCTTTTAATAATATGTTTTTCAGGGGAATTAGCTATGCCGTAAGACACATGCATATTGGGACCGTACCTGCCACAATAAATTAGGATGCCATATTTTAAATTTGAACAATGGGATTAATTGACTTGTAGTCTTATTTATGAAATCCCGAAACTTGTATTTCATTTTAAAACGATGTATTCGATAACCTTGACAATTGAACTGCTCGATGAGCCGAAATGTTTGTAAAACTATTTTGGCATCCTAATAATATAGATGTTCTGCGATAATCATACGCTCGAGGTAATGTTATTCGATCTTCGTCACGCCCCGAAAGCTTCCGCATGATTAACTGTAAATGTCAAATTTGGGGGTGTGACAAAAACTTCTATTGTATGAGGTAAAATTTCAAAAAATTTCTATTGTATGTAATATTTCATTTTTTAGCCATTCCAAATAAGGAAAGTTTCCTTTTTTGTCAAGTCCAAAAAAGGCAAGTTAACATACAATAGAGATTTTTGAAAGTTTACCTCATACAATAGAAGTTTTTAAAGTTAGGCCCATATAATAGAAAAAAATTAAAGTTTTAACGCATTACGGAACAATTATCCCTATATGAAATTACAGGTTCTATTTCGTGATTTTGCATCTCGATTTGAGAAACTTGCGTCTGTAGTTTTATAACAAAAAATACATCAAATCACTTGTAATTTAATGTTCGTAGGTTGAAATCGCGTCTTCAATTTCTTGTTTAATTGCAAGTTTGGTCGATTTTTGTTGCTAATATTGCAATTTTGTAAACCCTCGTTCATGCTTCCTGCGCGTATTGTGTGTTATGTGAATTTTAATTTCTTTTATTTTTGTTAAAGACTGAAATACCCTTCAGAATGGTGAAATTTGATTTGTTCTCCTATTCTCACAATATTTCTCATACTTTAATGATCTCAACTCTTGAATTCATTTAGCTCGAACAAAAAACGTAATAATTTTTATTTGTTTCATTACTTCAATAATATATACAATATCCATATATATATATATATATATATACTATAGGAGTATAAACCGAAGCTTCAGGTTTTGCCACTTAGGCAAAGATGCCACCTGGCAAGCTCTAAATTTTTTGATTAAAAAAATAAATTAAATTTAAATAGTTTATATAACCATTCAAATTAAAATGTATAAGTCAATTATAATCAAACACTAATTGGAAAATAATGTTAAACTATTAAACCTTAATCTATTAGAATCTATAAATCCTACTCAAATACTAATTGGAAAGTAGTTCTAAACTATTAAACTTAAATATATTATAATCTATAAATATTGATATAAGTTTGAAAACCAACAACGACATATAAGATAGATATAATTGTCATGCATCGCAACGGGTTCGTAACTAGTATATATATATATATATAATATGGTGTCTCAATAATAGTTTAGATTTTTCAAAACGACTTTATATATGTAACTATTAGCAAGAACACAACATAAAGAATTCAACATAATTGTATAAAATATTTTCAATACGGATCCAATTGAATATACTAAATTAACCGTATCATTAAATAAAGATGAAGTTAGGTATACCTTTAGCAAGCAAAGTAAATTAACATGATTGTAAAAACAAGTATCTAAATTACAACACCTTTAATGTTTATTCACACACGAACATTTCAATAATCACCAATAAAATCAAGTTAAATTAATCAACTTTGATTGATTAATGAAAACAAAAACGGATGCAACTTTGTTCTTGCGAGTGAAAACAATAAAAAAGGGTCTTTTTGTTGGTTTTGTTCACGCAAGAAAAAATCTTCTGATTTTGTTCACAAGTTAAATAAAGTAGCGGATTTTTTTTCTTTTCCAATTGTTGTTATCATATGTCGCTCACGAAAAAGTCAAAACACGGATCAATTGATATATTGAAAACAAAGATTCCTTTTGTCTATTGTGTAAAACCAACACCATAAGTAAACCAAATAGATTAATGAGCGAATTGTATTTTGAATGGTTAGAGGTTATCCTTTTCCATGCGGTAAGGCCCTGCAAACATATCTTCATCTCTATCTTTATATATAGAGGAATTATGGAATCTTTTCAGTATATTTATCATTTAAAAAAAAACTTATCTCCAACCATTTTCTCTAAAACTCCTTCTGTATAATATTTATCCAACTTAATTTATAGTTAACAACTACTTTATTTAATTATATTAAATATCTTTAAATCATTAAATAATAAATAGTTCATTGTAAATATCATTTATAATTGAAAACATATTTATAACATTTAGTAAATTTGAAAGTATTAAAAATATATAACAAACATATTTAACATACATAGCAAATATAGTAAGAGTAATTATGTCTAGCTTCCTTTATTTATCTAGCGATTGTACTCATAATTTGTAACAACCCGTCCCATATCGGTATGAGATAAGAAATTTGAGTCCCTTATATGTCTAAAGTATTGGGCTACTAGTATCCTTCCACCATGGTTTTTAGTTGAACCTGAAGGATACCCGAGTAGTCCATTGCTTTCGGCTTTGAGGGGCGTTACATATGGTATCAGAGCCATATCTCGGGGTGTGACGGGCAAGAGGCTCGTGCATCTCCTGGGGTATGGATCCTGGTTATTGGTTATGTTTCGGCCTAACGAGGACGTAAGGAGTTTAAGTGGGGGAGTTTGTAACAACCCGTCCCATATCGGTATGAGATAAGAAATTTGAGTCCCTTATAAGTCTAAAGTATTGGGCTACTAGTATCCTTCCACCATGGTTTTTAGTTGAACCTGAACGCTATTCGAGTAGTCTATTGTTTTCGGCTTTAAGGGGCGTTACATATAAAAATGTTAAGAACAATCATGCAAGAGAATGAAATATAATTACGTTTGACTTCTGAGCATAAAATATAAAGATTTGTTATAACTTAGATAATGTAATATAACTACAGTTATTGTAGTTGTTTAATGCAGAACAAATGGCCTAGAGAGTTGAAACCCGTAGGTTCAGTTTGAACGGAAATTTTCAAATAATACAGTAAATGCATATATTAACAACCCATGCGTAAGCTTGTTTTCTTATTTAAACATGTAATAAAAATTTATGTCATGGAGTTCGATGTCCCACCTACCCGGTGGTTGATTCTTGTAAAAATAATTTTAAAAAGTATCATTTAATATGCCAACGGATAGCATCTGTATAACGTATGTACCAAAGGTAATATAAAAATTGGTGTAAAAAGATAATATATAAACACCAAATTTTGTTTTCATTCAGATGTGTACATAAAACAGTTTCCACTAGTTTGAGTTTTACAGCAAAGGTTATACATAATTAGATTTATACATGTAATACCAAATGGCCTTTGGTCTAGTAGTATGTGAGAGTCCATCAACGGGGATACATTTGAGTTTTGATATGAAAAGTTGACCCTCTTTTTGATTTCAAAACATGCTCCCCTTTTCTTAATATTTGACAGAAAAAGAAATGACAAATATATCAAAGAACAATCAGGAGATCATGGTTACAACAAGATAATAAGCCCTGTTCTTAGAATAACAGAAACTTAGTTACAGAAGAGCATTGGCGCACAAGAGTTGAGTGATGATGTAACAAAACAACAATACATGAAACGAACCTTCCATGTAGATGTGCTGAAAATATAAAGATTTGAGATAACTGGCCAATAATCGAGTGCGGATTATGTTGAACCATCTAAGCTCTCTTTTCCCTGACCATAGCAGGCCGGGTGCCAACTGCATTTGAATTTCGAGAAAGTGGTAGCAGGCCCCGCAAGATGGCTAAAACAGCGAAGCCCAAGAAGGGCAGGTACAATTTCAATAGCTTATCTGATGCTTTTCAAGATCCCACAAGTTCTGACAAAATTGCAGCCTAAAAAAGTTGACGAGTATGTTCGTTATACTTTTAGAATATTAACAACAATATTCTCTATGGTGCAAATATAGAACATTAGAACCGGTGACGTAACATAGTAAAAATTGATTTTCATCTATAGACCATAACTAAGGTTAAATATGCATCAACTATCACATATCACAAATATATTTTACTCTAGTGGATATCTTGCTAGCAACATCTAACCTGGCTCTTATACCATTTTGTAACACCTTAGGCAAATCCCACTTCGGCCGTGGACATGAGAGATCTTGGACTTATAAGGTAAATCTCATCATTATCGGACACAACGCGTTTTGGGGCCACAAGCACAGCGAATCCCGTGACAACTCTGCAGTTAAGCATGCTAGAGCGAGAGTAGTACTAGGATGGGTGACCTCCTGGGAAGTCCTCGTGTGGTCACCAAGAAAAAGTCGTGCGCCTACGGGCAAAGCGGACAATATTGTGGTCGTGGTAAGGCGGGATGTTACAAATGGTATCAGAGCGACTCATGTATCGTTTGGGATGGTGAGGCAAACCTCATCGAGGACGATGAGTCCCAAGGGCAAGGGGGGTGTTTGTAACACCTTAGGCAAATCCCACATCGGTATTGGGCTTATAAGGTAAATCTTATCTTTACCAGACACAACGCGTTTTAGGGCCACAAGCATAGCAGATCCCGTGACAAATCTGGAATTAAGTGTGCTAGAGCGAGAATAGTACTAGGATGGGTAACCTCCTGGGAAGTCCTCGTGTGATCGCTAAGAAAAAGCCGTGCGCCTACGAGCAAAGCGAACAATATTGTGGTCGTGGTAAGGTGGGATGTTACATAATTAATTGTAATCGTTAAATTGTAATTTATTATTTTAATATGTTTATCATTAATGAATGTTATCTTTTTGTTTGTATTATTATATGTATTTAATTTAATAATATTAATTAATTAGTTAATAACAATTAACAATATTAATTTAATAATATTAATTAATTAGTTATTAACAATTAACAATATTAACTATAAAAAAACATATAAACATGACTAACAAATATATTAAGTATGATTTAAAGTTTTTACAGGATAAATAATGTTCCTCCATATATAGAGGAAATCCGACTTCCTCGGTATCCATATGTAAATATAAAGAAACTATTAGTTAACGTGTATATGTTGAAGTCGTTCTCTACGTCTATATATATAGAATATAATGAGGAACATTGGAGAGGTAAACCTTTTATAAAATAGCAACAATGAACCACCTGATTTGATGGTTTTTTGATAGTATTACCAAAAGACTTTTCATCTCTTCATCAAATTTCATTTCCACATATCTAATTTCAATGGCATCCAGTTCTTCATCTAGCAATATGGCTTCAACTAGTACCACCATCAGCAGTTACGATGTATTTCTAAGCTTTAGAGGCGAAGACACTCGTCACTCTTTCACAGATCATCTTTACGGCGCATTAACTCGAGAAGGAATTCTTGCTTTCAGAGACAATGAAGAAATCAGAAGAGGTGAAGAAATAAGCCACGAAATCGAACAAGCGATTAAAAAATCTAGGGCTTCAATAGTTGTATTGTCAGAGAATTATGCAACTTCCACATGGTGCCTTGATGAGCTTCTGTTGATCCTGGAGCAAAAGAGAGTGTGTAATCATTTTGTTTTACCGGTTTTTTATCATGTCAATCCTTCTGATGTTAGCAAGCAAAATAAAACCTTTACAGTAGAAGTTAAAAGTTGTTCAAGGTGGACAGATCAGAATGTGAAGTTGTGGAAAACAGCTCTTATGAAGGTTGGTGGTTTGGGTGGCATGGTTCTTGATGGGTATGATACTTGTACCTTCTTGTATTTTATTTTAGGGAAAATTTTAATACATTGCAAGTGTCAAATTTTGTCAACACTGAAATTTGGGGTATACGTGGTGGGCGCTTAACAGGTAGCCGGTCACAGGTTCCTCTATTGGCAAATTTTGGCACTTAGGTTACTTTTTAGGCAATTTGCTCATAAAAAAACATGGCACATCATCTAAGAAACATTAAACCGCCACATAAGCAAAAGCTGGTTGAAAATTATTATATTTATGAAAAAGAGTGATCAGTAGACATACCTTCAATTCTAACAAATTGTAACATTTGGCTGTGTTACGGAGAGAGAAATAAACAGTGAGTCCGTTTATGAAAAGAGAATTGTCTGGGTTCCCCTATGTGGGAAGTTTTGGCGCTTAGGATATACATTTCAGTTGAAACTACTTTGATACAATATTATGATGATATATTATTAGTGTTAATGCTAACTTTGAGCCAAATGTCTGTCTCAACATCATAGCTAGCTCAGTGAAGTCTTGTGGATAATGTGTCGATAATATTTTTTAAGCAATGAATCCCAAATTCTTTGCTTGACAGGGAATTAGGTAAAACTAGATGTCTAGACCTATCAATTTCCAATGAATGGGAAACGGGTTGTTCTGGGTTGATTGGGCAATAACATAGCAGAGAACGGGTCTCAATGGGCACTATCTCGCTGAATTCACTACGTACGAGTCCAAACGGGCCAGAAAGGCTCAATGACAGTTGGTGACAAAATCACCCAAAATCCCCAAGATTGTTCAAATGAGCTATCCGTTTAACAACATCTACCAACTGACCACAACTTTCCAAAGACCGCCATGGCACTGCCTACCAACCACCACCTTGCACTTTATTTTTGATCAATCAAAAACAAGAAACCAATCTCATTCCATCTTGCACTTTATTCTTTGATCAGTATCACAGTTCTGAACCTTGCGTTTGCCATCAACAATGCATGAGCGAGCATTAATGGAACACATTCTATGATATCCTAGTGGTATACGGTCTTCCCATTCAATGAGTTTCTTCACAATCAATTACGGTGTTTATTGTAGCATATTGCTAAGCAGACTGGAATCATGCCCAGATCATCACTGATTTTCTTGAAACAAATCTTATCATGTGGAACTCTATCAAGTAGCGTAGAATATCTCTTTCATCTATGGAATCTCAATACAAAACTTTTGCAGACATGACATCACTCACTAGGCTCGAGTCTCTGCTCTCTACTCTGTGAGTAAGGAACTCCACAACCTAAAGCTTCCATAGTATATCCTTTGTAATAATCTTGATGCAATTAGGCGCGCGACATCAAATTCACTTTTTTACAAGAAAGAATGGCCCGTGAAAAGCTACGATTTCACTTCATCTCAAGAAAGGACCAACTTCGTGTTTACTATCCAAGATTCATGTCATTCAACATCCAAAAGCATGTGCGGGCTGACGAAAGGTTATATACTAAATAGCTAATGTATGAACATTTTGATATCCTATCAAACCCGGTTCATTGTGGTGTATGTAGTTAGGTTTAGCATTATTGAATTCTGGGTTAAGCAGGTTGCACACCCATCTTTAATTTACAATTTCATTAATCATTTTTAGTGGTGTGATACTAGTTGCAGGATGAACATTAAACTTGCTAAAGGAATATTATCCCATTTATAACTGAATTAGGTATATTCTTATAAAGTTCAAATGTCATCCTCAGTATGTAAGTGCTCACTATCCTTTTTTTGTTCCAGGTCTGAAACCATCTTTATCTCAAAAGTTGTTGCTGAAATTAATCGTAAACTAAATCTCAAGCTAGTTAGTACACCGAGCCATCTAACTGGAGTGGACACTCGAGCTGACGAGATCAATACCTGGTTAAAAGACAAAAAATCCATTACTCACGTGGTAGCAATTTGCGGAATGGGAGGAAGTGGCAAGACAACGCTGGCTAGATACATTTATAACTCAAACAAGCAAAACTTTGAAAGCAGCTGTTTTCTTGAAGACATTGGAAAGCACGGTGAACAACCTCATAGTTGGCCTGGGCTACAAAAACAACTTCTCACAGATATCTTAGGTGGAAGGATTGAAACAATATCAAGTGTTCCAGAGGGTACAAGTAAGATTATGAGAGCTATAGAAATAAAAAGTGTGCTACTTGTTCTTGATGACATTGATGACCCAGAGTTATTGAGCGCTTTACTGGGAACACCAGTGTTCTGTGAACACAGCAAGATTATAGTAACAACTAGGTTCCTAAATATATGTGAATGGTCTACGTTCACAGCTTGTCAGTGCTGGGTTGTTGAACTCAAATTGTTAAATAGTGATGAATCGTTAAAGCTTTTAAGTTCCCATGCCTTTGAATCCAAAAATCTTATGGAAGGTTTTGAGGATTTGGCGAAAGGGTTAGCACACTATTGTGCAGGAAACCCACTTGCTCTTAAAGTGTTAGGTTCTTCTCTATTTGTTAGTGCTGGAAACCCACGAAAAGTAAGTGACATAATAGAGACTTGGAGAAGTACATTAAATTCACTTAATTCCTTAAAAGGAGATCTTGATCGCAAAATCCAAGGTATACTGCAAAAGAGCTTTGACTCATTGCCACGTGCCAGCCACAAAGAGTTGTTTCTACACATTGCTTTGTTCTTTGTCGGTGAACATGAGGATTACGCAGTAAAAATAATGGAACAAGACTGGCATGCCAAAAATGGGATCAATACCCTCATCAACAGATGCCTTATTGCTATCTCTCCGGGTAAAAAACTGATTGTGCATAATCTGCTTCAAGAGATGGCAAGAACTTTAGTATCTGAAGAGTCAAAGAATCCTGGAAACCGTAGTAGAGTCGTTCAAAATTATGAGGCTTACAGCTTGTTGCGAAATGAAGGCGTAAGATACTAGTTTATGTGTGTATCTAAACCTAATTATCTGTTATAATTTCCTATTTTAACTAGACTTCTCTCAAATTGTGTTTTTCCTTATTAGGGTTCCAAAACAATTGAAGGTCTAGCACTTGACTGGCAAAGGCTCAAGCAAGAGACAAAATCAAAGGTAATATGTGTTATAAACGAACAATCACAGAGCTTTTCTTTATTTATGCCTGCCTCTATGTGAGCAAAGCATTCTCTGGGTCCTCAAGATCTAATGTCTTCTCTCACTAATTTGACTGCCTTTTAGAGCACGATTTGAGTTTAACACCGAGTATGATTTTGAGAGAATGGTTTAGTATTAAATTGGTATGAAAAGAGGCCCAAAAAATATTTGGTAGCAATTATATCAAAGGAAAAAAAAACAAAAAAACACCAAAATATCGTTTCACCCACCGTTACAATCTTAACTTCGGTCTTTAATGTTGGACCGAACGTTAAAAATGTTTAACACCAAAAAAACTTGCGCACTCCATGTGCTCTTAGTTTATAAAATCCACTAAAATAGGAAATGTGGAATTGAAACATAGTATTTACTATTGCTTGAACTGGAGATCATTTATGACCAAGGATCAAGGAAGCATCGGAAGTCTTCCTAAAACAAATTTTGCAAAGGTAATGATGTACCATAGTACTAACATGGATTCATGATACATAAGGTAGGCATATCAACTCATATTCTTATCTACCTATGTAGAATTTAATCACATTTAAATTGAAATAGTCTACCCATGTTACCCTTTAAACCATTTAGGTCTTTAACCCAAAAACAACCATGCATCAACGTCAACTTTATACAACTAATATATAGAAATTATAGATTAAAATTGCTCCATTTTAGTTGTTGAACATTCTTTTGCATCATCATATCAACATCATCTAACGAAATCACCAAGGGTTGTCAAAGTGGAATATCAACATCGGAGGAATTGGAGGTCTAAAGTTTGAACCTTCACAATGACATAACAATAGAGAATAAAAGACAACCCTTGTGTGACTACGTGAGTCTCTCTTTGGAGAGCTTTACCTAGTTCGAGTTTGTGTGGCGGTGGACTCGGACCTCGTGAATTAGCCGGCCAAAGATTGAAACCACAATTACTAAAAGAAAGAAAATAAAAACATCATATTACAACACTAGTTTCCCCCGACTAATATAAACCCTAGACATTGTGTAACGTCCCCCAAAGCCGAAAGCAATGGACTACTCAAGTATCCTTCAGGTTCAACTAAAAACCATTGTGGAAGGATACTAGTAGCCCACTACTTTAGGCTTATAAGCACCGAGTGAACTATCAAAAGAGGAATTTCTTTCATGGGTTGTAATGTATGCTAGGGTGTATAATGGGTATGTCACACACAGTGAAAGGGAACGAGAACTTCCCCAGGCTTATGTGCAATAGCTATAGAACACCAAAAGGGGGTGAACCAATGATAATAGTGTGGGTGCTATTTGGTGTCCACTAAGCCATTCTGGGTGCAGACTTCACATTTTTATAGCAGAATTTGAACGTCCCCCTGTTAGCATTTTCACCTTAAAAAAATATCTTAAAAACACAAAAAAAAAAAAAAATACAATAAAAATAAGTGAAATATACAATTACAGGTTGTTTGTTTCTTAACGAGTAGTGAGCTCCACTCGATCTTCGCCTCACCTATTTTTGGGGTGTGAGTATGTCATCTTGAGAGCCATCAGTAGACTGCTTACTTTTAATCATTAAAGTCAACCAATCATTTGTACCTGTGATGGTGTTAGTGATTTCTAGAAGCCTTCCTTTCTCCCTGGTTGACAAGTCTGAAACAAGTCGATTATTTAAGAATGTATCACCCCTTAACGCGTCTTGATGCACCCTTGAATATGATTTTTTATGGACTTCACAAGGGTCTCTTCATCAACATGCTTAACTTTTGGTTTCAACTTACTTCCCCCATGTTTAGCCTTTAGTAAGTCATTCACTTTGTCATTCAAGTCTCTATTAACCTACAACATATAATCCTTTTCCTTCATCTTCTCTTGAATTAGTCCAAGTCTCTATTAACCTACAACATATAATCCTTTTCCTTCATCTTCTCTTGAATTATTCTCCTTGGATATGGTATCTTTAGCTTGTACTCCTTCATTGCGGGTTTGAAGCAATGTACTTTTTAGGCTTGAAGTGTGCCTTTGGTCATTGCCCTCTTCTTCTCCTTCATCATCTATTTGCACATTAGAAACAACATTGGGTTTTACAAGTAATTCAGTTGATTTAAGTCCATTACCACTACTTGTCATAATGTCATTAATGTGCTCAATTCTGGTTGACTTGCTGTTTGGATTCGATTGCATGTTGCTCGGCAAGCTTCCCATTATGTCTCCAACATCAATTTAATTATTCTTCCAGCCTCCCTCTCCAAGTTTGTAAAGGAGTCTTGTTGGTTTCTTTGGACTTTTTCATTCCCTGGTTGAACTTGTTGCCTAAGGAGTTCATTGGTCTCGTGTTGGAATTTAGCAAAAGTAAGCATGATATCTTCAAATTTAGAACTTCTTTGCTCTTGAAACGGTAGAAGTTGAGGGTTTTGATTCCCTCGGTAGAATCCCGGTGGACCTTTTTCTTGAAATGCAAAAGTCTTTGGGTTGTCTTTGTAACACCAGCTTGATAATTTCCTTGTCCTTCACCCACATGGTTAACTTACTCGAGGTAACTCATAGGCATATTATCTATATCACAATCCTTCGTAAATTGGGGACCACAAGTTTCACATCCTACTTGCATTGCTAAAAAGGCGGTGTTAAGTTTCTCAAGCTCCATCCAAAATTTCTTGAATTGGTTCTTCAACGAAGCAATGATGTCTCTTCCTCCTTCTTCATCATCTACGTGGGTTACCACTCTCTTACAAGTTTGATCCTGTGTTGGTGCCCATTCAAAGGTATGAACATACATACCTTCCAACAAACTATATGATTGATTCCGTGTCTTGTACATAAATACTCCCCAACTGAGGAGTCAAGTATACCTCGTGAAGTATACCTCGTGTTTGTTCATCAATTCCCCGATAAAAAGTTTAGACATTTTGCCATTTTGTCAAACCCATGTTGAGGGCATGTTGAGGGCAATTACAATGCATCCTTTTCAATCTTTCCCACGCTTCATAAAGTGTTTCATTAGGATTCTGCTTGAAGGATAATCTCTGTGTGTAATCTCTCAGCTTTAGCAGGAGGAGAGAAGCGTGTGATGAACTTATCTTTCATCGCGTTCTAGGTAGTGATGGAATCAGGTGTGTAACACCCCCGTTCCAATAATGAAACAGAAGGTCACATTTATTACTAAATAATTAAAGTCAACTATAATTTCTTAGAACTTTTCTTAGAATCTTGAAACTCTCACACTCATCCCATAGTACCCTGATTACCTGCCGCAGGAAAAGAAAATGCGGCTGAGCGAATTGCTCAGTGCGCGGATGTTGACATAAACAAAGTATAACAGTAATAATATGTCAATATAAGAATGAAACGAAATAAATAATGTAATTTTCCAAAATCACCCTTCGAGTAACACCACCCTTACACCAAAGTAAACAAATGAAATAATGGCTGAAGCAACGAGGGGTTGGGTTAAGTTAATACTGAGTACCCTACAAACAAAGTAACCAAATTGCACCAAACCGGTGCCAAAGAATATCACAAATAACACACTGGTCATGACTCCAGGTGTTTCCCCTAATCGGAAGGTGTGCATGGCACTACACCACACAACCACACTACACAAATCATAACATAGCCTAAGATGCATCCATACGCCTCCCAAATAATCCAAAAGCTCTCCCACGAGCATAAGCACACAAATAATATAACAAAAGGGGAGACGCCGTGGACTAATCCCACCGCCACGGATAGTGCCAAGTCATTGGCGTCTAAATGACAAGCCTGTGGTACCTCCACAGGTAGTTGACTCGGTATACCTATCTCCTGTCTACAAAATTCTAGGGATCTATGGTCGCACAGTGAACATATAAACCAAACACACACCAAATTATGTTCACCATGCATATGGAACCTAAATAAAATGAATCAAGATAGCTCACAACAAAATAGATCACCATGTTTTTCAAAATCAGTTTTCATGCAAATTTTTCTCTAAAGTTCCCACAATATCATCTCAAATAATAATTCAACTCAAATAGAAGGAATCACGACGCGCAAGTATTTCACTATGAATAACAAGAGGTCACACGATAATCAAAGAAGCATGTCAAGATAACGCTGAAAGAAGAGTACGGACATCCATACCTGGATAAATGTCTAAAGCTAGCTCTCAAGATCGAAAAGATACTCCACAATTCCCAACAAAGTCTACACAAAACAAATAATTTTAACTAACTCAGAATATTTTACATATCTTAATTATTTTTCTCCTAACATCCCATGTCTCCTTTTTTTAAATTTAATTATTTCTATTATTCTACCTTTCAATTGTGTTTAATTCAATAATAACCAAATTAAAGTTGGATTAACAACTTAAAATTTCAAAAACTTTAATAATATGACTTAACTATAATATTAAAAAGTTATATATATATATAGTACCAGGATCTAAAAATAAAGAAATTTTGGGGGAGAAAGGGGAGAAAGATATATCTAAAACTATGATTCAGAAAAAACAACTATGATTCAATAAAAAAATAAATATAATTTAAAACTGAATCGAAGGGTTAAAAAATCTTTCTCCCCTTTCTCTACCAAATTTTCTTTCTCCCTTGAACCTACTCCTATATGTATATATATATATGACACAACATAGCCTTTTTAATTATATTGGCAGGTGACTAGTGAATTCGAACAGTAAACACACAAATTTTATTATTAAAGGAATTAATGAACTGCACCTATTTAGAAATCTCTGTTTTGAAACATATTAAGGTACTCCAAGGGGTGGACACGTAAAAAGCATTCTATTTATTTGTTTTGTAATACTAGACATAGTTCAGGGGCCAAAGTGTAAGTTTCTAATTAAATCCCATGATCCTTATCGTTTTCTTCTTCCTGGCCGAGTACGTATAGATCTTGTTTCTCATAATTCATTTGATTCACTTATTATTTTAGGTTATCTTCCGAATGAAAACGTAAAGTCTGAGGGCTTAAATGAAAATTCTTAAAACATCTTCATGAACTCATCTCCTACAATTTGATGAACGTACAGACCATATGTAGTTTTAATACGATTCGATTCTTTTGCATTGTTGAGTTCAATTGATTACGTTAACTAAATATAACATGTATCGTTGTTTATTAGTATTAATTTTTGGATTCCAATTCTCAACCACGGTAGATATTTTATAAGCCGAACCTTCTGATAACATCACCGAAACGGTAACTTTACCCGTTGGTTTAAAACAAGGATATGAATGCTAGATGATTAATAAAGTCTAATAACAGATTAATATTCAAGTTAGGTTAAGATTTACCTCCAAAGTGAAACCAAATTAGCACCGAACTAAACACGTAAAACTTCTCGTTCCCGTTTGAGTTTTCTAGCCTTCTCTCTATTTGTTCTCAATATAATTTTGAAGAATGGTTTTCCTATGTGTGATTATTGGTGGTTAATGAATGATTTGGAATGATCATAGATCATTTCTGATTTAGACGTATGTATCTAATAAAACCGAAAACTGGCCGCTAGGTTCGAACTTGGCCGAGAAGCCTGGGAAGTTTGTTTATCCCACGTCTCAATTTAAAATTCAAGATATCCTATCATATTATTACTATTATTATTAATTATTTAAACATAAATCAAAATTATTCTCTATTAGTAATATGATATGTATTATAATTATTATTCTTTTAATTTGATTTTCTATTTATTATCATTAATACAAAATTAATACTTATACATGTAAATATTTTTGGGTTACTATAAGGTGCCAACGATTTTAACCAAGCTCTTGCATCCCCGGTTAATAAGTAAGGGAATATTCTTAATCTTGTTGCTCCCATATTGCAAATATCCACAAAACTCTCGGTATGGTCAAAGGGGTTATGTACCAATCTTCCATTAAAATGATTTTCTCTAATCATGTTTAAAAATTTCCCCTTGATCTTAAAATGTTTAAAAGGGTGGTTTGCCTTGTACCCACATTGGTTGATCATCTTCATCTTGTTTGTCTCCTATGTTTGTAATATGTTTAACTTACAAGAAAATAAAACAAAAACAAATAAAAAGTAAAATGTATAAAAGAAGACAATAAATTAACTTTCTTGAAAATAAATATCCAAGAAAGGATCGATTAACTAATAGTAACTAAAATATTAAATGAAAGCACCGCTCCCCGACAACATAATTTTATTCGAAAGTATGATCAAACCGAATGCAATAATGTTTGTAGATGATGTAATCTTGAATCTTCGTGTTTGAATGATGAAAGAGTGATGAACAAGTCTCTGGAAATTGTCCCAAGTCGCACCAATTCGCACAAGATAAAAACCAACCCTAATTTTGGGTTTTGAATTTGAATTTATAGTATGTAGGTCGGCCATACTTCGTGACGCTTATAATTCCATCATGGCATGATAGTCTGAATAATAAGAGATGGCTACGCCATGGAATTTCATCGCAACACCATGGATTGGATTGGTTGTCTTGACTTCACAATGCGAAGTTATTCCATCGCAACACGAAGTCGGATTCTCAGCAAACATTCAGGATTTCACTCGTTTTTATTTCAAGTTCGATACTTGTTCCAATTAGCTCTAAATCGCTCTTTTTACCTCCATCATGACTTGTACTTGTTCATGTTCACTTAATACACATTAATTATAATAAGTACTGAAAGTTCTAACTAGTCAATGATAAATACGAACAATATCTTTGATATTGTGAGGGAAAACATATATAAATAACGCAATATCTGTGAGGCAACATGCCTTAAGAATGAAACAATGGCACAAATAGGTCAGGCGATATGGACCATCTTTGTTGGCTTGTAGAGGTTTACAATATTACCATATATATGTGGAGTGGAGTTGATGGAAATCGACCTCCCAAGTGGGAGATTTTGGAAGTGGGAGATTTTGGGTGTGGATTGAGTTTGATTAAATGCAATTGGAGGACTATGATGTGGATTTAGATAACCCAAGGGGGAGGTATAATAGATAGAGAGCAGTGCGGATGAACAACCGCAAGGGGTGTATCTTATAGCTAGAGAGGGGTGGCAATTCGAGTTGGGTCAGGTTGACCCGTTTGGGGTATCGGGGTTGGCGGGTCAGAACTAGTCAACCCAAACCTGGCCTGATTTTCTAATCGGGTCGAGTTTTTCAACCCACCAAAACCTATTAACCGGGACCCGACCCAGGTAACCCATTAATGTAGTCAAATCAATATGTTTTCACATCAATTTCAGTTAACATGTCAATTTCAGGTCAAATGGGTCACATGAGTTGATCTCTAAATTTATAATTCATCATTACTAAGCATAAAAATGTTTATAAAATCCCCAAAAAATTATATTACCTAGTATGTTCATCCAAATTTAATACAAGTATAATTGAACACTTTGGTTTATTAATCTAAAATAAAACATTAAAATTTTTAATTACCTTTAAAATTTATACGGGTTGTCGGGTCAACTCAAGAACTCATTGGATGACTCAAACCCGACCCAAAAAAACAGAAAGTTGGCGGGTTCTGGGTTGGTGGGTCAAATACCCCGACCCAAACCTACTTATTTTTGAGTCATGACGTAAATTGCCAGCTCTAACCCTGGCTAGAGATAGCTCTAGGCCTGTGAATCAAGTTATGCTAGTTTCACCTCCTTAAACACATCTTGTAATTGTAACATCTGATGTTCGTCTTAAGCTACAGTTTAGCATTAATAACATATGACTCTTCAGTACGGCCATGGATGAAACTTCATCACACCAATCAAGCCCAACCACATTATATATTATGCTCTTTATCTTTTCACTAGTTGATTACTTGTTAACGTTGTCGTCGTCGTCGTCATCGGCATAGCCGTTATTTATTTCTTTGCATTTGCTTGATACTTTTGAGGAGTGACACCCCTCCAGCACTATCCACCTAAGCTAATTGGCCACTGTGTAAGAATTGGCAAGCAACCACACTTTTAAGGTTCTATTATCACTATTAAATAACCAAAAACTTCTCAAAACTTTTTATACTTTCAGCAAAATTGACTATCCATGGCTGCTATAGAAGCCTGCCCCTGCCACTTGCTCTGTTGGGAGCAGGGCCCAACCAAGGTACTCTGATGCCCTTGGACTCCTGCCACCATGGTGGCAAAATAACTATCTGACTCCACACCTCGTAAGAGAAAAATGTCAGAACCCTTTTCCAGGGTGCCTTATAAGTGTCTATCGATTTTATACTTTCAACTTAGATGTAATATCTTGCTTTTGATACTCAGAATATTTGTCTGCGGCATTTCTCTTTTTAATCTTAGTGCATTTAAGGCCCGATATAAAGTTTTGCTAATTAATTTACTTTATGCTAAATTTGCAGATATTCACCCTTAGAACAGACTCTTTTGTAAAGATGGACAAGCTAAAATTGTTGCGGCTCAACGATGTGGAACTCACTGGCTCATACAATAATTTTCCAGAATTAAGATGGTTGTTTTGGCACGGATGTCATTTTAAGAAATTACCCTCTGGCTTATTGATGAGCAGCTTGGTGGCGATAGATATGAGTTACAGAAACATGGAAACGTTTGAAATACCCGTGGTAGGAATTCAGTGTTTTTTACTTGACCTTTAAGCTTATCAGTTTTAGACATTCTTCGTGTGAACGTACATTGATAAGTTGACCATGTATATTTTGGAACAGGATCTTGATACTCTAAAGATTTTAAATCTTAAAGGCTCTAGAAAACTTGTCAGTATTTGCAATCTCTTTCGACTCCCAAATCTTGAGACGTTGATCCTCTGGAAATGTAGTAGTCTGACTCATATTTGTAAAAGCATAAGCAACCTTAAGAGTCTTGCTCTGTTGGACTTGACAGAGTGTAAGAATCTGTGGCAGCTTTCATGGAATATGTGGAAAGCTTTTTGTGTTCATGGAGAAACTACTCGACAGCAATTGTTTTCCTTGCCACACTCATTGAAGTTTTTGTTTCTCAATTACTGCAGCTTGGAGGATAACGATGACGTTCATGTGGATTTAGTTGGCCAACCACTTTACGTTAATCTAGGCAATAATATGTTTAAGTCCCTGCCCAATACAATTGATCTTAAAATGCTACGCGTACTTGACTTGACTTGTTGCCCAGACCTGAAGTCCCTCTTATATCTCCCAAGAACGCTAGAGGAGTTGTATACACATCAATGTGCATCACTGGAAAAAGTAACATTCCAATCAGCTCGTTTCCGACTGCGGGCATTTGGATATGAAGGTTGCCTCCAACTGTCTGAAATTCAGGGCCTTTTCAAATTGATATCCATAAAAGAACTTAAAGATGCAGATCTGGGACATATGAAATGGATAAAAAGACTTGAAAAGCATGTTGTGGTCCTGGTTGGTGATGAGATCACAAAAGGCAGAATTTGGTTAACTCAGGTAATTTTTCTCTCAAATGCATGCAATAAACACACAAAAACATATCTTTATATACGACTATACACCTCTTTCAAAATGATTAATATATGACTAGCTAACTGCATTTTTTGTTGCATAGATGTTGTATGAATATGGTATAAGGAGCACATATCTGACAGGCATAGAGGATCAACGCATGGCGTCTGAGTATATGTCATCGTCATCATCCTTATCATTTCATGTGCCTTCGTGCTCAGAGAAGCTCAAGATCCAAGGATTGAATGTAACATGCATATACAGATCATCTGTTGAGGTTAAAGATATGTTTGAGGATGAAGATATGTGGGTTTTATTTGTCAAGATCAATAATACAACTAAAAGCCTTACTTGGGTATACAACCCTGTGGTGTTTGGGAAACCAAAACCTGGTGAAGATATTTTATGGTTAAGCTATTGGCCGATTGGAAACATATTAGACACTGGTGATCAAATCAATGTGTCCGTCTTTGTGGAGAATGGATTGACGGTAAGCCATTGTGGTGCCAGCATTGTGTATATGGATGATGGAGCACAGCAAGGAAACTGTGAAAACTACACAGAAGAGGAACAAGTTATTGGAGGAGATTTATCTGAATTTGAGCTCTCAACAGGAGTATACTATCTTTGCCGCCGTGATTTCTTCAAGTCAAGAATCCCTGATGGGTTTATGATGTTACTTGGTGACACCTTTGATTATACAGGTAACTTCCTTTGTATATATCCTTTTTTACTTGAGATTATGCTCCAAATCATGATTCATATTCAAATCATTTTCATAGAGTTACACAGATGGAGAAAATCCCGCCAGTCACAGGAGTATGGGTTATTTAAGGAGCTGAGCACATTTAGAGGCATCCATTGTGGAGTGCGTGTACACTTAACCTTGAATAATTCCGTGGTAATATAAACTATCACACTTTCTTCAATCAGGATAACAAACTTCCTTTTTTGCTGTGTAGGTCACTCAAGTAATTCCGTTTAAAGCGTAATCTCTATGACAGCGGTTAACGTGGCATCTAACTCAGGCATCCACATATGTCTCTGGATAGTCTGCCGTAGACTCCTCCAAAGCTTCAATCTTTTATGTTACAGAATACCTAATCCATTGTGGTGTTCTTGTTGGTAAACAACTTCATGAGTTTTGGCATCACTTATTCTTGTATAAGTATATAAATATTATCTATTTATACGAATATAAATTTAAAACCAAGAAAATCAAATATAAATCACACAATTCATCGATTATATTCCTTTCACTTCCGACGTTAATTGTTTTTGCATGTATAGCGCTTTTGTAAGGCACTGATACAAAACCTCAAGAAACAATTATTCAGCGATAAAAAAAGGACAAATTAATAACTTGAACTTCACCGCAAATGTATCTTTTTTTACAAGAAAAATGTATTAATGTCGACATATTAAAAGATATCACTATGTCTAAGTATTCAATTATACTTGATAGAAAAACAGGTAACGATGTTTTTTTTTGGGTCTATTTTAGGAGGGAAAAATTGAGTCATGAAAATTCATGTCCACACTAATTAATTGGTATCACTATGCAATCGGTAGCATTTTTAATCATATTTTTGTGTGTGGGTAAAACATAAACTTTTTTCCTTATTTTTGGTTCAAAAAGTTAGATTCGTACCACATTTTGGTTAAATTCTCAATGGTATAAACCGTTGCACAAAACATTATACTTGTTTTCAGGCATTTTAGTTCACAATCTTCATCCATATTCCATAACACTTGAGACACTTTTATCTCCTTTGCACCATTGAAACATTTCTTTTCTACTTTAGGTGGTTCTACAAGGGGCAGGTGACAACTACCCCTTAAAAAAAAATTAATTGAGTAAAATGAAAGAAAAAGTTAAGTAATAGTGAAATTTTTAAAAATTCTGCCTCCAAAACAGTAAATTTCCGCCCCCTCAATAAAATTATTCTAGCTCCGTCACTTACTGCTCGGACAACCACCAAAGATGATGATAGAATTGAAAAAGATCGAAGCTGACATTGTTACATCGACCACAATGTTATCATTCATGACCACAAATCTGATTTGATCGTTGGTTATAACAAGTACTTCATAATTATGGAACAAGTTTAATCTACAAAAGATGAATCACCATTTTATAAATTCACATATTGTTTAATCTGCTCTAGAGATACAGCTATTACTTAGCTTTTCATCATCTCAAGATTGTTCTAAAAAGAGGATCCAAAAAGAATATTCTTTTTATCCATCAAGATGATGATTCCAACAGTCGTTAGGTAGAAATGGTCATTGTTACTCTATACCTATTTGCACCACTACTTGTGATGATGATTCCGCCTGAAAACACTAACCACCTTCAAATTGTCAAGTGGTCATTTCTTCATTGCTTCCTCCCCTATGGCACTATCTCCTTGCAACAAGACATCACGTCTTATGGTTAAAAGCCAATTGGATAAAGTTAACGGAGTATGGATCAAATGCGTAACAACTTTTGAACTTAAAACTCATAATGCAAAAAGAAAAAAAAAAAGAAAAAAAGAAGAAGGTTTAAGGCATTGACTGCAAATGTGTATAAACCACGGACCGTTCATGCAATTTACTCTTAGGGTATGTTTGGTGAAGTAGTTATACGTTGTAGCTGTAGGTTGTAGCTGTAGCTTTTAGTTTGGAGCTTTTCGTGAAAAGCTACTAGAATTTGAGCTTTTCGTTGGATTCTAAAGCTAAAGCTTGTACATGCCAAACAAGACTTTTATTTTCATGGGAGCTTTTTATTCAAAAACTAAAAGTTAAAGCTCCTAAAAGCTCCGCGCCAAACAGGGCTTTAAACGGAGGCCTAACTTTAGGGGATATTAAATATGCAAACAACCTACATGATGTTGATCAATCAGGTTTTAATTCGTAAGAAGTTGTGTAATGCAAATGTAAGAAGAAATTATTTATGTGCATCTAAAAAACTTAGTGAATAAACTGAAAATAGTTTTACATTTTTTTGCGTTAACATTTCCATGTTACTTATGTTGTCTCCAAGTTTTAAATATCTCATTTTGTTTTTCAGTTTACACTCCTAAAGCTTTTAAGAAAAACACATTATGCACTTTTTACCTCAACATGTGATGTCAGTATCACAATTAATGTTTCTAAGTCTTTATTTTGTTGAGGAAGAATCTCTTTCTATTGTCAATTAACAGTTGTGCCCCTTAAGGCCATCTCTAATCATACATCTATCTCTATCTATATATATATATATATAGAGGAAATAGAGAACCTTTTCAGCATATTCCTCCTTTAAAAAAAATTCATCTCCAACCATTTCCTCTAAAACTCCACCTCCATAATATTTATCCTACTTAATTTATACTTAACAACTACTTTATTTAATTCTATTATATATCATTTTAAATCGTTAAATACTAAATAGTTCATTGTAAATGTCATTTATAATTGAAAACATATATATAATATTTAGTAAATTTAAAAGTATTAAAAATATGTAACAAACATATTTAACATACATAACAAACATATTTGACTTATGAGGAAATGATGACAATCTTCCAAACTACTAGTATTTATGATTAAATTAGTAACAGTAATTATGCCTAACTTCCTTTATTTAGCTAGCGATCTGTGACAACCCTCGAAAATCGGTACATTCCGTACGCACTAAAATCATGCATTCTTACGCTAATTCCCTCTTTAATGAAATCTAACTTGATTCAAACCGAGATAAGTCTAGCACACGCCCACGTTGCACATTTTGGTGCACACTATTTAATGCATGATGCATTACGTTTAAGTAATTATTGAGAATTACACGATATAAATCGGATGATTCCGACAAACACGAACGTTGGTGATAAGCATTTCCCAAATAACGTAAAGCTATTCGATAGTAGTTATTTACCTACACTATTACAATAAGGCTTAAAGCCAAATCTTTCAAAAGATTTAGATCAAACTTATACGATTTAAGTGAAACGCAACGAAGAAAGGAAACACGTGATTCACTAAACAAAACGCCAATCAATTACGAATGAATTGAAATTGAACTAACCATATTGTAACTCACTTTAAGTTCCTTAATAATCCTTGCTAGCACCTAAACACCAAGTTTTGAGACCAAGTAGCTCAAGCATGTCAAAATAATTTCCAAGCAAGCTAACACCTAGCTCAAAATTAATCAAGCAACTAGGTAACTAGCTTAAATTAAATCCAAGCTAGTTACCACACATGTCAAAAATCAAGAATGCAGATTTTCTTGCCTCCTCCCTTCTTGTCTACGTAACTCTCTTCTCCTCCACATGCTCCTCCTCCCTTCTTGCTTGCTTACTAACCCCCTTGGCAAGTTGCTTGACAAGACTAAGCACCTCCCATCAATTGTCATGCTAAGAAATCTGCCCACTTGCTCCTACTTGAGTAGCAAAGCTACTTAGACAAACACACACATACACACGTACATTCTCATTTCTCATTTCACATTTGCAAATCTGCATTTCCCCTTTTCCCTCTCAACTATTCAACCATCTCCTACATCATCTCCATCTCCTTCAAGAACAACCATCATAAACCACCACACAACCACCATGGACCACCACTTTTATACACCATTTTCAGCATCATTTAAGCTCTAGTTCAAACACCTAAAGGAAAACTAGTAGATTTGGGTTGTAAAAAGGAGTTTGGGTTGAAGATCTTTGGAAAACATTCAAGTTCTTTCCTCTTCTTTTTCACCATTCCATCCTAAAGCATTGTAAGGAAATCCTTTCCTCTTGATCTTGTTATTCCCTACATTATGAATGTCTAGATGCTAGAGGTTCACTCTTGAGTTTTTAAACTAACTAATTGTATGCTAAAACAAGTTGAAATGTGTTCAAATAATCAAGAACTAGATGTTGATAAATTGTGTACCATCATGTTTGATTGATAAAGCTTGAGTACTAGAGATTTGTCTTAGACTTCTTAACATAAAAATGGTGAAAGGGTTGGTTACACACTTGATGTTGAGCACATATGTAGGTTGAAATGATTTGAAAGAGCTAGAACAAAAATGTAGTTGAAATGGTAAATGAACCTCAAATCAAACAAGAAACGATTTCAAAATGTGAAACGAAACGAACGTTTTAAGATGAGAATCGAAAGCCTAAAATGTCACATTTGGGGTTAGAGACATATTACATCTTGTTAAAATGCCAAAAAGTTGGTTAGAAATGTTAAAAATCGAGTTTGAAGTCATTTTGTGAAAAACAGGGTCAGGCCGGATTTGGCCTTCACGTGTACGCGTGAACTATTCACCCGAACGCGTGAATCCAAATTTTGGCCTTACCCGGACGGGTGAATCATCAGACCTGACTTTCTGTTTGAAATTACACGGACGGACAAGACTCACCTGGACGGGTAAGGTCCATTTCTGAAAAAAAAAAAAATAATAATAAAAAATAAAATAAAAAAGTCTTTTGGAGGGAAAATTCATCGATTACCAAAATTTAAATTTAAGCTTATATTCGAGTAATTTTAATCTAGGAAAAATTTCGTTTTACTCGCAGTGTTTTCGGAACAATTTTGGAGGAAAAATCAATAACGAAACCGATTTGTATCCTAGGAAACGAGTCTTATAAGTCATACTTAATATGAAAATAGGAATACTTAACCCACACCTTGAACGAAAAAACAACGATGTTTTCAAGAAACACACACGCATTATATATACAAAACTATCACCAACGGGTCGTACGTTTTTCGTAAACGAAATACTTTTTCAACTTACGAGTCGAGTGAACAACTAGCAAAGATGTGCGGGTAGCCATCTACATTTACAAACCTAGATATGCGGTTAGCTATCTACTTATACAACCTCATGCGTTTAGGGCGCTAGGAGGCTACTTTGGGCAAAACACTCTTATAAATCGCTAGCACTCACATAAGCTCACCAGGTGAGTTCACAGCCCCTATTTTACTGCTTTTTAATGCTTTATAAACTTGGGGTGAAAAACATATGTACTGTTTACATACAAACTGATTTCATGCGATGATTGAAAACCTGACAACGAATCCTTGTCCGAACCTATGTTAAACTAGTTGTAGTGCATAGAAGTCCTCATGACTACAAACTGTAACCATTAGCTAGATGACGCTAGCCACCGAATATGCGAATAGTACTATTGGGATGACATCCCTCCCACTTTGTTAGTCATGCTAACTGCCGACTGTATGTCGAGACGAGGAGCGTATATTTTATTGGTCCCAGGTAAAAACAACTAAAAGTCGTGGTTTGGTTATAGGCCTAGGTGTCGTCACTTTAACTCGCAAGGTCTTGCAAACCTTCGGGGGATCACCGTCAGCTGCTTATTGTTTCAAACTATATATATCATCGTACTACTTGCCATGGATGGCACGATATGATTTGTGAAACGATTACTAAACTTTCGGTTTAAATGATGATGTCTTAAACCTGTGGATTTCACTCAACAATTTTGTTGATCCTTTTAACTATGTTTTTCAGGGAATTAGCAGCGACGTAAGATCATGCATGCATACTTTGGGACCCTTGCTCACTACGATGAATAGGATGTCATACTTTTGATAACATTGAAACTATGATTTTATGATTAAAAGGTTAATCATACTGTTTTGTTAAACATCTATCGTTCTTGTGAACACAATGAATATGTAACCGTTGAAACTAACTATTTATGGCATTCTAAGTAAATGTTTGAAATAATCATATGCTTATTGATCGTTCTCGTCACGCCCCCGAGCTTCCGCACTTGTTACTCGTGAAACGATTTTATCGGGGTGTGACACGATCGTAGTCCTAACTGGTTGTAATTGTTAAGTTGTAGTTTATTATTTCAATATGTTTATCATTAATGAATGTTTTCTTTTTATTTGTATTGTTGCATGTATTTAATTTAATAATATTAATTAATTAGTTAGAGTTGAGATCATTAAAGTATGGGATATTTTGTGAGTACGGGAGAACCAATCAAATTTCACCATTTGAAAGGGTATTTCTGTCTTTACAGCACAAAATATATATATATATATATATAAAAACGCACAAACACATACACGCACATGAACTAGGGTTTCTACAGATCTCGATTTTCTGCAGCAACAATGGACCAAAGTTGCACTAAATTCATCAATTGAATGCTCGATTTCAACCTACGACCACTTAATTACAGGTGCATTGATGAATTCATGCGTTTTCCATATCCAAAACTGTATGTAAATATGCGCAGATGCAATAATCATGTAATTGACCAAAAAAATCACGTATGTGAATATGTAGATGCGATTATCATGTAATTGAACCTGCCTATGTGATAATCATGTAATTGAAACTGCATAAAATACGTATCGATTTTATTGAAACTGCCTAAATCACGTATGTGTTTTCCAGATTCATGTGTTTTTTGTTCTTGAAGGTTTAAAACTATATTATTGATACATGTAATTTATGTTTAACTATTTGATGCTTGTCAGGTATGGTTGAATTTGAAGAACAAGTGGAAACTCATCTGCAGCAACCTATTGAATATAACAACACAGGTGATTTCAAAACCACTGTAACAGATCTTGTTAATATGTTACAGTAGATTTTAAAAAACTGTAACTCCTGTTGTTGCGTTTTTCTAACATATGTGTTATTTAACAAAGTTTTTTGTTCAGATTCTCTACCTGCTCCAACACCAAAAACTGATCCATATGTGTTAAATCAGATTGAAACACCTGAAGGGACCACATTATGGATACCTCATGCTTCTGATGCTGATAAACCATTCTTGGGGCAAGTATTTCAAACACTTGAGAATGCATTTCATTTTTATGAAAGATATGGCGCTATTGGTAATGGTACAAGGGGATAAACGGATCATACGAGAATGTTAATGGTACAATTTCAGATTTCAAGAACTTCAAAAGAGATATAAATGCTTATATAGGGAAAAGTGATGCACACATGCTCATTACAAAGATGAAGAATACAACAGCATATGTACCAAATTTTTCGTTCGAGTATAAATTGGAAGACAACAGGTTAGCTGCTATGTTTTGGGCCGATGATGTAGCTAAAGCTAATTACAAAGAGTTTGGCGACATAGTATCTTTCGATGCAACTTATAAAACTAACAAGTAAGTAATAAACAGTGTTATACATGTGTTACAACAGCAACACATGTGTTACAGAATAACACATGTGTTACAGAATAACACATGTGTTAGAGAATAACACATGTGTTACTGCAGAAACACATGTGTTACAGTACAACACATGTGTTACAGAAATAACACATGTGTTATAGTACAACACATGTTTTTGTTTGCATTATGTTTATGTTATAATTTAACTTTTTAAAATATTGTTAGGTACAACATGATCTTTGTTCCTTTCACTGGAATAGACAATCACAAAAAATGTGTCACACTTAGTGCCGGATTGTTAGTTAATGAAACTACAGAGTCGTACACGTGGCTTCTTAGATTGTTTTTAAAAGCTTTTGGAGTACAACCTAAAATCATAGTGATGGATCAAGATAACGCTATGAGAAACGCGATTGCCACTGTTTTAACATATTCAAAGCATAGACTTTGCATGTGGCACATTACGCAAAAATTACAATCAAAGGTGTTGCATTTTGTTAAATAGTTGTTATTCTGAAACACATGTGTTATTCTGTAACACATGTGTTTCTGCTGTAACACATGTGTTATTCTGTAACACTTGTCCTTACATCAATTCTTTAGTAAATTTTTTTTATTCTTGCAGATTTGTGCTAATATACTTGATACAACCGACTTCAAAAAGAGATTGAATAAAATAATTTGGAACATGTTTAGTACTCCACAAGACTTTGAGAATCAATGGGGAAAGTTGATAGATGATTTTCATTTACAACACAACAAATGGCTAACAGATGTGTATAATATAAGATCCAGATGGATACCAGCATATTTCCGTGAAATGGAATTGTGTGGACTAATGAGGACCACTTCAAGATCAGAAAGTGAGAATTCATTTTTTGGAAACTTCAATAATAGACAGTCAACTCTTGTGAATTTCATGTTATGCTTTGAAGCTGCTATGGAAAAGCAACGTTATAAGCAAGATCTGCTAGACCACCAGACAATAGACACTTATCCAACGCTCACAACACGACTTAAAATTGAAAAACATGCAGCTGAGATATACACACGAAAAATGTTTTTCCTTGTACAAATAGAAATTGTGAAATCAATCTGGGCTTGTTCAGTATATCAAATTAAAACAGCATATGGTCTTCAAGAGTATATAATAAAGGAGAAGAAGGAGTTTACCGAAGAAGAGAAAGCTTCATGTGAAAAATGGGAGGTTGAAATCTGGCCAGAAGACAAAGGTTCAGTCGTATATGATTATCAGGTACACTACTATAATCGACTAAATCATGTGTTATTCTGTAACACATGTGTTATTCTGTAATTTATTTTATAGAGAATATGACATTTTTTTAATGTGAACTAAGGTGATATATAATAAAGAAGATGAGACAGTCGTTTGTAGTTGTAGAAAGTTCGTTCGTCGTGGATTTCTTTGTAGGCATGCTTTTTGTGTCTTCAAAAACTATGATATTGAAGAGATTCCAAATAAATATGTGTTAAGACGCTGGACAAGGAATATAATAACAGCGGAGTTTGGAAAAAGAAAAAGACGTTTAGAGACAAGTGAATTCGAGAAACTAACAAATGAGGCGACATCTGCCCTAGATGATTGCATCAAATTTGTAGGAAATGATCAAGAAAAGCTTGCTGATTTGGTAACAAAGATGAAGAAAATAAGGACAGATATGGAAACTTCATCGTCCAATGTTAAACCTCTATCAAAGACAGATGTTATTGAAAAATTGCATGGGATTACAAAACCTGATGTTATTGAAATAGAAAATCCAGAATTGGCACGATACAAAGGTTGTGGAAGAGATGCACGATTAAAGAGTACGCAGGAGAGGGAGAAGGCAAAAAAGAAGAACGGAATAAAGCCAAGAAAATGTGGAAATTGTGGAAAGATGGTTACTAACCACAACAAACGTACATGTGAGAAGAAGAAAGCTGAGTTTGAATCGAATAAAATGTGATTAATTGAAATTCACACTGTATACAATGATATTGATAACTGAATACATTAATATTGACACTTTCAATAAAATGTGATTAATTGTTAGAATATATACATGTGCTTTGTTTTGATTATTCTGTAACACATGTGTTGCTACTGTAACACATGTGTTGTATTGTAACACATGTGTTGTATAAAACATATGTCCTGAGATTAATTGTTAGAATATATACATGTGCTTTGTTTTGATTATTCTGTAACACATGTGTTGCTGCTGTGACACATGTGTTGCTGCTGTAACACATGTGTTGCTGCTGTAACACATGTGTTGTATAAACATATGTCCTGTGTACTAACAATATTATCAAACATATCACTTCGTTACTTAAACTAACCAGCCATGTAAAATAATATTCACAACCATATTACATCATTAAAACTACCCTGTTTATAACTGAAACATATCGAACTAGTAACCACCAATACATGTCCAACAAACTGTTCAATCTTGAC
Source organism: Logfia minima (assembly GCA_963921325.1). Classification (NCBI taxonomy): domain Eukaryota; kingdom Viridiplantae; phylum Streptophyta; class Magnoliopsida; order Asterales; family Asteraceae; genus Logfia; species Logfia minima. The sequence goes on from OY992767.1 coordinate 36,973,778, forward strand.
CATCAGTGTTTTCATCAAGGCGCTGCTTAATACCACACATAATCACTTTCTTAACTTCTTATTTATCATGATTGTCAAACTCATCAGCCGTGTCATGAATTCTTTTACAATTCATGTTCGCTTCGTGCAGCAACATCTTTGCAAGAAACTTAATCCTCAGTCTCAGGAGTTGCTGGTCTTGGACAGGACCTTCAACAGACAATCCACAATCCCATTTTGTGCTAGCCTCACCCATATAGCTCTCCATATGCAACATTGTAAAAATACCACAATCAACATTATTTTCGTTGGTCTTCCACTTCAGATTCATCACTGTCGCCTTCTTTTTCTTCATAAAAAACGTGTGTGCAGGATGAGAGTATTTCTTTAAGTGCTGACGAAACAAGCTCAGCTAAATTTTTTTTATGTTAAACGAAACATTGTTAAAATCTGTATAAAATACACATGTGTTGCTGCTGTAACACATGTGTTGCTGTTGTAACACATGAAAACTTTTTTTGAAAACTTACCACCAGATCACAAATAGCTGCATACTTATCATAATCCTTTGAAACACTATTGTCAATAACATGGAAGCTTTTTTTGTCCAAATTGAACACCAATAAGAAAAAGTGTCGATCAACTATGACTGGGAAGAATACCTGTTAAAAAGGACATGAGATATTCAAAATCAAACACATGTATTATCAAAAGATGTGTTACAGTATAAAAGAATCACAGAATTATAATATAAATGACTTACAAGTCCAATCCCTATCATAGACATGCGTACAGGATCATTCCCTAACAACTTCTCTACTGATGTTCTGAATGCTTCCAGCTTATTTTCTTTTGACATATGATTCTTCAGCATTGACTCAGGCTGATTTATAAAATAACAAAAATTAAAAAACAGTGAAATAAATAAAGAAATACCAAGGAATAGTGATATATTTATTTAAAACTTACAAACATGCAAGGCTGGAAATATAATCTTGCTGGATCACTAGATGTTCTGAATTGCTCTTCATAATTCAACAACGCAGCCCAACTATCTATCACATTTAAACTCACCCACAAATGAGTGGCTAATGTCTGCAAGTCCCAACGTGTTGATATTTGACCATGGACCGTTTCAAATAAGTGCTCCCTGTAAAAACACATGTCATTGTATCAACAAACACATAATTAATACTACTGACTATTACTATTGACTATTTGAGTTATAAAACATGTGTTAATACTGTCTATTGAACTTACAGCGGGTCGCCTTGCATTGAAAACAGCCAGTTAGAAATCCTAAACTTAGCTGCAACAACATTTGATGAGACATTTGTCTGTCAATTCATATATCGCGAAAAAGAAAAAACTGTAGGCTTGGTTACACGTTTCTCCCCTAATTTTGGAAATTCTAAGGTACTTGGGAAGGTAGGATTTTCCATAAACATGTTTGTCATTTCAAATACCTCAAAAACTGATTCCCCAATCTGAGAGTAAAATATATCACAATCGTTAACATCTAATGTATTTACTTCAATAACAGAAACATCCTGCCTATCACATTCACCCCCACCCAACTCTTCGCAAACCTGATTATCCTCCTTCCCATCATCCTTCAACTCTTTTTCATCACCACGCACATACCGCCCAAACAGTTCAGACACCTTACAATCCTTTTCTATTATCCTATTAACAAAAATACCAGACAACTTCTGATCCAAAACTAACAAATTTTTATCATTAGGGTACTTAATTAACCCTTCTCCTAACTCTCTTTCCAAACGAAGCTGCTCCAACAATGCTGATGCTAACAGTTTTGAGCATCTCTCATGATAAGCATGTCCATGTTATACATAAAACATGGTAAATAAAAAAATACACATAAACTCATGAACACAAAAAACACATGTCTTACACAACACCTGTGATAACAAATAACACATGTGTTGCTGCTGTAACACATGTGTTTCTGCTGTAATACATGATATATTTACCTCTGCAGTTGACTCAAACTGGGTTACATTGATGAAACACTCAGTCTGATCCTCTAGAGATGTATCTTGGCGTTCAAGTTTACCAAATGCCCCGTTCTCTAGTTCTTCGTTTTCTCTCATCCTTAACAGCTCAGCATTCCAGTTCCTTATAACCGGCCAACTACGAACAACCGGAGCCTTACTCGATTTCATTGCATCAACATACAAAAGCTAAAAATAATGACAAAATAAACAATTATTGTATATACAAAAACTTTAACAAATCTCTTATAAACAAAATATAAAAAATAACTTACTAAAAGAAAAGTTATCGGGCCGTAATAAAAACACCCTTTGGCATCCGGTTTAAACTTCTTTTTACTGTTTTTCAAACAATCAATGATATAACTACACCAATCTAATTCTTCAATCTTTACATCCTCCCGTATCCGATCCAAAATATAATCCAAAATAAACCCATTGCTTTCACAACTGCTCATGCAGTTTGCAAAAAGCATCAGAAAGTTCAATTGAAAATTAAAATCAGCAGATGTTGAGTTGACAATTAAATCTGCTATCATTGGAGGACGTATTCTCGAAGAGTCATATTGGCGTTTCCACAATTCAACACACTCATCTTCTGCATCTCGAACAGGTAATGAAGATATTGGGATATTACCATTTGGGATACCCAAAATATCATGAACTGCTTGTGCAGTCACTGGTATACTAACATCTTCAAACTTTATCTCCATGCTCTTTGGATTAAAATTGTCAACAACAAAAAATGCCATCTTACCTGCAACAAAAAAATCAAATGTGTTACAACAAATAACAAAACATCACGTGCAATAATTAAAGCAACACATGTGTTACAGTAACACAAAAAAGGCTAACTTACCTGGCAATATATCAATTGGCATTCTGATGAAACTGCCAAAACCCATCTGAATTAAGCATTCTTGTTGTTCAATGCTTAGTTTATGCATAGCATTGAACATGGGCTTTGGTGTTGTCCTAACACGAAGCAACTTGAAGTTTAAACGTGCACCTTTCTTCAAAATACCATCTCTGTCCCCCTCAACCTTTACAACTGTCTCATCAACCAAAACATCAGCAGCATCCTTCTTTGAATTCTTTTTCTTTGCACTCCTCAGATTCTTTAAAAGCAACTCGTCTTCTTCGGTTGCTGTAATCTTTCTCTTAACATTTTCACCCTGTTTCGGTGAGGCTATCCTAGAAGCAGATTGCTTTGTAAGCTTCTGCTTATTACTATTGACAACTACAGTTGGAGCCTCTGTTATTTTAGCCTCTGCTGTTTTAAAAAACATGACACGTGTGTTATAACATATAAAACAAACATAAACTGATTCATGACACATGTGTTGTAAAATATAAACAAACATAATCTGATTCATAAAACATGTGTGTTACATAACACATATTAAAAACAAAAATATGGTTCATAACACATGTGTTATACATATTAAAACAAAAATCTAAATCATAACACATATGTTATACATTTAACAAAAAACAAAATTCTGATTCATAAACACATGTGTTAGTAAACATTTTCAGGAAACAAACAACAATATATTCAGATAACATTATTTGTACCTTGAACTTCTTTTGCAGGCAACTTCAATTTCGATTTGCTTTTGACAGGAGCGTTCTTTTTAACTGTAACTTGAGGTGGTTTATCAACAAGCGTTTTTGCAACATCTACTATAAAATACAACGTGTTTTATAAAACATGTACCAGTTAAATAACTATAAAACACATACAAACAACAAAATGAAAAGACAAACAAAAATGAAGAACACGAGTCTTATGAACCTAACCTTCAATCAATGCTGGAACACTTGATTTTGTGTCTTTACCATGTCCAACAGTATCAGAAACTATAAATATGATTAACACAATAACACATGTGTTACATAACCAAAAATCTCAAAATATTACCAAAAATCGATATGATCATAATGCGAATAACCAAAAATCTCAAATATTACCTGTCGGAATGCATTTAAGTGGAATTGCTTTTATAGGCTCCTTCGAAGATGATGATAATGCGATTTCTGAACGAATATCCATTGTATGAAGGATAAACACGATCGAATTGTAGAAATTTGCGTTAAAATTGAGGCTAGGGTTTCACCGAATTTTATTTATAGAAATCGACTGACAGAATGAACAATCGATGAGTTGTGAACGAATAAAACGCGAATTGATAACAACAAACGAAGATTCACATCAGAAGACGATGAATTTTGAAGGTTTTCACGTTAGGTTTTTGGGTTTTTGCGAGAGCGGGTAATCTGATTGTGTTTTGAAAAGGAAAAGACTAAACAAATAGGAAATGACGAAAATACCCCTCCGCCCAATTTTATGTATAATCTTAATTATGTTTAAAAAAAATTAATGTATTAATCTTAACCATTGATTAAGTTGATCTAAGGGTCATCATGTATACTCCCATACTTTCAAAAAATTGTATACTTTAATGAACTTTTGTCTAATTAGTTATTAACAATTAACAATATTAATTTAATAATATTAATTAATTAGTTGTTAACAAATAACAATATTAACTATAAGAAAACATATAAACATGACTAATAAATATATGAGCGAATTACAGTCCCTGCCCCTGTGCTATACCGGATTTTAACGCCGCATCCCTAATCTCTCATTTTCGCAGTCCCTAACCCCATAGTTGGCACTTTCGTAACAAATCAACCCCTCATCCGTTAAATCTAACAAAATGACCGTTAAATCATACAAAATGACAAAGATACCCTCATCTTCTTCCCCAATTATTTAACCCTAATTTCACCCCAAATTTCTAAAATCACAAGCAATTCCCCAATTATTTAACCCTAATTTCACCCCAATTTTCTAAAATCACAAGCAAGACTACAAGATCAGCAAAACCCACTGAAATTAACCCCAAATTAACAACAAATTCAAACCCAAATTAATCCAAGATTCAAACCCCAAATTAATCCCACAAAATCAACGACAAACCACCTGAAATTAAATGCGTTTTCTTAAAAACCTACTTGAAATCAATGGGTAGATACATGATACGCAGTAAGTTAGTTCTTGAACCTAGACAAATAATATTTTAAATGTAAACTTTAAGTATCAGTGTTTTAGATATGGATTTGCATACTGATTTGAATGATCTGTTCGAACATACATACATATCCATAGTCGTTCGTACATAACCCCCAATAGATCGGCGTTCCTTCACCTCCTGCAGACCTGCTAATCCCGATACTTTTGTTACCACTGTAACGTTGTTGTCTCTTCGCCGGATCCGGGAATCAAAGTTGAAGCACCATCGCCGTTGAACCATTGCTGTCATGGAACCATCTTGAAGTTTCTCGCAGCCCGATCTGTAATTTCCGATGAGTTAGCGCCTCGTCGTCAACCGTCAACGAACACGCCAAAATTCTAGAAACAATTTGGGTTTCAATTTCAAATTTGGTGAAGTTAAGGATGGTTGAACAACATTTCAGATCTGGTGTAGATTTGTATCCATATATCTTTGATATCCGTTTCTTTACTAATTCCATATTTCAATAAAAAGTTATTCAGGGTTTCGTTACCACCGAATTCCATTTTTCTGAGCTGGATCTCGGACCATGAGTCCATGGTAACAGATCGGACAAAGGTAATGTGAACACCGAGTACACAAGTTTTGTTACCTGGTTGTGATTAGAGGTCACAGAGACGACGTGAAGATGATGCCGCTGACGTCATATCGGAGATTGAGGAGGATCTGCGGCGGCAGATCTGGCGGCCGATTTGTATGGTGGATTGTGTGTAAAGTGTGTGTTAAGTTGGATGGGTTTTACAGTTGGAGGTCACAAATCTGATGAGATGAATGTGATGGTATAGTGGCACCAATTTTAGAAAAAATAATAAAAATAAAAAATGTGTTTAATTAGGGTTAAGAAATTGAGGAAGAAATTTAGGGTGAAATTAGGGTTAAATAATTGGGGAAGAAGATAAGGGTTTCTTTGTCATTTTGTATGATTTAACGGTCATTTTGTTAGATTTAACGGAGGAGGGGTTGATTTGTTACGAAAGTGTCAACTATGGGGTTAGGGACTGCGAAAATGAGAGATTAGGGATGCGGCGTTAAAATCCGGTATAACACAAGGGCAGGGACTGTAATTCGCTCTAAATATATTAAGTATGGTTTAAAGTTTTTAGATGATGAATAGTGTTCCTCTATATATAAAGGAAATCTGACAATCTGACTTCCTCTATCTCTATCTCTAAATATAGAGGAACTGCTAGAGTGCATTTTTCCTCATCTATCTCTATATAGAGGAGACTTTTAGATGAATATTGGAGATGCCCTAAGATCTTTAAAGCATCCCAACGGAAAAAGTAAGCGTGCATTTGGTTTGTTTAAAAGAATTATTATGAGTAAGAGATTGTTAGTGAGGTAGAATGAAAATAGGTATCATTTTCAAATTCATCTCAGCCTATGGGTTTGGAGAACCCTCAAATTGAGGGTTTAATTTCCAAATTTAAAACATTCACCTCTCAAACAAATATCATATATCATTTCTTTTTACAGTTCATTCCCAGAGCCTTGCTACAAAACCCACCATCCAAACACACTCTACAAGTTTTTTTGAAAGTCATATCCGATTTTGAAAGTCATAAAAAAACTTTGTTTAGACGCAACTTTTTAAATGATGGACCTTGAAATCCTCTCACACGCACACACTTCTTCTCTGTATCTTATGTCTTTCTAAACGGAGTGCAAATGATGGACCATGCAGATAACACCCATAAACCTTTTGTCTCCTTTTCTCAAAACCCTCCAAATTATTTTACTTCTTCACTCAAAACCCCAAACACCACAACGGTCAAAAACCATTTATTCCTCAACCCTTACACCGTCGCATCTCAAACCAACCGGAAAACCCAAAAAGTATGTCAACATACATACTTATTTTCTTGTCTAAAAATCACCCAAAAAGCATTGCAATGTCAACAACAAGAGTAAAAGAAAAAGAATAAGTCAAGCAATTTCATCATATAAAATATTGAACCGAGTTGGATAACAAAAGGTAAAAGATTAATCGCATACATATTATCTATCAATTGTAAGTGAAGGTTCTTTCATTTTCTTCGTATAAGTATAAAAAAATTGAACTATGAAATATGTATTCATCATCAAACACAAAACACTATGCAATAAAGAATATACTCCCTGTATGAATTGGGGGATAATGAAAGCCTATTTCTTGTGGGTATTCTTTCACGTGCACAGGGATTATTAGGAGAAAAGGCATATAAATGGGTAAAAGATTTTGAGGGGTGATAGTGTCAAATTATCGATAAATCTCTGTGCATGAAGTCTTAGGTTGGTAAAGAAATTTGTGAACTTTTTATTTTTGAAGAGAGCTTGTTCTTCAATAGATAGATTTTCTTTTCAAAAGTTAAAATTCTTTAAAAAGCTATAAAATAATTAAAAGATAGTTACTTTGTACCAATTACTTAGGAAAAGCGTTTTATGTTGTTGAAATTTTTTCCACACCATTTTTTTTCTTAATAGTAAGCCTATTGAAAAAACTCTTGTTATTTTACTAATTTGTTTTAGCTTACAGAATTTTGATTAGATAAACGTAGATTAAAAAAATGAATAATCATCATCATAGTATATGTGTTTGATTGATAATAGCTGGCCGTGGTTAGATGATAACTACACATTTATGCTTTAGGCTTTATTAGTTGACTTTTGAGTTCTTAATATTACATCTGCTCAGGTCTTTGCATCTAATTTCAAATGGCTTCCTCTAGTAACATGGCTCCTCCTAGGGCCAATGGTAGCAGTTATGATGTATTTCTAAGCTTTAGAGGCGAAGATACTCGTCATTCTTTTACTGATCATCTCTATGATGCATTAACTGGAGCAGGAATTCGTACTTTTAGAGATAGTGATGATGCCGGAAGAGGTGAAGAACTGAAGCAAGAAATCGAGAGAGCAATCAAAGCATCTGATGCTTCAATTATTGTATTGTCTGAAAACTTTGCAACTTCGACATGGTGCCTTGACGAGCTCTCGTTGATCCTTGACCAGAGGAGGGATTGCAATCATTTCGTTTTACCACTTTTTTATCATGTGGATCCTTCAGATTTTGGTAAATACAGAGGTACTTTCATGATTGCTGCCAATCCCTCCAGACGGTGGACAAATGAGAACATCAACAGGTGGAAAGCAGCCCTAACAGAGGTTGTCAGTGTGATCGGCATGTCTCTTGTTGGGTATGCTTCTATTTTCTTTCTTATAATATAATCTTGTCAAATTGGCCAAAAATGTGTTCAAGGCTTTTCATATTAGAAAAGTGCATCTTAAGGATAAGGGCATTTGTGTGACTTTAACATATAAAGTACTTGGGTGGCGTCTATATGTATTACCCTTTCTTTTCTTTTTTATCATATAATCTTTTGATATTGCATACTTTGGATCAATCAATCACAAAAATAGGTGTGTGGGCTTGGTAACAAGCTATAACTTAGGTCTTTTGGCCTTTTGGGCCAAGTGCCTTTTGCTAATATCAAGTTGTAATTTGGTTGATTTTTTATTTTTTTTGGTCAGGGTAGGTTTATACCAAGTTTTATAAGTGGACATTACAAATATGTTAATATGATGTTTTGGCATATACACTATGTAATTTGCGGTTCAAATTGTAACTTGTTATAAAATTCTTCTTGAACATAGTCAAATTTAAGCATATATTGGTTAGTGGTTCATCATATCTCACTAAATTTTATCAAACAACTCTGAAATTTCACCCGCTGAACTCGTTAGTTTGCTTTCTGCTGTTACAGGTCAGAGACTAAATTTATAAAGGAGGTTGTTGACACCATTTACAAAAGACTTGATCCGAAACAAATTTATATTCCACCAAATGTAACAGGGATAGATGCTCGGTATAAAGAGATCTTCAATTTCTGGTTAAAACAATCCAAATGTCAATTTTTAGTAATTTATGGCATGCCAGGAAGTGGCAAGTCAACATTGGCGCAGTACATTGTCTATTCGTATGGTCAACATTATGAAAGTAATAGTATTGTTGAAAAAATTGGAAATAGATGTAAAAACCCACATGAAATGGTTATACTACAACAACAACTTTGCAGTGATATTTCAAAGGGCAAGGACAGAAGAATACAGTGTTTGTCAGGGTACAGCTCAGATTGAAGTGCTCTTGGAAAAGACAAAAGCACTTATTGTTCTTGATGATATTGTTAAAGAGCGTCAATTGGAAGATTTACTCGGATCCGGGAATATGAACAAAGAAAGCACGATTATAATAACCACGGATAATGATTTAAGTAATTGGTTTATATCCAAATCCAAGTGGTATCACAAGTATGAAATGAAGTTAATGAATAATGATGAATCACTGGAACTTTTTAGTCTTCATGCTTTCCGATCAAAAATTCCGAAAGATGGTTATAAGGATCTCGCGCAAAAGGTAGTACGATATTTTGAAGGAAATCCACTGGCTCTTGAAGTGTTGGGTTCCTCTTTGTCACAAAAAAAACACTATGGCAGCTTGGAAAAGTGAATTGAGTTCATTTGGAAAAGATTTTCATGGGGATATTGATGTTGTACTCAAATGGAGCTACTATTCATTAACTGACTTCGAGAAAGAGTTGTTTTTGCATATTGCATGTTTCTTTGTTGGCAAAGATTTGGATTATGTGGTTAACATATTGGAGCCTGATTATGTTGCCAATTCAAAGATCAAGACCCTGACTAAAAGATGCTTTCTGTATGTCACTCCAGAAAAAAAACTGATGATGCATAGATTGCTTCAAGAAATGGGGAGAAGCTTAGTGGATCGAGAATCACGTACACTTGCTGAACGCAGCAGAGTTTGGCGTAACAAGGACTCTTACGAGATGCTGAGAAGAAAAAAGGTAAGATGCTTTGTACGTGTATTCTTAAGCTTACTTTCTATTTCAGCCGCTCCAGCTTGATCTAAGAGTTGGTTTTTTCCGTTGTGATTCTGTTTAGAGTTCAATGACAATAGAAGGTCTAGCTCTTGACATTAAATTGCTGATGAAAGAGGAGGGATTCGAAACTGGAAAATTACACGAGGTACGTTGAACTTTATATTATAGCTTTGATTTCTAAACTTGAAATATGTGAAATAATCGAAATTTCAGTTTTCAGTTCTATTTAAACAAAAAATAGTACTCTATCCATGGTCAACCAACTGGCCATACACCCTCGAAATATCAGATACAGTGATTCAACAAGGCATAAAGGCTTCCCAGTGGCTAGATGATGGTAGCTATTTTGACCTATGAATGTGTCGATTCAAAGTTGTCCAATACGTATTCTCAATGCATTAAAGCCTTTTATACAACTTTATTTAAACAATTAGTTTATTATAATAATTAGATATGTAGTCATATGTGACACACTAGTTATATATAAAAGAATGTAAATAGGAGTGTGTAAAAACAATCTCGTGCTAACCTGACATGACAAAAAATCGACTTTTAGCAACCATTTTTTAGAAGAACTCGAGCCCACCCTTCTGCATTTGTGACACTTATCTCCACCCAATGCTATGTAGAACGTGTAGCCAATTGGCCTTACACCCTCGAGAAAAGGTAGAAAGAAGTGTGTAAAAACAACTCCTTCCAGCTTACATCCATTTAAGATAAACACAGATAAAGATCATCGGTTGATTTTTAGACAGTGTCCATCCAGTTGGCCGATTGTTACTTCTTTGCATATCCTGATTCTGTTTTCGTGACTCGTACTGAACAGCTTTCAAGCTATTCACTTCAGCAGATGGATCAACTGAAATTACTCAAGCTCAATTATGTGGAACTCACCGGATCTTACGGGGATTTATCTGAACATTTAAGATGGCTCTGTTGGGTTGGGTTCAGCAAAAGCACCATACATACCGACTTAGTCATGGGTAAATTGGTCGCTTTAGATATGAGCTATAGCTGCTTGAAAGAATTCGAACCACCCATGGTAGGGAATTCGCTGTTGCCTTTTTATGGTGTAGTCTCTAAAGTTCTTCATGCGGACGTACTAGCTAAATATATCCTGTTACTTTTGAAACAGGTTCTTGGATCACTGAAGATTTTAAATCAAGGACTCACACAATCTTTCAGAGATCCGCAGCATTGACCAGATTCCTAATCTTGAGACTTTGATTCTCTGGAACTGTCACAGTCTGTTACGTGTGTGTAGGAACATTGGAAATCTTGAAAGACTTCTATTATTAAACATGACAGGGTGTACAAACCTGTTTAAGAGGGAACACGTATATACATCAGTAGAGCTCAATGCTTCAACTTCTGGTGGAGGAAATACACGAAAGCCATCCTTTCCCTTGCCACATTTGCTACAGCGATTATTCCTCGACGACTGCAATCTTGAATGCACTGATTATTTTCCTCTGAGTTTCAATGATCAAATTTCTCTGCAATACATAAATTTGGGGAATGGTCTGTTTGAAGTCCTGCCTAGTTACAACGGTCTTAAAAATCTCCGGGTTCTTGACTTAAGAAATTGTTCAAGACTTAAAAGACTTCTATGTCTCCCAGCTACACTTGCAGAATTGTATATAAATTACTGTATGCCAATAGAGAAAATAACTTTTGAATCAGGTCAGTTTACATTGCAAGAGTTTGGTTATGAAGGCTGCTTTAATTTATGCGAAATTGAAGGCCTGTTTAAATTGTTGCTGGTAGCTAAACTTGATGAAACTGATTTGGGACACATGATTTGGGTAAAAGAATATCAAAATTATTAAGTGTGCCTGGTTGGTGATTATGAGCTCACCAAAGGCAGAAGTTGCTATCTCCAGGTTTTTGATCCCTCTCTCAAACACATGCGGAGCGAGATACCACTTACAACTAGGGGTGTCAATGGATGGATATGGATCAGATCTTGATCTAAATGGATCATGATCCAACGGAATGGATCGCGGTCCGATCCATATCCAACTATTTTAAACGGATCATGATCCATCCGGATCGATCCACTTTTTTCCAAAGCCATGTAAAGAAACGTTTCTTTTTCTTAATATGATAATTCTACAATATGACTACGAACTAAACAAAGCCGAATTTAACGTTACATGCATTCAAGTTTAGTATTCCAATCATAGCCAAAATATATTTCAAGTTACAAGCTTATATTTAAATATATGAACATTAGACTAGCTAGATATGTACCTCTTCTAGTCTGTCAACGAATGAATGAACTTCTTTGGTTGTGTGGCGCAGATGTTATATGAATTCAACATAATGAGCACATCTCTGCCAGACATAAAGCATCCAAATCTGGTGCCTGATATACGTCACAATCCACGTCTGTGTCTTTTGACGTGCCTTGTTGTCCAATTAGTAGTAGTCTCCGAGGATTAAATGTAATTTTAAGATATAAAGTATCAGGTGACGATTGGGCTTGGTTTGCTAAAATCAGTATGACCGATGGAGATCATTTGATTTACACCCCCAAAGTATTTGGCAGACCTGCTTCCGGTGAAGCTTGTATATGGTTAAGCTATTGACCAATTGGAAACTTATTGTACGTTGGAGATAAAGTTACTGTCTCTATTGTTGTCATGACTGGGTTGGAAGTACTTGAATGTGGTGCAAGCCTGGTGTACACTGATGATGATATAGCACTTGAAACTTGTGAAAATAAACTGGGATGGGTAGAAACTGTCGGAAGAGACTTGTCTGGATTTCAACTAAGCAACGGATCGTATTATCTATGTCGGCGTGATTTCTATAAGTTAATGGAGGTTGGTAGACTGACTCCTGGCTGGTTACATAGCTTAGTTGGCAATCCCATTGATGATACAGGTATGCACCTCTTTCCAAATTCTAACTTTTGGGCATGGAAATTAAATCTAAGCTGCCAAAAAAAAGGTTTCCTGATATCACACACTGTAACAGAGGTACGAGGATGGAGAATGGCAGCTCAACCTCGACAATTATATCAATCATTTACAGAACTGAAAACCGTCAGATGCATCATCCATTGTCCTGAAACGGTAAATATATTCTCTCTCTGGAATTGGATCAGGATGTGTAATATGTGTGTGTGTGTGAGAGAGAGAGAGAGAGAGAGAGTTACTTGAAGAGCCAACTCTAAGACTTCATAAGTTCGATAGTCAGCCCGTCTTGTATTTCTCTTTTCAATATTACACAAGTTCACAAAGTAAGAAGAATAACTAAAGTACTAAACTGTTATGGTTGACTTGGCTGGGATTTCTTGTTTACCAAAAAAATCTGGTTTATTCGCCTGGTACATAATATTAATTTGGTTGTAACTAGTGTCATAATATGGTTTTTGCGAACCTTTCTATGTTCTTTGTCAAAAAAGATTGCAGAGATTTCTAGTTCATCTTTTGCCAATAAAACTGTGGGGTTCACATCAAGCATACTTGGGGAGACAATCAGATCAGGGACTGCATCTGAGTTTAGTAATGCCGAAATAGAGGTATGTGAAAATTAAGTTTGGCGGATTAAAAAAAATCAATGTTTTGTTGTGGAGAAACCTTAACTCTGTCCCCAAAACTTAAAAAATTTCAACCAACAGGCCATGGACATCTCCGAAGCATCTTATACTAGTAAAAATCTGGAGTATACAACAAGCTTGGTTGAAGAGAAAACGGAACCAGCTGCCACATCTTTATTTAGCAAATTGAAAACACAGGTAATATGCTATTTAACCTCATAGATAAATGAAATGAGTTAAATCTTTCCTCAGGTCTCAAACATATTCTGATAAGGTCGACACAAAAAAGATGACATGTTCCCCTAGGAAATAGAATAAAATCATCAATATTAATTACGAAATGATTAACTAATGGGGCGTTTGGGGAAAAGTTAGTGGGGGTATATTAAACATTTATCTAACTATACAGTATAGTTTGTATTTGAGAGTTTGATATTTGCTACCATATAAAAAATTTATTAAATTATTAACGTTTAAAGTTTTGTTTTTACATCGATGTTATAAATTTTTACATTTACTTTTTAGTATCATGACTCTTATGAGTCGAGTCACTAGTCAAAAATTTCAGAATTGAGTCGAGTTACGAGTTGACAACTGCTAATTAAAATTTACGATCTCAACATGTATTATTTCTCTAATCTTTTATCTAGGTATTTTGTACATTTAACTATAACTTTTGGTGCATATAATGCCCAATATTAAGATGCTAATTTATTCATTTTATGCTAAAGTTTTTCCATCTCAAAGATGTGGCATTCAATCGATCTAAGAAGAATGTTTCAGAACTTTATGTAACCCCTCACTATCATCAATAACTCGTTTTTCTCTTAAAGAGATACTATCTGCAACCAATAATTTTGATAATGAACTGGTCATTGGACATGGAGGATGGGGGAAGGTATATAAAGGTCGAATTAAAATAGAAAAAACTGATGGTCTTGATGTAGCCATCAAACGGTTTGATTCTATATCCAACCGAGCGGAAGTTGCGTTTAGGACTGAAATTGAGATGCTTTCCAGGTTGCGCCACCGTCACTTGGTATCTTTTATTGGTTATTGTGATTATAAGGAGTGGATCGTTGTTTATGAGTATATGCCCAGTGGATCCTTGTATGATCATCTACATAAAACTGAGACTCCATTAAGTTGGATGCAACGAATGAGGGTAGCCATAGGGGTTGGGAATGGATTGGATTACCTTCATTCCGGTACTCAACAGGCAATCATACATCGTAATGTGAAGAGTTTGACCATTCTTTTGGACAAGAACCTGGAAGCTAAGGTTTCGGGATTTGGGTTGTCCATAATAGGAGATCACTCACATGTTGAGCATAGTGTCACAGGAACACCTGGGTATATCGATCCACAGTACTTCAGCACAGGAGAACTGACAGAGAAATCAGATGTGTTCAGTTTTGGGGTTGTATTATTTGAATTGCTATCTGGGAGGCGTGCAATGGACCATCACTATAGAGAGGAGCACATTAGTTTGGTAATGTGGGCTAAAGAATGTGTAGAAGCAAAAAAACTGGATCAGTTGGTTGATTCTAATATCAGTGGAACAATTGCTCCCAAATGTTTAAGACAGTTTGCTCAACTTGCAGATCGTTGTGTCTATAGGGTTGCAAGCGAACGGCCTTCCATGACCCGGGTTGTGTACTCACTTCGTGATTCACTGGAACTGCAGGAAGAACATGATACTTTTGCTTAGTCATCATAAAGGGATCTAGGTCAAAGATGAAAAGTTAGGTTTTTGAATAAACGTAAACTCGGGTAAGTGCTTAATTACTTTCATTCCGCTTTGATAATTGTAGTGCTTAATTATATAAGAGAACAATGATATGTAATTCTTACTAGAATAGCCTTTGTATTAATTTTATGCATCTGTTTAACTCTTGCTTCACCATGGTTAGCTAACTTGAATCTTGATTACTATTTTGAATGCAGTTGGATTTGTTGGGGAACAGGCTGGGTCATTCAAACCTTGTTAAGCTCATAAGATAATTGCAACGAAGACAAAGTGTGTTTCCTTGGACATAATTTGGCAAATTCAGGTTATCTTTCTCTCAAATGCATGCAGAAGCATACGAATTAAAAACACATATCTATATCCCACCTGCAAACTGATTAATGTACTACCAATTCGATTTTTCTGCATTTTGTGTATCATAGATGTCGTGTGAATATGGTATATAGAACCAAGGGTACAGTCTTACTTGGATATACAACCTTGTGGTCTATTGCAATCCCAGAGTTGGTGAATATGTTGTGTGGTTACGCGATAGAGGAAGACGTCACTTATGAAATGGTTAGAGTTTTGTTGGGTTAAGTTCTTCTTTGACTTGTTTCTGGAGTTGAATATAAACTGCAAATAATGATAGATCTTTGTATCAAGTTACTCATCTATATGATGGCAAAAACTTATAGAGACATCCTTTGCAAAGTATATATACACTCTAATCTTTCTTTTGGTATAAGTCATTATTATATGGCTGTGATTGATACAAATAAGTTTTATTAAAAATAAATAAATACTTGAAGTTAAACTAGTGTGGAAGACCAAAAGTGCTATTTAATATTTTATTTAGTTATTTAGTTTTCATATATAGTTCTATTAGTTGATACCTTGTTAATTCAGGATTGGGTAGTGTTGTATAGTTGTATATAGTTCTATTATTTCTTTCATACACTACAATGTTGACCCTTAGAGCACAGGAAGTGGCACGGAATGTGCACGTTCCCCGTCGGTAACGCCGTTCCCCCACTCCCGGTCAGCATTCCAGACACAGCGTCCCCCCGGACGTTGTGTTCCAGTAAAATTGTTTTTTTTTTTTCTTTTTTCTTTTTGAAAAAAACCGTAACTTTCTAACTTTTTTGAATTTTTTTTTTTTTTTACTATCCTATTTTCTATCTATAAATACAACACTTCTAACACAATTTTAAACACATCAACCATTCTTTCTCATCTACAATACACTCAAATACTAAAAAACTCAATAATTCATAATTATGTCTTCCGATTCTTCCGACGACGACGAAACAACGTTACGACTCCTAATCGAAGCTCGTAATTATCGTAAAGAAGTGTTAATTCCTCAAGAAGAAGCCGAAAGTTCCAACCAAAGACGTACACGTCGGTATATACATCGAGATCGGGTTGGTGTACATTAAAGGTTAATGTCCGATTACTTTGGTGAAAACTCGAAATGCCCCAAGGAGTATTTCAATCGTCCTTTTCGGGTGCAAGAATGACTCTTCCTCCGAATTGTTGAAGGTATCACTTCTTATTCTATGGAACCTATACCCGATTATTTTATGTATTTTCGACAACGACCCGATGCACCTGGTATTTCGGGTTTTAGCACTATTCAAAAAGTGACATCCGCCCTATGCCAATTGGCATACGGCACCTCACCGGATGCATTTGACTAATATTTGCAAATGTCAGAACGAACTTCCCGTGAAACATTACAAAATTTTACAAGGTGCATGATAGACTTATATGCAAATGTTTACATGAGAGAACCAACCGAGGAAGACATTCGTCAGTTGTATGCAAAACATAAACAGATTCATGGTTTTCCGGGGATGCTTGGAAGCATATATTGTATGCATTGGGCTTGTAGCCAATGCCCAAATGCATGGAAAGGGAAATACACACGAGGCGATCACGATTATTCGACGATCATGCTTGAAGTCGTTGCCTCATATGACATGTGGATTTGGCATGCATAGTTAGGGGTTGCATGCTCGAACAACGACTTAAATGTCCTTAATTCGTCTCCATTATTCAACAACCTGCTAAATGACTCCGCTCCCGAAATCCCGTGTCAAGTGTGTGATAAGGATTACGAACGAGGATACTATCTTGCTGACGGGATATATCCATCATGGGCAGCGTTGTTAAGGGGTTCTCAAGTGTTGTTGATGCACGGAGGGTGAGATTTAATAAAGCACAAACGTCTGCCCGAAAGGACGTTGAGCGGACATTTGGTGTCCTCCATGGCCGATGGCATATACTACAACAACCGGCAAGAGCTTATAGCGTAAACGCTATAAAACGAGTCATGTATACTTGCATCATATTGCATAACATGATTACCGAAGATAACGGTTTTAACATTGTCGAATTAGAAGAGTATTATGTGCCTGTTGGGAATATGCAAACTACTTGGCACGAGAGATGTGACACATATGCAAGGAAAACTAGAGAATTACATGATCGAAAAATGCACGAGGGCCTTCGATCCGATCTTGTTGAGCATGTTTGGAGGAATCGTAATAGAGCATAATTTTAGGACTTGTAATCTTTATTTTAATTTTTAATGAACTTTTAAGTTTTAGGACTTGTAATTTTTTATTTTTATTTTTAATGAAGTTATTTATTTTACTTAAATTAATTTGTTATTTATATGTATTTATTACATGATTTGAATTTTCTGACAAATCAAAAAGAAATTCTTGAACACTGTTCTCATTCCCTCCATTTTCAGCAACAGTACTGTTAATGAATACTGTGACACAAGGGTGCTCTTATCAGGGTTACTGTAGTATTATCTGTTTTTTTTTTTTCCTTTTTATATCGTTACTAGATTATTGTGCAAGCAATATCCGACATTCGAGTAAAAAGGAAGGTTTAAAATTGGACCTATATATGGTTTTACAGGTTTCTTGACACCTAACAGTATCACAAGTTTCTTGGCATATAGGACCTCATCAGTTCATATTTTGAATACGTTACCGACAGAGTTGTATATATACTACATCACTTCTCTTTTTAGTAACAATTTCAACTGAAAAATTAAAAATATCGACTCTGATTTGTATATGATTTAGTCCTCTAAATTTTTTTCCATATTCTTGGTTCAAAATAGTTATATTATACCATTCTAGTGTAGACTATCGCTTATATCAACAAATGCACAACACGTGATCCTTGTTTTGAGGCTTTTTAGCTCACAATTTTTATCCGTAACACTTAAAAAACATTTTTAACCCCCCAAGTCCGTCTGAATCCTCAACAAAATCGTTACAATTAGATAACCATAAATGATAAATGATGATTATTAAATTGAAAAATATTCGAGTTTCCATGGTTATATCAAGTACCATGTCATGACCATAAATCTGATTTGATCGTTGCTTATAACAGGTATTTCAAAACTATGGAACAAGTTTAATTTACAAATGATGAATCACCACTATGAATTTCACATATTGTTTACCCTGCTCTAGAGATACAATTAAGTAGTATCTACTCTCTATATTTATTCCTTCCCTCACATGAATGTATTTACAACTATCACTTAGTTTTTCATCATCATCTCCAAATTGTTGAAAAAAACAAAAGATTAAAAAAGGAAAGCCTTTTTTACCCATCAAGATGGAATCTAAGATTCAGCAGCCCTTCTGCAGAAATGCTCCACTCACTCTACCTCTCTGCACCACTACTTGTGGTGGTGGTTCCGCCTGAAAACATACAATAACCAACGTTAAATTATCAAGTGCTCCTCTTTTCATGGCTTCCTCTACCATCTTCTTGCAGCAACGTCTCACATCATTATGATCCTGCAGCCCCCGTCTCACAAAATCCACTGCGTTTTGGTTCCTGAACACGTCCCATTTCTTTGAGCCCTTTGATATGCCAGTTACCTATGGCTCGAGTTACGGCTAACTGACCATTTAAATAACTGTCCTCAACGAACCCACCTAAGGATTCAATCCAACGTCTTTCTTTGTCATAACACGTTCTATGATCTTTTGACATCTCAAAAGCTAGCCCATGTCTAGAAAGTATCGCTCGACAATCTCCAGCGTTTGTCACCAGTAGTGATCTGTTGAAATAAGAAACCTTAAAATTTATGACCGAATAAGCCATTTAAAACTTTCAAGCACAATTTCTTAAGGTAAATGTACTATTAAAGAGAAATGAATTGACCTTCCAAAACTCATAGCAGTAAGTGCAGTTGTGCCGGAAGAAAGAGTCGATTCAAGAGCACAGGACCTGGCAAATGCAGCATCCGTCTCCATAAACGATCTTGTGACTACTTTTTCAAGTTCCAGTGGAAAGTTTGCACCATCAACAATGATTCTTGGAAGATTATCACACACAAATTGTGATGCACCCTCTCCTCCATGCCCATCGAATACCTATTTTTCCCACACATAACATAGTAATTTTAGCTATTCAACATCATAAAAGATAAAAAAAAGCAAGGGACGTAATGTTCTTGTTAATTACTCTGTAACTTACAAAAAAAGGAACTTACCCCATAAAATGAGACAGCTTCTTCACCAAGAAGTTTATTTTTAAACTTTCTAGCGAGGTCTGGAATGCATATGTAAGTGTCCTCCATACAGGGTCGATGACCAATATCAGACCGCTCTCCAGAACGAAGCATGGGGATAAAATTATTTTGTTTTTCTTCTGCGACAACAGTATCCTCACAAATACTCTCCATCATATGGTTTTCAGTTTGCTATAAGAAACATGTAGGCATATATGAAGTTTATAGAGCTCAGTTCATGGGGAAAGAGTATGAATCCATAATACATTTGAAAAAAATGATAAATCGCAGGAAAATGGAAGAACAAAATTATGTTGATGCACTTCAACAATTTGCCTACATTCATAGTTTTTGCTAGGATTCTCATAGCATCTTGTGAATTCTTAGTTGTATAATAGTCAAAAAATGACTTTTGTCCATGTTAAAGAAAAAATAGACAAGACCGATAAAACAAGTAAAATAACCATCCAATTAATGTGAACATGTTAGACTCACGAAGTTGCTAAACCGCTTTGCAGTACAAATCATGCTTCATTTATAGCCTTAAATTTATCACATTTTGCGTCTGTAGCCAAAGTACAATTTTAAAGCAAGAAGACAACTATAAATGGAGAGTAAAACCATTGATGCAAGTATACTACCAAAAAACTAGGATATACAATAGGAATCCTAAGTCTGATCATAGACAAACGGATGTTGAACAAGATAACTATTGAGTGCATTTGATTTTTGAAACCTACAACTATGAGTAGAAAAAATAGGAAAAAGCACAAAAAATGAAACTTTCTTCAATTTGAATGATGACAATTAAGTCAAAGTAATAACCAAACCAAAATACAAACTCAAAAACGTCAAGATCAAACTCAGTTCAATCCAGTTCCAAAATCCCAAATTGAACTAAAAATAGAGATAAAAACTTCATGAAAAGATGAAGGAAAGTTTTTATCTTTCTTCCAAAACAACCCTCGGAAATTTTGACAGAATTTATCCAAAATGGGAAAATTTCCTAATATGTCTTGCAATTAACTCAAATTCAACCAAACATCTACTCTCGCTACTACAACGCACAATCCAGTATCAAACCTCCAAATCAATCTTCATTTAGTGCAAGGGAAAAATATCAACAAACAACCAACCCATTTAGAGTCAGCAACTATATGAAAAACAAGAACAAAACCATGAATGAAATTGAAGTAAATGGATCAAAATTAATAGTGATTATAAACTACAAACGACAACAAAAAAATAAGAAAGTAACAATCTTTGTGCACTTACACAAAACACATAAACTGCAGATTATACATACATCAAAAGAAAAAAAACTAGTCCAAAATAAACAGAACCCATTTCAAGTGATCAACTTTATGCAAAACAAAAACAATCCCATGAAGGAAACTGAAGTAAATTGGTCAAATTTAATAGTAATTGTCATCAATTACAAACAATAAAATAAAAGAAAGTATCGATCTTTTTTCACCTACACAAAACACATAAACAGCAGCTTCTATATACATCAAAAGATAAAAAAGTAATCCAAAATATATAACCCATTTCAATTAATCAATTTTATGCAATGAAATAAATTGAAGTAAATCGCTTCTATTAATTGGTAATTATCAATTATCAATTACAAACAATAAGGAACAAGAAAGTCACAATCTTTTTACTGACCCAGAACACAAAAACAGCAGCTTATATATATATATATAGGTATAGGTATATATATATATCAAAAGATAACAGATAATTCAAATTGTATTCACTTACAGGAAAAGAATCGGAAACGGTGATCTGGTCAGAAGCAAATTGAGTTGTGTTGTTATGATCGGTTGAGAGACCCAAATTGTCTATTTCTTCGCAAACCTTTTCTAAATCTTGTACGTACATATTGGTTTCAGTTTTTTTTTTGTAACAGAATTTCTATTTCTCTCACACACAAACACACAGAAAAAAGGGTGAGCGAATCAGAAAAAGAAAATTTATAGGATTATATGAATAAGATCAAATTAAAAAGGTTGTTATGAGAATTAATCGAGAAAACGGCAAACAGTTGGACTAAAAAGATTTAGATTCCAAGAATATGTTGTCATGGATATTTCTAAATATAATTGTATAGTGTAAGTGGTTGATTAATGAGTTTAGTTAAAAAGTTATTATATTCAGCTTAACCTTTGTTATATTTACGAATGAAATGATGGTTGACATTTTTGACCCTCTGCATCACATCAACTCGATATTTTTATTTTCCAATATTTTCTCTAATCTATTATCTTCCCTATATATTATGGAGTCTCCTTTTAACTTATATTGTATTATAATCTGCGGATTCGTGAGACTGATACATGTAATATATATAAAAGTGATACATGTGATAGATACAAATTAAAGTGATGAAAATTAGTGACGAAATCTTTGAGTTTACAATCACGACGGTTTTTTATAGACTTTGTTATTTTTTGTGTTTCTAAATTATAACCCACAATTTTATGGGACTATGTAGACTGATTATTTGTGTTAGACCAAATTCTCATGTAATGATATTTTATTTAAATCATAGATATATTCCAACTGAGTCAATAATTAGGTGCATTCATGTACAAATATAATTTGAACGAACGTCACTTAATTTTAAATATGAGTTTAACAAGGCTAATTTATATAGCTATGTAATCATCGGTATAGTATTTTCGATGACGCTAGTCATGGAAGAACTATCACTGGGTTATTTTATTATCAACAATTTTGTTGATTGACCGTAAATAATGCGACTATAACAGCAAGGAAGTAGTGAAATAACAATATACCTGACCTAAATAACTTTCAAAGTGAGACCAACTACACCATGACCATTGTCAATTGGCCTATGTAATTCGCATTTTCAGATGAGCCAACTGGCTCCAAAGGCGAATCTCTTGCAATTTTGTCTGTAGTGGCGTTCGCCGTAAATAATCATATTACACCTAAATACATTTCGCATACCCGTTAGAAATTTGTTAAATACCTTCATAATTTTCATATAATTTCTAATTGAGATATTTTATCACACACTTGGTGCTTATTCCGAAAAGAAATTTAGAATTCAACATTACTTCATAACTAACAGAAATAAAAATGTCAAAAATATTTTTTAAGAATGGTTTGCAACTAATTATGTGCCAGCTTTATAAGTTCGAAGGTTAGCGTAAAAATATGATAGTTCTTATAGTCAACAGGAGATATAATATCCATGACTTACACTTTCAAATTATCACAAAATAAATTTCAAAAATACAATTATGTAACTTACAAAAACTTCAATTTCATACTTTGTTTAAAAAATACAATACATCGATTCTCAAACACATATTAAAGCAAATAAGTTATTGGAGCATATAAACAATTTTCTGCTAGGGGGAAGCTTTCTGCCTTCATTCTCATATTTCTCCCTCGGCCTCTCCTCCTCGATAGCCTAAAACGCATAAGTCTTAATTGAGTCCAATAGTAATTCTAAGTTCCGGAATAAGAACTACTGACATGATTCTGTTGCGTTCTTAGTTGTCCTGAAACGCCTTGAAGGTTGATGGTTCATCTATGCCGTCAAGGTTACACCATGTATACAATAAAAAATCAATGGTTTATCCATTGGCAGTGAGTAGCAAGTTGGTTGTATCCGTAGCTCCTCAATAGTATGTTTTTATCATGTTAAGAATCTGTAGATATGGTTTAAGACACATGTCTAGTCCACGAGGATAATGTGTCATGTAAAACATATTTTACTATTCTAAACTTGAAAATGAGAGATGCTTAAATTTTGACCAATTGATTTATAGGTGGCTTAATTCAGATTATATTCAATCTTTAAATTAGCTTAGACGACCATGTGTTAATCTTTTTTGCACAAGAACTCCTGAAGTCCTAATTCATTTAATAGAAAAACTTAGATTATTGTGTGAATAGACAAGGTTTGTAATCATATTTGAGGTGCTAAATTTTTAAAGAAGAGTTCAAAATTTTGGCCCAAACTGGTTACTTGCACTGACCCGTTTGAAGATAGCAATTTAACTGCTTCCTGCCCACTTACTAACTCGAGCAAAAATACTTCAAAGCTGTAAATGTCACTTTTTTCAGAGAAGCGTTTAAACTCTCTCACCCTGTAAAATTAAAATGTACAGTTTCAGAAGAATATTGAAGAGAAGTTATGATTTACGAATAAGAACAAATCTATTTATGGGAGAGGGTATAACGCTGGCGCAATTTTAAATCCTGCTGGTTACGACCCCTGCATGATTCTGTTGACTCAGCTCATCCCAGAAAGTTTACGACCCCTGCATCGGCAACTTTGGCTACAAAGTTCTCATCTACCACAACATTGGATGTTTTGAAATCCTTATGAGCCAGATGGGGGCTTGGGGAGTGGAGGTGAAGTAAACCTAAATTGGAACATATGAATTGGGAGTTACATGCATAAAACTTGTTCTTTTCCTTCCTTTTTTTTAGCATTTTTTTTTGTAAACCATCAATATAGGGCGACATAAAAGTAGGAATGTTCATAATCTAAATGGTAATTGAATATCAAAATCTCAAGAAGAAAAACAGACACTGGACAAAGAATTACCATACAAGTGGATCGGAACACTTCCATTGGACACATACTCGTATACAAGGATCTGTTGACCATTTGCTTGGCAGTAACCTAGAAGCGTCACAATACGTGTAGTATGACAGAGCATGTGAGAAATTTCTCATGATTATTTATAAACTCAGTATTAGCTACTACCTAGTGAATTACCACATATTTATTATCAACATACAACTTTCAATTAATTTTTCAAGATGTATATGTGAATATTCTACACATACACAATCAAAAGTAAGAATTTTTGGTTGGAATCTCTGCTAATGAAGTAGACATTCTTATTTCCAACATTCAATTGGACCATAACAAATGTAGCAACTTTCTTTGGAATGTCTGAAGCTGTATAAACATGTCTTCTTTCAACAAAGTCTCAATAAAAAATCAAAAATAACCTCTGCAGTACAAAATTGGATCTTGATAGGTTTCTGTATCATAATTATAATATAGGCCCATCAAACACCAAAAAGATCAAATACATTGTGAAAATTTGTTACAAGCAAAATTTTGCAAAAAAATGTTATAACTTATAAGTTCATTAATATTGGTTAGGCCACAATATAAAAGGTATTAACTCTTAATCCTAAGGGATCGGATGAAAATGCAGAAGCCATTGAAATGCATGGTTCTTCTTTATGAAATTTTAACTGACCCACAAATAGATGGTGGTCCTTAATTTCGTTTTCCTACACTTACAAATGAAATAACTACATGATTGCCTAGCATATCATTGAACTAACACACGAAAGCTAATAGAACTTAATATAAAAAAATAAGAATATGAAAATATTGGGCATGCTTACTCCGGCATCAATAGCAATGGGCTTCCCAAGATGGCTTAATTTTATTTCAAGTTCAATGATTGTTTTACCGATGAGTGATTGAAGAGCTGGAATCCAAGACTTAATTACAGATTACAAATGCTGAAAAAATTCTTTTGTTTAGTCAACAAATGATACAACTCGAGACTAAATATAAGAAAAATTAGGCTTACCCTGGAAAGCACTTTTCCTAGATGCTCAGAGCCCATTCTGCTAGCAAGATGCTAGTAGTCGGGACAGCTAGCAAAGTATTCACACTCTTTCATTCGTGCAGTTATCGTGTCAACATTCTTGTTAATATCAGCTTGAGATCTATTCACAACACCAATCCAAGGCTATCTCCGTTTGTGAGATCTTCCTTCTAAAACCTGTAAATCCCCCAAAGTTTGGAAAAAAAACCATCATCTGATATATTGTTGTGGTCATGCATTAGTATTTGTGTTTGGTTAAAAAGAGTCAAGAAATGGCTAACATCAACTGCATCAGTGCCCTGATCCATTAGATCAAGCTTTGTCAAAACTCCAAAAGTCCTCTCTCCTGTAAATTTCTGTGTAACCAATTATGAACAAAAACCTGGTTGTATTAATTATAAGATACTGTATGCATAACAAAGATTAATGATTTAGAGGTAAATCATAAGTAAGCTCTTTAAAGGAGTATTGGGAACGGATCTTAGTCATCTCTCGGATCAACTTCACGAGAAATTTTAATAGCATCAGAAAGATCTTGGTTGGCAGGTGAAACTGCCAGAATAAGGCAGTTAGGCTGCAAGCCAATAACATTAGATAAACTTCATTAGTATATATAAATATACACAAAATCATATGAAGGCTAGGCACTTCCACATAACCTTAATATATTTAAACCATAAGACCAGCATACTTTTCTTCCAAATAGCATAAAAACCATCTTACTCTCCATAAACATCATATATACCAGCAATCAGAATCAAATCTATGCAGGTTAAAAACAACTACAATGAATATACCTACATGAACATAATTTTGCAGAACTCTTTCCAAGTTCTTCAATCAATACAATTATCTTTAATTCCAAGAAGCACAAACACATAGACTTTCTTCGAGAGTTCTAATGATGTCACTGTTACAACTTCAACCTCATAAAACTCACCTGAAGTAGTGAAGTTGTGTACTTGTATCAAATGGAAAAATACGAACAAAAATCCAGATTAGTTGAAATTAGTTGAAGAAGCTTGCCTGCTTAACCTGTATTTTAAGGATGAAAACTTAATCAAACAATACATATAACCTACCTGGTAACTTTATAGCTTTTCCTAGCTAAGCCAATGATTAATTCATGAAAAAATTAATGTTTCTATGCAATCCACTAATAGCCCCCTACACTAATCTATGAGTAAAATATGGAATTGTTTTATCAATAGAAATGATACTTATAATTAAAGTTGTAAACTTGACGGCATTGCATCAATTATCAAAAGTGTATGCCACTGATCAGATTTCATATTTACTGGGAATTTTGATCAAACGGGTAATTAATCGCAAGAACAATGGTAAGTAATTTGTGAATACCTCGTTAAGAAAACGAAAAAAGACCTCAACTCAAATATCAAGCTTCTGAGTACTCGAATTCGAGAATATGGAAGTTAATCGCAAGGAATCAAACGAACTCAGGAACCGCTCTCAAGGTCACGCTAATGACTGGAATCAAGATGAATTAATCAAAATTAAACGAAGTCTCTTAATCAATCATATAAACCCAAATTTCGAATTAAATCAAAAACAAAGAAAATCGAAAAACCTGAATTAGATGTATGTTCGTTATCGATGATGTGAAATCAGCTTCCGGTAACTCAAATCGACGTTAAATCGTTCTTCATATTTTGCCTTCCCTACAAATCGATCGGAGATAAAAAGGGAATAGAAAATCAAAATTGATTACAAATTAAATCATCATCAGTTAAAATACAGAACTTCAAAATTAGGGTTACAGAAATTAAAATACACATATTGACCGATCAAACTAATCACGTTAACATAAGAACTTGATAACGAAATCATGAAAAATAGAATCTTTAGTCGACTCACCGGATCAAATAGCAAACATATAATTTCTGAGCTGTATACGACTCCTTTGTGATCGAATCTGAGACGAAAACAAACAAAATAATTAAGAAACCTGATGAAGATTTTATAATTGTATTCACCAATGTTGGATCCATCGGAGAAGCAACAAGCTTTAGGGATATTCTCAAAGACAAATAAAATAAATTTCAAACCTGAAGCTTTAGGGATCAAATAGCAAACATATTCTCAAAACTTACCACCATTTCTTCATTCATTATAATTGCAGATGAAACTGTAAATTTGAACCAGACAATTTGAATTCTAAAAGATGAATGAAATTGAGAATATGTTAATTAATTAGAGAGAAATAAAAACTTCTTTTAGTAAGATTAGAATTTTGAATTGATACCGTGTATTTGAAAATGAAATCTCTCATATGCAAATCGGATTTTTGGATGCTAGTTATATGGAAATCGGTTTTTTGATAATTAGTTGTAAGTCATTTCAATAAATTAATACTATAATCACTAAAACTTAAAAAAAAACATCCACACAATAATATGGACCAATAATATAAAAGAGAAGCAAGAGAGAGAAACAAACTTGAATTATGATTGGTTCATTTAACTTTTCACATCATTTTATAAATTTTATTTTGTAAAATATATGTGACTCTAACATTCCTCATAAATTAAATGTAATTCTAAATGGTAATCGAGAATATTAATATAAAAGCAACACTTTATTGAAAGGGAATAGATAAATATTGCATCTACATATTTGAATTTTTATCTAATGTCATCCAAAAATTAATATTAATATTTAATTATAAAAAGAAAAAAAGTTAAATTTTGATGTAGATATAGTTTTTTTTAGTATAAAGGGAAGGGAATAATAATAATAATAATAATTAATTTAATAATAATATTAAAGTATAATAATATGTTTATATTCTATTTTAAAACTAGTCTAAATTTTATAGTACAATAAATTTCATTTAAATGATACAGTTTATAATGGTCTTTTCCTTTTACGAACATATATGTACAAATATTATAGTTTTTTAGGTGATCAAGAATTACGTTTTTTGTTTATTGTATGAGTCGGGACTAACATTCAATTGATGATATTTAAAGTGATCAACCGTATATGTGTTCTGCGATCACTTGTTTCTAGTGTCTATTCTCATATACATTGCTTGCTCACTTTAAAATTGTTTATATAGAGTAGTGTTATTGATACAATTGAATCTACGTTAAAATCACTTTAATATTTTTATAAAAGTTGATTATATTATTTCAATGCATTCATGATAGAGTAGAGACAACCAAATTAAATATGAACGATTATCATTAAAGGTTATCTTTGTGTGGAAGATAAGTTGGTATGGATAGATAAGTTATAAACTAACATAATCCTTGTATTTTAAATTTATTTGTGAAAGACCGTTTAAATATAAGTACTCACCTTATA
Source organism: Logfia minima (assembly GCA_963921325.1). Taxonomy (NCBI): domain Eukaryota; kingdom Viridiplantae; phylum Streptophyta; class Magnoliopsida; order Asterales; family Asteraceae; genus Logfia; species Logfia minima. The sequence goes on from OY992767.1 coordinate 37,002,514, forward strand.
TTGTTATTGTATAGTATATTAGTTTTCACACCTGTGTATATATACGGGTCATTTTGAAAAATACGATATGATTTTTTATTCGATTCATTTTGTTCCTAAATATACGTTTTTAATAAATATAAAGAATATTAATTCATTTATTAATTAATGTATAATTTATATGATATTAGTAGTATTATTTACTAATTATCTTGCATACTATGTTTATCCTTAAAATAGTTATTTGTTTTATTTTTTAAAATCATAAAATGTCATCAAATTTCTAATTTTACTCAATTTAAAAAAATTTATTTTAATTAAATTATGACTTCTGATTGATTAATTAGATTTCAAATTAAGATGATGATATCTAAATATAATTTTTATATATTATTTAATATTGTAATAAAAATAACATAAGTCTCTCTAATTTCGATAAAGGAAATATAAACATTGCTTTCATCGGAAAAGGACTTCAGTGTCACTTTAGGGCATAAAATGGATTTAATTTGTAAAATAAGTTAAATTAAAGAAAGAGTTATTGGTTTATTATCTTTTTTAAAAATTAAGATGATTTCTTTGGAAATGGATATTACACATCATCCATTAGTTTGATATTAGAGTGTCTTAACGGGGGGGGGGGGGGGGGGAGCAATATTCGTATTGCTTTTATTAGTGACACATATATTACACTTTTGTGTTATTTGTCCAATAATCTTAAAACGTGACATAAATGACACGTCATTAGGTAAATTCACTAAGATAAAAAATGACCGGTTACCGAAGTTAAAGATAGGTTTTTTTTTCTGTTAACGTAGATTTAGAATTAAGTCTTATGTTTTCTTTTTGCCCATTTACCCTAAAATCTATCATTTAGATGGAAACAAGTTGTATTGTAAATTTAGACTAGTTAATAGTATAACATATGCGTAGTATTCTCAAAATATAATACTAAAAGTTGAAAGGATAATAAATAAATAACATAAACCCATAAAATAAGGATTAGAGACAAAGAATAACAAAAAAAGAAACAGAATATGAAATTTGAACGTGATGAGATGGTGGTCAGTAACGGCTCATTTCAAATTCGTACATATATGACTTCTTTTTGGTGCTAAGACCATTTTGAGCATTTACGTCGGTGAGGGTTGACCGACAACGTTAGCACTGTTGCATCGGTGGGTTTCCGCCGATTTGGAGATGCAAAAGAGAGGGTGTCGGTTGGGTTAGTGGGGCCCGCTTGCATTTCATCAAACAATAAAAATGAAAAGAAATAGAAGTACAATGACATACGTTTGTCGATCGAGAACCGCATTTTCGTTTTCTTTCTTCAAATGAAAGTACCAGACATTGAATGTAGCTAGGTTTTTTTATGGTGAGAACTCAGATAGGCCTGAAGCTCACTTATTTAATGTGCTAATCGGTTGAAATTTAATTAAATATATATATATATATATAGGAGTGGGTTTAAGGGAGAAAGAAAATTTGGTAAACAAATGAGAGAAAAGTTTTTTAACCCTTCGATTCATTAAATAATTCTTTGATTCAGTTTTTAATTATATTTATTTTTTATTGAATCATAGTTGTTTTTTATGAATCACAGTTTTAAAAATATCTTTCTCCCTCAAAATTTCTTTATTTCTAAATCCTGATGCTATATATATATGGGGAGGGTTTAAATAAAAACCATAAATATCGTGAGAATGACTTTAAAATCACTTTTGAAATATCCAAAACACATTTTTCTTCAAAACTTTTTTAACGATTATTATTAGTAAAACTTTTTCAAGCTATGATAAAAAATTTAATAAAAAATATTAACTTTTTTTTTCAAACTTTTTTACAGTCGTTACTGTTGTGATTATTCAAGATAATCACAAAATATAACATGATAATCACATGTGATTATTTTCTAATATAATGTGATTATCATGTGTTAGAGATAATCACAAAATAGGTTTTTGATAATCACAAATTATTCATGTGATTATGTAGCTGTAAAATGTGATTATTATAAATAAATAAATTAATAAAAAATAATAAAAAAATAAAAAAACGTCGAAATTTTTTTTATTTAAAAAATAGCTTCCAAAAGTTATTTAAATAAGGAGTTACGAAGAAACTTTTGTGAAATAACGTGTTTTGAATATTTAAAATTGACTTTGAAGTCATTTCCTACGTTCCTACGATATTTAGATTTCTTATTTGAACCTGGATCTATATATATATATATAATCTAACGTTTATTTAATTTCCGTCTTCGTGCTTAATTAAAGTAACGTTATATTTTAATTTAATGTAATGTTTTATTTTATTTTAATTAATTAATGTAAGGTTTTTAATTTTAATGAAATTGTTTTATTTAAATATGTATAAGACTAAGAAATTAAAGTGACACACTTTGAGTTGGCAAGGATGTGTCAGTTTTGTATTAGTTTGGAAGGTATTGATGTAGCGTTAAGGTGGCACAACTGATATGCTACTGACACGCCCAAGTGGTGGTCTAATAGAATACCTCATTTTATTATTATACTTTTGTTGTGGTTGTGTGGGTAGTTCTGTTTTTGCCAATTTTATAGCTCATTTTTGTTTTTGGTGGCGTATTGTTTTTGTTGTGCGTGTCTGCGGGAGAAAGATGGAAAATGTTCCGGATTATTCTTGGAAATAATCTTGATAAAGTGATAAAACATCACATATTTACGGAATAAAACTTTGAAATCTATGATTTAAATACAAATATCTAAAAAACAAAGATCACTACGCTATCTTTAATTTAAAGAGAGAGATTAAACAAAAACATAAAGAAAATTAAGTCATAAGCTTTAAGACAAAAACATCCGATTTATAATTCATTTGCTTTTGTAAGGGGTACTGATCCTACCAAACACAACAAAAATAAGAAGTAATGATAGATTCACATATAATTTACAAAGAAAATTTCAGACGTGGAGAATGAGATGCACAACCACAAATACTCTTTATTTCTCTAATTCTTCCCTCTGGTCAAATCATTTTGTAAAAGTTTTTTTATAAAAATTTTGTGAACGCTCATTTCTTGAAAAGTAGTTCATACACATCAATTTATAGTGTTTGGACTAATATACCCTTGCTCACTTTTGACTTGTCATTTCCACAAACCTACCTACGTTGACAATGACATCCATAGTATGTCCTCGTTCCATTTCGCTCCTATCATAATTAAGTAATAAACCCTAAATAAATAAACTAAATAATCAGGAAGCAAAAAATCTTTATTGAAAAGTTAAAAAGTTCGATTGACGAAATACGGAGGCTCATGGGTTTATACTCCTGATGTGACCATTGTGTGTGGGTGATGGAATAATTGAAGTGATATGGATATGACACTGGTGTGTGTGAATGTAATCATTAGGAGTATAAATCCTAAATTGAAGGTGTATAAACTCACAAACCCAATACGAATGAAAAGCAAATCGGCCTCTTTTCTCATCTCTAGCCCCCTAGCACTCGATGTCTTCTCTGTCTCCGGCGCAGTCACAATCTTAACAACCCTATTATTCTATTAATAACACTTCAACTATAATCTTCATCATTATCGATACAATAGTTCTTCTTTACTTTCGACTTCCGAAGATATAGCTAACGGAGGTAAAAGAGAAATCGTAATATACCACTGAGTCCCCGGAGACACTCTCCTCTTTAACATGCTTTGTTGGTCCTCCATAAACAAATGTATTCATTTAACAAGAAATTAAATGAAGGGAAAATTATTCAAGTAAAAACAAGACTGTAATTCGATTGAGAGAGATAGGTAAGGGTTTATTAATCAACGCACTTCAGATGTTTGCGTATGGAACAGATTTGGTCTGTAAATATCAAGTCCCTTTTGTAAATTGTAAACTATAAATTACATAAAGATATCTAAATGTCAGTGTTTGACGCATATTAACCAAAATCAAGCATTAATTTTGGTGAGCTATCATCAATTGTAGGTGGCATTTTCTTGATTCCTAAAATGTATTTCATATTTTTATGTGTCTTTTCACTTCAATTAATCTTTTATATATTTTGAAAGGTTAACCTTTCATTTATTTGATATATATAAACATGAATCTGAGTTTGAACAAAGAGACATCTTAATGGAAGGTGTATGTATTTCCAATTACCATCATTCCTTCCTGATTTTTCTTTTAATTATAAAGACTGATGATTTATTAATTTGTATAAATACAAAAAATATCATGGGTGAAAGGTGTATGTCTTATAAAGATATAGATTTAATTTGTATATAAACACAAAAGAATAAAATAAACGCTAGAAGGAGGGCTTGAACCTCCGACCTTGTGGTTAACAGCCACACGCTCTAACCAACTGAGCTATTCCAGCAATTGTTTTATGTTTTGCAGGCTTCATTATTTATCCAATATATTTTATTAGCTTCTTTGTCATGCTTTAAATTAACTTGTTTATCTAAACAGATTGGCAAACTATTTTTATGAAAGGTAAAACAATAATCTATACTTAAAGAAAAAGACAACGGATTTTATTTTGGTAGTAACGGGCATAAACGTCCATTATAAAACATAACTAAAAAGTTGACTTACGTGACACCGTGTGTTTCGTATTGCCACGCCTACACACGCATATATTTTTGTGGGTGCGTGTGGACTCCAAACACACATATATTCACATTTTAACTTTATTTGTTTGCTATCGATGGTAACACGAAAGTTACATTTTCAACTTTTGTCTATCATATATCAATTAGATCTGCGAAATTTGTTTTATTGGAATTGATGAATATTAGATATATCTATGATTGTATTCATTTGTGAGTAAGCAAAATGTAGGTGCTTGTCAATTTATACATTTTTGGCGTAGTGTTACACGGAGTTATCAACAGATCAAAGCGTTATTGTTCGCTTTATGGAAGCAAGGATATCGACTAGCAACCAATTCTGCATGTCTAATGTGTAAAATAGAGATTGAACGATCTGTCGAGTTGATGTTTGTGAATTTGAGTTTTTGAGCAAAACTATTTTGGAGATTGATGGAAGGGTTTGAAATTGGATTCAAGGGTGTTTGGATACATGTTTAAAGGTATTTCTTATAATTTTGAACAATATAATCATAGTTAGATACTTAGATCGTTGATTAATGCAATAAGCAATGGTTAGACTCTCGCACCTTTTTCTTAGTATATGATTATTCTAAACTTTAACTAATTTGGAAATCAGATTTGCAATCTTTTTTCTTCTAAGTACATATATTTGTTACTTCAAGTTACAATAATCAATTCTAATATATACTCGAATGTCCCCTCAATTTAATAATTGTTGTGAGCGATGATGGATCTCCTTATAAAGGTTGAGGCCTTGAGGGTAGAGTCGTAGAGAGTAGCCCGTTATATAACTTGAAGCTTAAATGGGCCCCCATTTTATGGGCCTTCTGAGGAAAATAAATCTGATCCATTTCATCTTTAACTTAAATTTAACTTAAAAATCACAATAGAGTCTAGATTTAATCTTGTGACAATCATTAATATATTATTAAAGCATTTAACCAACTAGCATTAACTTTCATATTTCTACAAATATGTCTCTACTTTACTCATTTTCAGATTATATTATGAGTGCTAGAACAATATATAAGTGATTTTCTTACGATTCATTTCATTATGCAGTGTATTCATACATGTTACAAAAATATCTCATGTTAATAAACATTAACTTAACACCATACCATTATACATCTACAAGGATATAAACAGCAGTATACATGAAACTGTTCGAGTTGAAATTTAAAATCAGTATATATACGTTTAATCAACTTTCACTTTATTTCGGATTCAGTTATGTATTGGAGGTTTTCTCTTGGCCGGAGAATAATCCATCCCGGTCAAGTCTATGATATCCGGATACCGTTCTACAACTAGTTCATGACTAAACCTTTTGTCTGCTTTTGGGATATTCTGTTCAAGGGAAATAAAATTATTAATCAAGAATTTATTTTATTTATTCAATTTATTTCTATTACTCATATCTTGAAATTAAACTAACCTTGTCATTTGTCGTTGTAGAAGTTCGAGACATTATTTTTGTCATAAGTTTTCTATTTGTTCCTGCAAATAAAATAATTAAACAGAATTTTTTTAGAAAAATACGTAAATAAGATAGGATTTAACAATTGTAAATGGTATGTTTAATTCCAACAATAAATTTAAATTAGCCATGCACTCTCATATAATTAATTGATGAGGTTGTCTCAAATAACAAAGGGCATAAATTTCATTCATGCAGTTTAATTAATTTACACAAAAGTTTTCTTAATGTCAATGACAGTGAAACCTAAGCATGAAAATCTAGTAATTATATGATCACTGTATTATAATTAATCTCCATATATCTAACTGTAGAAGATATAATTAATTAAGTGGAATAATATCTAGCTAGGGTTTCAATTCAATGGTGTCTAGGTAGGTGATATCTTGGGCCATAGTAATCTTCATGAATCTTTGGTAACAAGTGTCCATGTGATCTTAATCCTCTCTTCTTTATGGTGGTACCTGATGAAACATCACTAGCCATAACCGATTCATCGTCTTGATTGCTCGATGAACTCTGCCATAATCGAAACCAAGTTAAAAATCAAGGTAAATTAAAAGAGATTTACAACTTTTAACATAAACTCATAATGAGATATATAGACTAACCTTAGTGATGAATTCTTGATTGTTGGTACCTGATATACTCAAATTTCCCAGCCTTATACCTTCACAATAGATTAACACCGTTATCGATGTTTATGTTTTTGTATATTTAGTTAAACCATTATCTACTAATCAGTAAAATAAAATGAATTGAAGTTTTTTTCAAAAGAATATATCATTCTTATCTAACAAATAACAATCAGAATGTATGTTACAAGATTAATTAAATTTTTTATACCAAGAATTTTACTTATTATACTGGATTTTGAAACTTCAATCTTGATAAAGTAATTATTATCTCATAAACTACATTTTTTCTACAAAGATTCTGAAGCATCCATCTTGATAAAGCCTATGACTAACCAATTATCAAATATCAATGTACTTTTTTCTATAAATTAAACCCATTTCTTGAACCAGTTTTTCGTTTAATCTAAACCCTAAAAACCACAAAAATGAACAAAGAAGACGGAAAAAATCAATATGATTGTTAAAATGTCAATTTAAGAGCCACTCAAGACTCAAACCAAGATATCATTTATTTAGGTGACACTAAGATTGATGCTAAATATGCTAATTAAGCGCATAACATTCATGAAGTCCTTTTTCAGAAGAAAAGGCAGTAGTTTTGTATTTGAAACAATAACATATGCATGTTTGTGTATGTACTTAATTATTTATTTCATTTTAACATACCTTGAGCTTCATAAAGGAAAATGGAGAGAACTAAGAGACTGAAGTACGTCAAAGAAAGCTTCATGATCTTGTCTTCAAAATAATATTATAACTTTCTGGACTAAATGAAAGATGTGAGGCTGCTAATTGAAGGCGATATGGAAGCCTATATATACTCCAAAAATGAAGTTTGGGACCCACCTCAAGTTAATAAGCAATGAGGCAATTCTAAAATTTTGTGTTTTCCTTCTTGGTGTACTTGCTATTTCAAGATAAAATGAATTAATGTCTTGTCAAATATATTGTGAATTAATTTATAAGTTTGAGTTGACTATTCTAAATTTTCCTCTAAAATACGTTAGGAAAAAGAAATTAAAGCTTGTATCTTTTTCGGATTTGAAATCTTAGCTTAATAAAACGGGTAATTAAATCTCTAATCATTCAAGTAATACAAAACTTTAAAGTTTAGTTGTAAGAAAATTTCGAGATGTTTCTTTAATTGACGACGATTTCTTAAATTAGCTAAAGCTAAGTGTTACATATCTCAAAAAAGATACTATAAATGAGTTGGATTGAAAAGGTCATGGTGGAAGGATAGAATTGAAGTGTGTACGGGAGAATTGAGGGTGTAATGATATTTTTGCATATTTTTTAAATTGTGTAATTATTTTTTTAATAAAATATTTTGACATTTTACTATTCATGAAATTTTTACTAGAAACAAGACAAGCGCACTTAAAAGCTTAGGAGAGGAACTAGGCAAACAAGAGAAAATCGTTATGTTTTCTTGTGAGTAAAATGATATCAAAACATTATGGTATGTACATAACTCGATTGGCGGTTAAAAGTAGTTGGCGGGAACCAACGATCGCACCCTTTAGCAAACATATGCAACGTTTTACAAATACCTATTCGTTTTGGCAGAAAAATCGGATAACGTGATCCAAATGTAATGTATTTAATATAAGCTCGGCCCCCTAGAATCTCGCAAAGGGTGCTGCCCCTTGACCTCCACTATTTAGTGACGGTCCAAGTTAGTTTAAACAAGTGTGCACCTCATACATACCAAATCGTTCTATAATATAACTTGGAATACTCTTTGATGCCGAACGAATCCTAGTAACATTGAAATCACTAACGGTATCCACACATGAAAAGTAGGTTTCCATTTTCTTGAACCTGAAATCTCTTTATAAACCAGATAAATAACTTAACACTTGAAAGAATATTTTATGATTTAATATCCCTATTCGTTAGATCTATTTTAGGGATATAGGAGTTTATTATATTGTAATTTATCTTAACTACTTATAATGTATTTGACTCATTGACTTATTAACTCAATCACATGAAATGACTATATTACCACTATATAATTACTAACATTTTAATCATCTTAACAATTATAGTTCATATTAATATCTATAATTATTATTATATATAAATTAAATTTCACTCTATTACCATATATATACATATATAAATTAAAAAAACATACAATAAACCTTCAACACATATATATACTCTCAATCTCTAATCACTTGACCATTAGTATCACCAGATAGACCGTCATATTGCGCATGTATATGCTAATTTTCATTAAACATTACACTATTTTTTTAGAAGTATATGAAAAATAAGTGCTACATTGTGTAATAATAAGTAATCTATTTTTTAGTAAATTGTTAATTATGATTATAACTTGCATTACATCCATTCTTGTGAACGATTATGTATATTAAGATATCTATACTTAGTTAATTTTATCTTACGTGTACATAAAGACAATGGTACCGTATGAGTTTAATACTCTAATTTGTTTCTTTTCTCAAAATGTGTCTAGTTAATGCATGGTTGTGTTGCCATTCTTGTCATGCAATTAATAGCACATATTGAGCAATCTTTCACTTGTCCAATTGATGTGTCAAAGTTGATCCTTTTTGATTGACCATTTTCATATAAGTTAACTATTTTCTTGATAAAAGCTGTGCTGTTTCATTATGTAATCAATTACCGCCTCATTTCTACGTTGAATCAAATCAAAGCTCATGGCTCCAAAATGTGTATAGTCATATGACAAGAAACCATCTACCAAAACGGTTTTGAAAATATGTATATATATACTTTTACTAACCAAATACACCATCTGGAATTATACTATTATTATCATTATTATTACTATTAGTATACTATACTATTAAGAGCTTCATGATTAATTATATAGTTTAGGTGTGTTTTAGATAAAATTAGGAAATTTCCATTAATTATTACGTATGATTGTTGAAAGGGAAATGTATAATAAATAATATCGGAAATTCTATCAATTAATAACAACTTGCTTTTTGTTTTTCGAGTTAATAGACATATAGGTTATAAAATTTTGTTTAAATGTCCACTTACATTAATCATCTTTATTTTGATTCGATTGGATGATTTGAATTCTAAAAATTATTCAACAAGATAACCCATCTAATGAAATTTATTCATCAAGATAAACTATCTTAATGAAGTTTATTTATTTATATGAAAACTTGACCGATCATGCAAGTGAACATTTTAGAAGTTTATTATATAATTGAACTAAAATAAAAATGATTAATGTAAGGGAACATTTTTTAACAAAGTTTGATTCCTTATCTGTTTATTAATTTAAAATAAAACCAACGTATTAAACGTGAAACAAAGAAATAGAGAAGACCAAATATTATTCAAGATGATATTGATTTACAAACCCCACATACCCTTTCACACTTATGAATTTATATGTGTACACTAATCGTTTACAAATATCGCAAGCTTGCAAGTACATATAATATGCTTCTACAATCTAAGACATGTAGGGTAACTAATTTAGAGACAACTAGTTAGCTAGTCAAAGATTAAACAGTGAGTTTTGTATGAACCCATGAGGGTATGTATGTTCTATCACATGTCCATGTCGGATATACTTGTAAGTTTTGAAGGGACATTCATACGAGGAAAGAAAAATCACGTTAATTTTATTTTTAATTTTTGACTTGATTAATGTAATACTAAAATGATACAATATTTGAAGATAAACTTCCTTCTTGAAGTGAATTAGTTGATAAAATTGTTCATTATTCGTTTTTCGTTTTTGTGGTATTCCAATAGGAATCGAAAGGCTTCTATATTTCAGAGCAATTGGCTTCAAAACCTTTTGTTAGAATTTATTATGTAATTATTTATTAGCTTTTTGTTAGTTTTTTATAAAATTTCAACCTTTTAAAAGAAATGTAAAACTAAAATATCAACGCCTAATAGCAGGATATAAAAGGGGATATGGAACGGCTATCTTCTCAATAAATTTTAAGTTATATAAAAATAAATTTTTTCAAAGTCATAATGATATCTTATAATTTTTATTCACCGGAAAATGAAACTTGATCAATTTATTTTCTCCTCATTAAATATATACTACCTCTGTGCCTAACATACGTCCGTCTATTACATGATCGTAAAATAAAATAGAAATACAATTAAATTACAACAGATATAAAAACTATACAATGATCAGTGACACTAAAATTTGAATTTTATATACCGATTACCAATAGATTGTTAATGTGTATTGTGTAGCAAGGTTAACTGTATCAATTATTAGCTAAAGAAAGAGATTGAAGGACTGAAGTTGACATAAGTGAAACAATAAGGTAGTAAAGTGGGATGTTCAGATCGATGATGAAGTTTGATGAAGCCATTGGATGACATTTGGATCCCACATGCACGTGACTGAAACGAGAATTTAATGCGACTACAACAGACAACAATTCGAATCATCGTTTGCTGACGTGGCCAAGCTTTTTGTCGTGTAGGTGCTTAAAGTCCAAGTCGTTGACAGGAGGCTGATCCACGTCGCAGAGATGGAAAGCGTGGCACTTGATATCTCACGTTGCCTGTTGGGACTTTTGGGAACCAACAAGCATCGGAAAAGCGACCCGCGATGGTGCCGGAATAACATCGGAAGAAAAGAATACGGAGTGATAGTTTAAAGTTTAAGCTCCAATATGTACAAATAATATTTAATATATTCACAAGCGACCAGCTGTAGATTATAGTATTGTTTCCTTTTTTTTTACGGCAAGTTAATAAACTATTAACTACTATAGTTAGCCATTCGTATTTACAGTATTTATTCAGAATGTAGTTTCTGTCAGCCTCGAATCGACTTATCTATGAGGCAGAACCTTACAAATTTCCACCAAGAAATAAAAATCCCATAAAGAGGCTCGAATCTGAGACCTCTCACATGAGGAGACAACCTCCCCAAAAATACTCTTATGATAAATTATAACATTGTTAATTTAAATATTATTAACAATTCAATAATATACTACTTCATTCACCTTAATTAAATTGTTTACTATATATACACACAATTTCAATTATTGCAATAGTTACAATAATAATTGATAAAATTTCACCCATTTCATAGTTATACTTTTTGATCTACCAAGTGAAAATGAACAATTATATTTAAAAGATACATAATTTGGACAATTAAATTTCGAAGAAATTAATATTAATTTTAATGATCTTTCAATTCTAACTGTATATATATAGAAAATGATAACGATAATCTTTAGAATTATCATTAAAACTTTCAGAAGTACATTAACACTATAGTCAGATCATAAAAACACTATATCTCCTTTAATATTGATTAATCTCGCTAATTATTGACTGAATTGCAATAAATTATGCATGTAAAAAATTATAAGCAAATATTATCACTAACAAAACTCAAATATAAATCCGCGAAGGATATTTAAATATGCATTTTACAACTTAACCACTACCATAATCCTTGACCCCTTTCCTTCGTCATCTTGTCGTCGCATCATGCTTCTTGTGTTATCAGTTAATGTCAATTTCCTTTCTTATTTTTTTATTATGAATTTTAGTTATAATGTTTTAAGCGGTTAATGTCGATTTCCAAACGCTATTACGTTAACATTTTATATTTTTACATTACAAAAGTAAATCTAAAATTAGAGTCATCTATCTATTCTTATAAAACAAAGTTTTACCTTGCTTATGTGGCAACCTTATAGCTACTTACTCTTTAATTCTGCTGATGTGTCAAACTCTCAACAATAATACTATATAATTAAATCTAACCTATGCCACATAAACATGTTGACTTTCAAATAAAAAAATTGACTCCTCTTTTCACTCTTGTCTAATCTGTAATCAGCGATTCTTCATCCAAAAACGCGTATTTTCTCCCAAATTATCAGCTACCTTCCTTTTTGGAAGAAAAGCAGTACAAAATTGCTGATTTTGATTAGGTCTAGATATATCAATATCAATTTCAATTATAATTGATTCTTATAATCCTGATTATGAATATGAATACCTTATTTTTCCCTTCTATATATTCGATCAATTCAAGCAATTACCGTAACATTCATCCACCAGAATTTGCTACGAAAAGGTATCTATTCTTATAAATCTGTATTAGCTTTTCATTCAAGATTATGTATTATGTATTATACTTTTTTTTTTACTGATTCAATAGTTTTTTGGTTTTTGTTATTTTCAAAATCAACTTGCCACCATTCATCCACTCGAATTTGCTACGAACAGGTATGTTATTTTATAAATCTATATGTAGTTTGTTAGTTTTTTTAAGTATCGTACTTTCTTAAAATCAAGTATTTGTTTTGCATTGGAAAAACATTCTTGTATGTTTGTTTATATGCCTTTATTTAGTTACGCACGCCAACTGCTCGATGTAATGCTAATCATGATCATCTATGTTTTACTATATGCTAATGCGAACAAATGAAATATTGCTATAATATATGAATCCTATTGCTATAATATGAGTACTTGTACCAGTTCGAATGCTTAAATCTTAGTAGTTTGTGTTATATAATACTGTTTTTTAGCATCTGTATGTAAAAGTGAGTCTAAAGATATTGGTAATGGGTTTGTTAGTAAAGCAATTAATGCTTCAATTGTGCAACTATCTATGAATTAGGGGGTCTTTGGATTTGGGTTTTGAAAATTGGAAGTGATAGTATCTCTGGTAACGTTCTTTTGCTTGTGATTATCTTATTTAAGAGTCAAATATCTTATTTAAGAGTCAAAGAGTCAAATGTACAGTAAAGTTTAAATTGAACTCGTGTTGATTGAACTATATTAGTAATTTTCAAACTTTTTTGTGAAATTCGTTTGATCATACATGGTTTCAAATTTGGGGATGATATTTTTGCTTTAGTGTTAAATGTGTTGGTTTGGCCTTGCAACTTTCTATGAATTAGGGTGTCTTTGGATTTGGGTTTTGAAAATTGGAAGTGATAATATCTCTGGTAACGTTCTTTTGCTTGTGATAATTGGAACTATATTAGTAATTGTCAAACTTTTTTGTGAAATTCGTTTGATCATACATGGTTTCAAATTTGGGGATGATATTTTTGCTTTAGTGTTAAATGTGTTGGTTTGGCCTTGCAACTTTCTATGAATTAGGGGGTCTTTGGATTTGGGTTTTGAAAATTGGAAGTGATAATATCTCTGGTAACGTTCTTTTGCTTGTGATAATTGGAACTATATTAGTAATTTTCAAACTTTCTGGTAACGTTCTTTTGCTTGTGATAATTGGAACTATATTAGTAATTTTCAAACTTTTTTGTGAAATTCGTTTGATCATACATGGTTTCAAATTTGGGGATGATATTTTTGCTTTAGTGTTAAATGTGTTGGTTTGGCCTTGCAACTTTCTATGAATTAGGAGGTCTTTGGATTTGGGTTTTGAAAATTGGAAGTGATAATATCTTTACTAACAGAATATATCTGTGAAATTAATTCTAACATAATATATAGACCTAACAGAATATATCTGTGAGTATGATTCCTATTGCTCGATGTAATGTCATTATGTGATATACTAAGTTTACTACTAATTATCTGTATGGAGGATGTTTAGTTTTGATATTCATTATAGGACTCCAGCCGTCGTGCGACTACCATTTCACCTACCTGGTGAACAAGTTGTTGTTTTTGATGAGGAAGACTATATTGATAATATTCTCAATAAACCTTCCGTCAACACTTCCATTTTTTTGGAGTGGATGAATTGCAACAAAGTTGATGAAGAAGCTCGCCAATTAACATACGTTGAATTTCCTTCAAAATTTGTATGGCAACAAACAAATAGGGTATGGACTCGAAGAAAACAATGTGGTTCAGTTGGCAGGATTCATCATGTTTCTCCATCAACCGGAGAGTTGTTTTATCTGAGAATTTTGTTGAACAAAGTAAGAGGTCCAACTTCATATGAAGACATTCGCACTGTCAATCAAAAGGTATGTACCACTTTTAAAGAGGCTTGCTATGAGCTCGGTCTATTAGATGATGACCAAGAATACATTGACGGAATCAAGGAGGCTAGCAGCTGGGGTTCGGGATCATTTGTAAGACTGTTATTTGCTCAGTTGCTTTTATCGAATAGTCTAAGCAGACCAGAAGTTGTTTTTGAAAAAACTTATGAGCATCTGTCCGCCGACATAATTCATCAAGAAAGAAGGATATATGGGACACCAGGTAACATTTTTAGTGTCAAACATTTTTAATCATGGTATACATCAAATTTGTTGTTCTACCATATATGCTACTGTTAATCAACTTTATTGTGGCTACTTGTATTAATTGTCATCTTGTATTAATACTCTAATGATTATAGGAAAATGTTAACTGTATAGCGTAAGGGTTACACTTAAACATACTATGTTTAACTTAATTCTAAATTTATAACTCATGATTACCATGAATAAACACTCTTACCACAGTCAAATAAAGAAAATTAGTATTAAAAAAGAACGTTCATACTTTAATTAATTCAACTAAGTTTAAAATTTTAAATCTAGAAACATTAACCATAGTCCTTAGTTAGCAAAGTCCTTAGCAAATCATACTCACCAAGTCCTTTGGCCTACAGGTCAGTGATGCATACTTAAACATAAATAGGAAACAATTCTGATAACGAAATTACTATATATACGAGCTTAGCGAAACATACCAAAGAGATTTTTGGGTTGATACTCATAATTTTAAGCCACGCGGATTATTAATTAGTTACTCAAAAAAACCTCAAAGTGTTCCAAATTATTTTTAGACCAAGCATGTATGTGACTTTTTGTGTGGAAGAGGAGGGATATATGCATTGGGTATGGTTGGTGCTTTTATTGTGGAGACCATCGCAATCACAATTTTATCTGGCCAATATATATAAGGTGGTACAACAGACGGCTTGAAACCATTTGTTACTTCGATCACTTGTATATAGAAATTTCTTTCAATTACAATATACGTCATGTTTGACCATATCTTATATTTATCTTTTAGTAAATGTTAAAATTACGCCATCACTATCATATATTATGTATTCCTTTTTAGTTCTCACTTAATTATATTAGAGATCATCTATATGTTGTGAGCATATAGGAGCATCTATAGACAATATATAGTGAGTGCTTTTATATTTTATGCCACTAATTAACTTGTGCGCTATCTAAATGTTCAACCATTTTTTGAAAACAGTATGCAACTTATAAAAGTATTTTTAATACAATTACTTTCTAACAGCAATTTAGCAATAATGACACTTTTTTCTTTATGCAGGTTGGGATCTTAGACCCGAACGAATCAAAAATTGTACTTTGGAAGACATTGAGAAAATACTACAAAGAAATGGTAGTACTCTAAAGAAGTTTGGTACAATGCCATACCCTTCGATAGATATAAGCATCCGGTCTACAAATCCATTGATTCAAGACGAACTTTCTTATAAGAAGTCTGATTTACAAGATGAACATGCTGAGCTATATATTAGCTTAACGGATGAACAGATACATGCATACAAAACTATTCTTCATGCAGTTGATCAAAACAATGGTGGCGTTTTTTTCCTGTACGGATACGGTGGAACAGGGAAAACATTTGTTTGGAAGACATTGTCGGCTGCATTACGTTGCAAAGGGGAAATTGTTTTGAATGTGGCATCAAGCGGCATTGCAGCTCTTTTATTAAGTGGTGGTCGAACCGCCCATTCTCGATTCGCAATACCAATTAATCCCACAGAAGACTCATTTTGTTGTATCACACCTGATAGCAATTTGGCAGGATTACTAAGAAAGACAAAACTCATAATATGGGATGAGGCCCCGATGGTACATAGACAGTGCGTTGAAGCTTTAGATCGGACGTTGCGTGATATATGCCGACTTAGTAATCATAATAGCATGGACATACCCTTTGGAGGAAAAGTGGTAGTCTTTGGTGGGGATTTTCGCCAAGTCTTACCTGTTATTCCTCAAGGAAAAAGAGAGGATATTGTTAATGCCTCTCTAAATTCTTCTTATCTTTGGAGCCATGTTACTGTTCTTAAACTTACAATAAACATGAGACTACGTGGAGGGACAAACAACAGTGATATAGAGGATACAAAATCTTTTGCAGATTGGATATTGAGTATTGGTAATGGAACAATTGGTGAACCAAATGATGGAGAAGCTGATGTGGTCATCCCAGATGACATTCTAATTACAGATGTCAATGATCCTATTTCTTCCATTATTGCCTCTATATATCCTAACTTTATTGAAAACCTTGGAAACCCAACTTACTATCAAGAGCGTGCAATTCTGGCACCAACCCACGACGTTGTGGACGTAATAAATGATTGCATGATGAAGTTTCTTGATGGTGAAGAACAAGTCTTCTTAAGCTCGGACAGTATCTGTCAGTCCGATTTGGATGCAGATTTCAACAATGACTTGTACACATCTGATTTTCTAAATAGCATTGATATTGGTGGACTACCTAAGCACAAGCTAATACTAAAAGTTGGTGTCCCGGTAATGCTACTTCGAAATGTTGATCAGGCATCGGGTTTATGCAATGGTACAAGGTTACAAATTACTAAGCTTGGCGACAAAATGATTGAGGCAAAAATCTTGACGGGTACCCATGTTGGAACAAGAACTTGTGTTCCACGAATGTTAATTGTCCCTTCTGATAAACGAATACCGTTCAGGTTTCAAAGAAGGCAATATCCATTGGCGGTATGTTTCGCAATGACCATTAATAAGAGCCAAGGACAATCACTGTCACATGTCGGCTTATTTCTTCAACGTCCTGTTTTCACGCATGGCCAACTATATGTTGCACTATCAAGAGTTAAAAGTAAAAGTGGGTTAAAGGTATTGATCTGTAACAAAGACAAACAACTAAGCAACTCCACAACGAATGTCGTTTACAAAGAAGTTTTGCATAATTTGTAATTTACATTTTTTGGCTTATACTATTTTATTATTACTCTTTTTCTTAACCTTATAATTTGTTGCCCAAAGATAGTTTGGTGTATATTACTAACTAATTTTATTTTCAATGATAGTTGCACCTACAAAGTTAAGAACAATAACTTTTGAACTATTAACTACTTTATATAACATCGTAATTTTAAACGGCCGTGCATCGCACGGGCTCAAGGCCTAGTATGGTTATAAAAACTATGAAATGAAAGCATTAAATTAATGTACGGAATCAACGAGTTAAATGCATTTCAATCAATGATCGACAAATATATTATCGATCTTCATTCAATCATGTGAGTTTTTTATGCCATTTTTATTTCCTTTTCTACTCCAATTTATATCTTCTTCACGCCCTTAATTATCGTTAAGCTGCCTTTATAGATTATTATATCTGCTTGAACTTTTATAGATTTTATTGTACTCTAATGTTTCTACATGGGATCATTCCATCAATCATGACTTAAGGTTAGGGCTTGAATTTTTAAAGAGTTATATATATCACTATTAAAAATAAGAATAGGATATTTTCTCTTCATATAAGATAAATAGTAGTTACTCCATTAATTATCTTCATCTACTTTGTTAAATCAACTCAAAACAGAAATAAAAACCATAGATTTGGAGTCCCTAACAAACTTTGATCTTGACAATCAACCAATACCCTTTTGTCACTCCCATCATTCATCTGTGTTGTTATTCACATGGGTTGGTACCCTTGAGGCATTTAACATCATGGGCCCATTTTCTCATGGTCGGTGATTAATTTGCCTTTCAAATAACAAAAATACGAGAAATTTTTTTATGGACAGTCAACATACACGTTTATCTCCAGTAGTCCGTGTCAAAGTACTTTTCTTCGAAATAGACATCAATCTCGCCGTAAATCGACCGCGGAACCGCGGGATCTTACGGTCAACAAAATCACGACACCTAGTACCAAATTCTCACGGTCAACTCTAATACCCACTGTCAAGCTTCTAAAAACCGCATGATCATTTGATGTTCGGATACCCGATGTAACTAAACCGCGGGACTGCGAGTATTGCTGTATTTTGAAATAAAGTTGGGTAATCTTCAATCTCAAGCGGGAACTTTATTGGTTTTCAATTTTAAACGAAATTCCTGGATGTTCATGCGATTTTCGGCAAGCGAGAGTGAATTCCAGCCGCGGATAATGCTTTTTTCATTAATTTGCAACTCTTTTTTCATGTACCAATTGTGTTAGTTTGTACTTCTTGTATTTAGATTTATTTAATTTATATTTCTTGTATATAGATTTATTTAGATTTGATGTATCAATTGTGGCTGGTAATGTTAGTTTGTGTTAATTTGTATTTGGTTTAGCAGATGCATTTGCTATATATTCGATGTAGATAGATGGGGTCTGCATTAATATTTTCTGTTTCGGCATCATAGTGGTTGTTCTTGCAAGTCTCGGTTTTCTTGTTTGGCTTTTATTTTGCTGTTTGGATTGGTGTATGCTACTGCTCTCCATGAGTGTCTGGTTTTGCGTGTCGATTGGTCTATACGTAGTTATGTTCTCTGATGCTGCCTTCATGCTACGACTTGTAGCATTCGATTTTCTATTTTTGGGTGTTGCAGCTTGTCTCCTTGGATAGATGTGAATCAATTAATTTTCTAATGGATTAGATGAAATGTAAGAATGTAAGAATGACATTTATATCAAATTAATTTTGAATTTATTTTGGTTAACTTAGATGTGATCTTTTCCAAATAGTGTTGTGTAATAAGTGTTGACATAGCATTTAGGAGACCACTATGAGATGAAATCAACAATGAACGTTGTAAGTTCTTTAAACAAATTTTGTGAAATTGTATCTTATTTACACTATATAAGTTAGTAAAGCTGTTGACTTTTGTGCAGGGTAAGTATTATTATGCGGATGTAATTGTGAAAACCAATTTTGATATTCTCCTAGATATAGATAAGAAGTGGAAGGAAATTGAGGATTGTCCTAGACTATTTAGTAGAACATGTTTTAAACATTGGTTTATTACATCAGATTGTAGACTACAACATGACTTGTTACATTTTATGCTTTTTAACTTTGTTCGGGTTAATAAGGGTAAAGAGGATTTGGTATATTATGTCGCCGATAAAAAATTGTATTTCAGGTTAAAGCAATTTTGTTTAATTTTTTGGATGAAGTTTGGTGTTTTATAAACAATATATTACTCATGTACAAGACAAAGTAGTGTATTATGTTAATTATTCAAAACCCATAATATATATCACCAATCACATCTTCTAATAGTAATTTACAACCACAAATACCCATCAAAAAATATAAAAAAATAAAGAGAAAATATTTTGTACATATTAGAAAAGTAAAACCACAATACTACATTATAAAACATAATATTTCATTCCAAATGTTATTCATAATATTACGTTATCACTATAACAATACGTTTGATCTAAAATTTATCAATCGAATAACTTTAACAAAAATTAATCACCTCTTTTTACCGATTTTAAGTATTTCCCGTCGTATAACACAGGTAAGCTGCTAGTAATAACAAAATTGATATTCTAAATATTTGGTATTTTTCTTGTTTCAATTACATTTGATCTTGGAGTTACAAAGATGAAAACGGATGCCACAATTTATATTAACATCCAAATTCAAGGAGACGAAGGAGGATTACGATCAATCATATCGAACAATTCGTCTCCTATCCCAAACCCGAGCATTCTTGCCATATCTTTAACCTTCAACCTAGGCTTTGGGATGCCATTTTCTTTCAACCAAGAGTATGTTATAAACACTTTATTCATTGTGAATAATTCTAATGCCTCTGGATTGAACACCACCCCCATTCTCATACTCATCTGTTAGAAAAAGGAAACTAGTTTTAAAAAATAAATAAATAAATAAATCTTTCTTACATATGAGGTCGGTGATGTAACAATGTAGCTTTCTAATCATATTTAACACGCTAGTTATTTGCAACAAAAAGCTGAAAAAACTTATTTTGTTCTGAAATGTTAGCCAACACTCCCATTTTGCTAATGTATGCTCATATTCTTATTCGTTGGGTATGTAATATACCTGGTGAGGCACTAACATGGCTGCATAGCGTGCCAGTTCTCCTGCTCTCCAGTCTAATAGGACTGGAAGCCATGGATATGTAGCATCAAGTCTAACAAACCATAATCTAATATCAGGGAACTCTGATAGTTCTCGAGGATCATGTTCATCATCTCTTTCGTAATTAACTGTGAATCCTATCGTACGATCAAGAAACTCCCTTGGGTCCACTACAAGAAGTCATGTCAATCAATACACAATAAAACTGAAAGATAACAAATTGCTTGAGTTGTTTTTGTGTTTTATGGACTTCATGGAATTATACTAACCAGATGAAGTTGTAGTGATTGAGGTGGAATCAGAAAATGGGGACAAATCCAGATGACGAATTGTGTCATTGTTGATGACTACTTCATATCTACCTTCTTTTGGAGGCATGGGTGGAGGTGCTGGTTCTACATCTGTCAATTATATTGAAATTAGATCGACGTGGTAAGATAATGCCAGTTAATGTCATAAAGTTTTAACGTGTTAGTGTCAAGATGGGTCATGTTGTAGTACGGGTAGGTTGATCCATATACTTCTTTTAGTAATGTTTAGTTCCGTAACACTTGATTAGTGTATTAAATATGATAAAAAAACTCAACTATACTATAGTCTTTGACCATAATTAAACAGTTACAGTGGTTGTATGTATTGAAAATGCATACGGGTCAACTTTCACCCCATGGACCTCTTGCACTCGTTCTGTTAGCTAAAAGATTTATTTGACCCACTTAAGATGAAACTGAAACTACTATTGAAATTCTAAAATAGTTATAGTCATTATACCGGACTCTACTAAATTGTCTAGATGGAGTCAAAATGTTTATGTTTCAAAAACTGAATTCAACCATGATTTCCTTACATATGTTAATGTTAATGTCTTGTTAATACGCTCTCTGTTAAGTTGGGTTAAGATCCAAAAACACACTATAAATGATGTTGTTACGTGTAATCGAGTATATTTGTAACAACAATCAGTAGTTTTTAACAATTACAAAATAAGATACGTTAGAAAGTTAAAAACATAAAGTTGATTATAGTGGAAACAGAAAAACATAGAACACTTGTGTAATTTGACAATGAAGATATAGAAGTGATTGAATTATAGCAAAACATACGATGATAAAAAATAAGAACCTACTTTCTTGTTCATCATACAATGAGAGGTCAAAATTCCCACTTGGATTAAATGCTACCGAGACTGCAACTTGACCTCTTTCTCTACCGAATTGAGAAGAAAACGAGATATCCAAAACGGGTTTGAAGGAAAATGATGGATTTAATGAAGGAATTGTTTGGTTATATGAAGAAGAAATTGGTGAAAATGGTTTGATGGAAGCCATGGATGTGGTTCTTGCTGAGACTCAAGAGACTATATTTTCTGTTTATCTTCTCTTCTTTGTGGCCTGTTGTTACTAGTCATATCCATTTGGGCCTCATTTCAATGGACCATAAATATTCACCGTTTGGATCTTTTTTCTTTTAAAATCTTAACTATAGTTATTTTTTAGTTTTTACTAATCATTTTTTAAAACTCTTAGTCATAAATAAAACGTTATTTTTTATTTGGAAGAAGAAAAACACTTGAGAACTGAAAAACCTTGACTAATTGAAGCAATAACACAATATCTAGAATCTAGAATATTTATAAAAAAGAAAAAGAAATTAGAAAAAAGTAATAATTACATGGTAGTAAAAAGTGATGATGTGGCAAGTAAGCATCCTCAAAACTGAAACAGATCAGTAGTTTTCTTTTTCTCACAAACCCTTATTTCCTCAATTGTGGTTTCTTGATCACCACACAAAACTTTCATGAAACAAGAACAAAAATCTTCATCACTTATCGTCTCCATCATGAAACTACCTATATATATAGGCCTATTCATTTACATCCGTCACCAATACAGCAAAAAAATACCTAAAAAAGATCCATATAATTAATTCCATCAAAAAAATGGCATCAACTTCATCGTCATCTGTAAATCATTTGCTTCGACCATTTCATCATCGCACTTTCTTAGTTCCTAAATCCCCATCTCAATTTAAGCATCCCCAGTTTCAATCTCCATCAATTTATCCATCTTCAAGAGTTCAAGCAACTTCTGATCTTGTAGGAGTTGTTGATGCTGTTTCGGTAATTATTTTTCTCTCAGGCATTTACACAAACACTTGGTGTGCACTCAGTTTATATGTATTTGTAGTTTGTTTCTTAATACATTTATATGATCTTTTAGGGATTGAACCGAGTCGTTATGTTTTGAGCGACTAAAAGTAGGTTTTAATGATTTTCAAAATTTGTTATATGCTGAATTAATCCCATTGGGAAATTTAAACTAATTTTGTTTCTGTGTAAAGCAATTCTCCATTAATTTGAGTTTGAGTATGATTCTTGATTCCCATAAGTCTTCTTTGATTATTGAGTTTAAAATTTTGACTTTTTGGGGAACTTAATGAGTACTACGGAGTATTATAAATTGACATAAATATACGTTTGTATTTTGAATATAAAAATAAATAAATTTGTATTCTAGTTACATCTGTATTTAGCATAGTCTTGTTTAGCCTCTTTATCTTAAAAGTTCTATTATCAATATTGCACCTTGAATCTTGATCATGACTCATAAATCCTCAATAGGTCTTTACTATGTTGTCAATTTTACGAACTCCGTTGGTGATATATGTAGTATTGTGTGTGTCATAGAAACATCACAGTTTGCTTAGTATAGATGAATTGACTTATAATTGCAGGAAGCAATTACTCAGCTCCAAGAGTTGGGAGAAGCTGAATTATTTTCATGCCCTGTTTGTTTCGAGCCACTTATAAGAAAAGGTCCTCCCGGTTTCAATGTGTAAGTTAAATCTTAGGGGATTCTTTTGTTGGTCTGATGATAATATTCACATGATCTGGTGGACTTTTTTTTATGTTAAAGTATTGGAAACTTGCAGGCCGGCAATCTACCGTTCTGGTTTTAAATGTACAAAGTGCAATAAATCATATTCAAGCAAAAACATTTATCTTGATCTTACTGTAACTGCTGGTGCAAAAGAATATGTTGAAGCTCAGCCATCTAGGACTGAATTATTTCGGTATGAATATGTTGACAGTTTGATTTTATTTAGAGGTGGCAGATGGGCAGGTCAAGTGGGTCAGGTTGTCTTGCAAAACACCTTTTCATCTACTTTTTATAAAAAATTTCGAATAAGTTATTGAGTTATTAAGCAAATTAAGATCACTAAAGGAATATTATTACGAGAACTATGTAAATCTCTGAACAAAAACAATATAAGATGTTGTATGCATGGCATGTTTTCTTCTTAGCTAACCTTTTCTATTTGACTTGGTTGAGATAAAACTCAACCTAAATTGGCACATGAATAAGTACATGGGTCAAATTGGGCACCTCTAAGTCTATTAAATAATGTGAGTTCTATTATGCCTTCTGAAACGCTCTATGCTAACTTTGGTCCCACATTATTTTCATTAGGAGCCCACTGGTTTCATTTTTATATGAAAGAGGATGGCGTCAAAATTTCGACCGTAGTGGTTTTCCTGGTCCAGATGAGGAGGTTATTTCGTTTTGTTTCTTATATTTACTCTACTCCTTAAAGTTTCTTAGTCCAGTGAAAATTGCCAACTTCATAAACCAAAGTGCACATTTACCTGTTGTCATTGTTATGAAAAGATTGGCAATTTCAACCCGTTACTTATGAACGGGTTGTTTCGGTTTATGTTATATTTCTAGCTGGTCAAAGGGTAAATAGAAAAAAGACTATGCTCTAAAGGAAACAGGTTACATGGGTTGAAAGTTACCAAAGTGTTTATTGCGCAATACCTCTTAAATCATTATATTCAAAAGATTATACTGTTATTATTGAAATACTACAAGTTATCAAACACTAATTTCTGACTTATATGTCTCGTCATGCAGTTCAGTATGGCTCAGGAGTACTTCAAACCAGTAGAAGGTGGAACGTTGATAGATGTTAGCTGCGGAAGCGGTTTATTTTCCCGCAAATTTGCAAAATCAGGGACCTACTCTAGAGTTGTAGCTCTTGATTTTTCCGAAAGTATGCTCCGTCAAAGTTATGATTTTATTAAACTTGATGATACACTTGTAAACTCGTAAGTATGCTCTATTGCTAAGTTTTATATTAGAATATTTTATTTCGTACTTAACTCATGTTTGTTCAACATTACAGCAATCTTGCACTTGTAAGGGCAGATGTATCCCGGCTTCCATTCTCATCAGGTTCAATTGATGCAGTTCATGCTGGTGCAGCTTTGCATTGTTGGCCATCTCCTTCTAATGCGGTAAGTTACATATTGACTTTGAGGGTCAAGTTTATTAGTTTTCGTATCTCTAATTACTACACTTTTATATACAAGTATTACAGCAAAAAAACTTGTTATTTGGTCTGAAGTAATTATTAAAAGGATTATTTGATAATTGTCATAATTTTATCACTGTTTCTTGTTTATGGGCTGAAACAAACAAGTACTTAGTTATGGCCTTCAAAATTTCTCTATGTTCTGGGTATCTTGACTTTTGGCTTTGATTTGCTTCTTTTTATAGATTGCTGAAATCAACCGCATATTACGAAGTGGTGGTGTGTTTGTTGGGACGACATTTTTAAGACCATCTCCTGCAATACTAAGGCCATTTGACCGGGTATGAATTGCTCTCTACGTGTGTATCCAAAGTAAATAGAGATAGCATGATGAGTGGGTTGGGTTATTGGGTTAGGGTTAAAATGAATCATTTTCAGTACACATCAAACATGGATCGGGACGTGTTGGATTGTTGACCTACGAACACTTTTCTTATATATAATTAATATGTGAATTAGGATTACGGAAAATATATTGTTACAATAATGATCAAAGTCTTAGAAAAAAATCAATTAAGGAGACTATTCATTAACACTGGACTCCTGACAACTTTTAATGCGTTCGGCCATTTGGCTCGATTATTTTTAATTGACCCATTTGAGATGGAACAAAACCCAAATCAGCAAGTTGAACTGTCACCCATAATTTTGTTCCCTTTTAGGTATCTATTAAAGGCATTGAGGACTCACCCATTTGTATGATTTTCCTTTATCCTGCATTTTGAGGTTCCCATCCCCATTTACTCTGGCATTTAGCAATTTGATCCGTATCACATCCATTCAAATGAGGGATATAGAATGAAATCTTTAGTAAACAAAAATCTATAGTGTTGCATAAATTTAATATGGTAGTGAGACCTCGGTGCATCTAGACTTCATTGATTTTTCAAGGATTTTGGTAACAAAGTGCAAAGAGTGTTTCCGTGATTTGAACACGTGACATTTTGGTTACCTTACTGAATCTTTTTACTGAAATAGTTATTGTTACGTGGCAGAGTTCTGGAAATATAAACTATTTAACAGAAGAAGAGATTGAGGACTTGATAAAATCTTGTGGTCTTACAAACTACACATGCAAAGTTCAACAAGCTTTCATCATGTTTTCTGCACAGAAGCCTTGAAATCTTAGTTAAGCATCATTCCTTGTGCCTGTTTCCTTGCTCCACCGAATACGCAGAACATCTATTGATATTTGTAGGTCTCTTAAGCATGCACCAAGACTAGAAGTCAAACATAGAACACTTAAAGTCAAGGATCATCTCTTTCAATTTGTATAAATATTTAAAGTATCATTAAATTACACCATTGTAGAACTTTAAGACAAAAACATAAGTTTCCTGATAGCTGTATTTTATACTCCATGAAAATGACTTCAACTTGACCTTTTGAAAGTCACTAGTGCCTTTTGGTCCATGTAAGCCATTGAAATTTCTTCGATCTACTAGAATGTTACAAAATACCTAGCTAGTTTCTTGTTGGTATTGGGACAAATGTGTATTAAAAAGGTGTCGTATAGGGTGTGTGTTAGTTTGCTGTTAAAAGGATAGATATGTGAAATTATATTCGAGTATGTTTGTGTGAAGTGCTCCTATAGTCCTATACTCGTTGGTTTTGCAAGGATTTTGGTCAGAAAGTGCTAAAGAGTGTTCCATGACTTGAGCTCGTGCATTTATGTAACCTTATGGATTGTTTCTGAAATTGTTATTGTTGTGTGGCAGAGTTTATCTGAGACTTATGTCAATTTAACCGAAGAAGAGATTAAGGACTTGATCAAATCTTGTGGACTTACAAACTACTCGAGCAAAGTTCAGCAAGCTTTTATTATGTTTTCTGCACAGAAGTCCTGAGAACTTGGTTAACCATCATACCTTGTACCTAAATACCATGCTACACAGAATTGATAATTGTAGGTATCTTGGGCATGTACCAAGACAGAAAGGCATACTTGAACTTTATACTCAAAGTATATACCTTTCAGTTTGTATTGATACATGAAATATCTTTAAAGTAGACTATGATAGAAGGTTATACAAGACTTTAGATTGAACATTTGAAAGCCAGATATTGTATTTTTCCATCTATGCAACCAATTTAATCATCTTTGATATCATATGCCTGTTTGGTAGATGCAAATTAAGAGAGATCTTTATGAGTTGTATGAAAGTAAACCCAAGATGCATGGTAGTCTTTACTAGTAGATTTTGAAAATGATGTGTAGAGATTTTCAAGTTTCAAATCCCACCGAATACAAATAGATTTTAAGGTTAAGAAGAGTTTAACTTGGGATCTAACGGTGAGTTTGCTCCCCACGAATTAGTGTCTATTAAAAGTAGAGTTGAAAGTTGAAACCGTGGCTTAAGGAAAGAATAACAAAAATTAACTTGTGTAAGCTAGTTTTGTGGAAATGTTAGCATTAATAAAAATAAGCACAATTATCATTTATATCACTATGAACTCGAGTTTTTACCCACAAATCAACTCACAGTCACAAGCATGGGATTCCAGACAATAAAGATATGTTGATTTTCATCCTCATAGTTAGTATTATACAAGTCACCAGAACACGTACTTAACGTGTCTATCTTATCAGGGTTAATACTTAATTACCTAAATTTTAATGCTCAAATGCTTTCTTTTCTAAATAGTCAAGTTGAAACATATGAAAAGTGTCTCAATTTGCAGTTGATCAATTGTGTTTTAAAAATTAACTTTTTGCTAGACAAAACTTTATAAAAGTTAGAAGGAGGTGGGGGGTTGAACTGAGATATATTTTGGACATTGGGTAAAGAGCAAAGTCACATGATTTGAAAGTGTGGAGGTTTAAAATATGAGATAAATGAATCAAGCCCCATGTGGAAGAGAGTAATTTAGACCTAAATAAAGATTAACCAATTTAATTATCTACAAAAATACAAAGTTTGACATGATAATTGATTTTTAAAAAGGTAATTGATAATAAGAACAAAATATGTAACATCAAGACCAAAAGTACTTTACTATTACTAATATTATTATTAAAAAAAAAATAAGACGATTGTCACTTGAAAATCTATCAGAATTACGATTGTATTAATTAAATTGGTCAAAAATTGTATAATTTTAAATCTTTTGGGAAATAAAAAAGAAGTAATAGTAATAGTTTTTATAAGACGGTGGAATACAAAATTAAGAATTGTTTGTTAATTATTATTAATATTTTGAAGAAAACAAAAGTTGGTTAAAAAATAAAGGGTGCAGAGTGCACTTTCAAAATTCAGAGAGTTGAGAGAGAGATCTCCCCTCGTGCGGCTCAAACGCTGACCATTCTGTTTGTTCTCTACTTTTCTTTTATTTTCTTTTTATTTTTTTAATAAAATAAAATGGTCTTTTACTTTTAGTAGTTCATATTCATCAAAATACTAACTGCAAGAAATTGGAATTATTAAGTTGTCATTTATTGTTATGATTAGTTACCACCGTGATCCAGGAGCAAGATGTTAAGATTTCGTTAAGATATCCTATTGTTGTCATTGTCGAATTAATCATCGTTCAATTGTGTTATTTTACTTCAAAACTTCTTATTATGTTAGGATGATTGATCTGTACACCACCTTATATTGATCACTAAATCTGTTTTAAAAACTACAAATTGTAATTCAATTTAATAATATACGAAAAAATAAGTGACGTACAAATCATCACATACTAGGTTACCGTTTACAAATTAATGACTTCTAAAACAAGCCTAGTTAAGCAAATATATTGTTTTTGAATGGGATATCAATAAAACAAGATGATACAATTATAATAACAACTAACTTTATTTTAACTTTTGAGACAGAAAAGGAGAAAATGGAACACAAAAAACAAGTTGAAGAACATGGAAAGGGAGGAATATTTGGTCAGCCCAAGAAATTAAGATGGTTTAATATATATATATATATATATATTGGGTTGGGATAAATTGGATAGATGAATGAATACTTGATGAATCGATTCAGCACCACTCAGCTCGTTGGATCCCTTGCACGTGACTTACATACAGATTCCATTCACGAACTCATGTGACTTACGACTTTAAAACTTTTTACCATCCATCTATCAACGTATCATGACACTTTATCAATCAAATTCGATCTTTAAGTATTAAGTTCAAACATAAGATTATAAGTTAAGCTAAATAAGTTAATTTCTTTCATAATAAGTTGAAGCTAATGGTTGATATAATATACGCACAAACAAATGACTTATTAAAGTGTATGTCGTGAGAGATCGATAACTAGATGAATAATATTAATTAAATTAATAATAATTTTTACTTATGATAAGTATATTCGACTTTGATCAATGTTGTTCAAAGTCAACTGATTTGGAGCAAGAATTTTGAGGTTCGATGACATATAATGTCTTTATTGTCCCGGCGTATATAATGGCAGAGTCAAGTCAATATTGTAAGAAAAAATTTATAAAAAAATATACAGGTTTAAGGGTCAAAACTTACAAATGAAATTGAGCTACAATTGAAGGCAAATTAAAACAAATTATTTTTTTAAGAGAATAACAAAAAGAAATAATAAATGATACCAAAGATATACGTGCGATTAGTTAATAAAGTTAAATATAATTTATCGACATATAGCATTTACAGTTGATGTATTTATAATTTTGTGTTTATGGTACCAAAAATGATAAATAGAAATATACTCACATAAATTTAAAATTAAGAATATAATAATGACAAATTCAATGTATAAGATCGAAGGTGAATTTATAACGGAGTAGTTAATCCCTCCAAAAATCTAAAAGTAAGCAAAAGAAATTTTTGTTTTAAGAATATTAATAATATTTTTGAACTTTTACCCTTTCAAAATTATAAAAGATAATAAAATAAATTTTTTGTCACTTTTATTTGAATATTTAGCTCCGCCACAGTTCAAGATAACGAAAAGAAAACTAGTCAATTATTTTTGTCTAATTTTAGATCTATATAAAAATACATTTATATATCATTACTCTTATGTTATACTTTCTTCATCCAAAAAAGTCCATCAACAAAAAAAAGTTTAATTCGTGGGAGAGTTACAAAATGATATATTCGCTCTTATATTGAAAGCAAGTTTGATTAAAAGATTAAGAAAATGAATTATTGAAATTGTGATAAATTTAGTAGTTTAATGGTATTTAATGTTGAATCTTTAAATTTAAAGATATATTTCGAAACATTTATATTGAAGATATTTTTTTTGAGACGGAGAAAAATATATGTTTACATATTTTGAACACACAGAGTAAATAATCTATCAAAAATCCGAGATTAATTCTAAGTCATGGAGAATGATTTATGCATCTTCTATTCTAAATTGTTCATCACTAACTATGACTTTTAGTGTTGCAAAAAACATCATAAATTATGCTTATTGGTGTAACAATAAAAGATAGCGGTAAATGAATTATCACATCGTAAAATGGGCAATAAAGGACAAGTAGGGTGTAAGACTTCAAACTCTAAGATTAACACTTGTGAAAGTGTAGGGGTTCCTCAAAATTAGCAAAATTTAAGCCCGTACATTAATTAAGCTGGGCGCATTATCTTGTGCAGTTAAAGGTTAAACCACTAATTAATCACTCCTACTCTTGCTAATTGTCTGTCCAATCTTTGACCAACCCCCACTTCTCAATAATTTAAGAGTGGGTTTTTGGAGTAGTTGTTATTGAATGTTCTTGAATCTTGCCATGTTTGTTTCCTTCAAACCGGAATTGCCTCCTACAATTGTCATCCAATAATTATATATTACTGTATTATTATTATTGTAACTATATACACATACATACAATGTATTACTCCAATTTGTTGACATTTATTATAGACTTTTTACCATTTTGCAATGAAAAAGTATATGCCATCTCAATTAGTGGGTGATTTGTACATAAAACAACTACATTCATAATTACTAAATTAGTGGTTATTGGCAATATGTCCCTTGAAAGTAAAATATGAGCAAGATAATTACGGGTAAAATGGTCAAGATTATTAATTTAATGATGAAAAAAAGTTTAGTGAAGTACGAATTATTACATTTGCTTTGCATCACAAGATTTATTTTACAGACAATTGTTATTTTGGTTATATTTGCCCTTTAATGTCTTATTATAGATAAAATGTAGAAAAATATTGATTTTGATCAAAGATCTCGCTCCATCACATTAAAATTGGAGTGAATTGTTGTTTAAATATGTTGACATTTCACTAAAATACAATACAATTGGTTCAAATTAAAAAGAAAAATCAAGACGTTTGGCTCAAATGCACTATAGTTAACTCAAATGCACTATAATTCACTCAAATGCAATCTAATTTGCTCAAATCCACCCCAATTTGCTCAAATTTTAAAATAGATAGGAAAAATTCGCTCTAATTAAATAGCGAAATGTACACATTATATCCAATCAAATAGTGAGAAGCGTTAAAAATGAGAAGCAAGATCTTTGACAATTTTGAATATCTTAAAAGATTTTATCCATAATAAGACATTAATGGTCAACTAGGATATTTTAACAATTTTCTCTTTATTTTTTTTATATGACAATAGTTTTGGAAATTAAGGTAGTATCGGTTCATCATTGGGATGTAGAACATGCATATATATATATATATATGACATACATACATACTCAAACATATATACACCATTCATATTTATGTATGCATGTTACATATGCTGGCTTAATTTCAGTTTATCATCATTTTGATTTTAAAGGGCTGGCAGTTATATACAAAAAGACAAGTGAAGTAGTTATTGGTGAGCAACTATATGCAAGTAATTAAAGTTTGATTAGATTAAGGAGACCATATTAAGTGGTATCCTAATTTATGACCAATTATTGAGTTCCATGCTTTAATGTGTTCTCCATTAATATCATTTCATATGGTTAATTGGCGAACATGTTTTGCATTATTATGGCGATCAAGAAAAGTAAGCTAATAATTAAGGATGCATCTATTCCCAATATTGAGATTAGTTTCCCCTAAAAGAACTGAAGGATAAGTTCTGTTAGTTTTTTGGAGTATTTCAATTCGTTACATGCATGGATGTGTTAAGTTTTACTTGATTTCTTATAACCATCAACATAGTGACACACAGCATGATTTCCTCACAAATTCACGATTATAATCCTTACTTAAACATTATGTGGTTGTCATATAAGTTCTGAAATGCTCACAGTAATACCTCAGTTGAATTGCATCCATCTGAGTTTAAAATAAGATTAGTCATCCTTAGTAACATGAAGATGAAAAAACCTTAATCATTTTAATAAAAAAATTTAAACTTTAATATTTAGTTATTGGGTGGTGATATTTTCTATCAAACTTTTTGATAAATTTACCAAACTTAGTATATTAAATACTTGCACTGTACATACAAATGTTGTACAGTTTTGATGAATTTATATTTAAAAATTTTTAGTGAATTTATAATGCCGTTATTAGTATTAACTCTTTCAAAGGAGTACAGGAAAAGTGTAGATATAAGCTAGAACCTGAATATATACAATGAAGTTTTTTATCTTATTGCATGGACTCGTCATATGATCAACTACAAATCTTATACAAGAAATTTAAATATAAAAATATAAACCAATCGGATCGTATGTAATAATGGCCAGTAGAAAGCAACAAGTGTGTAACTTTTATCGCGTTCCACCAATGAGCTGTAGATTCATCATCTTCAAGACCATGCAGTACGTAGAGGTAGGTTAGCCAATACAAGATGTGTATAGCATTATCACCAACAGAGACATAAATGTCAGCTGTTTCAAGAAGTTTGGCTAGATAGCTCTTTTGCCAATGTGATAAAAGATATATTATTGTTGCAATTTACCTTAAAAAATATGTTATCATGTTGATTGTAATCTTATCATATCATGAATCAAAAGGTCGACTTATATGCTACGTACTCCTTATTTTTTAATGGCGAAGGCACATAGTCATATTAAAAGCCGAAGCGGATTTAGAAGGAAGCTAGGGGTAGTTGTCCCGTTATCAGAATTAATAGAAAAAAGAGAGAAAAATTACACCTCTCATTTAAACCATAAAAAAGTTATAAAGTACGAAGGTACAACTCATATTTACTTATAGACAACCAATACCAAAGGTACACCGACTTAAAAGAAATAAAATTATTATAAATTTATTAAATAATAAAATTAAAAATTTGTTATGCACAATTACATTACATTTTTAAAAAAACTGTTAGACCAACACAGGCGAAAGTTTACATTTTTTTATTTATTTATTAAAGAAGGTACGTAGCATCTCATCGAAATTTTACTATTTGTGGAACCTGGATTTTCTAAATTTAACACCCAAGAATTTACCATTTTTATCTCCATTGGGTTAATAACTCATGTCTTGAAAACCACAGAAAAATACTCCGTATATGCATAAATTTATGTGACCACAAAAATGGTTGTTTAAGTTCATTGTCTCTTTCTTTGTAACACATACCCACACCAACATTAAATATTACTAAATCAATTAAATGCGCATTCAAAACAAACTAATTTAATCGTTAAACATGTCTTTGTATTCTAATTTATTTAAGAAGGTTTTTACTTTTATATATCAAGAGAAATATATAAAACTTTCTTGGGATGTCCTAAATTCAGAAGTTAGGTAAACTTCCAATAGTGTTTTGTATCCACAATTGTTTTTTAAACTTTTTAAATGGACAGATGAACTCATTCGTCTCACTGTATATATATACATTTTACTACTTTATAATTGAAAGAATCACTTCAATATCGTTAGATAAATGCTTTTTGACATTTATAATTACTTTTAAATACAATAAAATATATATTAAAAAATAATCTCGATCAATATATATTAGGAATATATACGTTAATTTAATCTTGTTTCAAACAATTAAGTATTTGAATCTTCAATAAAATTATGTAAAAAGTTCGTGAATTTGATATCCTTATTAGAGAAAGCACGTACAACTAATTATTGTACAACCTCATTTATTTCCACTGTATATAAATTACTTGGGATTTCTTTTATATTAGAAATAATAATTTGGCTACGTTACAAGTTTCATTTAAAAATAAAATGTCAAGCCAAAGAATAAAAATATACATAATATTTCTCCATAAATACTCTCATCCTGCTATCTTTCACTCCCTCCCTCTTGTTCCACTACTACTCCAAGAAAGTGTGTGATCATGGTATGTCCAAAACATCTTTACTCAATTTTGTATGCCTAATGTTCTTACTATAAACTGTATTTCAATCTTTATTAGTATTACTATAGTATAGAATTTTGATATAATTGCATGGTTTCTATGCATATAGGGAATTCGAAAGCCGCTTTGGTTAGACTCTCTTTACTCGCAGAAATTCTTCGAGGCGTGCTCAATTCATGAGAATGCTAAGAAGAATGAGAAGAATATTTGTTGTGTTGATTGTTGCATTAGCATATGTCCACACTGTGTGCACACTCATCGGTACCATAGACTACTTCAAATTCGACGTTATGTATATCATGACGTTGTACGGCAAGAGGATCTAGAAAGACTTATCGACTGCTCAAATGTTCAAGTAAGAATCGAATACAATTCTCCAACATATTAGCATAATTCAATTGAAAAATATTACTTGTTGATTTGGCTAATTACATATAATTTTAATTTTAATAATCAGGCTTATACTATTAATAGTGCAAAAGTGGTGTTCATCAAGAAGAGACCTCAGAATAGGCAATTTAAAGGCGCAGGGAACTATTGCACTTCTTGTGAGAGAAGCCTTCAAGAACCCTTCATCCATTGCTCTTTAGGGTGTAAGGTATATATACTAATTCAATTCATATTATTTCTATATTTCTTCATTTCGTGACATGAGATCAAATCAAGAACTTGACTCTTATGTGATATCTATTTAGTTTGCATAATTCAAATTCAAAGTTCTAAAACAATAAGAATTATTACCTTTTACTTGAAAGATTGCACACAAGTTATAACACAATTTTTTTTCATTTTTAATAGATACATACTCATCATATAGTTTGAATAAGATTTTCACAAAGATTACGCTTACATTAAATCATCTCCAATTTTGGGGTTCATTGAACTTATCGATATGATCATCACTCACTTAATCGAGCTAACATCACAAGACACATAATTTTGTAGTTTTCACAGTTCTTGACATTCTGTTGGTTATCGTTTAAACAATTAAGCTCTCCTAATGTGTGTATGTAGACACTAAAATTAATTTTGTGTATGTATGCACATGTACATATCTCTTATTTATATGTGTACGTCCAAAATTCAGAATTTTGTTGCAATTTCATAGCATATAATGAATTGGTTTTTAATTGTGTTCAAATATGAATAGGTGGATTTTGTGCTTAAGCATTATAGAGACCTCACACCTTTCCTAAGGGTATGTGACTCATTACAACTTGGGCCCGATTTCTTCATTCCGAATCCTAACGATAGTGGGGACGATGACATGACGAATGAGACACCTCGCTCAACTATTGTGGACTCGGATGACCCAATGAGCTCAGGGTCTGGCTCATCTGGGTCCGAAACAATGAGCATGATGTGCACCGGGTTCGTAAGGAAGAAAAGAAGTGGACTTTATTCTTGTGAAAGGTTTTCTAGTAAGGTTCATTCTGAAGAAGACATGGCCACAAGTATGAGTAGAAGAAAAGGAGTTCCTCAAAGATCACCAATGTGTTGAGAGATATATAAAATTAATAATAGTTAACATCTTTTTTGTATTTTCTTTTTTAGTTTTTTTTTTTTTTTTTAGTTTTTTTTTTTTTTTTTTTTTAAATATATTTATAAAACACTTTCACTCATGCAACAACTCTCTCTATGATGTTTTTTATGGGTTAATTAAGTACTTGGTCGGGGTGTTTTGTCTTAATGGCATCACGTGATCTCCAATTCCAATCGGTTCATTTTTCTTAGGATTTATCTCATTAATAATTTCTTTAAAATATTACTCCTATAAACTAAAAATCATGAATTAAGGATTTAAGGACTTTATTTTAAGTATTACGAGTAATTTTCATATCAATTCTTACACTTGGAACAAATAGAAAAGTAAATACTTGGTTAATTTCAGCAAATCAAAGAAATCCACGCGTAATATATGGTTTTCTTTTTAAGTTAAAATGCATTAATTAATTAACTATTTATATATAGCGAATTGAAAATTACATTTTCACCGTAAATTTTTTTTACATAAACACAATCAACCCTTTATATATAGCCCGAAGTATTATTATTATTTAAAAAATATTTATTATTACGTGCATTAATATTAATACTATATTAATAAAAAAAGGAGTTGGTTTGATAGTAAAGATCCGAACGTCGACAACGTTTTGGAACTCGAGTTATAAACCCTGGTTTCGAAGTTTTTTGCATCCCTATGTGTTTTATAAACCGACTTAACGTGCTGTTCAGATTCCTTGTTTAAACTACGAGTAATCTTTTATCATCATTCACATCCATTTTACAAACGACATATATAAAAACCCTAATTAGTTCATAAAGGATGAAAGATGATTAACAAAATTATCATCAAAATCAAATCAAAATTATTATAGATTATACGAAAGGAACCTTAAATTTGTTG
The DNA here is from genome assembly GCA_963921325.1 of Logfia minima. Taxonomy (NCBI): domain Eukaryota; kingdom Viridiplantae; phylum Streptophyta; class Magnoliopsida; order Asterales; family Asteraceae; genus Logfia; species Logfia minima. Next base: position 37,039,312 of record OY992767.1, read on the forward strand.
GGTTGTATCATAATAGTATTTGTCTTCACGATCATGCTCCTAAATCCAAAAGTTTCCTTTGACTTTGACCATATATGTACACAAGTCTATATCCCATAGGTGTTACTTCATTTATGGAGGTTTTGTTTTGATCTGTTTTGTTTATTTTATGTGTAATATTATATTCGTCTAATGTGTATGACTAATCTAGTCTAATTATATAGTTTTTGACACATGTATTCTACTTATTTTCACTTTTAATCTTATCCAATAATTTTCTTATCTACCAATCACATTTTGAGATATATATGCCTAATTAGACATATATTATTTTTCTTTGTTTATAGGTGAATTTTAGTAGTTCATCGATAAATTTAAGTTCATACGTTAAGTAATTAAGCAAATTTAAAGTTCTATGTAATTTTTATCATTAAATCTTATATAATTTTGAGGTATATATATTATTATATCCAGTAAAGTAATTTAATATAATATCTTGAACTCTCCATTTGTATATGATGCCTAAATATTAAACATTTTAATATCTTAAAGGTAATAAATTAATGTTATAAGTTAAAAACGACCTAAATATTCTAATTCATAACTTGAGTACTCTTGTACTATAAATAATTATTATATGTCTTGGGTTTTTAAATGCAACATGGTGTGACTCAAAATCGGAGAGGTTATATTATTGTTTACACCCCTATTTTTTGACTGGTCAAACAAAGAATAATGGTTTTTTAATCATTTTTTTCATAATAAAATTTATACAGTATTGAGAGTTATTATTTCATGACTTGGAATATAAACTAAGCCTTCTGCATTGTGGGAATATGGTGGAATACAAGCAAATGTGTTTTACTGAAAAAAGAAAAAAAGGAATTACATGTATATATTTGGAAATTACATATATATCCAAACCATGTTTAAATAACCCATTGTACATCATGCATTGTTGTATTTTGGACATATATGTAATTAACAAGATTTTGCAAGGACACATCTGAAATTTTCCCAAAAAAAAATATAAGAAGTTATGGGCTCGCTGCTAAATTCGCTACACAACTTGATTTATTGTTTGGACATCCAAATTCCAAACGCTGTAATAAGGCTCAAGTACTAATAAAAGTTTGGATCTATAGCGCAAAGCCCATTTGAAATGATTAGACGCTTTTCGGCTTTTGACCAAAAATAAGGTGTTTCAGAATTGCATGAAATAACAAGGGTTAACGATATGGATCGATAATTTTTATTTTTAATAAATTTATTATTTTTGTATTGAGATAGTTAATATATATTATCTAAATTAATAATAAAATAATTTCGTTATCTAACTCGGTACAAAAACAAACTTACTTTCTCAATATGTAACATTTACCTAAATAATAATTGAATAAGAGGATACTTACGATGACTATATATGAAGCCTAAAACCCCTTTCTGGTATGGAACTTTTATTTCTAGCTAACCAATATTCATATTTTCCATGATATTTAATATAATTTATAAGGCCTAAAATGCTAAGATATCTCATTTTTTATTTTTTTTCCGGAAACACTTGTCGACTTGTCGTCTTATCCCATACTCTCCCATCTAATATCATATTGGGCCTTCAGTTGGGCCAACATACTTTGAGCCTTTGAGGGCCATTATCGCTTAAACCTTAATATTATTAGTTTTAATAGAAAGTAAAGTTTTTGAACTAGTCTATGTAAAGATTTTTTGACTTGTACCTATCTATCATTTCACCAACAAAAAAAAGCAGAACATACACTCGAACATGTTACCTAATCCCAACATAAATAATAATAATAATAATAATAATAATAATAATAATAATAATAATAATAATAATAATAACAATTAATAATAATAATAATAATAATAATAATAATAATAATAATAATAATAAAATCACTCAAGATTTTGAGATAACTAATAGTTAACGCAAGGAATTAAGGGTGAACAACGTTAACCATTAATCTGTCCATATTCGATTAATCTAATTAACCAATTCAAATTAACCCTTTCTGATAGTTTGATTTTAATTTTTTTATTAATCGACTAATATAGATCGGTTGCAATTAATCATTCAAAATCGATTCAAATTAACTGACATTTATCGCCAACTAATTATATGTATATATATATATATATATTATTTACACTTAAATGCACATAAGTTTATAAATGCAATACCATTTAAACAAACATATACGAATACACGAGATATCGTTTATAACAAATTAAAATGTGTCTCTCTTTCTTTTAAACACTAGCCGTCTAATTCTTCATCATTTGTTTTAACGTTTCACATATACACATAATAAGTTGTTTAACAACTTTCAAAAACACTCATATGAAGGGTAGATGACGGTCGATGTCTTACAATCAAAAGGAAAATGGTTAATTTTATAAAAACACTCTACATTTCAAGTTTCTTTTTTATTCCGCCATCATGTTGCATTTTGTCATATTCTAATTTCATAAAAACCAATAACTAACTGTTAACCAACCGAACCGTCTAATTAACCGATTAACCTATAAGTGGTTAATTATAACCGATGAATTAAAATTTTTATTAACTTACATGTCAGTTATGATTAATTTTTTCTTTTAACCGACCTATAACTCTCTAAACATACTCACCGAGACACCATGAATACCGGATACATATAGTGAACTAGTCAAGTCGTTAACTAAGATTAGATACTTTCAGTTAGGGTTTACAAAACCTATATTTCTGTTGGGTTTTGATACGGATCTTGATTGGGCCAAAGGTGTTCAAGCCCAATTACACTTTCTTGGTTAAAGTTGGTTTTTGATATCAGTTTTCTAAAAATACAATTGTTCAAAAAGTCGTACATTTTTATGAACATATCTAAAACAAACCAATGATCAAACTTATACTACAACTACACATCATAGGCAATGGTTATAAATCCTTAAATGACAAATATGTTAATTTATTTTTCTTCTAATATATGTATAGGTTACATGAAGGAAAATATACACTCATAAAGAAGTGTGTATGGTCTAACACATAGATGGTTGTTTCACTTGATTAAATTGTTCACATTGTTCGTGAATGAATCAGTAAGCTAATAATCAAATATCCAATTCTGTTCGCTCTCAACACCAAAAACTAACCGAACAACTACACGATCATTACACTCGTAAAATTGACACGGTCCTTCAACGAGCAACAACATTAAATTCAAAAGAGTGAACTCGATAGTAATAACTTTCCACCCAATTGCGGATCTAGAAAATTTAGTGACGGGTAGTACAAAATAATTTACACCAGAGGCGGATCCAATATATTGGGAGGGGTTGGCAGGCAGGCACGTACCCCATGAAAGTGAGCTTGAACCACAAATTTCTAACAAAAATTGGTATAAATATTACCCTACTAGTCAAAAAGCCCCCAACCCAAAATTGACAAGACCTTATTCACTTAAAAGTTAAAACAGTGTCTCCGGTCTCTCTATTCTAATCCAAACAAGCTTTTGTTTTCTACCTTTACCAAAAAGCAGCATCATTAATCCAACAGATACTAAAGTACAAATGTAAAATATACTATTCTTTCCTTTTAATCTCTAAATTCTATATTCTGTCAGTATAGTTCTATGTCAATACAACATAAGAAACTAGTTTACATATTGGGTTTGGTAAAATGTATTACCTGTGTTGGTGTGCATATGTGATTATTATGTTTGTTTTGAGGGAAAGGATATGTAGAAATAACGGGTCAAATGGGTAGTTTTTGTACACGTCAAATCTAGCTGGGTTGGATTGATTCGAAATTCAGTTTTGCTCAATAGGTGACCCGTATATGACAATTTTCTGAATCCACTACTGATTTACACCTAGCATCTCTATATTGACATTTTTAAAGTTTTATAAAACAGGCTTTAGAGTTTATAAATATCGATGAACTAAAAATCTTACAGGGTTTTAAGATGGTAACGGACTATGAAATACATCCATAGAAAGTTACACTAACAATAATATACAATTACAATAACAAATGCTTACATAAATCCAAATAAATAATACGATAGGGCGTGAAACTAGAACATATCATTGTTTAGAGGTGCTATGGGTAAAATACTAAAAACACAAAATAAGAAAAGAGATTGGCTAAACGGAGGCATGCCCTTTCAGGTGGTATGAATAAAGTTTATGTTACAATTGGGCGAGTATCCCATACTTATCTGATTATTATAATTATTAAATAACTATAGATTTTTAAAAAAAATTGTGCTTGATCGGCTAAAATCGTATGTAGCACTGGCACCCCCTTTCATCTACATATATCCGCCCCTGTTTCCACTACGCAAGAAAATACGTCTTGATGAAATGATACACTTTAACCCCCGGATAATACTTATTAGCTCGTGCAACCGTCTTCTGTAACCCTGACACCTCATCGGTTCTCAAGTTCGATTTACTAATACCTTTAAAAGGTTTAACGATTTCATCATCTTCCAAATCGCCCCCGATTATATTCTTTTCACGAAGGATACCAACATCATTAACACCATCAATAATCCCACACATTACATCTACATGTATACTCGGTGAAATCAAGATTAGCAAATGTACCGTTCGTGAACATTAACCCTTCATACGCCACCAAATTTCTTCATATAACTTCTGAATCAGATTTTAAATCAAGTATAGATGGGTAAAAAGTATGCGTTTCATCATCAAATTCAACATCTCCTATCCCTCCAGGTGTCATACAAAATTCAACATTTCCAATTCTTGAAAGGTCAGAAGCTGACGGGATATCGATTTCAAGAACCCCAGGGTTTTCACCCAACATTTTCTTGATCAAAGTTTTAATCTTATCCCATGGTAATTTCAGTATGATCAAAAGAGTCTGCAAAGGCATTCGCTCCTGGGCATAAATCTCCTGCCATTTGAACTGCGTTTTCGATACCTTCTAGATCAATATCATCCAAGAAAGTGTTTCGATTGAACTGGTTTTTCGCAGCCACATGATGGTTTACCATCAAATGATACATACAAGCAAGCAAATGATTGCTGCTTGTTATGTCAAGATCAATTCGAGTTAGTCTTCTACTAAATTTAAGAGGTGATCGAGTTTCCACAATTCTAACAAACACATTCTAAAGAAAAGAATGGTTACAAGCACCTGATAAATGTTCCGCTAGAGCCGTCTGAATTTCCATCAAAACCACAAGTGGGATTTGGTTTTTAAGCATCACAATATCTTCAAAAGACTCCAATGAATCTCCTTCTGATACTTTCAATAAAAGGTCAATCAACAAAATACCATCTATGGTGAATACCCATGATAACGTATCATCACTTACATCAATTTTCTTGAAATTGGATGTGATTTTGTAGGGTGTTACTACAATTTTTGCAATAGTAAGTTTATGCTTTTCTTGTTTGCTATATCGCTAGGTTTGGAAATGGTGGATTGGGTCCAGACCAACATTTTGGGGTACATAAGATTCAGGCTTTTCGGTAATTAAGTTTTTCGGTGCTTGGAAGATGCAGATAGGAAGATCGCTGTCGACTACAAGATGGTTTTCAAAGGTTTTACTGATTCGATTAACCCGTTGTTGTTGATCTATAATGAAAGATGAAGAAGAGGGGATTGAAGAGATTGAAGGTACCATTATTGTTATTATGATTGTTATAGATTGTCCCACATGATGAAGGTTCTTAGTTCACAGGAGAAAAACCAAACAAGTGTTTTAACTGATACAATCAAACACATCCGTTGTGAACAATGAAGAAAAAAGCCACCTTCAATAAATCAGAATTAAATGGAAGCAACACCAATGAAAATACTATCATGATCCTTTTCAAACAAAAGGGACCCAAATACATACACATCTGCTAATGAAATTGAAGCAACTGTTAATGAATTAAAATGCATATAATATGAATATTGTTAGTTGATTTATGGGGTTGATTTTGGACAAACCAAAATATGATATCTTAGTTGCCATCTTCTTACCCGATATAATGTTCGAACACTTCGCATAAGATTTAATGTTGAGTGTCGACATTAGTATGAATGTAGTCTAATCCACATGACACAAATATGACATAGATGACGGTATAGGCTTCCATTGGGCATATATTCGTATACAAGAATCTTCTTAGTAAGCTAAAATATTTTTTCCATGCGAATACTATCTTTCTACACTTTTCCAAATCCTCCCATCTCTAACGCTCACTTTCATGTCCTTTATAAACGTTTCCGAATCCTTTGTAAACGTTTCCAAATCCTTTGTAAACGTTACCAAATCCTTTGTACAGTTTTCCGAATCCTTTGTACACTTTTCCGAATCCTCTGTATACATTTCCGGATCCTTTGTATACCTTCCCGAATCCCTTGTAAACTTTTCCGAATACTCTCTCTTCAACATTAGTCACTAAATTCTTTTCCGAAAGAAAATTTTAGCTATTTAAAATGTTGCATCTAATTTAGAGGAGTATCACCTTTACATAGGTAGTCGTATAAGATAACTTAAACAATAGATTCGTACACTAGGATTATCTCATTAAATGACAACGGATTAACTTAGAAAGCATCTTAATTTCGGCAATAAGATCAGGTATCTCCTAATTAGCAAACTAAGAGATGGACTTAATGGTCACATGTTGGAAATTATGTTCGATTTCACATTTGTACACCATGCCAAATCCATTGTATACCTTCCCAAATCCGCACAATCACTTAATAAGCCAACCAATTCTCATCCAAAAGAATCTCTAACCTTTTATGAAAATAGTCTAAACCACATGCAACACCCATGTCTATCTTTGCCAGATTGATCCAAATGTTCCCACTTATCACTTCATCATCAAAGTCTTCTGTTGCTGATCGAATATCCACAACGGTAATACACCCACCTAGTTGTACCAAACTCGATGATGACATACTGTCACCAACACCAGTTACATAATACATATTCCTAGTTATCAGTTGTAATCTGTAATTAAAAAATTGAAAACAACTTAATATGAGCATATATATTGAGCTTAAACCAGATGCAAATAGGGTGGATGAAACTTTCATTTTTGATTTACATAACTTCAAATGGATCACAAATGTTATAGATAGCCCAAATAAATAATTAACTAATCCAAGTTTGGTCTATTTGATTATTTATACAAGCTAGATATAGATATATAGATATGGGATAAAAGTAAAACACTAATCTGTGATGGGTACGAAAAGGGATATACAAGATCTGTGATGATACAAATTAAAAGAAGCATATATAATCAAAGTTACGTGCTTACAAAATATTGGTCGACGATGCAACAGGTTGACATGAGTGCGGCGATGGGCGGCGACTATTTTTTGGCGGAACACGATAAGGAAAAAATAGGTTTCATTGTTGAGGAAAGTTAGGTGATCTGGAATCTGGGTTATAGTTTACCATTTTATATTTGCAAGACGTGGTAGGTGGGGTACCGTATTTAAAATAAATTGAATGATAATATTATTGGGTATTTAGTTAGTTAATAAATTTTTTAATTTTATTAAATTGATTAAAATTTTATATATAAATATTATTTTTTAAAATTAAACTTTAATTGGTCAATTAGATCTCTTTATATCATTCATTTTAAAAATAAAATTTTTAAATTTAAAATCTATTTTTAACTTTATATATTTAAAAATTATATTACATACTTATATTTATTATTTATTTTAATTATTATATTATCTCATAGTCATCTATCTATTATTTACATGTATATTTTGTAAACAATTATATTACATACTGTATTTGAGTTATACATAGTGAATTAAAGGTTGTATCTTTGTTATCGTTCAAGACTTTGTTCAAATAAAAAATAACATAGCTATTTAAATAAGACTTGAAGTGTTATTGGTTCAAAGAAATAACGACACATGTCACTATAAATCCTACATCCACCAGCATTGCGAGACAATCGAAACTTTTATGTAACAATGTTAGTTATATGTCGTAACTTGATAAAAAAATGTTTCTGTATACTTGTAAAGTATGATGAAAAAAAATTGATCTTAATGTTAAATTTTATAATATATAATCAGTATTTTCTAAGAATTGATCATTTTGTAGTTTTAGAGTTAATTTACCAATTTGAGATAAAAAATTTATTGTAATTTAAAATATACATGACTTGTATGTATGTATAGAAATTTATATCTTTATTATAAAATGAAAAAAGTATATATTTTATTTATATCACTTTTGTATATACGAGTTTAGAAGCTAATAAATAAATAATGTATTATTTTAATATAAAATATAGTGGTGTAAAATTATAACTATTTTCTTTTATTAAAGTATAAGCAACGGTGAAATATCTCAATATTAACTAGGGTTTAACTCATACTCCATAACCGTATAATAGTATAGTAAGGGTCAAATTTAACTTATACAATAAACTTATTATTATTATTATTATTAATCTTGATTATTACTATTATTAGTAGCAGTTAAACTATTGACATGTTTTAAAGTTATTCGTGCAATTCAATTTGATAAGATAAATACAATCACGTACACTCGGATATATACAAAAAATCGGGGCCCAAAAATAATGGATTTTGGACTGGCCTAAAAGATAGACCACAGTTATGAACTTATGATACTCTGTAATATTAAGATTTGACACCATGACTTGTTAAATTTGGTGCGAAAAAGCTTTGATCATAGATTTAATGTTAAGTGTTGACAATTCACAAGACACATATATGACATAGATGATGATATAGGGTTCTATTGGTCATACATTTGCAGACAAGAATTTTCTTCGTAAACTAAAATGTTTCTTCCATGCGAATACTATCTTTCTACACTTTTCCAAATCCTCCCATCTCAAACGCTCACTTTCATGTCCTTTATAAACGTGTCTGCATCCTTTATATACCTTTTCGAATCCCTTGTAAACTTTTCTGAATATTCTCTCTTCAACATTAGTCACTAAGTTCTTTTCCAAAGAAAAATTATAGCTCTTTAAAATGTTGCATCTAATTTAAAGGAGTACTAGCTTTGTGTAGGTGATTGTATAAGGTAACTTAAACAATATATTCGGACACTAAGATTATCTCATTAAATGACAATAAATTAACTTAGAAAGCATCTAATTCAACTACAAAATAAAACATTTCCTAATTCCAAATTAAAAGATGGACATAATGGTCCACATGTTGAAATCTATATACAATTTTACATTTGTACACCGTGCCAAATCCATAATACACCTTCTCAAATCTATTGTATACCTTCTCAGTACTTAGTAGTTTCTTGCTTCTCGGGCTGAGATTATCTTCCTCTATTTTATCTAGTTGTTGTAAACATTCCTCTTTTCGTCTTTTGAAGCTCATTATTTCAACATGTCTTTTGTTTGATGATTCTATCAACAAATCAATTAATGATTAGCACCAAATGTTTGTTAAATATCTAGGAGTATATAAGTTAATCAATAGATCATAATTAATTAGCATTATATTATTTAACATATAAAATTAACAGACTTTAAAAAATACATTCTTTAATAATCTCATGGCTCGCGGCTTCTATTAACTCTCACTATTATTATCATAAGTACATGAAGTGAACAAAGAGAAGCAGCCTTGGTGAAGCAAAATACGTACATCAATTTGCTTGCCCAATCCAATGGAGTTTTTGACCAGAATAGTGTGTTTTAAAAAAATATTTAGCATTTGGGTGTTTTCTTTAAATAATAGTGTGTTTTAGACAAGTTTATTCTATTTAATTTTGGTAAAAAATGATAGCAAAAATATTAGATGAATGCACTTGAGTGTGAGCTTGAGAAATAGACCTACTATTTTCTTGTTGGAATTCTTGCTATAGTTACTCGTAACATCTCAAACCGCATGAGACAAACCTGAGTATTTCCTTTAAATGCTCGGGTGTTTTTAATTCGAATGTTGTCATGATGAAGATGAAACTTACAAAATCAATGCATGTTAACGTTATACAATTAGGATTTTTAAGTGAAAGTTTCAATAGTTGAATTATCGAATCATGAAAGGTAAGATGAAACCTACATATTTTTGATTTTAGCTCTATACAAAGTGCATCACAAGAAACTAATAGCATACACAGTTTAGCGTCAACGTATAATGAAGTCCCTAAAAACCAAAACTCATGGACTGAAAAAAGTATAACAACAAACACTAAACATATATATGTAGAATCTAACACACTAATTAAAATATATATAGTTAGAAGCAGATGTGTACTTTTCAATAAATCAAAATATATATGTATTTATCATGTACAATAATAAGAGTTAAATCAGTTACATGCTCGGAAACAATATTTTATCTAATTTTCGTTCTTTTGCAAACATTTGACCCATAGGGACCAATTACAATTTTTACCGGATAGTAATACTTCATATAAAAAGATGAATCTAATACTAATACCTAAATCTGCTAACACTAACTAGCAATCCAGTTCTCATACAAATTCTTTATATCACGATGTATGATTACGTATCGTACATATTAACACAATATGATGGCAAATCACCAAGGAGAAAATAAATTAGTACTTACCATGTGATGACAGACCTCTGTGTTGTTACCATCTGATACGAACGGAACACCCTGTGTCGTGCAAATGTAACATGTCTCAAACAAAAAGATGCACATTCCCTTCTTACAAATTAACAGAATACTAATATGAAGGTAATTGAGACCTTTTGCGGTGGATGCTTATAAATATACGAAGGTATTTAAGTCCTCTTGTAAGTTTACGAGAGATAATCATAGATAAGGATCATCTCGTTGTAAACCTTTCCAAATCCTCCAATTTTAAATTTAGATTGTCATCTAGCTTTATGTGACTGACGAAAGCCCTTCGTTTTGATTGACCAAAGACTTATGAAAGTAGTCTAATCCACTCGAAACATCACCTATTACAATGATTAACCATGGAATATCAGCTCTGTACTCCATTACGGATCCTCCCTTTCCAATAATCAGATCGTCATCGAAGTCTAACAAACTTTTACCGCCACTAGTTTCCGCGTACATGAGAATAGTTAGACATTAAGATCTAAACTGTTTTTTGAGAGAGTGTTTGCAGCTAAAATACCAGATACATATAGTGAACTAGGAAGTCGTTAACTAAGATTAGATACTTTCAGTTAGGGTTTACAAAACCTATACTTCAGTTGGGTTTTGATATGTCTGATATGGATCTTGATTGGGCCAAAAATGCTCAAGCCCAATTAAACTGTCTTGGTTAAAGTTATTTTTTGATATCACTCTTCTAAAAATTCATTATACAATTTCTTACCAGCTAATTGTAATTTTGTCCAAATAGTTATAAATTTTTATGAACATATCTAATCTAATACTAAGTATAAACCAATGATCAAACTTATAAAACAACTATTCATCATAGGCCCATGTTAATGGTTATAAATCCTTAAATGACAAATATGTTAATTTTATTTTTCTCTTCTAATATATGTATAGGTTACATGAAGGAAAATATACACTCATATAAAGAAGGATGGATGGTTAACACATACATGGTTGTTTCACTTGTACTTGTTATCAGTACGCTAATAATCAAATAACCGATTATTTTCGCTCCCGACACCGAAAACCAATCGAGCAACACCAAATCCTACACGATCATTACACTCGTAAATTTGACACGCTCCTTGAACAAGCAACAACGTTAGGTTCAAAAGAGTGAACGCGATAGCAATAACTTTCCACCACGCAAGAAAATACTTCTTGATGAAATGATACACTTTAACCCGCGGCACATTACCATAATACTTATTAATTCGTGCAACCGTTTTCTGCAACCCTGACACCTCTTCGGTTTTCAAGTTCGATTTACTAATCCCATTAAAAAGTTTAACGACTTCATCATCTTCCAAATCGCCCTCGATTATATTCTTTTCACGAAGGATTCTAACATCCTTAACACTATCAATAATCCCACACATTACATCTACATACTCGGTGAAATCAAGATTAGCAAACGTACCATTCGTGTACATTAACCCTTCATACGCCACCAAGTTTCTTAAAATAACCTCTGAATCAGATTTTAAATCAAGTATAGGGAGGTAAAAGGTATTCGTTTCATCGTCAAATTCAACATCTCGAATCCCTCCTGGTGTCATACAAAATTCAATCTTTCCGATTCTTGAAAGCTCGGAAGCTGATGGAATATCGATTTCAAGAACCGCAGGATTTTCACCCAGCATTTTCTTGATCAAAGTTATAATCTTGTCCCATGGTAATTTCAGTATGATCAAAACAGGCTGCAAAAAGGCATTTGCTCCTGGGCATAAGTCTCCTGCCATTTGAACTGCATTTTCGACATCTTCTAGATCAATATCATCCAAGAAATTGTTTCGATTAAACTGGTTTTTCGCAGCCACATTATGGTTTATGATCAAACGATACATACAATCAAGCAAATGATTTCTGCTTGTTATGTCAAGATCAATTCGAGTTAGTCTCCTACTAAACTTAAGAGGTGATCGAGTTTCCACGATCTTAACTAACACATTCGAAAGAAAAGAGTTGTTACAAACACCTGATAAGTGTTCCTCTAAAGCTGTCCGAATTTCCATTAAAACCACAAGTGGGATTTGGTTTTCAAGCATCACAATATCTTCAAAAGACTCCAATGAATCTCCTTCTGACACTTTTAATAAATGATCAATCAAGAAAATACCATCTATAGCAAAAACCCATGATAACATGTCATCATTGACATCAAAATATATGTTGTAGCAGCAACGTAGTTCTGGAACGAGTTCTCTGAGATTCTCGATCACAATTTTCTTGAAATGGGATGTGATTTTGTAGGGTGTTAGTAAGGTTTTTGCAGTCGTAAGTTTAAGTTGTTCCTGCTTGCTATATCGCTCGGTTTGGAAATGGTGGATTGGGCCCAGACCAATATTTTGGGGTACATAAGACTCGGGCTTTTCAGAGGTTAAGTTTTCGGGTGCTTTGAAGATGCATATAGGAAGATCGGTGTCGACTACAAGATTGTTTTCGAAGGTTTTACTGATTCGATTAACCCATTGTTGTTGATCTTCAATGAAAGATGAAGCATGGGGAATTGAAGAGATTGAAGGTACCATTATTGTTGTTATGATTTCTGTGGGTTATTACATAATGAAGATCATGATAATGTGTATATGTATATGGAAATGATACATTTTGATTGAAATTATCGAGTGGTTTATTGATTAATCCGCCATTTTAGAATCTATAATCTGTTTTAATTGGAGTGATTAATGTCAACTTGTTCTATTCTTTTGGACAAAAACACAAAAGACAAATTTATAAACATCACCAATGACAAATTTTTTAACATCTTCAAACACATCACACAGTAAAACAGAGTACAAAAATCAAACCAAATTTGAGACAGTTGATTCTATGTTATTTTGTTAAACAATTTTGGACAACCATAAACTTCACAAAACGAGTAAACAATCATCAACGTACATGCCAAAATGGTAAAAACAACAGTTAGTACTTTTCGCGATCCACGCATTCGTTTCTTCATGTACTTCCATACCTTAATCTCCAACCTTCTGTTGTAATACTCATTAAGTTGTTCAACAGTTTCGTTTCCTTTCACACGCTCATTCGACTTGTTCATCCCATTGAAGAAATCGACAATCTTTTTATTTGTCATATTGCCTTGGATTATTCCCTTACCCTTGAGCAACATAACGTCATCCTCCGTGTCTATAATCCCACTCATCAAGTCAACGTATTGTGCCAATTCCATTGTAGAACTTGATGTAGCCACTTCATAAGCAACCAAATTTCGTAACACAACATCTGAATATGTTTCAAGAGTTATGACTGGAAGGTATAAGGTGGCTTCGCTTGATATAAACTTAGTATCCCTAATACCTCCATTGGTTGGGTTAAAGTTAATCCGCCCATATTTACTTAAAGATGAGACAGAAGGGATTTTAATTTCGATGACACGAGGATGATCATCACTGTCTTCTTTGTCTAACTTTTCACGTATTTGTATTCCTAGTAAATTCGATATTTTCTCCCATGGGATACTTATCATGACATTGATTGCCTTCCCAAACTTTCTAATATTGCCCAATTTTTGCCCCATCTCAATTATCTCGTCCATATGTCCGATAACATGGTCTTTTTTCGGTACATTGTGCACATCAGTAACTTGTTCCCCATGACATGATTCGGGAGAATCGTGTTTATGTGATTCGTTTTTGACAATTAAATGGTACATAAGATCAAGCAAATGCAAATAACTCATCGTTCCAATAGAATAATTTAAATCGCGAGTTAATTTAAGGGGAGAATGTACCTCACAAAACCCTATCAACATGGAGAGTAACTCATCAGTTTCACCATTAATGATCTTTTGTATTTCATTCAAGATCACCAAGGGTATTTGGTTTTCAAGTACCATTATGTCTCTATAAAGTGTAGCGTAGTTCATCAACCTTTTAGGTATGAATTGCTCCATTTCGCCATAATGCCTAAAAAGATCAAGTAAGAACAAACCATCAATTGCAACGATCCATGCTAATGTCTCGTCATCAAGGTCTAGGTACTTGTGGTAACACGCACGAATCATGGGCTCGACCTTTTTGAGTCTATCAATCACCAACGAATTGAATGAGTATACTTGATCAGGATTCAAGAATGCTTTAACAACAGCAACTTTGTACCTCTCCATTTGATAGAGATGAGTCTCGAAATGATGATAAGGTCCTATAGCGATAGCTTGAGGTACATAGGCTTCGGGCTTGAAACGACTTATGGATTTTGGGACATTAAAAACACAGACGGGAATATTACTAACGTCGATACCAACCTCTTCTTTGAAATTCTTGCTGATATGATCGACCCATCGTTGTTTGCCAATATTCACGTTCAAAATTGAATTGATGAGTTCTGTTTCTTTCATTTCTATTATTGAATTATGCTTTTGATTAGATATGATGTAATTTGCACAACTTGATAACTAGTATTTATAGGATTAGTGAATTAGATTCAAGGATACATAAATAATTAGAAATGTTTGAGTTAGAAAAGTAACTATTACAACTCCAGAATTCAATCTTGCTCTTCAAGTTTAAGTTGTGCTAATTATTAGTTTAAACATAGACTAATTATTCTTTAGAATTAGAATACTTGTAAGCAAAGTAATTATCTTTCTTCAGGCAAACAGTTAAATAATCTAGTTGTTTAATTTGATAAGAAGGTTAGAATCCTAATGCAAGTTAGTTAGTAAAATAACCATACTATACATTTAAATAAGGATGGCTTATGAATCGATAAATGGATCTTACGATATTTAAACAATTAACTATCAGAAAAATATAACACTTTACATGATTATGCAAGTTTTATTAAGTGTACATTCGAAACAAAAGATAAAAACAAAGGACATACTAATAAATCTACCATCTGGTAACTTGTTGGCAATCATAAACATCGCAAAACGACTGGAAAATCAGTAACAATAACAGTAGGATCGTAGTAACAACCGTTAGTAATTTCCACGACTTGTTGACATATTTCGTCACAATACTATACAACTTCACTTTCAATTTCTGTTGATAATACTTGTTGATTATAGCTGCAATACTGTCTTTGTAAACTTTCTGAGATGATTTATTCATCCCATTAAACAAATTTGCTACTTGCAAATCAGTCAAGCTCCCGTTAACAATACCAGCACGTCGAAGCAAACTTACATCCTCCTTTTTGTCAATAATGCCACACATAATATCAAGATATTGTGCTAGCACATAGTTTTCGTACCCTGAATTGATGCTACTACTAGCCATTTCATAAACTTCTAGGTTTCGCAATATGACTTCTGAGTTTCTGTTTAGAGTAATCCCTGGAAGGTAGAGCGTGGCAGTCAGATCATTAAACGAGGCTTCTAGGGTCCCACTATTCTGACGCTTAAACGCTATTCCAGCCATTCTGGAAAGTTGTGATACTGAAGGGATATCAATCTCTTCAACTAGTGGATTGTTGGTGGAAACTTCTTGGGGTCCAGAACTTTGGGTGAATAAATTTGAGATCATACCCCATGGTAAGCTTGTGATGAATTTAATTGGCTTTATAGAACTTACTAGATCACTTGTTACTATGCCTTCAAGGTTTTGGATCGCTTGATCATTGGCAGGATCGATTTTGATTGTTAAAGATGGTTGTCGCGATAACTCTTCTACTTCTTGAGGAGCCAAAACATGTTGTTTATTGCTTTCACCTGCGTGTGTAACACAGGCAGAAAATGTATAAAGTCACAAAAATAATTGTTAGCTTTTGGCCTAGCAGTAGCTGGGTGAATAGGGGGTCGTGGATTCAAGTCTTTGCTATTCAAAAAAGATTGTTAGTTGGGATGCGAAAATTCTTTAAACCTTTTGTTTTATATTAAACCTTGAAAAAAAAAAATGTGAACTACAAAAAGTTGGACATGGGCACCTGCTATGCTCTGAGGGAAAGTAATCATCTTATGTAAAAGATCTAACAAGTGAAGAACTTTTGTCTCTTGAAAGTCTTGTTCCTTCGATTGTATATCAACGGGCGATTGAGACTCGCAAAATACCCACATCATAGAGAACAATTTAGCATCATCGTCGTTTTTCAAGCTTATGGTGTTCACGATTTCCTTCAAAAGAATCATCGGGATTTGATTCTCGAGCATCATAACATCACTAAAAACACTAACATCATTAGTGAAACCATTCAAATCTTTGCTTAAAAGGTAAATCAAAAACAACCCATCAACCGCAAGCATCAAGGCTAAAGTGTCATCATTCAAATCAAGGTACTTGTGGTAACAAGCTCGGATCATTGGCCCTATTTCTTTGAGCTTTTTTACCACAAGCTCGATTTGATCATATGTCCAATAAGATTTTACCACATCGATCTTAGTACGCTCCATCTGATAGAGCTCGGGTCTTAAGTAATGGTATGGCCCTAACGATATCACTTGAGGAGCATACGCTTGAGGGTTTACAACACTTATGGAGTTGGGCACTTGACAAACTGAAATCGGTATATTTTGGTTTAATGGAGTCTCGTTTTCTAGGTTTTTACGAGTTAGAATTACCCAAGTTTCCTCTGATAACGTCGAGTTTAAGATGGTATTAGAGGAAGTAGTAGCCATTGATGATATAATTTGTTTGATCTGTAATAGTTTGAGGCATTCGATACAAGTGATACAATGAATATGAAGCCCTTTTAATACAATTTTTGTTATTGAAGTCTTTTCTTATCATATAGTTGGCCAACTATCACTTTAACTTGTGTACTAACGTTCATTGCAAAGATTAAATACATGTTACTATATATTTTACGTGCTTCAAATGTTATACTTTAATTTAAGGACAAAGGAGGTTGATTGGTTAAGTAATTTGATAAAAATTGGACGAAAACGATGTACTACGAATTGGGACTTTGATGTGCATATGTTATATTACCTTTTTTAACTTGTGGACAATCAAGTGGGTATTTTCCTTCAAGACTTGCAACCACAAATTGGGCCTAATGAAACAATTTGTATGTAACACTAACATTGTTAGAGAACGTATTGTCTGCTCCAACTGGGCTGGCTCAAAAATTGTCTGCTCTAACTGGGCTGGCTCAATACAATAGTTATAACTACAAGTATACAAGTTCAGTTTTTTCATGGGGCTGTCTTACACCCCCTTGTATCTACTGAATGACTGCATGTTTAAATAAGTTTGAAACTACAAATCTGTGTGGCTAACCAAATAACACCACTTCAATGGTAAACAAATGCCAGCTTAATCGCGCAATGTTACAAGCTCATTGACATAATGACAACATGTATTCGACATTTTTCACCGATCAACTAACATACAAGACGATATACGTGGGTGGATCTAGATACATACATGTATATGACGAGCTAAATTTAAATAAAAAGAGGTTCAGAGATTATGTCTAAAGAATCTAAAAATGATAACTAAATTATTTTTTTAAGCACAACAGAACAATATTTTTTATTTATTCAGTTTACATGTTGGGAACATGGTGATCTTAGTAATAATGTGGCCAAATGCAGCTATATATGGGGGAGGGGTTTTTGGGTACAATATCATTCTTTTCAATTATTTAATACGCAATAATTTGTAGAAATCATCTGCTTAATATTAAAAAAAAATGATTAATGCTTGTACTCTAATTAAAAAACTGAACGTGGTTCGACAATGGAATAACGAGTATTCTTTTTTGGAAAACATATTATTTAAATACTTAAATACATATTATTTACAATCACACTTATTTACAAATTGTCTTCTATAAAGTTTGAACCACTACCTCTAAATTAAAAGATTCCTCATAATTAAAGAGACCAAGTATATCAAAATATAAGAATCCTCAACAAACTATCAATTTTGGCCATTTAGTTATATAAAAAAAAGGTTGCGTGTGACATATAAAAAGATAATAATTTAATTATAAATTTTATAAGACAAAAAAGATGACAAATTAAAATCTTTTGTTCGATATCTTATTTATGATAATAAATAAATAATAAATAAGAGAGGATATATATGCAATGAACCAAATTAACATAATTAATTAAGCATGATATAAGTAGAGAGATAATGTACAATGAATCATCACTTAAATTATGTAGACAAAAGCGTTATTAACAATAAATGCAAATTGAACAAGCATGTGATTAGTGATTATTAGAGGTTAAGCAAATTTTGGTCAAATGTAGTTAAAGTAGTACATTGGATGACATCTCTAGAGTCGATTACACAAATGTTAAGTGTTTTTTAAGTCATTTTCTAGGAGGTTACAATTTTAGTGTAAGTTTACTGATATTTTATAATATTAGTCCTTCATTTTGTTTTTATTTGCACGTATAATTTCCCAACATTGAATCCACGACTTACTAAAACACAAATATAAATCTTAATGGTTTGTTGTAAATTAAACATGTTGATTAGATTAGATTAGATAGCTAATGTTTTGTAAATAAAGGTTTCACCCTTTCATGAGATATCTCCTATGCGTAATAATTATACTTTGGCTACTCTCTTTCACACACTTCATAATTAAAGTTCCAAACAAGTTAAGATATTGCTTTTTTAATAAGAAGATTCTTTTTCTTGTTTTTTCAAGATATTTTCAGTATATTTTAATGATCAATTAGATAGATAGATCAGATAGATATTTAATTGCACATCATATACAATTTGCAAATCTAGACCCAGAAAGTCTATCTCTCAATTCTTATCTATGATATTAGTATTATTACGATGAATACCTCTAATTATATTATCAATATGGCCAGTTCAAGTCAATTAGAAATTTAGGATGAGACTGTAAAAGAGGACCGCATATATGTAAAAATAACCTAATTTAATATATTATGCGTAAAATATTTAGAACCCTTTCTGAGATGAGTCTCAACTTGATTGTCCGTTCCGCCCGCTCTCAGAACCGACCTTAACTATAAAATATTTTCAACTTAAAACATAAAATTGAAATTCTTTTTTATCTAAATTCGAATTAGATTGTATGGTCTCAAGAGCATCCGTTACACTTACAATGAGTATAATCATTGCCCACCACTTTGTACACGTTACCACCATACTAATTTTATTCAAATCAGTTTTTACTACTTTTAGAGGTCTTGGTGTACGAAGAAATTTTTTACTGTACCACATTGGTTTGATGATTCCAGTGACAGGGTGGTTCCAGTGTGGCAAAGCCAAAAGCGTATATGTAACGTTAAGATTAAGGTGAACTCTAATTTTCTTTGTGTGATATAACAGACAAAATTACATAGAAATGTGTTTTCGAATTTAATGCCGATGTGATACACTTTTTGGTATGTTAAAACTTAAAAGTGATATTATACTTTTACCCCACTATCAATATATCATGATTTTGGTCGAACTTTATTTTTATTGTTTTTAGAATTGACTTTTCTTTCTGAAAGAAAGCTTTTTGTTAATATTGCTCGAACATTCCAACATCAAGTTGGAGAGGCCGACCCGCTATGGCCAATGGCAACTCGATCTCGACACCACCGGTTGAATCAGCTTTGGGTTCGGGTTTGGTTCGACAACCGGTCGACCCGATTTTTAAAATATTGAATACAACTTTACCCAGCGCTCGCTCGTTCTGAACTTACCTTTGAAAGGAAAAGGTTGGTACATTGTTTAATCAAAAGAAAACATAGCGATATTTCAGAGATATTTTTTTGTTACCATATGCAAGTAAATAAGTTTCAGGTGGAACGTCAAATGGTTACAGTTACTGGAAGAACTTTTTCGGTAAGGTATACTATATTTTTATATTTGTCTCGTTTCAGCTCTTCCATTTTTTCATACATCACAGCCATTAAAATATGAGCACCTCCAGAAAAGTAAAAAAACAAATTTCATAGAGGGTCCTATATGGCTATATCATCACATCGTAGTTAGTGTTATATACGTGGCACATAGAGTATTTACTACGTACGTGGCACCCCACCACTACCCCACCTCACATCAATCCCGTTCCCAAAACGGCTCCATCCCATTTACACCAATTAAAAAATCAATTGCCCATTTTCATATTTATTTTACACATAATTAATATCCACTTTTCATTTCCTTTAAATACATAGCTCCAATCAAGTCAAGTTTGCCAATTTAGAAACCGAAATTAGCTCTTTAAATTTTCTCTCTCTTTACGAACCCTAATTTCTTTCTTCACTATAAAGTATAAATCAATGGCAAACCTGACCCCGACCCGAAGAACATCCGGTTCATCACTCCGGTCTAACTCTCCTGTAAGATTCTACACCTCACCTTCCTCAGAAACGTCGTCGTTTTTCCAAAACCGTTCTTCCTCACCTACGCGCATCAACCTGTACGGATCATCATCACCGTCAAATTCACTCTCAGCCGTACGTTTCTCTATCGATAACCGTCCGATCTCCGTCATTCCACGTCGCAACAATCCGGCAGCTGGAAAGAAGCAGTTACAGACTCCAAAAAGGATGTGTATGTGTTCACCTACGTCACATCCAGGTTCATTCAGATGCAATTTGCATAAAAACTCGAACAATCACACAAATACGGCGTCGTATCCTTCAAACCGGTTGAACGCGCGGCGTTCGGCGATGACAAATTCGTTAGTACGTATAGGTACGGTTGAAGGCGGTGATTTGGTGAAACGAGCTTTATCGGCGTTGATTCGACCGTCGTCACATCAACAACGACGACGAACGTCGTTTCAACGGACGCCTAGTCGGTTATCTGTCATGATTACAGCTGATGATTTTTGATTTTGTTATAATTTCATTCATGAATGTTTGTGATTTGCGTTGCTAATTCTGAGAAGATGGCGGTTGAAGACGACCGGACGGATAGTTTTTTTATAAGTTCCGGTTACAAAATGAGAACATGAACTGGATATTAGATAGAATTCTATGTCCTGTATATACGTATAGATGAGAATATATATAAATTAATTTTATCAGTTGCGAAGCAGCTTCTAAGTTTCTAAACAAAATCTGACCAGTAAGAAACTCGGGACTTAAGTTAATATCACCTAATGTTACGTACTTCTTCGTATTAAGTTAACTTGAACTCTGTTAAGGTTCCTTCTGTTGATGATCTTCGTATGAAATTCCGTCATCGTTCCGTTAAGTTCGGTTTCATTCCGTCATCGTTCAGTTAAGTTCGGTTTCATTCCGTCATCGTTGCGTTAAGTGAGTTTGCTCTCCGTCAGTAATTTCCGTCGTTTCTACGTGTTCAGCGTATCCCTTCCGTTCTGATCGTCGTAGTGGTAACGTTATTTTCGAATTAATTTATTTTATTTATTCTATCTATGACTTAAATCGGTTTTTATTTTTACGCAGGTTATCAAGCATGATTCTTTGTTACGTATGACTTTGGGTCAAGAAAACTGAGAGTGACCGCCATTGACTAATTTTGCCTAAGCATTATCAGGAGGATGTGGACCGTCGGATTGCTCGAGATTATTTTTTCTGAAATCTTAATAAATATAAGAAAATTAAATCACAGAATTCAACTTTATAAACAAGTTTTAATAAAATAAGTTTTTCTTAAAGATGGTTTCAGTCAAAGAGAAATGTTACACTTCAGAATTAATTGCTACAAAAATAAAGTGACTTTTATCAACAAATTCATATCAAGAACAAACAATTTAGTTAATGGTGAATATAATGACAAGGATTGTTTTTAAGCCATATTCAAAAGCTATCTAGGTAAACCAGGGTGGGTCCCTTTAAGATAGAAAAAGGTAGGGGAAAAGCCATCTCGTTGAACTTTAAATAAACAAGAATAGAAGATTATAATCGTTCGAAACAATCTTGGTAAAAGTGGATTGAGATGATGAAATTTTGTGAACAGAAGCGACCAAATCAAGTTGTATCGATTAGGACACTAGTTGGATTTAGACGTTTTAGAATAAATTATGTCCAACTTGTATGAAAAAGTGAGACGATTTGAAATGCGAGGTGGTTGGACATCAATTTAGTCCCACGGCATTGTCATCTTAAAAATAATTATAATTAATAATAATAAAATAAAGTAAAAAATAAAACAATATTCGGAATTGTATAAAAGATGGCATGAGCATGTGACAATGTACCTTATCTACAACATGGGGGTATGGCCTAAAAAATAGGATAATTTAGTTGACATTATATTTTATGTCGTAATCTTATCATCTATGAGGAACTGTTCACTTTTATATATGTTTTTATCACACTTTTGTCAAGAAATGGCTACTTTTTAACAACGTATTGTAATCTTTGTTTAATAAGGTATCCGCAACTAGTTTTTGGATTATGACAAGAGGTGACATTTTTAAATTCAGTCGTTAGGGACTTTTTAAAGAAAATTAATTGTTAATTCTGTTTATATTGTGTTAAGTTCCACTGGTGGAGTGTTTTTCTCGTAACCTAAGATTTGTTTTATAGTAAGTGACATGAGATTCTTATCCAATAAGGGTTTTAAAGTCATATTGTAAGTCACCAGTTAACTACCCACAGAAAAGATAACAATAGTTCAAATCCAAGTCATGAGTTTGTGATCAAAGAGACAGCTACTTAAGTAGGGTTTAACTTGTAAGACTCAATGATTTTAGTGTTTCATCTTACTAATTTCTGATTTGTATCACACACAAGATTGGACCAAGAAATGTCTATCTTGTTTAATTAGAGGAATGATTGTTTTGTGCATAAAAGGTCATTTCTTAACTTAAAAGGTGTATGATAACATAACACTCTGCACCTTTCGTATCGAGGTGCAACTATTTCAATCGATTTAATAGGGGATGAATACTTACTTAGGTCTATTAATTTGATTTGATGAGATTGATTGTGTAAAATTTAGTAGTTTTCTAATGAAGCTTTTAACCTATTCGTGGACCACAATGGGCCGGGTCGGCCACTTAAAGTTATGGATAAGGGCATAAGGCTATGAAAGCGAAAGGTGTGAGTGAGTGTTTTATTTTTCCTTTTCTCTTCAATATAGTAGTGTTCTATTATCTTCTATAGTATCTTTTGATTTCTGGATTTCTTTTATTTATAATAATAATAATAATAATAATAATAATGTGATGTGACGTGCATATTTTATGTTGGATTTGGGCTTTATGATATACAAGTTTTAGAGTTTTTAAACATATAGCAAATGTGAAAAATGTAAATCAAATTCTTTTTAGTCTATAGTTTGATCATCAGTGTCTGGATATCACAAAAGGAAGAACGGTTAAATTTTATAAGCAATTTAATTTGCGATTTGTATATACGATGATAATTGGCAGTCATTTATGGATTACAATCAAATGTACATTAAAACTTGTTGTATCTATATCATATTGAATTGTACCTCGTTTAAAGTCACTTACTTTCTAACAAGTGGCAATGAACTAATACCTATAAAAGTGAGAAAGAAAAAGATACCAAAATATCCTTTGTGACTGTGTGTATTATGGTAATTTGAACTTGAATTAGCTTCAGCTAAAATGCAGTGGTTATTCCAAAAAAGTACTCAACTAAAGGCCACAAATAGAAAAAAGTAAAAGATGTGAGGGCCAGAATGTTTAATTTTGCCTTGGGATGTAGAGCCTTTCATATAACATCAGCAGGGTTGGCTGTATGGGCTTATACAATACAAGTGGGTCCGATTAAAAGCAACCCACATGATGAAAAGAGGGACTCGTTTGTACCAAAACGTGGGTCCCTTAAAAGTCCGCTAGATTGTGAGCTGTTAATACGGTCATGGTCTTGCACTTTGGGGCCTTCTTTTATACATAATTTTACAGAAAATTCCCTTGTAGTTTTTGTTTATTAATTTATTATTATTATTTTTATTTTTTTTGGTTCGTTCACATATTATAATGCAAACAAGTTTTGAAGTGTTTTTGATGAGACTAATTGGACCTTTTAGATCGAGTCTTACTGGGCTTTATTGGACCAGCCTACAAAACCAGTTCGGCTTTGAGATTGACAAATGACAAGAATGTCATTACAAGTTTCTTTTTATGGCTAAGTTTTTTTTTTTAGAATGTCTAACATGTTATATAACTAACGAAAATGAGTTATTATATTATTGGTATCATTCAATCCCTAAAGTCAATTAAACTAATAATAAACATAAATGTTCATATATAGAACCTAGAAAAATTACATAATAACCAAATGACTGAAATGCAAAAACAGAACCACATGGATGGAAAACGAACATCTATTGCTATAAAACCTAAAGCACGACAGTATCAATGATTAAGTAGGTTTCATATTTTGAAACATTAAAGACCAAAGTGAAGACACTGGATCATCTTGATGATCACCTCCTGCTTGCACCATGTTGTAAGGAATCCCAATCCTTGGACTGTACCCTATTTGGGCCTGAACCAATTGGGCAGGGCCTGAACCATTTGGGCTGGGCCTGGTGTCCATCGGGCTATTGTACATGAACGTCAGATTCTCTTGTACCTTCCTATCCAAAGGCCCGGAAATGCTCACAACCTTTTTTGGGCTCATATAACTCTCTTGTACTCTTCTATCCAACGGTCCTGATCTCATCGTCTTCACACTATCTTCCTTATTCTCTTCAAACCCCATATTCTTTCTCAGATTACTACTAGGCCATTGTGGTCGAAACGGGTTAGGGTCGGGCCTAGGTATATGGATTGACCGTTTGTTGGAAACACATTTCCCAAATTTCTTCGTAAGCAGAATTCTAGTCTTGGCAATAGCAGAAACAATCTTTGAGAAGCCGTTTTTGGGACGTCCTCCTATATTCTTTCTTGCAAGACTCAAAATCTCGAGCCTATGTTTAGCAACCGAGACTCCCATACTCTGAAGAAACTCGTGGTTGAAGTAGCTTGTGTCTCCTCTTTGAAGCTCGTTGAGTGTGAACGTCCTACCATACTCGTAAACTAGATACGGGTCAAGATTTGTTTTTGATAACCATGAGTACCAGTCCATGGCTAGTTTGAGTTTGATGGGAGAAAGTGTCACCTATATATATAACATGTTAGTTGTGACATTAGGACTTACTGTTGCATTTTTTAGTTTCATAAGTAATACACAACAACCCATCTTTATCTCAAAATCCTGACACTTGGAGCACAAGAAAAGCTAACGAAATTAAGTAGTTACATGTTCACGGTTATAAATTATAAAGTAGATAGTACAAATAGTTGGTGTGGTCCATCATGCTTTTATTACCTTCTTAATTGAGTTCTAAGTGGTAGTTGTGAAGACATCAAAAGGTCACGAAATCACAGAACTCTCAAGTAAAAAGTTTATATTGTGATAGTGAGGCATCTAGAGTTCTTGATACCCCCCCCCCCCCCACACACACACACACAGACTAATACAGTGAATCAGTGTTTGATATTTGAGATTTGCACACTGGTTTTAGTTGTTGGAAAATGGAGATGTAAACATGGTAATGATTCAAATGACTGGATATACCTTTGTGAATCGTGTATGTAAATCACTTTTCAAAGATAATATTTTGACCCTAGAATTACCTTGTTGCACGAATTTTGTCCTGGGATAATTCAAGAGAATGTTGAAGGATTTTGACCATCAAATCTTGAACCCGAGTGTTTCTCTGTGTTAAAATGTGTTTGTTTGTTTAATGTATGTAATATTTGCCAACCCACAACCGGCTCTGCCACTTGGACCCCGTTAGCAACGTTGTCCTAGGACCTCACAAGGGAGTACGACCCCTTTGACTCCTCGCAATTTTAGTTGAGCCCAGAATATAGTAACTTAGTAGGGTATGCATTTCGCATCACTTTACTTGTGTCTACTAATCTACCAATGCAATAAAATATACGTTAGTTATGATATTTCGGGAGCTTCTATAATGTGAATCATTTAAACTTTATAATGTGAATCAAAATTGTAGCATGTATGTATAGAAACATACTTGACAAGCGTACATTTGGCCATTGTTACAAATATGGTTAATGGACCATCATTTATTATCACCAACCTACTCTAGGAATAGTGTTGCGCTCGCAATTTCATTATACTTGTTATTGTTACTTTACAAGTTTTCACTTTAAAGAAAACAGAGAGTTGTCTTACTTCTTTAGGTATGTTTACCTACCTTTTGTCGATTATAGGAGTGTATATATTGAAGATGCTAATCTTATGTCTCCTTGTAAAATTCTGATGGATAATTGCGAATTTGTTGGATTTTGGCCTTTTGGATCCTCTTTGTAAGAAGACGAGCGCTTGTGATACTTAGCTCTGAGTCTAACCCTCCCTTCATGATTTTTGTTTCATCGTCCGGTTAATTACTTGGACTTGCTTTTCATGACGTCCGTTTGATAGATCTGATGTGTAATTTAACTACTTAGCCTACTTAAGTATCGTTACATTCATTCCATCAACATTGGCTCGATGAATTTTGTCTACCACGAAGAGTGGGGGGGCGCATTACATTCGTCAAACCAGATGTTTTTTTGGGGGGCCATGAGAAAAGAAAGGTAATGGAGCAATTATTTGAACAAGAAGTAGTTGAGTTGATTTCAACGTCTTAACTTACATTCAAGTACTAGTCTTAATGGTTTCATAGATGATCACATGGTCACTTGATGTCAAGAACATGCATATATGTTTTCCATTAACAAAATTGATGACACTGACTTAAATAGTGTTTTTAGTCATAATTGGTTCATAGACTTGTTCTAGAGCGTGTGACTTCAAATTTCCAACCTTTTATAATTTATTAGAAAGGACAAATTGTCTGAATTTGAAACGAATTATTTATTAATTTTATATTCTAAAAATTTATAATTAAAAATAATAGTCAACAACTATCAATTTTATCATAATTCTAGTAAGTACACGACACGTCATCTTTTTCTTCCGAATTTTAAAATAACATATTGTTATAATTATGATGAAATTGAAAGTTGGTTTATATTATTGATAATCCTGATTATTGATTTATAGACAAAAATAGTCAATAACTCATCTCTGTTTTAGGTTATTTACCCCGTAAGAAAACAAAATTTTCTTACAAATCGATTTAACAGTTTAAATAAAATGCTTTTGTGCCGTCAACAACACCAATATTAGCTTTAATTTGTGTTCGCTCAACGACCGCTTAAGAATCATTAACAAAATCATGTGGGTAGATATGCTTGAACCAACCATGATTATACTTTTTAGATGACTAGAACAGTACAAGGTTGTGATTTTTAAGATTATGGTTCTAGTTGAGTATGTCACGGGCTAGTTTGTGTATGTTTTGACATTTTAGTCATTTAGTGTCCATGTCGGTTGTCTTTTACGATTCGTAGTGTTTTCGTATTTGAGAGTGGGGATCTGTCTTCAAGTGGCCCTTATTGGCCCATACCATTTAAATTAAAATCTTATAAATTTCTCGCCAAAATCTGTGCTTTTTCCCTTTAAGAAAAATTAATTAATTAAAACATAATAGGGACACACAGTAGAAGTGAATCTTCTAAAATATGATCGGAAAATTAATTAGGGTTGGACCCTTACCCTACATAATATATTATTAAAACCTTATGATATGAACTTAAAATTATTGAAATATGACATACACAAGTTTATGTTTAATATTCACTTATAGTTGGTATTAAATAATATTTTATGTATCTAATTAAATATTATATTTAAGTAAAATTAAATTTTAAATTAATTATACTAACCTAACTTGATTAATATACATTTTTTATAATTGAACTAAAATAGTTTAATTTACGCATCGAAGAAGAAAATATGCTAACTAAAATGGACTGGTCCCTGTACATAGAAACGGACTTGAGTCTATGAATCCGGTCCAAGGCCCAAAGAAAAGTAAACCCTAATCTTATTGGTTTTTCTAAGTAAATGAGTAAATCTTAAGCTTGTGATTGTTTAGTTACTTGTAAAGTTTCCTTTATTATTATAGCCATTTTTGAAGTTTTTCTTTAATTACATGTTTGTTTAAATACTAGTAATTAGATTTTAAAAATCTTTTATATTTTATATAATATAAAAAAAGACAATAAGCAAAAAAGGACTATTGGATGGAGGAAATCTGAAACTTTCACAACACTCAAAATAATTTTTGTTTGGACAATTTTGGGAATACATTTTATGTTTATACCATCAAACATCGACTTTTTAAAACCTTAAAACCTTTCTTAACGTCCAAAGTAACCGTAAAACTATAATTTTTGATAAAGCATCGTGCCTTTTTTTGGTAACAAAACAAACTTAAATACCTTAAATTGACAAATAAGGCCGAGTAAATGAGATAAGGAGTTTGGTAAGGTGGGTACCTATTTATGTCATTTCCCTTTTATGAGATGACGTATCCATTAAAAATATACGGGCCACTCTCTCCCCATTTGACCAATTTTACCGTTTCTTTTACTAGATAGATTGTTGGAGGCACTTAAAATATAAAACGTAACCCCAATCGACACATTCATAAATTGATATATCCTTCATTTATAACTATGTATATTTTTATTGGTAGGCTGGTGGACTGGACTCGCTCACCGCCAACTGTTTGTATGATGAAGGAGGATAGATATAGACCTTTCTAGGAGCCACATTGTATAGATCTCGAGCACCTAACCCATTTGAAGCAGCCAACCTAAGTTTGGGTAATTAAATCTCTTCTCCCCCCTAATGTTTCAACTATTTTCAGCATGTTAATAATTTAATCCTTGGTCAAGCTTGAATTGTTACCAACACATGGGTTGTTTCACCATTTTGGCATGTTTGAGCTAAAACATAATGTGTCAATATGTCATTTTATTTTAAAAGGTTAGTATGTTATCCTACATAAGTCATTTTGTGCATGAGGGGATAGGTGATCATGCCGTATATCAACAGGAGAAAACATTTGGTTATAAACTTGAAACTATCGTTGCTAGGAAAATTCAAGATCAATTTCAATTCAAACTCCTTGTAAACAAGGTCTGCAGGTATGTGATTGATGTGATATTTTTTGAACTGATGTGCAACAAGTACTGATCTTCTTTTGAAACGATATCCCGCAAATATATGGTTGGTCATATTATCGCGTTGATCCATTTGTTTTATTGATTGCTTGAACCCCAATATATATGTTGTTGCAATTACGAATGTGTGTATCACCCGCTTGAAAACATGTCCTATAATGTACTTAGCAAATGTCTGTCTGATGCACGTGTTTATTTTGTATTTTACTTCAACATTAATTTAGATAATTCTATTGACTTGTGAATTTTGTATTTCTCAATTCAAGGTACTTATTTGTCAAGTCCAATGTGGCTACTGCAGTGCTATTTGAAGAAATTCAACTAAAAACCTTCGAGTCGGTTACAAGAAGCATAAAGAAGGGCACTTTCATGTTGAACAGATGGCTTATGCATGCAATCATTTGCTGCAAGGAAGTGGGTTATGAACGAGGGATACAACGTGATGGGCAACTGTGATGAATTTGTAATGGGTTAACAGATGGTAATTTGCAAGTGAAGTGTCTCACAAAAATGATTTTGATTTTTGTTAATAGGGAAGTGATGCTCAAATACTCAGGTGAAGATGAATCAAAGTGGGGTAAAAATAACAATAATGTGCTCATTATTTGTAGATATTCGGCCACATGATTATTTTAGTACCTTCATATATTTAATGCGTATGCATGTGATGAGTCTTTTCATTAAGTAGGAGTGCGAGTATAGAATATGTGGATTCGGTTAATGACTGTCAATTTGTAGAAAATAGCATTGGAGGTGTACATTTGTTGTACATTTGTTCTGAAGTTATAAATAAAAGTTCTACTAAATGTGAATAACATTCTTAATTAAATAAGAAAAAGTCGTAAAGCTTATTAAAACATGGTACGGCATTACAACATTACAATTCGAAATTATATTGTTACGATAAAAACAATACACAATATGCATCATTAAATCATTCGAACCTACATTGAATCAATATAGACAAACTACCATCTACACATGTAATGTTATTTTTTCTACTACGTCATGTTTGCACACGATGGACATAAAAACAAATATTATAAAATGAATCACACAACAGCATATTTCAGAGGTAGAAAACGATAGCAATATACTCACTAATATGCAATACAAATAAACACCAATCTCTACTAAAGAATGTCACAAAACCCTATTAACATGGAGAGTTACTCATCAGTTTCACCATTAATGATCTTTTGTATTTCATTCAAGATCACCAAGGGCATTTGGTTTTCAAGTACCATTATGTCTCTATAAAGTGTAGCGTATTTCATCAACCTTTTAGGTATGAATCGCTCCATTTCGCCATAATGCCTAAAAAGATAAGGTAAGAACAAACCATCAACTGCAACGATCCTTGCTAATGTCTCGTCATCAAGGTCTACATACTTGTGGTAGCACACATGAATCATGGGCTCGACCTTTTTGAATCCATCAATCACCAAAGAATTGAATGGGTAGACTTGATCAGGATTCAAGAATGCTTTAACAACAGCAACTTTGTACCTCTCCATTTGATAGAGATGAGTCTCAAAATGATGATAAGGTCCTATAGTGATAGCTTGAGGTACATAGGCTTCGGGCTTGAAACGATTTATGGATTTTGGGACATTAAAAACACAGACGGGAATATTACTAACGTCGATCCCAACCTCTTCTTTGAAATTCTTGTGATATGATTGACCCATCGTTGTTTGCCAATATTCACATTCAAAATCGAATTGATTAGTTCTGTTTCTTTCAATTCTATTATTGGATTACGCTTTTGATTAAATATGATGTAATTTGCAAAATTTGATACCTAGTATTTATAGGATTAGTGAATTACATTCATGGATACATAAATAATTACAACTCCAGAATCAATCTTGCTCTTCAAGTTTGAGTTGTGCTAATTATTTGTTTAAACACAGACTAATTATTCTTTAGATTTAAAATACTTATAAGCAAAGTAATCATCTTTCTTCAGGCAAACAGTTAAATAATCTAGTCGTTTAATTTGATAAGAAGGTTAGAATCCTAATGCAAGTTAGTTAGTAACATAACCATACTATACATTTAAATAAGGATGGCTTATGAATCGATAAATGGATCTTACGATATTTAAACAATTAACAACCAGAAAAATTTAACACTTTACATGATTATGCAAGTCTCATTAAGTGTACATTTGAAACAAACAAAAAAACAAAGGGCATACTGATTAATCTATCATCTGGTAACTCGTTTGCAATCATAAACGCCGCAAAACGACTCGAAAATCAGTAACAATAACAGCAGGATCGTAGAAACAACCGTTAGTAGTTTCCACGACTTGTAGACATATTTCATCAGAAAACTATACACCTTCACTTTCAACTTCTTTTGATAATACTTGTTGATAATAGCAGCAGTACTGTCTTTGTAAACTTTCAGAGATGATTTTTTCATCCCATTAAACAAATCTGAAACTTGCAAATCAGTCAAGCTCCCTTCAACAATACCAGCACTTCGAAGCAAACTTACATCCTTCTTTCTGTCAATAATGCCACACATAATATCAAGATATTGTGCTAGCACATAGTTTTCGTACCCTGAAGTGCAGCTACTACTAGCCATTTCATAAGCTTCTAGGTTTCGTAATATGACTTCTGAGTTTCCGTTTAGAGTAATCCCTGGAAGGTAGAGCGTCGCGGTCAGATCATTAAACGAGGCTTCTAGGATCCCACTATTCTGACGCTTAAATGCTATTCCAGCCATTCTGGAAAGTTGTAAAACTGAAGGGATATCAATCTCTTCAACTAGTGGATTGTTGGTGGAAACTTCTTGGAGTCCATAACTTTGGGTGAATAAATTTAAGATCATACCCCATGGTAAGCTTGTGATGAATTTAATTGGCTCTATAGAACTTACTAGATCACTTGTTATTATGCCTTCAAGGTTTTGGATCGCTTGATCATTGGCAGGATCGATTTTGATTGTTAAAGATGGTTGTCGCGATAACTCTTCTACTTCTTGAGGAGCCAAAACATGTTGTTTATTGCTTTCACCTGCGTGTGTAACACAGTCCAAAAATGTATAAAGTCACAAAAATAATTGTTAGCTTTTGGCCTAGCGGTAGCCGGGTGATCAGAGGTCGTGGGTTCAAGTCTCTGTTATTCAAAAAGATTGTTACTTGGGACGCGAAAATTCCTTAAACTTTTGGTTTAATATTAAAACTCGAAAAAAAGGGAACTACAAAAAGTTGGACTTGGGCACCTGCTTTGCTCTGAGGGAAAGTAGTCATCTTGTATAAAAGATCTAACAAGTGAAGAACTTTTGTCTCTTGAAAGTCTTGTTCCTTCGATTGTATATCAAAGGGCGATTGAGACTTGCAAAATACCCACATAATAGAGAACAATGTAGCATCATCTTCATTTGACAAGCTTATGGTGTCCATGATTTCCTTCAAAAGAATCATCGGGATTTGATTCTCGAGCATCATAACATCACTAAAAACACTAGCATCATTATTAAAACCATTCAAATCTTTTCTTAAAAGGTAAATCAAAAACAACCCGTCAACCGCAAGCATCAAGGCTAAAGTATCATCATTCAAATCAAGGTACTTGTGGTAACAAGCTCGGATCTTTGGCCCTATTTCTTTGAGCTTTTTTATGACAAGCTCGATTTGATCATCTTTCCAATAAGATTTTACCACATCGATCTTAGTACGCCCCATCTGATAGAGCTCGGGTCTTAAGTAATGGTATGGCCCTAACGATATCACTTGAGGAGCATATGCTTGAGGGTTTACAACACTTATGGAGTTGGGCACTTGACAAACTGAAATTGGTATATTTTGGTCTAATAGAGTCTCGTTTTTTAGGTTTTTATGTGTTAGAAGAACCCAAGTTTCCTCTGATAATGTTGAGTTTAAGATGGTATTGGAGGAAGTACTAGCCATTGATGATGTAATTTGTTTGATTTGTAATAGTTTGAGGCATTCAATACAAGTGATACAATGAATATGAAGCCCTTTTATTACAATTTTAGTTATTGAAGTCTTCTCTTATCATATGGTAGGCCAACTATCACTTTAACTTGTGTAGTAACGTTCATTGCAAAGATTAAATACATGTTACTATATATGTTAGGTGCTTCAAATGTTACTTTAATTTAGATATTTTGTTTATGAACAAATAAGGATAAAGGAGGCTAATTGGTTTAAATGAAATATTTTTGTGCGGTCAATAACACTAATATTATCCCTTATTTGTATTCGTTCAACGACTGCTTAACGGATAACTAACATAATCATGTGGCTAGATATGCTTAAACTAACCATGCATTCTAAATTTTAGATGTGTAGAACAGTACAAGGGGTTTTTAAGATTATGGTTCTAGTTGAGTATGTCACGGGCTAGTTTGTGTATGGTCTGACATTTTAGTCCGTTAGTCTTAATGTCGGTTGTCTTTTACGATTCGTAGTGTTTTCCTATTTGAGTGTGGGGATCTGTCTTCAAGTGGCCCTTATTGGCCCATACCATTTAAATTAAAATTAATTAGGGTTGGACCCTTACCCAAGATGTATGAGTATATCCACATCTCATTAAAACCTTATGATAGGAACTTAAAATTATTGAAATATGACATGCACAATTTTATGTTTAATAAGCACTTATAGTTGGTATTAGATAAATTTTTATGTATCTAGTTAAATATTATATTTAGGTAAAATTAATTGTACTAACCTAACTTGATCGATATGCATTCTTTTATACTTTAACTAAAATAGTTTAATTTACGCATCGAACAAGAACATATGCTAACAAAAATGGACTAATCCCTATACGGCTATACAGCTATACACAGAAACAGACTTGGTCTATGAATTCGGTCCAAGGCCCAAAGAAAAGTAAACACTAATTTTATTAGTTTTCTAAGTAAATTTTAAGCTTGTGACTGTTTAATTCACGTATTCTTTTAAATAATTCTTTTATATATAAATTTATATGAATTCATCTACATGTAAAGTTTATATGTTGTTATTTTTATTAATCTTATTAAATCCTAAAATATCTTAACTTTATTTATATAATCTATGCTAAATTAAAGTTGTTTTATGTATTTAAAGCTACTGAATTTATATGTGGGATAAGATTGTGACATATATCTTTATACATTCAGAATTTACATGTTGATCGGATTATGAAAATAGTAATTGAATGAACTCGTACATTTTTCTATATAATCGTTTGGTGGTAGGAATATGAGGAAACAAGCTATTGATAACTAGAAAGTTCCATTAAAACAAATCAACTAAATTCAAGTCGAACTTTTTTAAAAATTTATTTTGATATTAAATAAACATATTTAAATTTCTAAATTTTGCTTTCAAAAAATAATTTGATACTATAGATAACAAAAATATTAACACTACAATTCAAAATTATATTGTTCCAATAAGCAATAAGCAATATGCATCATTAAATCATTCGAACCTACATTAAATCAATCTAGACAAACTACCATCTACACATGTAATGTTATTTTTTCTACTACGTCATGTTTGCACACGATGTACATAAAAACAAATATTATAAAATGAATCACACTACAACATATTTCAGAGGTAGAAAACGACAACGGACAACAATATACTCACTAATATGAATAACAAACATTGATAATTAGCTAAAAGAATCACATGTTTAATTAAATTGTGGTACGTCATTGCAACACAATTTCTCATGCATAATCCTGCAAATCCGCAGCCCTTAATATTACACGTTTTGAGAGCCTAAAACTATACTTTTATGTAAATACAACAATTAACGACACATTTAACAAGTGTTGTGTCAATTAATTTGCATGAAACGGCCAGAATTAAAACTTCATCAACATTTATATTTGTATCGTTTCTACATTTACAGTTTGCAACATCCAAATTAATTAACTCAAACTAAACAACTATTCTTTAAAACTTTAGCAGTTTTTACAACACTTAATGAAAACATTAATGCAAAAAACCAACAAATCAGTCCTTGTAGTTTGAAGAGTTTGGTTTAGATGTATTAAACAAGCTCAAACTTCATTGAATACCTACTTCTTTCTAAATTAAATATTCATGTCTTTATTTTAATCTGTCATGAATAGAATATACTCCTTATTATTTACAACATAATTTATCAAAATCCACATCCAATCAAATGGTCTAGAATTCTTACAAAAACAATGGTTCGTTTATCTAAAAGAAAAATCCACATCAAATCACATGAAAATCAATAAAAGCCCAAAACATAGTTCGAGGCCCAGGCCCATTAATTAACAAACAGAATTAACTACCTCATTGAACAATTCACAGTCACTAAATGAACATCCATTTTTCCCGCTCAGATATTTGCTTTCAACCACTCCTCACTTATCCAAACATAAATACCATTATGATTCTTACGTTTTTTTCAATATACTGATCCAAACTGATCGACAATTTTACGTTACTATGCATTCTTTTTCCACATTCCTAAGAAAAAAACCATCGTTTTACACCACTTTTCGAGCTCTCGGCTCTCGAATCCATGGCCAGGACAATGTTTCTTCCTCATTATCCTCGAAATTGAGCATTGGATCTAGGTGTAGCAACGAGCGTTGCGATAAAGTTGAATCGCTTATTGACTCGCTAACATCTGGAATTGTTGTTGTTGGATTAAGCCTAGGACTTTGTTACATGAATTATGCAATTGATCAACCAAACTCGCATTTTGTGTATGCAGAGCCTTGTGATGAACCTATGGAATCGGAGATTAAACCAATGTATATTGTTCCAGAGTCATATAGGAGAAAAGTTTTTTTCAAATACGAAAAACGAATAAGAATGCAGAGTCCTCCGGAAAAGGTACGTTATGGTGTTATACTACATACTTCGCTGTAACAAATTAAGCTATTTGTAGTTCTGTACACACTTTTGATGCAAAGTTTTATTTTTTTATTCTTAATTTGTTCGCGCCACAGTTTTTAGGCTAAAAGTGTGAAATATAAATGTTTGTGGCATTGTTTGTTTAAATATTTACATAAAATGTTAGAAGTGAGTTTCATCCGTTGGATATGGGATTGTAGGTG
Source organism: Logfia minima (assembly GCA_963921325.1). Taxonomy (NCBI): domain Eukaryota; kingdom Viridiplantae; phylum Streptophyta; class Magnoliopsida; order Asterales; family Asteraceae; genus Logfia; species Logfia minima. The sequence continues at coordinate 37,075,916 of OY992767.1, forward strand.
TTCAAGTATTTTGCATCTCACAGATCTCCTAATGGGGAGTCATTTATGACACCAGCGGACTTGATGAGGGCGGTAGTGCCTGTGTTTCCGCCTTCTGAAGCTTCTCGTGTTCGTGAGGGAAGCTTGAAAGGAGAGTGGGTTGCTAGTGAGTTATGTTGTCCTCCTTCGAAATTCTTCATGCTTTTTGATACCAACAACGATGGGCTTATCTCGTTTGCTGAGTAAGTCGTGTGGGTTTAGATCAAAATGTGTTTGTCTGAATTGGTTTGGTGATGCTAAATTCGATTAAAATTGTTGGGACAGGTATATATTTTTGGTGACGCTACTAAGCATTCCTGAATCAAGCTTCTCTGTAGCGTTTAAGATGTTTGATCTTGATAACAATGGGTAAGTTTCCATCAATCGTGTAGTATGGTTTTCATGATCATTCGACTCGATAATTGATATGAATATATATTTGAACTTATGAATAGAAAAATCGATAAAGAGGAATTCAGCAAAGTAATGTCATTGATGCGATCTCAACATCGACAAGGATCACAACATAGGGATGGGTTGCCTATCGGGCTTAAAGTTTCTTCGCCAGTTGAAAACGATGGCCTTCTCGAGTATTTTTTTGGGAAAGATGGGAAATCGTCCCTTGCTCATGAGAAATTCAATCAATTCTTGAAGGACTTGCATAACGAGGTCTGAGATCCCTCTTTGTCTAAATAATCATGAAATGGGTTAAAACGGATAATTGTAAGTTTGGGTCGAAAGGGGTCAGTTTGGGTTCACCTGAATAATAAATAACTGGTGTCTTAGATATGGTTTATGTGGTAAAAAATACAATTTTGTGGCTTTCAACATGTTTAAACCGTTTGATTGATTCTTTTTCAGTTTATCCCTTTGACCCGTTAGGGATATAATATGACCCGAATCAACTCGTTAATAGGTAAATGGGTTGAAATATCCATTCACTAAAGACGAAAATTAGATACATCATAGCCTTGTAAATTATGTACTAGGACAACAAAATATTTATCAGGATTTACATTTTCTATAGATTTTGTCACTTGAATTTGCTCATTATGACTACAATTCGAGAGGGACGATATCTGCTAAAGACTTTGCGTTATCTATGGTGGCATCTGCTGATATTGGAGACATCAACAAGTTTCTTGATCGTGTAGACCAATTAAACGATGAACCAAATGTCAATAACATCCGCATTACATTTGAAGACTTCAAGAAATTTGCAGAGTTACGAACACAACTGAGACCACTCTCTCTCGCCATCTTTAGTTACGGAAAAGTGAACGGGCTCCTTACAAAGAAAGATTTCCAGAGAGTAACTCAACAGGTGAAATCAATACCTTTTACATGTAATAATCTCAACAAGACATAAACTACTAACTGAATTATTTGCTTGATGATAGGTTTGTGGGATTGCATTAAGCGATAATGTGATTGATGTGATATACTACTTATTTGATGTGAATCGAGATGGGAGGTTAAGCTGGGAGGAGTTTTTACGAGTGTTGCAAAGACGAGAGGACAAATTAAAACCTAGGGAAGCAGGGCTGTTAGGTTTGCTTTCGTGTTGGTGGCAATGCTCGAAAAGCAATTGTGCCACAACCGGGACACTTTTCTAGTTTTTGATATGAGAATGTACAGTGTGAATCGAGACGAACTCTATGTCGATAATTGAGATGTAGATGAATTTTGTAAGCAGATTTCGCAATTAAACGTAATGCATGCTATATAATTGCTGCTACTATTATTGTTAATGGTGTTTCAATTCCAGTTTTGTAAGCAGATTTCACAACCAAATGTGCACCAAGTTTGAATGTGGTTTACGCTGTTCAAAAGCAGTACCAATACCGAACTAGCATGGCCTAATTTTGTACTGTTGCACACCCTTGGTCTTACCAAAATGCGTATACGGCTACAAATGAAATATGAAATGAAACACGAAAATACATGTAGTAAAACACAATGAGTATATGCACCTGACCATCCAAATAGCATGCTGAAAAACACAACTTCAATATCTAACCACTGTTAGTGCTAACAAGACAACAGGGTGGGGGAAATTATACTGATATTACACCACATAAAAGTCGTTTGCATCAATTTTCACAGGTTTACTATAGCTCTGAAAAACTTCTATACCCAGCGAACATATCTTTATGTTAGTTAACTTGATGCGAACATGGGCGTGCACGTGCATACATCTTTATGTAGCATATTCTTCTGGATGAGGACTTAACGATGATGATGATTCTTTATCAGTTATCATAGCAATCTTGTGTTCATTTATGCTGTCATCCTCCAATTTTGGTTGTATGTAATCTTTTGGGAGCGGGTTACAGTTTATTGTATACCAAACTGGCCTTTCTTCTTGGAACAATCTGCACATTGACAAGTGATTACAAATACAATAAGAAGGGTGCATAATTATGAAACCGAAAGAGAGATGCACTTACGGGTGTTTGCAAAGTGTTGGGCATTGGATTGTGAGCGCATATTTGCACGTTGATAACTCGGTGATGGAGCTAATCATGGCTCTAGGTTCAGAACACACAAATCTCACCTGGAAATTAAATCAACGAACAGATAAAACAAAATCAGGATAATGTGAAACCTAAATGAAATCTAGTAAAAAAGCATTTAGAGTGCATCATACCTCCGTTTCTCGAGGCTCATTTGTTAAATCACAAGTGGTTCCATTGTTATATTGATGAGCATGATACCTACATTTATCATATAAACAAAAAATGGAAAAGATTATATGGAAACCAGTCTATTTGAGATTTTGAGTTGTATTCTATTGATAATAAGTAAGTTAGGTTGGTAAAACTTAGCTAAAAAGGTAACAGGTCTATAATCATATTTACTACAAATTAACTATTTGTAAAAATCCAGAAAAGAGAGATATAATGGGCCACTAGCTCAGCCCAACCCAATCTGTTTTCACCAATTAGCCACAACCATTTATAGAATCTATAGAACATATTTGACATGCAAGTACCTTTGTGATGCATCCTTTGAGCGAGGATCTTTCAATGTTGAAATATCAGATAGGTTACGGTTGTAAGCAGTTGTAGCTTCAGCATCATATTCACCCAATACAAACTCTTGAACAACCTGAAAAGGGGGAGAAGATCATAAGCTGCACAGAATTTTTTAACATTTAAAAGAAGTGTAGATTTATGGGTCATTTAGGTTATGTTTGATCTCTAACAGGTCAAACTAATCAGATCGAAAAAAGTGAGCTATGAAGGCCAAACAGATTAAAAGACGCCCAATGTGTTTTTTTAATGCATAAAACCTCTTATATTATCTGATTCAAAAATGATTATAACCGAAATAATAAAAACGATGTAATCATATTTGAGACACTACTTATATTTGTAACAATCTTTAAATTTTAGACAAAAAGTGTTCCAGGTCAACACAACCCGACCCAGTCCATTTTGAACCATAACTCAACTTGCAGGAACCGCCCATTTTCCCACCTCTAAGATTTATACATCTCGATTCATACCTTATCATCCTCCACATGAATTTGACGCAGCTTCTTGTGATAACAAAATTCATAAGACCACCAGCCCTCTTGCTGCAAGAAACGTCCATGAAAATAAGTGGCATTCATTTTTTCCATTTTTCTCATATTATCATACAAATGGGATACGCAAAATGAAAATCTTGAATGCATAAAATGAATGGCAAGCAAAAGAAGGCAGGTCATTTTATGATTTCTTTTAGTTTAGCGAAAATTCTAACCCTGATAAAGCATCGGTCTTTAAGTGCTTCAAGTAGTTCATCTGGTGTCTTCAACTTGAAGCGTTTTTCAGTTTCCAAAATTAAGCTGGTTGTGTTTTCTTGTATGGCCGGCTTCTCACTCTTGGATTTCTCCACTTTAGGCAGGTAACATAGAAACTTCTCTCCGTTCTTCTTTGGCATGACAACAGATTCTTGATCATCATCCTGCAAACCACAAAAATTCACACATATATTATTAGGGATGGCAAGATTGGCAGGTGGGGTGTGTTAAGTAACGGGTCATTTTTAGTGCGGGTCTAAATGGGCTAGCTCGCGTTGGGTTGACCCGCATAGAACTTTTTGGCCTTTTTTGATAAATAAATAAAGCGTAAATTATGATTACAAAAGCAATATTAATATAGTAATAATCTAAATCTATAAATAAAACAGGTCAGGACTCAGGAGACTGTACGCATTGAAAATAATTTTCCAAGACTTCAACCCCTTCACCACATTTAAGCTGTTTAGTAGTTCCCCACTTCCCCTTTTAGCTTTTTTTATGGAACCTTTTTATGAGATATAACACAACCCCTCTTCAGTAAATGGACAGAATATGCCACCTTTAGATACTATGTACAGAGTCAGAGGCATCTTATGATAATTGGATACTAGACTGTGTAAAGTTTCGTTCGCAGACTTACAGGGAAAAATGGTGAATCTTCTGTGTGGAACTCAATATCATATTTTGGCTCTCGAGAGCTGCGACTTAAGCCACCTGACATTTAACCATATATAAACATTCAAATTTCATATCAAGAATCTAAAACAAGACGTCAGTTATAAGTTACACAGTATTTATATAGTCAACCCTAGATAGCTATGTTACAATTCACTTATACCATATTCTTCTGTTCTCAATTCTTCATTTTCTTGATCACAAAATAAATACGTTGTACGGCCAAAAGGAATAGGACCTGTGCTAGAGCAAGAACTTGTACTTTTTATTGTCGAAAGCTGTATTAATCATAATTATCTTCCTACCAACTTTTGTGCCATGAACTTGCCCATTAGTAAACAATAAAACCTGGGTGTTGAATGCAAGTAGCTAACCGTAAACATCATCGATTTCATAGTAAAAGAATTAATAGCTTACATCTTTCTGATCTTACACATTATATAAAACTCTATCAATAAAAAAACACGTTCAATCACTACATTCACCTAAACCAACTAACTATCACCCAAAAAAGAGGGTCCAACATACAACGGCAAAAAGTCAACTTAACATCCAAAAAGTCTAACATCAACCCTAAAAAAATGTATCCCCATTCAACCTAAATGCTAAAAAAAATTAAGGTATTAATACCCTTATGTACAACAATTACCCAGTTGAAAAACATAAATGCTTTAATCAAATATGAATACTTTAATATAACAAAAAAACCTTATTAATTATTTGTAACAAAAACCTGAATGAGTTGGAAAGATCTGATCGGCGAAGACATTGAAACTGAACGAACTGATAAATAATAGAAGCAAAACCCGTCTCAAATTCAAACCCATAATTTACCTACAACTGTTTGATTTACTATTATTCACCAACAACATGAAATGAAATTTCGTGGGGTTTTATTTGGGGAGAAATTTAAGAAAAGTGATTGATTTGTTCTTGTAATTGATGGAGTGGAAGTGTCAAAATCTCGCTCTAAAAGGGAAAAAAATGAAAGTTTATGAAATAAATCATCCTAGCCAATTAAAGAGTGCCATGTCATTAAAATAAGGTGACATGGCCAGAAATTTATTGGGTTTTGTTATGGGCTTAGATGGGTATGAAAGTTTAGGCCGACAAATATTTGGGCTAATAGGCATTACACAAACTTTTAACTCTTAGCCCATTAGCCTGATTCTAATTTGTTACTTTTGTAAACGATTGCAAAATGTATCTAAAAATATATATTTATAACATGTAATTTATACATTTTCCGTTTGTGAATTTTTACATATCATTTTATGTTATTATATTGGCCAATCAATTTTCAAGTATACTTTTAGGATTGCAAGTTTAAGCTTTAAAAACAAATATGATTCAATTAAAAGTAAATATTATTAATTTGTTGAAGGGTTAAATTCTGAATCAAATAGTTAAAAAGCTCTTATCTTCTTTTGCTATCATGTTTTTCTTCTCCCTTGAATCTACTTCATATATATATATATATATATATTTCTATTCGTATTAAAAGTTTGCCCTTATTAAGATCGTTAAGAGTTAGATTTTATTCGTAAGATCGTTAGTTTTGTAATATGTTTTTACAGCCAAACACATAAATATCAGGACCATAGTATAAATGATTTTTGTATAGGATCAGACATAAAATTACTGCTCTAGTAATTAGGTGATCTATAAAATTGACTGTTGATTCTATTGTTAAATATAGATCATCATTCTGTTTATATCAATACAAGATTTGTAACAAATATAGAAAACTTAACCATTAAGAAAATATTAAAATTAGATTGTTTAATGGGAATTGGGAGGTGGCTTGTAGGTTGAGTTAAGCATATTTACAAATTACAATAGTCTTAACTTTGACTAACGGAATATGACGGATTCGTCGTTAGGTGTTATAACGGTAGTGGCAGTTGATGTCAGGGGCCAATTGCCAACCGCAAGTTACGTTAGGTAAAGTTTGTGTTTAACTTTAAATCGAGGAAGCTAGGTAAGGTCACATGTTACGTGTGTGGTTTAAAGAAGATAACGTGCTATCCCGTTACCACCCCACAAAACTTTATGTTTTTCACCCCATTCCCTTTTTCATCATAACAACTTTCTTCATCTAAAAATATAAGTTACTAATTAATAATGAAAATTATGAAATGCATGAAGCACCTAACATATATTAAAATTACCATTAATATGTACTTTAACCATCATTAATAACCATCTACATATATTTAACCATCATTAATAACCATCATTAGACTTTTAGACATAAAAATCACTCTTATAATCACTGTTCAAAGAAAAATAAGTAAAAGAATTAAAAAGTATCATCACCGTTACATGATAATTAAATTTTTAAAAAAAAGGTAAGCAAAGATTTAATATTAGTGTTCTCGCTTATTTAATTATATTTTTAGTTTATATAAATATTACCACCTAAATTTGTTAAAAATTAAACTTTTATATTTTCTTAATGGAATTTTTTGGTACCTTAAATTTGTCAAATATTTGCTTTCATTCTGTCGATGCCTGTTTTGTGTTTCCCATTTACTATCTCTTTTAATACTAGTTCTTAGTATAAATGTTTCTTATTAAAAGCTACCTATATTTACATTAAAAATACCCCATAACAAAAACAAATAGGAGTAAAACAAAATAAAAATGAATTTAAAATAGGACCCAGCAATCTTGGAGTTCACGGAAGAATATGGGACCCGTGCCACAACACATCTATGTTTCTAAGATTTTTCAAGAATTCTTTATTCCCAATTATTAATAAATTAATTAAATTAAATTAATATTAATAAAAATAAAATTTGACGATGTTTTTTTCTCTTGTGCAAGGTTGGTTGTTACGTCACTAATCTGCAAACCTTTATTAAAGAAAATTAAATCAAAATTTAAGAATAAACAGTAAAAGATTACCTTGTCCTTCACAGACACACAAGAATTGATATCCAAAAAGAATATATTGCTTAAACTTTCCTCTCTGTTTCTTGCAATTTTTGATGTTTTTTTCAAGATCACATTTTTATTCCACCCCAGATAAGTTTCTTGATTCTATTTCATTCCCTTCGTTTTTTTTTCTTCTCAATTTCCCATGATAAAAGTTTCAAACTTTGTTATTTAAAAGAAAGGTTTTGACTAGTAGTTGCATAAGAATCATTATCTCTGCTTTTTATTTGCCTTCTTTTCTTGTAATTTCAATCTAATATTTGAGAAAGAAGAAGAAAAAAAGCAAGTTGTGATTTTATTTTCAGTTTCTTTTGTAAGATTACTTTTAGAACCAATTTGGTTTTGAGCTCTTAAAATTGTAGTTCACACAGCAAAGGTGTTCTGTGTGAAATTTGGCTTGTGGGTTTGCAGTAAATTAAGGAAGGGGGTCTTTTTGGTTTTGTCATGTATTGTTTGATTTTAGAAATAAGTTGGTAGTTCTTGAAGTTTTTCACACAGTGAAGGTGTTAGTTTTGTAACTTATTTGTAGGTTTGGAGATTTATAATCCTATAAGGTAGATTGGTCTTTTTGGTTTCTTATGAATCGATTGATTATTTTTCGATTTAAATTGGGGTTTATAGCATTGCTTGACGTTCAATCTTGAGTCTTGAAAAAGCCTAAAAATTTCAAGGAAGTTTGATATTTCTTGGTTTTGATCCTTCAAGCTCTTTATAGCTCTAGTTAATTTTAGAATGTGTTAAGAGCAAACGAAATCTGTTATCATTTCTACAATGGGGAAAAAATCAGGAAAAAGTAAGACAAATAGAGGATCAAAACTGGTAGATGGTAGTACTCGAAAAGCATATGATAGCGACACTGAAGTTTTCATTTCAATGGCACAAGAACACAAAGATGAGGGTAATAAGTTATTTCAAAGGAAAGACTATGAAGGTGCCATATTAAAATATGAAAAAGCAATAAACTTGCTTCCAGAAAACCATATAAACCTCTCGTATCTTCATAGTAGCATTGCAGCATGCTATATGCAAATGGGCATCACTGATTTCCCTAGGGCTATTCATGAGTGCAATTTGTCTCTTGAAGTCACACCAAAGTATAGCAAAGCACTTTTGAGAAGAGCTCGGTGCTATGAGGCTTTAAATAGGCTTGATTTGGCTTTGAAAGATGTTAGTGTCGTTTTAGATATGGAGCCTAAGAATCTCATGGCAATGGAGATTGCTGATAGAGTGAAGTCCCTAATGGGGGAAGAGTTGACTGATGAAAAGTCAAGCGATGCCACGGTGACAGGAAATGGTGGTAAGATGAGTGAAGAGACTACAGCTCTGCAGGTTCCTGATTACCTCGAGGATATACATCAAAAGTCTGTAAAAGAGAAGACACGAAAAAAGAAAAGCAAGAAACATGAATATGTTGATAAAAAGAAAGATTTGAGTGACAATAAGAAGAAAATCAAGAAATCTAGTGAGGAAAAAGTTGAGAAAAAGGATGGCGAGTGTGAAAAGATTGAGCTCGAGACTGTTAATGAGGAAAAAGAAACCAAAGATAAGCTGGTTGTGGAGGAGAAAATAAGTGTTTATATCAAAGATAATGAGCATAAAAGGAGTATAAAGTTAGTATATGGGGATGATATAAGATGGGCAAAAATCCCATTCAATTGTGATGTTTTAGAACTAAGAGAAGTTATATTCGACCGGTTCCCACTTTCACGGGCCGTTCTAATGAAATACCAAGACCAAGAAGGCGATATGGTCACCATTACCACAAACGAAGAGCTAAGATGGGCTGAATCAGCTTCTGGTCAAAATGGTTCGGTCAAATTGTATATCGTAGAAGTCAACCCTGAGCATGATCCGTTTTTTGACCATGTTAGAAGTCAAGAACAGAAACGGAAACTTTTAAATTCTTCATCTTGCATTGATGATTGGATTATAGAATTTGCACAACTTTTCAAGAATTATGTGGGGTTTAATTCGGATGATTATTTGGATCTTCACGAGATTGGTATGAAGCTGTACACCGAGGCTATGGAAGATACAGTAACAAGTGAAGAAGCTCAAGAACTGTTTACCAATGCAGCCGATAAATTTCAAGAAATGTCAGCTTTGGCTTTGTTTAATTGTGGAAATGTTCATATTTCACGAGCAAGAAAAAGAGCTTACTTTACGGAAGACGCTTCACGGGAATCTTTAATTTCACACATTAAAGATTTATATAATTGGGCAAAAATTGAGTACTCGAAAGCTGGTCAAATGTACAAAGAATCACTAAAAGTCAAACCCGATTTCTATGAAGCTTTTCTAGCTTTAGGACATCAAGAATTCGAGCAGGCGAAACTGTCTTGGTATTATGCAATTGGCACAGAAGTTGATCTTGAAAAGTGGGATTACACAGAGGTTATTCAACTTTATAATAAAGCCGAAGATAATATGGAAAAGGGTATGAAAATGTGGGAGGAATCAATGCGTACACAGAAAAAAGATGGTTCAAAAGATGAAGGAGCAGAACGGGTGGCAAATATGAGGTCTTTGATTAATGTTTTGTGGGGTACGATGCTTTATGAGAGATCGAGTATGGAGTATAAACTCGGGCTTCCTTCTTGGCATGAATGCTTGGAGATTGCTGTTGAAAAATTTGAAATTGCTGGTGTTTCACATACAGATATAGCTGTGATTATAAAGAATCACTGTTCCAGTGATGCTGCACCAGAAGGTAATTCGATTCTACCTTAGTTCTGAAAATTTATATGAACCTTTCATGTTTGTTTTACATTGAGGTACTGCAAAATTTTATATAATTGTCATGATCAATTAGTTTACTTGTTGGTTAACCATATTCTGAAGCACTGGAAAAAAAAATCAATGGCTTTTTAAACGTTCTATCAATCCCATTGACAGACTTACATTGAAGCTAGAATATGCATGCCATACTTAAACTGTTTTTTGGTAGTGTAAAAAAGATAAAAATTCGTTATTGTAGTGAATCCTATAAAGAAGTTGGTTATTGCAATGTAGGTAAAAGCTAAAGGTAACAAAATGGACAGGTTGGGTAACGGGTCAAAATGCTGAAACTTTATGTGCTGATTAAATGTCTTTTCTAGATGACCATTTTTGGTGTTCTTTAATTTTTCATGGAAATTTCACCAATTCGGGAGATCAGGCCTATGGATTCCTGTTGGTTCAAACCTGTGCTTGTTTTCATGTAATTATAAGAACCTTGAAAGCAGTTTTAACTTTGAATTCTTTTAGGCTTAGGTTTTGATATTGATGAGATAGTACAAGCATGGCATGAAATGTATGAAGTGAAAAGATGGCAAAGTGGTGTTCCTTCTTTCAGATTAGAACCATTGCTTCGGAGACGAGTTTCTAAACTATTTTATGCTTTGGAACATGCATGAGGAGCGTCATTTCAAGACCAGATTGTTACAAGAAAAAGAAAAAGGGTACTTCTTGGTCCATATCCACTGCTCGGTTAGTAACAATTCGCTATCTAATTTCTTGAATATTAGAAACTGTTTAAGAATCTTGATGTTATATGCAAATTAGTTCTGATCCTGGATTGTGTCCTAATCACTTGCATTATTTCATGTGTCATTCAAACTACCGCTTAACCAGTCGAGGTTAGACAAGGATTGTTGAAATACTCTTTATGGTTTATGAAAATCACAAACTGTTTCATTTTGGGATATCTTATTGTGGCAACATTTCCTTTCTTGGTAAATCTATCATCTAAAATTACTTTGTTACTCATCTTTATCATCATAGAATTGATGATACTCATTTGTTCCACAAGATTCTTATAGTTTGTTATTATTGAAAGGTATTTAAGACATTTTTACTTGTGGTCCAGCATTTTTTTGCTGTACTACCTATGCCCATGAAAATTTCCAAAGGTTTCCATTATAGATGGTCTCATTGATCATGACATTTTGCTTCAGTAAAACTGCTAAAGCTTAAGCGACCATTTTCAACATTGTGGAAGTGACACATGGGTTGACAGTATTGAATATAGTCAAGAAGAAACACCTCCCTCACATCATTAAAGGGTATTTTAGACATTAGCTAATTGTTGAGACTAGCTAAATCCCATATGTCATCATTTCATAGTCTTTGTGCTGTCAACATCTTTTAGCATCTTATACCTTCCATCGCTCCTTGCATCATATAGAAAATGACATATCATAGAAAAAGAACAATGATTGCTAGTAACTTAGGTATCCACGGTACAGTTTTTCCATTGTATACTTACGGTTACTCAGTTTGCTTGTACAAATGACAATTATGTCCTCAAACAATTTTAAGTGCCCATCCTAATAAGATATATTCTGCAGGGAGTCGGTCATATGCACATTCATAAGTTTGCTGTAGCTTCAGACTCAGCACTAGACATGTAGAAGTTTACAAGATGTGTTTTACAAGTGAGTTGTAATTATCACGAAAAAACAGGTAGTTAATAATATGAAGTGTAGTTACAGCAGTTTATAAGCAGATAAAGGTACTTCATTTTTAGTGTATTCATTTTGGGGGCACACAGACGAGTCTGTGTTATTTGCTTAAAAGTTATATTAGTTTGGTGTGTATTAATTATGTAATGAATGTTGATTTGTTAGAACGTTATTTTGGATTGAACAACTTGCCTTCAGTTGGTTTATGTATGGGTTTTTTTTTCTGTACACACTGTCCTCATCTGAACGTGAGATGATAAAGCTATGTTCAATAGAACAGATTCAATTCAAACTCGACCAAAAATATATACATGCTATAATGTTCCTTTCAGAAACATAGACTCGTTAATAATCAGACTATGGTTTTTGTACTTGAAGTTAACTTGTTATCTGTCCAATCTGAGTACTTAAAACTTGAACTCAACAAGATTAACACCAAATCAAGTTGAACCTCAACCTATCTCGACCTTTTAGTCATATTACAAATGATTTATTAGACTCCGAATTGACAAATTCTAATTCAAAACTGATGTGAACCAATGAGCGCTTTCAGCAAACATGTAATTCAGTAATTGATATTTCATGAACAAAAATTCACTAATGATTCTTCTTTATAAATAACTGTATACAATATTTCAAGATACATGAACAAGGTAACGTATAACTCCCACTGTATGAAGTACAAGTCACACTAGCTAGGCAAAAAAATGACTTTCCCCCGAAAAGGCAAGTGGTACAACCTGAAGTTAACTTTTGATGCTTCTATGATCTCAATGTCCTCGTTGTAACCATTAATCAATAAATCTGAACAGTTTTTCTTGCACCCATGATCATATGGGTTTCTGAATCGCCCTCCAGCACCTCTTAGGTAGCTGTATCGCATCATCTTTGCCATTTCATTTGTTGTGATGTTACGACCAACCTGCACCAATAGGATATTTGCAACATGTTTATGTCATTTTCTTTCCAAATATGATAGACAAGCAGAAACAGACTTAAAACTGAAAAGTTTGTCCAATTAGTTTGCAGTGACTAACAGGGAATTGCAAAAATTTCCCCCTTTTGGTTTTCTTGTCTGTACACTTCTAAATGTAGCTACAAATTATCAACTTTTTCTACCAAGAAAATAATTCTTGTTGATTTCGAAGTTACTCATGTAACATTCAAGATGAAACAACTCGAAACAAATAAGAAAACCAGTTCATACTTGTCTCCTAAGATTTGATTGTCCAGCAGTAAAAAAGCAAGATTGAAAGATGACAAGACATGCCTGAGAAATTTGCATAAAAGTTAAAGCCGTCACACCAATGAAGAGAGAAAAATCTGAAACTAAAAATAATAGAAAACCAATGTGTTGATTGCCAACGTGTTGCAACCACGACCCAAGAGAAGACGGGGCCAATAGATCCGTCACAAGATGAATGTATTCATTTAGTACGTTAGCCCAATTGGGCATGATAAATAAGGACATATAGAAGTACTGCCTCCTTTCAAAGAAAAATCACATTTGACTTTTAAAGGTCAAATGAGTTCGAGATGTACTTGGTCTGAATGTTTACAATTAGAACTGGATTTTTTTTTTCTTTTGCCAAATGGAGTATAATTTATGCAGAACCAATAAAAGAACCATACTTGTAAGAGCAACTGCTCCGGTTATCGCCATAGCAAAAACTTCCAGATCAACAAAGCACACAAAATCCCATTTGAGAATACTGTACAAAAGATTCGCACAAGAATTAATCACAAGTAGATCAATGCCAATAGTGGAATATGAAGCCAAAATCTAAAATGAAGGCAACAAGTATTCCAACAGATATGGGTGTGTCCGTGCATCTTATTGGTGTAATAGAACAGTTGGTAGATACGTGCAATCACATGTAGGATTAACATCATTCACTTAAAAGTATAAAATTTCATGCTCTTTCCTACAATGATAATTCTGTAAACATATACCCACAAAAAAAGCAAGTTATATAAAGACAAACCTTCCCGACACAATTAGATCCCAAGGGCACTGATGGTCAAATTGTTCCACACAACGCTCACACGTAGAACACTGCTTTGCACGCAGAGGTCGGACAATCTATCATCAAAATAAAAATAAAAAACATTAAGTAGAAGAATAGTAAAAGTCGAGGTAGCAATTTTGCCCCATTGTATCTTAACGAATAAAAGAAAAGGAAACCTGCCAATATGGTTGTAAAGTTGTCCAAAGTAAATTTTAGGGTTAAGTGCACCAAAATGTACTAAAATATGTATTGACTTCTATTGTATGTAAATAACTAATTGGATCTCAATTGTGTATTGCGAAAGCCTTTTGGTTTCGACTTTTGATACATTTTCTCAAGTCTACTTCTTGATAGCGTACCCACATGTTCATGGAGCCCTGCAACTCAATATTTGACATGCACATGTTAACTGAAAGAACATGATGTATTGGTGTCCGACTCGAGATGTAAGATTCAACATCAAAGTTTATTTTGAGATACATTTTGCAATTTGAGTTATGCATGGCCAGATTTAACATGACAACCAGCTTTAGATTAAATTGATTTTAAACAAACCTTTTCATTAATTTCGAACATTTTATGGTGAAATTTCAAATTTTGAATAACAAATTTAAAGGTAAAAATAAAGTGTCAATCCTACCAAGTATCAACCCAAAAACAAGTCATTAGGCGTGAGTCAAACCTTAAGTCAAAGTGAAATCACAACTTCGAGAAAATTTACTTACCCCCTTTACGGGGTTTGATTTGTGCTTGTGTATATTTTTAGTGTTTTTAGTTTTTACTGTCATGTGAAGACATAATTTATTGTGTTGCGTAAAAGTGTGCTTCCAACTTCCAAGTTCCAAAGAATATATATACTCAATCCTGTGGGTCACGGTTAGGAGGTCCATAAGTTCCGAAATGTGGGCTTCCTCTAACCCACATACCAAGAGAAGGTGGGCTTTCCTTCAATTAATCGAACCCTCTCCCGTAACTTTGCATCCTGATAATTTTATAGAAGAATTTACTCAAACGATACAGGGTGAAATGAGCCAATAACATCAACTTCCTTATTTATCAGTCATGCTCATCCTTCTTTATTTGATTATTACTACAAATCATCCTGTAGATATAATTCGCGGATGAGTGATCCACCATTATTGCTATATATAGATAGATTTTATAATTTGATTCCAAAGTGCATTAGGCTAGATTATAAAACGCCACCACCATTTGGCTAATATGGTCATGTTGCTAGCTTTTACCAATTCCATGACCTCTACAATTTATAGGAGACTAGGAGCAATTCATTTTCCATGAAATTTAACCCTTCACATTTCTCGTCGTTTAAGGTTCCCAAAAAAATGAAAAAAATATAATAAAATCCTTCCAAATCTGTAAGTGATTTTAAAAACTTTTGATGGTGCTTTGAAGGAGGAACAGCAATACATACCTAGACTCCTAATAACCAATTTATAAGTCTAAGACACTCATAGAACAAGTGTAATCATCTATTTTTAACTCGGATAAACTTTATAGTTATATGACTATGTTAGCCTAAGTTTTTGTAATAACTTGATATTAAAACTTCGATGTTGAAATCTTAATCTATTGTTGAATTCACCTGTACGATCTTACATTAATATTTTTAAATTTTTATCTGTTGTTAGCCTCAAATTCTATACCTATTTATTTACATTCTATATATTTATAGTTTATTATAAAATAGCATTTACTTACATATACTTATTTTTCATACTTATACTCATTTTGCACTAATTCATATATGCTCATGTTTGCCGGAGGTCCAGGGCCATTCCAAGCAAATTTGAGGCTCTAGGCGAAATAAAAAAATGAGACCCTTAACAGTAAAAAAAAAGTTCTAAGAGTTCAAAGGTTGTAAATTTTTTTGTGTACATTATAATTAGGGTAATAAAAATATAGGGCCCTGCGGAGGTCTCTCTGAAAGTAGTTTCTTTACCCTCAGTCATATTATTTTTTCATACTCTGCCATTGGTGGGATTGAATATTATTATTGTTGTATCTTTTTGTGGTTGACTGTGAGTTAAAACGATGACTAGAAATGTTCTGCCAATTAAGTATAAGTTGATCGATTGAGGCCTCGACTGGTTAACCGTGCCCTTTTGAGCAGTCCACGGCAGGCAAGACGAAGATGTGATGCCGTAAGGCTTGGAATGAGATTATATGGTGGGTTAACTGTTTAAGGAGAGTTGTTGACAAACTGAGCAAAAATTCACTTGATCTTCAACTTTGACTAGCTATAGAATAGGTTATTTGATAATAGGCACTATTAAAGTATTTCATATGGTATTTTTTTTATTTCTTATGACAATAGCATTATACTTATTTTAAGAACAATCATCAGAAAAGTCCACTCTTAGGGCGACAAACACGGAAGATATATGAACAGATTCAAGATGCATCGTGTGCAAGTAAAATGAATATAATTAATTAATACATTTCATGTGGACTTATTTATTTTTGTATGATGACAAAAGGATTGTAATTTACCATCTCAGGTCACACCATTTTGGTGTAACCAATATGTGCAGTACATCAGGTAAATATTTTTGCTTAGTATAATGATATCTTTGTTTTTTCAATTTACTATTAGTGCCACGAATTTTATTTCTATTGGAAAACGATCAACCCAGGCACAAAGAAAGTTACGCTAAACTAGATGTTAATAACTAAAATAACTTATAAACAAATATATTATTACTAGTTTTTACATCCGTATAATACACACGGGTCATTTTGAAAAATATGAAATAATACTATTTGAACATTTTTGAAAATAATTGCAGATATAATTCGTGAAATATGATTAGTAATCTTAAATTCAAAGCACTTCGTATAACAAACAATATAAAACTATTAAAAACCTATATAAAAAATATTAATTCATTAATTAATTAATAGTATATAATTTAGATAATGTTAGTAATATTATTTACTAATTATCTTGTTTACTATGTTTATCTTTAAAATAGTTATTTATTTTATTTTTTAAGATCATAATTTATATTATGTCATCAAATCCCTAATTTTACTCAATTTAAAAAAATATATTTTCATTAAATTAAAGCCTATGATTAATTAATTAAATTTTCAATTGAGATGATGATGTCACAAGTATGATTCTTATATTATATTTAAGATTATATAATTAGTAGTTTTATATATTCATTTTTATGTAGTTGTTACAATTAATTAGGTAAATTGAAATGTGATATAGAAGACAATTTCTTTCAACCTCAACAAAGATATTAATTTTAAATAATTAAATTTAAATGAAAATGAGATTTTTGTAAAAATAGGGGAATAATCTTAACAATCCATTTCATCAAGATAATAATACCCTCAACATTTTTAAAAATTGAATATCTTACAAACGACTAGTCAAAAAAATATAAAAATTGCATCATAAAAATCAACATTTTTTTCTCGTCGATTAGACATCTCACAACGACTATCACATGTGTTATCTAATTATTGGTAACATATGTGTTACTTGCGACTAACACATATGTTACAGAAACTAACACATGTATCACTGGTAACACATGTGTTAGTTTTTGTAACACCTGTGTTATAATTCGCAAGTAACACATGTGCTAGTCGCAAGTAACACATATGTTACCAATAACTAGATAGCACATGTGAGTCGCAAGTAATACATATGTTACCAATAACTAGATAACACATGTGTTAGTCGCTAGTAACACATGTGTTACCAACCACTAACATATGTGTTACCACTTTTTCAACCCAAAAAAAAGAAAAGAAAATTTCATCGAAAATATATTATGAGAATGTCTAATCGTAGAGAAAAAAACGTTGATTTTTATGGTGCTATTTTTATAATTTTTTGATTAGCCGTTTGTGAGATATTTAACTTGGAGGAAAATTAGGTTTTACAAAATGAATTGCTAGGATTCATTCCTTCTTTTTCAATAAAAGTTTCATTAACTGAACCCTAATTTTAAACACACGCAAACATGTTATTTAGCAACAAGGTCGTCGTTAAACGACGAAAAAATATGTCCGCCCCGACAACCCTTCTGTCGTACATTAATATCTAGTTTTTAATTATGTATCCATCTCAATGCCCCGGGATGGCTGGATCTGGGGAGTGAGTCGTTATCAATCATTTTTCTATCTATTTAAGACTCAGTACAACAATGAAGCAATAATAGTCAACGTGTGAAAGAAGAAAAGAAAAAACGGAAAACCTTGAACTACTTTTTGCATTACATTTTTTTCGATGGACATACAAGCTGTAGGAATAGAAGAGTTGAGATACAATCAAGTATCAAATGTAAATGTCTCCAACTTTGTCACGGTGAAGCTTACCGGCCGAAGCAACTACGCAATTTGGTCAACTCAAATAAAATGCCTCATGGAGAGTCATGAGATTACCGGCATTATTACCCAGGGATATTGGCCGGTGGCTATGAGTGACAAGATCATTGAACGATATGAAAGCCTTCTCAGAGGTTGGATTATTGGTTCTATAGACCAAGAAGTACTCATAGATGTACATGTCCATTTATACGAGCGGTCGTATGAACTTTGGCACAAACTACGAGAATCATATTCCACCCATCAAGATATTGATAGACGTACGTTCTCCACGAAACATCATCTTTTATATTTCTAATAGCAAAAACTAACATTCATTTTGAAATGAAATGCATTTTTGATCCATTCTACTCTAGCAGCATCCTACAGCTTAATCAAAGTACTAGAAGGTGTAGTGGCAGACTACATTAATGATGGCGACATCAAAGTCGAGACCAAGTTACGGAATTTTATTTTGGAAGGGCAATGGTGGAAAGCAAAAGCCTTATTGAACGAGCATCAAGATGCAATCACAACGGCGATCAATGATAATGGAGACACAATGCTTCACTTAGCTGTTAGACAAGGCCATAATAAGCATGTTAAAAATTTGCTGAGTTTCATAAGCGATGTAAAACATATCGAACACAGAAATAAATTTGGCGAGACAGCCCTTCACACTGCTGCATTGGTTGGCAACACATACGCGGCTGAACTCTTGGTTAAGAAGAGTAAAACATTGCTGGGAATTGTAGACTGCAATGAACTTGTACCATTGATCACTGCTTATAACAACAGGAAGCACCGTACGTTTGTGTATCTGTATGAACCCACTGAAGAATGGTTTGGGCATCTTCGTTTTGGATTTACAGAAGAAACCGGAGTTCTTGATTTTCTTATTAGAATGAAACAATTTGGTGAGTAGCTAGTTAGTATATCGCAAATAAAGCTGTATTCAACTTTAGAAGATTCACAGATCGACTTTGTATGCTTGCAGATTTTGCATTGAAGTTGCTCCAGATAAATTCTCTGTTTAATTTCGCTACAAAAGATGACGCACTTTTGATGGCATTGACTAGAAACTTTCCATGTGAGCTCAGCTTCTTGGAAGCACTGATCTATCCATGTATGTCTCTACCTTTTCTTTTATTATGGTTTTAAAAAACATAGAAGAGTTAATTTCATTGCTATGTATAAAACCTTTAGATAGATTGAGATACAAGTGTTGCTCCACTGATGGTGGTACTACCATGTATATCTTGCAGCTTTGAACAGCACCCGTCAGAAAATTGTCAACAGAAGCTCTAGGGTGCTTAATTCGTTAGAACATCTGTATAGAGAGGCCGGATATATCTTATGGGCAATGAGAAGCTATAAAAATACGTCTTACAGCTGGCTGTTGCCAGAAATGGCCTTGGTATTACTGGGTGAGCTGCTGATACCCAGATATGGACCGGAGATTCATCTATTTATATATATAGGGGAAGGATCAAAAAGGAATTAGAATTTTTTAGAGAAAGAGGGAAGTATATTTTTTGGCCTATATGTTCATTGATGACTATTTCATTGAATACTACATTATGCTAAATATTGATTAGGTGAAATATTCATCAGTTAATATTATGGGTAAAAAGTATTGCTTATCTCGTTCCCTCAAAAATGTTACTTCCCTCGTGATCCTTCCCCAATGTACATGAAACTAATTCAAATAGCATCTAATAAACTTTGGTTCTTGTGCAGTCCCTGTAGCTGTATTCTATCTGATATATCAGTTAATTTTTCTCCTCATTCTAGTGCTTCTTTTCCCATTCTTTATGTTATATGCCTACCTGTGGAAGGTTTTAGTATTTGTAGGTAAGTGTTTATATAGTTAATGAGGGTTTTAGATGGAAACTTGAGATAATTTCCATTGACCATTCATGATGCAAATTAGTTGTCTTTATTGCAGTGATGCCAATCAACCGTATTGAGAAGAAAATAAAAGACTACAAAGAAGCTAAAGAACTTTTGAAATTGATATGTGATAAAGTCAATGAGTCCTATGGTTCCGATGGTAATCTCTATTATAAGTTTTACAAACGACCAATTGTGGAGGCTACACGTTTAGATGTTCACGAGGTGGTTGTTCAGATTCTATATGGAAATGCATATGCCATAGAAAATGTAGATGAAAGACAGCATAACGTGGTTCAGTTATCAGTAATACATCGATCAATAAAAGTATACAACCTTTTGTCTCCCCTGATTAGAGATATCTATTATAGAAAGATGACGGATAGTTCTGGAAACAATATGGCGCACTTGGCTGGAAGATTGGCATCTTCATCTGTACTCAGTCGTTCTACTGGAGCAGCACAGCAGCTACAACGAGAGCTGCAATGGTTTGAGGTATTTCACAATTTTCTTATGATTAGCCATGTTGATTTGTTGTTTAGTTGCATAAGTAGAACTAGTTGTATTATACAGTATGTGAAGAAGCAAATGACCCCTGAAGAACTCATGCATGAGAATCATGATATGGAGACATCACAAAATATGTTTACAAGGGAACATGCAGATTTGTTAAAAGAAGGAGAAAATTGGATGAAAAACACGGCGGAATCATGCAGCATCACTGCAGCCCTAATTGTGACAATCGTATTTGCAGCAGCGATAACTGTACCTGGTGGAAGCAACCAAGAAACAGGCATCCCCGTGTTTAAAAAGGAAATTGCCTTCATTATCTTTGCAGTATCGGACGCACTGTCACTATTTACAGCTGCTACAGCACTATTAGTGTTCTTATCGATTCTCACTACACGTTTTGCTGAAAAAGATTTTCTTTTCAGTTTACCAAGACGGTTGATTATTGGTCTTTGCGCATTATTTATCTCTACAACTGCAATGATAGTAGCCTTTGGTGCAATCTTGTTTCTTGTCTTTTGTGATCAAAGAACATGGATGCTCGCACCAATAAGTTTATTTTCTTGCTTGCCGATTTCAGTTATTGTTACACTACAACTCCCCCTCGTGGTAGACTTGATCCAATCAACTTATTTCTCTATGTATGGTAAGCAGTAGTTATATACATATATTGACCACTGTATATGCAATTTAATGGTTCAGTAATGACTATTTAAAAAACATGGGAATATGCGAATTGAAGCATCCCACATCTATTATAATGATACAAACCCACTTGCATTATATCGTTGAATTAGTATTTGTACTTTGAAGGTTAAAGAAACTTTTTTGTTCTAATGAAGTGTATTGATTGCACATTGTAATTTATTTTTGACCGGTATCTTCTTCATCAACCCCATCTAATCCAAGAGTTACTTACAAAACTCTCTTGTACAAATCCCATTACAATGGAATTGAAGTCCTTTCACCCGATGCTATACCGAGCATGTTCAAAACTAAAATTAATGATAATTTCTATATAAAATTAGTATAAAACTACCAAAATTAAATTTAGGTGTAACATTTTAAAAATAATTCATTTAAAATTTTACATCAAAATTATTTAAGTTAAAAAGTAATACTTCTAGAGGGTCGACCCCCATTGACACTATACAGATTCGTATCTGTTCATGTGCGTAAACGGTTTCAAAAGATGAATTTTACAAATACAGTCATAATATTCAATATTGATGAATGCTCTATTTAGTAGGCCACTAAGTTCATTTAACAATTATCTTTCACGTATTGTCTTTATGTAAGACCATACGGGCCGATTAATGTTGCCGATCATTAACCTTTTAGAAGCACGATCGAGACCGGATGCCAAAGAAAAGTCAAAGCAAAGTTGGTGCACTTTCTTTCCCATTAACCAATAATTTATTTATAGCTGTCAAAATCTCATATTCTCATGTCCGATGAGAATCCAAACTCCCAAAGAAGTCTTTCCGAGTCTTTGACCACATTAGTGATCAGACGGGAAATTCTGTTTACACTCTAAAAAGGTTTTTTTACACGGAAGAATGAATTGACTTGACTGATTAGATGATGGCTAACAATGTTAGTTAAATTTATTATATTATATTGTTATATTTAATTAATGTAATTTTATGTTTTTCTTTAATAACTTTTCATATACGATACTTAAAGTAATTTTGAATATATATTTATGATCAGTGTAATATTATCTATATCCTGACATAAATTTTATTACCATAGGATATTTATTTAAAAAATATATTTTTTAGTCGCGAAATTAATATTTTTTTTATATCGAAATGCAGGTAAAAATAAACTGATCATAGTCATATATTTGAATATGTAATATATATTTTGAAACATGCATGAATGTCAAGAATTCATAAGTATTGAAATGTGCACTTCGTCATTTGCCACTATAACTTCATATGTGTATGTCAAATATGATTTTGCAGTTGCATGGGCTACTCCCTATAGTGATCAAATAAATACTTATAACCAATATATGCGTTATATGTTTAGTCATAACAATTAGGCAAATATTATAATGTTTCAAGTTATTGTACAAATAGTTTTTCATAATTTATTATTATTGAATAAAATGTATGTCATTGTTTTTATAAAGTGTCTAATATTAAAATGTTTGTATACTAATTAAATATTATATTTGTGATAAAATTTATTTTAAAATATATAATAATAATAATAATATGTGTATAATTTTTATTTGTTTATTTAAAATGAAATAATGAGTTAATAGAAAAAATTATTAGTAAAAAACAAAATTATCTTTTAATAATAAAATTCATGATGGACTTCTTGATATAGTACAACTTTACTGATTACTAGCCTTATTTCCCTTGATAGACTTCTTAATATAGTCAAATCAAAGTTTGACTTCCCTGTAAAAAGCAGGACCCTGATCAGACGTATCCTTACCTAAAAGTCAAAGTCAATGTCAAACATCACAATTTTGATGAAACTTACATTTACTCCCCTTTATTCTTACAAAAGTTGCAATTCACAACCCCCACAAAAGCGGTAGCACTCTTCTCTCCAAACAAAGAAAGTCCACATTTGTCCCCAACACTCCCAAAATCCACATCCGAACCCTAACCCAACAACATGCTTACACCCACACTCTCTCTCCACTTTGATACTCTAATTTTTGTATTTTTACTTCCTTTTCTTTTCTTTTTCTTTTTTTAACCAAAAATCTATCCAGTTACCCAGTAATTTTTCTCAAAATCTTCGATTTTTAAGTGTGGTTTTTTCAAGATAACATTTTTTCTTCTGGGTTTAACATAATGGAAGTAGCAAAGTCTTTCACTTCTGATTTGGTGTTTTTGCAGCAAAAGATGACATTTTTGATTGCTCAAGCTGTTGTTTCTGAAAGCTTTTAGGCCCTGCTCATGACGGTATATCTTATCAATAACTTTTTATTTTGTTGTCTTTTTATTTATTTTAATTGTATATAATTTTGCTGCTTTTGTGTAAAGAACTGTGCTTAATTGACTATTACTTGTCATTTTCTTAATTAAATTGGGGATTTTCGCTTATAGGATTTAATGTTTTATTATTAAACATTTGATTTTGACATACAATGACATTGTTATTGTGTTGCACAATTATAGTTTTGCTGTACTTTTGAAATATTGGTGTTTGGTGTTTAGATTCTGTTAGTTATGATACAACACTTTAACATTTTGTTGCTTTGGTTAAAAAATTCATATCATTGTAGCCTTGGATGTTAATTTATTTTTCACTAATTTGTTATTCGATTATTTAACCTTTAGGTTAATGGTTGGAAGTTAATAAATTTGTACTACTTGCTTGAGAAATTTTACATTCTTCTAACTTTAACATAAGACTGAAAAACAGACTGCTAAATTTAAAAAAAAAAAAAATGTTGTTCAATTTTACAGTGCATATTTTGTATCTAAATATACCGTTTAGTATATATTTTCGTTTGGCTTCTAGTGTTATGTTGGTGGTATAGAACTAGAAGTACATTTGTTTTGCTTTTCTGTTGTTTCTTTGACCAACAGTCTGGGTTGGTAGTGTTAGCCTCGTGTAGTATTTACCTGAAACGTTATTAGATCAACAATTTGGTCAACAGCAAAAGGTTTGACATGAGTTAATTGAGCTGCACCTAACTCAGTAACTCATTCCTATATAATAAAAATAACGGAACTCAAAACTCAGAAGTATGAACACTATATATGTTTTGGTTTGTTACCCAACCTGACCATTTTGCCACCTCTAATATTTTGTATGTGATTCTAACATTAACAGAGTACAAAAGGATAAGACCAACTTGTAAGTCGTAACATATTTGCCTTTGTTTATACAGATGGTACCTTTGCTTAAGGATGTACTTGCATTATTTCATGTGTCATTCAAACTACCGCTTAACCAGTCGAGGTTAGACAAGGATTGTTGAAATACTCTTTATGGTTTATGAAAGTCACAAACTGTTCATTTTTGGGATATCTTATTGTGGCAACATTTTCTTGGTAAAGCTATCATCTAAATTACTTTGTTACTCATCTTTATCATCTTAGAATTCATAATACTCATTTGTTCCACAAGATTCTTATAGTTTGTTATTATTGAAAGGTATTTAAGACATTTTTACTTGTGGTCCAGCATTTTTTGTTGTACTACCTATGCCCATGAAAATTTCCAAAGGTTTCCATTATAGATGGTCTCATTGATCATGACATTTTGCTTCAGTAAAACTGCTAAAGCTTAAACGACCTTTTTGCACGTTGTGGAAGTGACACATGGGTTGACAGTATTGAATATAGTCAAGAAGAAGCACCTCCCTCACATCATTAAAGGATATTTTAGACATTAACTAATTGTTGAGACTAGCTAAATCCCTTATAATATGTCATCATTTCGTAGTCTTTGTGCTGTCAACATCTTTTAGCATCTTATACCTTCCATCGCTCCTTGCATCATATAGAAAATGACATATCAAAGAAAAAGAACAATGATTGCTAGTAACTTAGGTATCCATGGAACAGTTTTTCCATTGTATACTTACGGTTACTCAGTTTGCTTGTACAAATGACAATTATGTCCTCATACGATTTTAAATGCCCATCCTAGTAAGATATATTCTGCAGGGAGTCGGTCATATGCACATTCATAAGTTCGATGTAGCTTCAGACTCAGCACTAGACATGTAGAAGTTTACAAGGCACTACGTTGGATGTGTTTTACAAGTGTGTTGTAATTATCACGAAAAAACAGGTAGTTAATAATATGAGGTGTAGTTACAGCAGTTTATAAGCAGATAAAAGTACTTCATTTTTAGTGTATTCGTTTTGGGGGCACACAGAGGAGTTTGTGTTATTTGCTTAAAAGTTATATTAGTTTGGTGTGTATTAATTATGTAATGAATGTTGATCTGTTAGAACGTTATTTTGGATTGAACAACTTGCCTTCAGTTGGTTTAGGTATGGGTTTTTTTTCTGTACACCACTGACCTCATCTGAACGTGAGATGATAAAGCTATGTTCAATAGAACAGATTCAATTCAAACTCGACCAAAAATATATACATGCTATAATGTTCCTTTCAGAAACATAGACTCGTTAATAATCAGAATGTGGTTTTTGTACTTGAAGTTAACTTGTTATCTGTCCAATCTGAGTACTTAAAACTTGAACTCAACAAGATTAACACCAAATCAAGTTGAACCTCAACCTATCTCGACCTTTTAGACATACTACAAATGATTTATTAGACTCCGAATTGACAAATTCTAATTCAAAACTGATGTGAACCAATGAGCGCTTTCAGCAAACATGTAATTCAGTCATTGATATTTCATGAACAAAAATTCACTTTTGATTCTTCTATATAAATAACTGTATACAATACTTCAAGATACATGACCAAGGTAACGTATAACTCCCACTGTATGAAGTACAAGTTACACTAGCTAGGCAAAAAAATGACTTTCCCCCGAAAAGGCAAGTGGTACAACCTGAAGTTAACTTTTGATGCTTCTATGATCTCAATGTCCTCGTTGTAACCATTAATCAATAAATCTGAACAGTTTTTCTTGCACCCATGATCATATGGGTTTCTGAATCCCCCTCCAGCACCTCTTAGGTAGCTGTATCGCATCATCTTTGCCATTTCATTTGTTGTGATGTTACGACCAACCTGCACCAATAGGATATTTGCAACATGTTTATGTCATTTTCTTTCCAAATATGATAGACAAGCAGAAACAGACTTAAAACTGAAAAGTTTGTCCAATTAGTTTGCAGTGACTAACAGGGAATTGCAAAAATTTCCCCCTTTTGGTTTTCTTGTCTGTACACTTCTAAATGTAGCTACAAATTATCAACTTTTTCTACCAAGAAAATAATTCTTGTTGATTTCGAAGTTACTCATGTAACATTCAAGATGAAACAACTCGAAACAAATAAGAAAAAAAGTTCATACTTGTCTACTAAGATTTGATTGTCCAGCATACTTGAGTAAAAAAGCAAGATTGAAAGATGACAAGACATGCCTGAGAAATTTGCATAAAAGTTAAAGCCGTCACACCAATGAAGAGAGAAAAATATGAAACTAAAAATAATAGAAAACCAATGTGTTGATTGCCAACGTGTTGCAGCCACGACCCAAGAGAAGACGGGGCCAATAGATCCGTCACAATTCCTGCAAGATGAATGTATTCATTTAGTACGCTAGCCCAATTGTGCATGATAAATAAGGAGAAT
The DNA here is from genome assembly GCA_963921325.1 of Logfia minima. Classification (NCBI taxonomy): domain Eukaryota; kingdom Viridiplantae; phylum Streptophyta; class Magnoliopsida; order Asterales; family Asteraceae; genus Logfia; species Logfia minima. The sequence continues at coordinate 37,102,800 of OY992767.1, forward strand.
ATAGAAGTACTGCCTCCTTTCAAAGAAAAATCACATTTGACTTTTAAAGGTCAAATGAGTTCGAGATGTACTTGGTCTGAATGTTTACAATTAGAACTGGATTTTTTTTTTCTTTTGCCAAATGGAGTATAATTTATGCAGAACCAATAAAAGAACCATACTTGTAAGAGCAACTGCTCCGGTTATCGCCATAGCAAAAACTTCCAGAACAAGAAAGCACACAAAATCCCATTTGAGAATACTGTACAAAAGATTCGCACAAGAATGAATCACAAGTAGATCAATGCCAATAGTGGAATATGAAGCCAAAATCTAAAATGAAGGCAACAAGTATTCCAACAGATATGGGTGTGTCCGTGCATCTTATTGGTGTAATAGAACAGTTGGTAGATACGTGCAATCACATGCAGGATTAACATCATTCACTTAAAAGTATAAAATTTCATGCTCTTTCCTACAATGATAATTCTGTAAACATATACACACAAAAAAAGCAAGTTATATAAAGACAAACCTTCCCGACACAATTAGATCCCAAGGGCAGTGATGGTCAAATTGTTCCACACAACGCTCACACGTAGAACACTGCTTTGCACGCAGAGGTTGGACAATCTATCATCAAGATAAAAAATAAAAAACATTAAGTAGAAGAATAGTAAAAGTCGAGGTAGTAATTTTGCCCCATTGTATCTTAACGAATAAAAGAAAAGGAAACTTGCCAATATGATTGGAAAGTTGTCCAAAGTTAATTTTAGGGTTAACTATATCAAAATGTACTAAAATATGTATTGGCTTCTATTGTATGTAAATAACTAATACGATCTCAATTGTGTATTGCGAAAGCCTTTTGGTTTCGACTTTTGATACATTTTCTCAAGTCTACTTCTTGATAGCGTACCCACATGGTCATGGAGCCCTGCAACTCAATATTTGACATGCACATGTTAACTGAAAGAACATGATGTGTCGTCGTGACGAATAGTATGGTGTCCGACTCGAGATGTAAGATTCAATATCAGAGTTTATTTTGATATACATTTTGCAATTTGAGTTATGCATGGCCAGATTCTAGCGTCTTTAATTCCAAAATGATACAACATGACAACCAGCTTTAGATTAAATGATTTTAAACAAACCTTTTCATTAATTTCGAACATTTTATGGTGAAATTTCAAATTTTGAATAACAAATTTAAAGGTAAAAATAAAGTGTCAATCCTACCAAGTATCAGCCCAAAAACAAGTCATTAGGCGTGAGTCAAACCTTAAGTCAAAGTGAAATCACAACTTCGAGAGAATTTACTTACCCCCTTTACGGGGTTTGATTTGTGCTTGTGTATACTTTTAGTGTTTTTAGTTTTTACTGTCATGTGAAGACATAATTTATTGTGTTGCGTAAAAGTGTGCTTCCAACGTCGAAGTTCCAAAGAATATATATACAGATATACTCAATCCTGTGGGTCACGGTTAGGAGGCCCATAAGTTCCAAAATGTGGGCTTCCTCTAACCCACATACCAAGAGAAGGTGGGCCTTCCTTCATTTAATCGAACCCTCTCCCGACTCTCGTAACTTTGCATCCTGATAATTTTATAGAAGAATTTACACAAAACGATACGAGGGTGAAATGAGCCAATAACATCAACTTCCAAATTTCTCAGTCATGCTCATCCTTCTTTATTTGATTATTACTACAAATCATTCTATAGATATAATCGTGTGAAACTTTTGTTAGTGTATCATTTCTCATTAAGTTATGCTTGATTTATATATATGTTTCAATGGTCATTTAATCTAATTCGCTGATGAGTGATCCACCATTATTGCTATATATAGATAGATTTTATAATTTGATTCCAAAGTGCATTAGGCTAGATTATAAAACGCCACCACCATTTGGCTAACATGGTCATGTTGCTAGCTTTTAAGCTACCAATTCCAGGAAAACTAACTCGTCGTTTAAGGTTCCGAAAAGAAAAAGAAAAAAAAAATCCTTCCGAGTCTGTCAAGTGATTTTAAAAACTTTTGATTGTGCTTTGAAGGAGGAACAGTAACACATACCTAGACTCCTAATAACCAATTTTATAAGTCCAAGACTCTCATAGAACAAGTGTAATCTTCTGTTTATAACTCGGATAAACTTTATAGTTATATGATTATGTTAGCCTTACTTTCTGTAATAATTTTTTATTACAGACACCCCAGATATATGAACAGATTCAAGATGCATCACGTGCAAGTAAAATGAATATAATTAATACATTACATGTGTACTTACTTATTTTTGTATAATGACAAAAGGATTGTACATTTATTGACCTACTAAAACGGCTATTTAAATCAGTTTACTTGTTATGCTCGGCTATTATATGTTGAATTAGTTTTCTTATAACAATTTTCTATTTTTCTATTTTTTCCTTTTCAACTAATTACTTTAGTACTTAACGACTAATTGTTGTTATTTGTTGTAATGAGGATGGTTTAGAAAAAATTCATTTATGAATCAATTTATAAAATTTCTACTATAATTTACTGTTTTTACGATAGGGGTGTTAAAAAAAAATTAAAAACCGTAAACATGATCAGAAAACACATGTCCACCCCGACAACCCTGTTTTTAATTATGTATCCATATCAATACTCCGGGATTCCTGGATCTGGGGAGGGTGTGGTTATCAATCATTTTTCTATCTATTTACGACTCCGTACAACAATGAAGCAATACTACTCAACGTGCGAAAGAAGAAAATAAAAAACAAAAAACCTTGAACTACCTTTTGCATTGCATTTTTTTTTTCAATGGAAATACAACAACTTGGTAGCTATCTATCCGCAGGCGACAGAAGTAATTCATGGGAGACGGCGAAATCATCAATTGAGCTTGATGCTGATCAAGCTGTAGAAATAGAAGAGTTGAGATACAATCAAGTATCAAATGTAAATGTCTCCAACTTTGTCTCGGTGAAGCTTTCCGGCCGAGGTAACTACAAAATATGGTCAACTCAAATGAAATGTCTCATAGAGAGTCATGAGATGTACGGCATTATTATCGATGGAGATGATTGGCCGATGGCTATGAGTGACAAGATCATTGAACGATATGAAAGCCTTGTCAGAGGTTGGATTATTGGTTCTCTAGACCAAGAAGTACTCAAACATGTCCATTTATATGGGCAGCCACAGAAACTTTGGAAGAAACTACAAGACTCATATTCCACCAGTCAATTTATTTATAAAAGTACGTTCTCCACGAAACATCATCTTTTTATATTTCTAATAGCAAAAACTAACTAACATTTTGAAATCAAATGCATTTTTGATCCATTCTACTCTACCAGCACCCTACACCGTAATCCAAATACTAGAAGATATAGTGGCAGACAACAATGATGGCGACACCAAACTCGAGACCAAGTTACGGAATGTTACTTTGGAAGGGCAATGGTGGAAAGCAGAAGCCTTATTGAACAAGCATCAAGATGCAATCACAATGGAGATCAATGATAACGGAGACACAATGCTTCACCTAGCTGTTAGAGAAAACCATAATAAATATGTTAAAAATTTGTTGAGTTTCATAAGAGATGGAAAACATATCGAACACAAAAATTCACTTGGCGAGACAGCCCTTCACGCTGCTGCAATGGTTGACAACAAATACGCGGCCAAACTCTTGGTTGAGAAGAGGAAAGCATTGCTGGGAATTAAAGACAATAATAAAAATGTACCATTGACCGTTGCTTATGAAAATAGGCAGCTCAGTACATTTGTGTATCTGTTTGAACACACTGAAAAATGTTGGGGCATCTTCCTTCCAAATTTAGTAAAGAAACCGGAGTTCTTGCTTATGTTATTAGCATGAAACAATATGGTGAGTAGCTAGTTCGTATATCGCAAATAAAGCTGTATTCAACTTTAGAAGACTCACAGATCGACTTTGTACGCTTGCAGATTTAGCATTGAAGTTGCTCCAGATAGATTCTCTGTTTGATTTGGCTACGAAAGATGACGCACTTCTTATGGCATTGACTAGAAACTTTCCATGTGAGCTCAGCTTCTTGGAAGCACTGATCTATCCATGTACGTCTCTCTACCTTTTTTTTTGGTTTAAGAATATAGTAAAGTTAATTTCATTGCTATGTATAAAACCTTTAGATAGATTGAGATACATATGTTGCTCCACTGATGGTCGTACTACCCTGTATATCTTGCAGCTTTGAACAGCATCCGTCAGAAAATTGTCAAAAGAAGCTCTACGGTGCTTAATTCGTTAGAACATTTATATAAAAAAGCCGAAAATATCTTATGGGCAATGAGAAGCTGCAAAAATACGTATTACAGATGGTTGTTGCCAGAAATGGCCTTGGTATTACTGGGTGAGCTGCCGATACCCAGATATGGACCGGAGATTCATCTATTTATATAGATAGGGGAAGGATCAAGATGAAAGTAGAATTTTTAGTGAAAGAGGGAAGTATATTCTTTGGCCTATACATTCATCAACGATTATTTCATTGAATACTATTTTATGCTAAATATTCATCAGTTATTATTATGGGTAAAAAGTGTTGCTTCTCTCAGTCCCTCAAAAATGTTACTTCCCTTGTGATCCTTCCCCTATGTATATATATGTACCTTAAACCAATTCAAATAGCATCTAATAAACTTTGGTTCTTGTGCAGTCCCTTTAGCTGTATTTTATCTGATATATCAGTTGATTTTTCTCCTCGTTCTAGTGCTTCTTTTCCCATTCTTTATGTCGTATGCCCACCTGTGGAAGGTTTTAGTATTTGTAGGTAAGTGTTTATATACTTAATGAGGGTTTGAAATGGAAACTTGAGAAAATTTCCATTGACCGTTCATGATCATATATTAACTTAGTTGTCTTTATTGCAGTGACGCCAATCAACCATATTGAGAAGAAAAGAAAAGACTACAAAGAAGCTAAAGAACTTTTGAAATTGATATGTGATAAAATTAATAAGTTCCCTGATAATGATTATAACAAGTTTTACAAACAACCAATTGCGGAGGCTGCACATTTAGATGTTTACGAGGTGGTTGTTCAGATTCTACGTGGTTATATATATGCCATAAAAAATGTAGATGAAAGATGGCATAACGTGGTTCAGTTAGCAGTAATACATCGATCAATAAAAGTATACAACCTTTTGTCTCCCCTGATTCGAGGTAAATTTTACAGAAATATGACGGATAGTTCTGGGAACAATATGGCGCACTTGGCTGGAAGATTGGCATCTTCATTTGTACTCAGTCGATCTACTGGAGCAGCACTGCAGCTACAACGAGAGCTGCAATGGTTTGAGGTATGTCATAGTTTTCTTATGATTAGCCATGTTGATTTGTTGTTTAGTTGCATAAATAGAACTAGTTATATTATATAGGATGTGAAGAAGCACATGACCCCTGCAGAACTCATGCATGAGAATCATGATATGGAGACATCACAAAAGATGTTTACAAGGGAACATGCAGATTTGTTAAAAGAAGGAGAAAATTGGATGAAAACCACGGCAGAATCATGTAGCATCACTGCAGCCCTAATTGTGACAATTGTATTTGCAGCAGCGATAACTGTACCTGGTGGAAACAACCAAGAAACAGGCTTCCCCATGTTTAAAAAGGAAATTGCCTTCATTATCTTTGCAATATCGGATGCACTGTCACTATTTACAGCTGCTATATCATTATTAGTGTTCTTATCAATTCTCACTACACGTTTTGCTGAAAGAGATTTTCTTTTCTGTTTACCAAGACGGTTGATTATTGGTCTTTGCGCATTATTTATCTCTACAACTGCAATGATGGTAGCCTTTAGTGCAATCTTGTTTCTTCTCTTTTGTGATCAAAGAACATGGATGCTCGCACCAATAGGTTTATTTGCTTGCATGCCGATTTTAGTTATTGTTACACTGCAACTTCCCCTCGTGGTAGACTTGATCCGATCAACTCATTTCTCTATTTTTGGTAAGCAGTAGTTATATTGATCGCAGTTTACGCAATTAAATGGTTCGGTAATGACTATTTAAAAAACATGGGAGTATGGAAATCCAAGCATCCCACATCTATTATAATGATACACACCCACTTACATTATATGCTCATTTTTAGAAACCTTAAATTTCTATTTACACTGCTTTTACTCGATTTAGATCCTTAATTAACTGTCTGAGTAATTCTTGTTAATGTTTATGTGATGCAGAACAAAAGAAAAGGCACCGTAGGTCTTCTCCATACGATAAAGAAGTATGATATAATGTGCCACAACATGTTTGTTGCGAGAATTCAAGTTTTGGTATATGGTTGAATTAGTAGTTGTACTTTGAAGGTTAAAGATATTATCTACTTGTTTGTCCTAGTGAAGTGTATTGATTGCACATTGTAATTTTCATCTGGTTCCTTTTTTCTTCTCTTTTTTTTTGTTTTAAATAAAAATAAAGTTTATGTTAATTGCTGCCTTTTTTTTATTGGAAAAAATTAAATAACTTTGTTTTAAAGTTTAGTAATCATAACTAACAATTGATAATAGAGAATTTGATTCTTAGGTTTTCATTTGACACCACACAGAAACGTATATGATCAATGTTAAGTTGACGTATATGATCAATGTGAAGTTTGACCCTCGGCTTGACACTATCCTCTAAACTTTGACCATTATCTTCTTCATCAACCCCATCTAACCTAAGAGTTGCTTACAGATACCCTCTTGTACAAATCTCATTACAATTGAATTGAAGTCCTTTCACACCATGCTATGCCGAGCATGTTCACAAGTAAAATTAATGATAATATCTATATAAAATCCACATAGCATCTTTAACTTAAAGTAAATAAATAAGGTCAAACCTTAGAGTATAAAGCGTCAATCCTACCAAGTACCCAGTATCAACCCAAAAACTAGTCATTAGGCGTGAGTCAAACCTTAAAGTCAAAGTAAATTACAACTTTGAGCGAATTTACATTTACCCCCTTTACTGGGTTTGAATTGTGTTTGTGTATACTTTAGTGTTTTTAGTTTTTACTGTCATGCGAAGACAAGTGTTGCGTAATGGTTCCTGTGCTTCAAAGTTCCAGAGAATATACTCAATCCTCTGGAATCTGGATCACGGACTCACGGTAGGCAGGCCCATAAGTTCCGAAATATGGGTTTCCTCTAACCCACATACCAAGAGAAGATGGGCCTTCCTTCATTCAATCGAACCTCTCCCGTAACTTTGCTTCATTGCTTGCATCCTGATAATTTTATAGAAGAATTTACACAAAACGATATGGGGGTGAAATGAGCCAATAACATCAACTTCGTTATTTCTCAGTCATGCTCATCCTTCTTTATTTGATTATTACTATAATTCTACAAATCATTCTGTAGATATAATCGTGGTTAGTATATCATTTCTCATTAAGTTAAGCTTGATTTGTATATCTGTTTCAGTCGTCATTTAATCTAATTCGCCGATGAGTGATCCACCATTATTGCTATTTATAGATTTTATAATTTGATTCCAAAGTGCATCACGCTAGATTATAAAACGCCATCACCATTTGGCTAATATGGTCATGTTGCTAGCTTTTAAGCTACCAATTCCAAGACCTCTACAATTCATTGGAGATTAGAAGTAATATTTTTTTTTCCAGGAAAACTAACCCATGACATTTCTCGTCATTTAAGGTTCCGAAAAAATGAAAAAAAAAAAAAAGTAAAAAAAAATACTTCCAAGTCTGTCAAGTGATTTTAATAACTTTTGATGGTGCTTTGAAGGAGGAACAGTAATACATACCTAGACTCCTAATAACCCATTTTATAAGTCCAAGACTCTCATAGAACAAGTGTAATCTTCTGTTTATAACTCGGATAAACTTTATAGTTATATGATTATGTCAGCCTTACTTTTTGTAATAATTTAATATTAAAACTTCGATTTTGAAATTTTAATCTGTTGTTAAATTCAGATGTACGATCTTACATTAATATTTTGAAATTTAATTATGTTGTTAATCACACATTCTATACCCATTTATAGTTTATTATAAAAATGCATTTACTTACATATTTTTATTTTCCTTACTTATACTCATTTTACACTATTTCATACACGTTGATGTTTGTCAAAGGTCCATCTGGAATCAATTTCTCCACATCCGGGTAGATATATGACTGTCTATCTGTCTACATCACATCTTCCCATACTCCATCATTGATGGGATTGGGGATTGTTGTTGTTAAGTTGTTGTATCTTTTGTGGTTGTCTGTGAGTTAAAACGATGACTAGAGATGTTCTCTCGGTTAAGTATAAGCTGATTGATTGTGGCCTCGAATGGTTAATTAACCATGCCCATTTGAGCAGTCCACGGTAAGACAAAGATATGAGGTCGTAAGGCTTGTAATCAGATTATATGGTGGGTTAATTGTTAAGGGGAGTTGTTGACAAACTGAGCAAAAATTCACTTGATCTTTAACTTGGTTAGCTAAAGAATAGGTTATTTGACAAAAGTATTAGACTTATTTTAAGACCAATCATCTGAAAAGTCCAGTCTTAGGGCGACAAACACGGCATATATATGAACAGATTCAAGATGCATCGTGTGCAAGTAAAGTGAATATAACTAATACATTCCATGTGGACTTATTTAATTTTGTGTGATGACAAAAGGATTGTACATTTATTGACCTACTAAAACGGCTATTTAAATCAGTTTACTTGTTATGATCTGCTATTAACCGAACTAATTTTTTGTTATTCCAGTTACGTTAACCGAATCGAAGAAAGTTTCGATTCTTCAGTTAGATTTCATATCAATTTTCAGCAGAGATGAAAGAAGTCAGAATATGTAATTTATCATCTCACGTGACACCATTTTCATGTAACCAATATGTGCAAATTAAAGACTTCTGTTTAGATCTAGACTTCATAAGGTATATCCAAGTTGATTTTGATACCTAAAATAAATGAATAATATACAGTTTATCAGGTAAATATTTTTATTGGAAAACGATCAACCCAGTCATAAAAAAAGTTACGGTAAACTAGATGTTGATAACTAAACGTAACTTATAAACAAATATATTAATTATTTACATAACATAATTAGTAGTTTTATATATTCATTTTTGTGTAGTTGTTACAACTAATTAGGTAAATTTGAAATGTTATATAGAAGACAATTTCTTTCAACCTCAACAAAATTATGATATATTAATTTTAAACTATGAGTTAACACGTTCTTTTGCCTCAAGGTCGTCCTTAAACGATAAAAAAAATAAGTCCACCCTGACCACCCTTGTTTCTTACATTCACATCTAGTTTTTAATTATGTATCCATCTCAATGCTCCGGGATTGCTGGATCTGGGGAGGGTGTGGTTATCAATCATTTTTCTATCTATTTAAGACTCCGTCCAACAATGAAGCAATACTACTCAACGTGTGAAAGAAGAAAAGAAAAAACAAAAAACCTTGAACTACTTTTTGCATTACATTTTTTTTTCAATGGACGTACCACAACTTGGTAGCTATCTATCCGCAGGCGGTAGAAGTAATTCATGGGAGACGGCGAAATCATCAATTGAGCTTGATGATGATCAAGCTGTAGGAATAGAAGAGTTGAGATACAATCAAGTATCAAATGTAAATGTCTCCAACTTTGTCACGGTGAAGCTTTCCGGCCGAAGCAACTACACAATGTGGTCAACTCAAATGAAATGCCTCATAGATCAGAGTCATGAGATATACAGCACTATTGTCGATGGACATGATTGGCCGATGACTATGAGTGACAAGATCATTGAACGATATGAAAGCCTTGTCAGTGGTTGGATTATTGGTTCTCTAGACAAAGAAGTACTCAAACATGTCCATTTATACGGGCAGCCACAGAAACTTTGGAAGAAACTACAAGACTCATATTCCACCAGTCAATTTATTTATAAAAGTACGTTCTCCACGAAACATCATCTTTTTATATTTCTAATAGCAAAAACTAACTAACATTTTGAAATCAAATGCATTTTTGATCCATTCTACTCTACCAGCACCCTACACCGTAATCCAAATACTAGAAGATATAGTGGCAGACAACAATGATGGCGACACCAAACTCGAGACCAAGTTACGGAATGTTACTTTGGAAGGGCAATGGTGGAAAGCAGAAGCCTTATTGAACAAGCATCAAGATGCAATCACAATGGAGATCAATGATAATGGAGACACAATGCTTCACTTAGCTGTTAGACAAGGCCATAATAATTATGTTAAAAATTTGTTGAGTTTCATAAGAGATGGAAAACATATCGAACACAAAAATTCATTTGGCGAGACAGCCCTTCACGCTGCTGCAATGGTTGACAATAAATACGCGGCCAAACTCTTGGTTGAGAAGAGGAAAGCATTACTGGGAATTGAAGATGCTAATGAAGATGTACCATTGACCGTTGCTTATGACAATAGGCACCTCAGTACATTTGTTTATCTGTTCGAACCCACTGAAAAATGGTTGCGGCATCTTCCTTCCAAATTTAGTAAAGAAACCGGAGTTCTTGCTTATGTTATTAGCATGAAACAATATGGTGAGTAGCTAGTTAGTATATCGCAAATAAAGGTGTATTCAACTTTAGAAGACTCACAGATCGAGTTTGTACGCTTGCAGATTTAGCATTGAAGTTGCTCAAGATAGATTCTGTGTTTGATTTGGCAACGAAAGATGACGCACTTTTAATGGCATTGACTAGAAACTATCCATGTGAGCTCAGCTTCTTGGAAGCACTGATCTATCCATGTACGTCACTCTACCTTTTTTTTTTTTTTTTTTTTTTTTTTTTTTTTTTTTTTTTGGTTTAAGAACATAGAAAAGTTAATTTCATTGCAATGTATAAAACCTTTAGATAGATTGAGATACATATGTTGCTCCACTGATGGTCGTACTACCCTGTATATCTTGCAGCTTTGAACAGCATCCGTCAGAAAATTGTTAAAAGAAGCTCTATGGTGCTTAATTCGTTAGGACAATTGTATAGAAAGGCCGAAAATATCTTATGGTCAATGAGAAGCTGTAAAAATACGTATTACAGCTGGTTGTTGCCAGCAATGGCCTTGGTATTACTGGGTAAGCTGCTGATACCCAGATATGGACTGGAGATTCATCTATTTATATAGATAGGGGAAGGATCAAGAAGGTAGTATAATTTTTTAGGGAAAGAGGGAAGTAAGGAAAGAGGGAAGTATATTCTTTGGCCTATATATTCATTGATGATTATTTCATTGAATACTATTTTATGCTAAATATTCATTAGGTGAAATATTTATCGTTAATATTATGGGTAAAAAGTGTTGCTTCTCTCATTCCCTTAAAAATGTTACTTCCCTCGTGATCCTTCCCCTATGTATATATATGTACCTGAAACTAATTCAAATAGCATCTAATAAACTTTGGTTCTTGTGCAGTCCCTGTAGCTGTATTCTATCTGATATATCAGTTGATTTTTCTCCTCATTCTAGTGCTTCTTTTCCCATTCTTTATGTCGTATGCCCACCTGTGGAAGGTTTTAATATTTGTAGGTAAGTGTTTATATAGTTAATGAGGGTTTGAGATGGAAACTTGAGATAATTTCCATTGACCGTTCATGATGGTATATTAACTTAGTTGTCATTATTGCAGTGACACCAATCAACCGTATTGAGAAGAAAAGAAAAGACTACAAAGAAGCTAAAGAACTTTTGAAATTGATATGTAATAAAATCAATGAGTTCCCTGATAATGAGTGTCACAAGTTTTACAGACGACCAATTGCGGAGGCTGCACGTTTAGATGTTTACGAGGTGGTTGTTCAGATTCTACGTGGTTATATATATGCCATAAAAAATGTAGATGAAAGATGGCATAACGTGGTTCAGTTATCAGTAATACATCGATCAATAAAAGTATACAACCTTTTGTCTCCTCTGATTAGAGGTAAATTTCACAGAAATATGACGGATAGTTCTGGGAACAATATGGCGCACTTGGCTGGAAGATTGGCATCTTCATTTGTACTCAGTCGTTCTACTGGAGCAGCACTGCAGCTACAACGAGAGCTGCAATGGTTTGAGGTATGTCACAGTTTTCTTATGATTAGCCATGTTGATTTTTTGTTTAGTTGCATAAGTAGAACTATTTGTATTATGCAGGATGTGAAGAAGCACATGACCCCTGCAGAACTCATGCATGAGAATCATGACATGGAGACATCACAAAATATGTTTACAAGGGAACATGCAGATTTGTTAAAAGAAGGAGAAAATTGGATGAAAACCACGGCAGAATCATGCAGCATCACTGCAGCCCTAATTGTGACAATCGTATTTGCAGCAGCGATAACTGTACCTGGTGGAAACAACCAAGAAACAGGCATCCCCATGTTTAAAAAGGAAATTGCCTTCATTATTTTTGCAGTATCGGATGCACTGTCACTATTTACAGCTGCTACCGCACTATTAGTGTTCTTATCAATTCTCACTACTCGTTTTGCTGAAAAAGATTTTCTTTTCAGTTTACCAAGACGGTTGATTATTGGTCTTTGCGCATTATTTATCTCTACCACTGCAATGATGGTGGCCTTTGGTGCAATCTTGTTTCTTGTCTTTTGTGATCAAAGAACATGGATGCTCGCACCAATAGGTTTATTTGCTTGCATGCCGATTTTAGTTATTGTTACACTACAACTTCCCCTCGTGGTAGACTTGATCCGATCAACTTATTTCTCTATTTTTGGTAAGCAGTAGTTATATTGATCGCAGTTTACGCAATTAAATGGTTCGGTAATGACTATTTAAAAAACATGGGAATATGGAAATCCAAGCATCCCACATCTATTATAATGATACACACCCACTTACATTATATGCTCCTTTTTAGAAACCTTAAATTTCTATTTACACTGCTTTTACTCGATTTAGATCATTGATTAACTGTCTGAGTAATCTCGTTAATGTTTATGTGATGCAGAACTAAAGAAAACGCACCGTAGGTCTTCTCCATACGATAAAGAAGTATGATATAATGTGCCACAACATGTTTGTTGCGAGAATTGAAGTTTTGGTGTATGGTAGAATTAGTATTTGTACTTTGAAGGTTAAAGATATTATCTACTTGCTTGTCCTAGTGAAGTGTATTGATTGCACATTGTAATTTTCATCTGGTTCCTTTTTTCTTCTCTTTTTTTGTTTTAAATAAAGAATAAAAATTGCTGCCTTTTTTTAATGGAAAAAATTAAATAACTTTGTTTTAAAGTTTAGTAATCATAACTAACAATTGAGAATAGAAAATTTGATTCTTAGGTTTTCATTTGACACCATACAAAAACGTGTATGATCAATGTTAAGTTTGACCCTCGGCTTGATAGTATTCTTTAAATTTTGACCAATATCTTCTTCATCAACCCCATCTAACCCAAGAGTTGCTTACAGATACCCTCTTGTACAAATCTCATTACAATTCAATTGAAGTCCTTTCACCCTGTGCTATGCCGAGCATGTTCAAAAGTAAAATTAATGATGATATCTACATAAAATCCACATAGCATCTTTAACTTAAAGTAAATAAATAAGGTCTTAATACATGTCATTTGTTCCCCCCATTTAGTTAAAATGGACGAAAGCATGTGTAAATAAAATTCTACTCATCTGATACCCATATATATCAGCTGCATTAACCGAGCACCTTCCTCCAGCAAAAGATCTGCAACCTGCACAGCTCCCCTAACAGCACTCCAGTCCAGCGCTAATTCAAATAGAGTGTCCTCCCCCACACCAACCAATATACATAGACTACACAACATCCATATTGCTTCACGCTATGTATACAAATATATATATACACACAGAAATATAAAATGAAAACCTCAAGGATATATTGAGCAGCAGCGACAGGTTAGTTATTCACTTAATTCATATCATTAAAATATTTTATGTAACTAAAAATATAAGCTTTTTTATCTAAGGAAACCTATGATTAGCTCTATCAAGTACAGCTAAACAACAGATAAAGCTGATTACCAATGTACATATTGCATATCTCTGTATCCATTATATCGATACACTGATACACATATACAAATTCGAAACAGAGTGATAACCTCAAGGATACATTGAGCAGCAGCCACACGATTGTTAAGTGCCGCCCACTGCAAAACACGGTAACCATTTGTAACATCCTATTTCGCAATCTGGTAATTTCCATTATTTTAATTGATTATTTAATTGTTTTAGAACTATTTAATATTATGTGTTTTATTGTGAAATATTAGTAGATTCAAAATTATAAGTTTTTGATTTTCTGCGACACAAGGGTTGTGTCGCAGGTTGTCTGTGCGACACAATGGTTGTGTCGCAGGACTGTGTTGCAAAACGGGCTAAACTGAAATTAAGTAAGGAGCTTAAGTGTAATTCGATGTTAAATATATATACACACCGCCTAAACACTTCCAGATAGTTTCTATACGTTCTAAGCTAACTTTTAAGTGAAAAAACAAAGAGAATTAGAGAGAATTGAGAGAGAAAGTGAGAAGTTGGGTTTTGATTCATTTTGAGCTAATTGAACAGTGATTTCGAGGTAAGAGTTTGATTATTATGTATTGTTATTGTTTATACGTGAATTACACGGATTGATATAGGTTAATTTGAGTATTACATGTTTGATTTCGTGAATTTTGAATCTGGGATCTGGTTTGTTCTTCATTGCGACACAAGGTTTGTGTCGCAGGTTGTGTCGCATGAATGTTCTGCGACACAGTTGTTATGTCGCTAAAGGCGGCCATTTTGAGTATTGCGACACAACGTTTGTGTCGCAGGATTCTGTTGTGCGACACAGTGGTTATGTCGCTAGGGCTTGCTGTGCGACACAATGGTAGTGTCGCATGAGATTATAAAAGAATTTTATTTTGCAAATTTTGAAAATGACTAAGCGTTTTTGGAGACGCGGTTTTGTGAAAATCTCATTAACTCGGATTTAATTGAAATTCGCATAGTCAATTGGAAACGACCTAGTAATCAAGGCTATATTCTAATAGCCTAGGCAGTTTTTGGCCATCCGGGGTCATCTAGGACCCGAAAATGGCATTTTTCAGTTTTAAGCGGTATTGCGGACTTTTTCTGAGTTTATTTCTGATTGAACTTTTGTTTGCCTAAACTTCAGGGACTACCTGATTGGATAATTAGACTATAATGATATTTATGGAACGAATTCTGATTTGTATTTGATTTCTGTTTCAGATCAACGTAAGACTCAGTGATATAAGAATATTGAGTGTGTCAGAGGTATCGGTGAGTGGATTCGGAACTCATCATTTGATTTAGTTGTAACTATTTGGTTAAAACAAGTAAACGTAGATGTGTATTAGACTGTTTAGTCTTGATTATTGATTATTGATCTACGTGATATGTGAACTATGTGTACTATGTTATTGAGGTCAACGTGTAGTTGGACTTCTGGTTATTATGTGTTTTACACAGGTTTTGATTCATTTGTTGTGTTTGAGACCTATGTATGTGTTTAATAACCAGTAGTTATCGGTCTATTCTGTATTGGCCATACGGATTGACGGTAAGTGTTCTTGGGGGAATCCCCGGGTATTATGATATCCCCAGAGCCACCGATCCTCATTGAAATTATGTGTGTTTACGATTATTTGGTGTAAACAACTGGTTATGCTAAGTTGAATGTTGTGTGATGAATCTATTCACTTAGCTTTGTGTTAACCCCTCATTTTACTTCCTGCAGGATATGTTTTGTTAATTGTGGGTGCAGGAGGTGATTGGTTGATCAAGGAATGTTTGACTGCGCTTTAGACCTCTGATATGGTTTTGTAATAAACCTTGTTTTGTGAATTTTTATAATACCCCGCCTTTGGTAGTCTTAAACAGTTTGAATGTAATGTAAATATTGAAAAATATTAACTGTTTATGTATAATGTATTTTAAATTCATGCTTCCGAGTTTATCAATATTATATTCTTAAATAGAAAGAGGGGTGTTATACCATTATCATCATGTTAATCAACTGAGCAACCTTCTACCTCAACCAAATTCCTAAGTTTTTCATATCACCATCGGCAGCAGCAGGATATATATCATTTTTCAAACTGTCTTCTGGCATTCCGCCGGTGATTTCTCCGTACCGGTTCCGGTGCCGGAAACTGAATGATCTGTAGTTTCTTCGACCTCGATCTCCGATGACATAATGATATATTGATATATACATAGATCTATGTATTAATTTAGGAATGAAATAAAATTAATGAAATGAAATTGTGAAATGAGATGTGAGATCGAAGGGAATTTGATTAATTGATTTACATTATGAGCATCAATTAAGTTCAAAGATGTACAATGTCACGTGATGACGATGATTAAAGACCATGCTAATTTAATACAAAATTATATACATAATAATTACATGATTAAAATTATTTAGGTTTTTAGAATTCAAATTAAAAATTATAGAATTGTAAAATTAACAAAAAAGATATAAATATACATTTGAATTGATTTTTTATTTTTATTAACTAATTTGAATTAACTGGATTTCATAAATTGTTCTAGGAAAATTTAGATAATAGATACTATTGAATTAAAAATTAAATCAAATATATTAAATGTATTATAAGTAGTAGTAGATTTATGCGAACTAGAGATTTTCCATAAACGGTGTGGACTAGCTAATAATCCAAGCGATGGCTTTTGTATGTATTGGAGGAAGATTACAACAGAAAAACAACCAAATCAAATCAAACAGATAATCCGTTTTGATCATTCTGAATTGGTAATATTTTTTTGCTAATACAATTAGAAGAGATACTAATACCTTTTAAACTTATTACTCCACTTTTTATGTAATTTTTTTTTTAAAGGCCAAAAATATATAAATAAAACTAATGAGAAGCTAGAGAAAAATTACAAAGGATGGCAAAGCCAAATATTCCAACATAAAGAAAATTTACATCTAGACTTTAACCAAGAAAAAGAAAAAAGTCTAATGAAAAATATCGCTTCGTCTAAAATTATGAGAGCCGAAAACAGTGTCGTTACGAAATCTCCAAATCAACCAAAGCATGCAGCATACAATAGCATATAGCCGAGTCTTAGTGACCGAAGAACCATTTCAGTTAGCCATCCAATCGAATAAGTCGCCAATCGAATTGAAAGAAGGAATCGAGATAGAAATCCAGGAGCTAATCAAGTTGCGCATGGTGATTGCCGTATAGCAGGAAATAAATAGGTGATCCCGAGTGTCGACACTAATACCACATATGGGACAAATGATAGAGTTGACATTGATACCCCGAAAAGCAAGATTAAGACGTGTCGGAAGACAATCTAAAAGGAGCCGCCATATAAAAATGTTAACTTTTCTCGGAATCTTATTGTTCCAAAGAGTTGCTTGCGGCAAAGAAGGAATAAGAAGATCATCTAAATGATGTCGTGTGCCATTAACCGAGAACTTACCATCTTGATCTAAAGACCAATGCCAAAAATCCACATCCGTGTTTGCTGAGAAGCCACTTAAAAGTAAAAAGAGTTGAGTAAAAGAACCAGTCGTGCGTCCAAAATCTATGACCCGAGTTCAATTCCAATGCCAAGTCCTGTTGATAAATCGGTCACTAACTTGACAATCCGGGTTAGTGTCAAGATGATACAATTCCGCTTTTTATGTATTGAGCTCTATCATTTTTATCTTTTTAGAAAAAGAATGTGACATAACAGATTATAATTATAAGTTTTCAAATAAGGAAGAGGTTTTTTGTGAGAAGGGGACATGTCTCCTTCTCATTTATCTCAATTTCTCCCTCATTTCTCCACCTTTCATTCTTCATCTCCTCCTTTATTTCCCTATCACTTTTTACTTTTTATTATCATTTTTCTTTTACAGTTTTTCAGTTTCTTTTTGCGTTTTCCAATATAGTTTTTAATATTATTGGATTTTGATTTGTAATATATGTTATATATGTACCTAATTTAACGTTATGATAAACTAAATTTTGAAACAACAAAGTTTATAACTACGATACATCGTAAAAGTATAAGTGACGACATCATATTCTATAACTATAATGCATTCATACTTATATGATAATGAATTTTATTGTATATTTAGTAGCTAGAGTGTCATATCTTATAAATATGATGCACTGAATTTTCAAAATTTACAGTTCATATTTTAGAACTATGATGCATCCAGACTTATATGATAACAATATTTATCTAATATCTAGAAATTAGAGTGTGATACCTTTATAACAAGGATGTCTCATATCTTATAACATGATGCATGATTATTTTATTTAATAACTATACTTTAATTTGTATTTTGAATAATCCGTGCATTATAATTATAAGCGAAAAAAAAATGAAAAAAAATGAAAAAACAAAAAATAAAAATAAAAAAACTGAAAAAGAACCAAAATAACGAAAAAAATTAGAAAGAAAATATGAAATTAAAAAAGAAAAGTGAATAAATGAAGATAAACGAAAGGGATATATGTCCCGTCTTCATTGTCTTTTTTCACTTCCTACGAAAATACTCTTCTCACATGAACTAGATTCTAATCATAAATGGTGATATACATTTGCATCCAAAGATGGCATACACTTGCAAACGTTATGATGCATAATTTTTTTTTTTTATGAAACAGAAAAAGATACATACAAACTTCTATAATATTTTCACGAATTTAAGATTTCTTTATTTTAAGTGTTTTGCTAATGAATGCCTTTAAGGTACACATTAAGATTTACTAAATTATTTTAAACTATTAAATAAACATCAACATTCTTTATATATAATAAATTTAAAATTAAAATTATCATTTCTTATATATAATGAATTTTAAGTTAATATTATCATGATTATAATTAGTTATGAAATATATGCATTATAAGTATGAATGTGATATTTATTCATATCACACCCCGCTAAAATCTAATCATAGTTAATTCAGGCGAAAGCACGGGGTATGACACGACGTTGCGTTTAACACGTAATCACAAGCATATGATTATCAACAGAACATAATATTAAAATGCCATAAAAATTTTTACAAGTTTACGACTTAACCGTCGTCAAAAACATTAATGTTATCAAAATAACATTGTTTAGAGATTTCGTGGTATAACTAAAACCGTTATAGTAATACAAAAGAGATTCTCGTAAGTGTCTCCAAAAGTGGTGTAACATCCCAAAACTTAAAGAAAAGTTGAAAAATTTGATTTAGGGATATTGGTAATGTCGCAGTATGTTATTAGGCGACATTGGGTTAATGTCGCAGGATTGTGTTATGCGACATTGGCAATGTCGCATATAATATCGCACAAACAAATTTGGCCGACTTAATTGAGGAGCTTGAGTGTAATTGTGAGATATTATTACACTTTTATCACCTAATTACTTCCAGAAACAGAAACCGCGTTCACAAATCACGTTTTAGTGAGAGAAACAAAGAATTGGAAAGAGAAAGTGAGAAATCAACTTGGGAATCAAAAGTTTGAGCAATTGAACTGTGAATTCGAGGTAAGACTTGAATTATTATGTGTTATAAGTGTTATTAAGTGTTTTGAACGGATTGGAACGAGTTAAATTGCGTATTGCACGTTCGAATTCAAGAATTTTGAAATTGGGGTCTGATCTGTTCGTCATGGCGACATTTTGCCAATGTCGCAGGATTTTTGGTGCGATATTGGTAATATCGCTAGTAATATCGCGGCTAATGTCGCTATCAATATCGCTAGTAATGTCGCGTTTCATTTAGCGATATTGGTAATATCGCTAGTAATATCGCCTTTAATGTCGCAGGCCAGCCCCTTGGACCCCGTCGGTCGTATTACCCCTAAACCCTCGCTGTTTAGTCGATTCCGAGTGGGTAATTGCGAATACTATATACATGATGATATATATATATATATGTGACTATTTATATGAGTATTAAACATTGAATTATTACAGACCAGTACTCCGCTACACGGGATCAGAGGTTTACTGAATTGCACGCACGTCGAAGTAAGTAATAGAAAGATATTAATTGAGTGAATAAGAATATCAAAATCAGCAGAAGTACTTGAGTGTACTGTGTTTTTTTAGCAAGAATACTTGAGTGTACCATATTGATAGCTGTGTTACAAGTGTAGCCTTTATGCTGAGTGATCATAAATGGCTTAGTGATGTGGATATTAGCCTATATGCTGAGTGGTCATAAATGGCGTGATAGTATGAATGTGAGCCCTCTTTATGCTGAGTGGTCATAAATGGCATAATACTAATATGAATGTTAACCTTTATGCTGAGTGATCATAAATGGGTTAATAGTGTTATTACTAGTTATTCTTATGCTGAGTGATCATAAGAGACCCAGCGACATGATTGTGAGTTCTAAATGAACAAAGTGGCGTATGTAATTACGATGGTTATAAGATTTATATCTTACATTATTGTTATGAATCTGTTACTTACTAAGCCGATGTGCTTACCTATTTATGTTATTGCTGATAATACAGGTGGGTCGAGTAAGGGGAAGGAAGGTCTTGGGAAAGAGCCGCAGCGCGAGTAGTGGTGTATTTGCTACCGTTGGTAGTAAGTGTTTACTCCCATTGAATCATGCTAAGATATTATAAAGGGGTAATTTGTCAGAGAAACTTTCCGTTTGTAAAGTTTGTAAACAATGAAACGTTTATGTTAATATATGAAAAATGTTATTCAAGTTATTAAAAAAAAAAAAAAAACAAATATATATATATAGGTGTTACAAGTGGCATCCTAACTTCATAGGTAGGTGTGGTCTCAAACGTGCATGCAATTCTTACATGGTTGCTAATTCCCTGAAAAACATATTAAAAATGGTCAATAAAATTGTTGAGTGAATTCACAGGTTTAAGACTCAATCATTATACTAAATATTGAGTAAACGTTTCGTAAAATCATAACTTGCCATCCATGGCCAAACGTATGATGACATATAATTTGCATATTCGTCTAGTGAATATCGTGTGCCATCCTTGGCAAATAATCGTTTCTTGTATACCGTGTGCCATCACAGAGCTTGAATATCATATAGTGCCATCGCAGGGCTTGAATATCATGTAGTGCCATCACAGGGCTTGAATATCATGTGTCATCAAAGGGCTTGAATATCATGTAGTGCCATCACAGGGCTTGAATATCATGTGGTGCCATCATAGGGCTTGAATATCATGTGTCATCAAGGCGTTTATTATCACGTGCCATCAAGGCGTTTATTATCATGTGAACTCAGTAACTCATAAGATTTTTCAGTCAAATAGTATCGTATACAAACCAGTTTCATAGTATGCAAAACAGTTCATCGTATGAAAATCAGTTCATATGTTTTCACCCCAAATTTAGAAATCAGTACAAGCAGTAAAATAGGGGTTGTGTACTCACATGGTGAGCTATGTGAGTACTAGCGTTTAAAATGAATAAGTTTGCCCAAAATAGCCTCTTAGCGCCCTATACGCATGATGTCGTTTGTAAAAGTAGGTGGCTACCCGCACACCTATGATTGTATAAGTAGATGCCTACCCGCACATCTATATAAGTAGAGGGCTACCCGCCCATCTATGCTAGTTGTTCATTCAACTAGTAGGTTGAAAATGTATTTTGTTTTTGAAAACTGTACGACCCGTTGGTGATAGTTTTGTATATATACTTGTATGTTTCTTGAAAACGTACTTACTTTGCAATTAAGATATACGTTAAAGGTTTATACTGTAACATCCTCTCTTGCGGTCTGGTAATTTCTATTATATTAATCGATTATCTAAATGTTTTAGAAATTATTTAATATTATGTGTTTCATTGTGAAACGTAGATAAATAGGTCCTTTGACTTATTGTGACTAATGAAATATTAATCGTTTTAAATTATTATAGATGACGGTAAAATAAAATAATATTTCTCGCAAACGGTTTTCAGGTTCCAGACAAAAGATTTAGGACGGGTATAAAATTATACCACTTTTTCACAAGCCGACTTTGCAAGCCGACTTTGAATTCATATATATCTCATTTCTTCTTCTTACTTCCTTTTATTTGAAAACTCAATTCAAGAAACCAAAATCCAATATTGATTCAACTTGTTCCTGTGAATTCGAAATCAAAACATCAGAATCATCATCATCATCATCATCTAATTCGTTCATATCAGATTAGAACAACCAATTCAGTTTGTATTTAAAAGAAAAGAAAGTAAGTTTGGGTTTTGAGTGAATAAGTCGAATTGAAGCTTGATATGTTGTTTATAGGTGTTATTTGATGTATATTATCTGTTAGGAAGCTTATTAGATTGATTAGAAGTCAAAAAATTGAGTTTTGGTTCGAAAAACTGATAGCAGCGGCTCAACTCGCAGTTTTCAGTTCGTCCTGCGAGTTGACTCTGCGAGCCGAGTTGACTTGCGAGTTGACTTGCGGTGCGAGTTGACTTGCGAGTTGAGTTGGCTTGCGAGTTGACTTGCGAGCCGAGTTGACCTGCGAGCCGAGTTGCGAACCGAGATTTTAGACCTGCGAACTGAAATGTGCGGTGCGAGTTGAAACCTGCGAACCGAAACCCTGCGAACCGAACTGAGACTGCGAACCGAGATTGTTGACCTGCGAACTGAGATGTTGTCTTTTTGTGCTAATTTTGAAAATGCACAAGTGTTACTAACTTTTGTGAAAATCTTAGGCAAAATTAGATTTTGATGAAATTCGCATGGTCACTTGGAAACGACCTAATACACAAGACTATTTATGTAATAGCCCCCCCCCAGTTTTGGCCATTCGGGGTCATTTAGGGCCCGAAAACGGCGTTTTTCAGTTTTAAACGTTATGACGGAATTTTCTGATTTCATTTCTGATTGAACTATTATTTGCCTAGACTTCAGGGATTACCTGATTTGATAAATAGGCTATAATGATATTTATGGAACGAACTTCTGACTTGTATTTGATTTCCTGTTTCAGATCAACGTAAGACTCAGTGATATAAGAATCCTGAGTGTGGAGACGTCAGAGGTATCGGTGAGTGGATTCAGAACTCATCATTTGATTTAGTTGTAACTATTTGGTTACAACAAGTAAACGTAGATGTTTATTAGACTGTTTAGTCTTGATTATTGATTATTGATCTACGTGATGTGCGAACCAATGTGCTGTATGTGATTGAGGTCAACGTGTAGTTGGACTTCTGGTTATTATGTGTATTACACAGGTTTTGATTCATTTGTTGTGTTTGAGACCTGTGTATGGGTTTAATAACCATTAGTTATCGGTCTATTCTGTATTGGCCATACAGATTGTTGGTAAGTGTTCTTGGGGGAATCCCCGGGTATTATGATATCCCCAGAGCCACCGATCCTCATTGAATTATGTGTGTTTACGATTATTTGGTGTAAACAACTAGTTATGCTAAGTTGAATGTTGTGTGATGAATCCATTCACTTAGCTTCGTGCTAATCCCTCATGTTTACTTCCTGCAGGATTTATTTTGATTGAATGTGGGTGCAGGGAGCAATGATTTGATCGTGAATGTTTGACTGTGCCTGAAGCCTCTGATATGGTTTTGTAATAAACCTTGTTTTGTGAATTTTTATAATACCCCGCCTTTTGTAGTTTGAGAAGTTTGAAATTCGTGTATTTTTGGGAATTGTAAACTGTTTAATGTATTTTAAATTCATGCTTCCGTGTTTATTAATATAATATTCTTATATAGAAAGAGGGGTGTTATATATACTTTCAAAACATATATTATTCGTGAAAACACACATCTCAATTCGTTCGATAGATTACATAATATAATTTGATTCCAAAGTGCATTACGCTAGATTATAAAACGCCACCACCATTTGGCTAATATGGTCATGTTGCTAGCTTTTACCAATTCCAAGACCTCTACAATTTATAGGAGACTAGGAGCAATTCTTTTTCCAGGAAATTTAACCCTTCACATTTCTCGTCGTTTAAGGTTCCGAAAAAAATCAAAAAAATAAAATAAAATCCTTCCGGGTCTGTAAGTGATTTTAAAAACTTTTGATGGTGCTTTGAAGGAAGAACAGTAATACATACCTAGACTCCTAATAACCAATTTTATAAGTCCAAGGCTCTCATAGATCAAGTGTAATTATCTATTTATAACTAGGATAAACTTTATAGTAATATGACTATGTTAGCCTAACTTTTTGTAATAATTTGATATTAAAACTTCGATGTTGAGATTTTAATAATTCACCTGTACTTCTCTTACATTAATATTTTGAAATTTTTATCTTTCTATACCTATTTATTTATATTCTATATATTTATACTTTATTATAAAAATGCATTTACTTATCTATATTTATTTTTCTTACTTGTACTCATTTCACACTATTTTATATACGTTCATATATGTCAGAGGTCTCTCTACTCTCGGGTAAAAGTATGAATGTCTACATCTTACATCCTCATATTCCACCATTAACGGAATTGAATATTGTTGTTGTTGTATTTTATGTGATTGACTACGAGTTAAAACGATGACTAGAGATGTTCTACCAATTAAGTATAAGCTGATCGATCGTGGCCTCGAATGGTTAACCGTGCCTTTTCGAGCAGTCCACGACTCCACGGTAGGTAAGACAAAGATATGATGCCGTAAGGCTTGGAATCAGATTATATGGTGGGTTAACTGTTAAGGAGAGTTGTTGATAAACTGAGCAAAAATTCACTTGATCTTCAACTTGGCTAGCTATAGAATAGGTTATATGATAAAAGTCACTATTAAAGTATTTCATATGGTCTTTTTTTATTATTTTATTTCCTATGACGACAAAAGCATTATACTTATTTTAAGACCAATCATCTGAAAAGTCCAGTCTTAGGCTGACAAACACGGCAGATATATGAACAAATTCAAAGATGCATCTTGTTCAAGTAAATTTTAAGAAAAAAATAAAAAAATTCATTAAAGTATGTAAATTTTTAAAAATGTAGAAATAAAAATCTCAACCGTCAATTTTGATAAAAATAATAAAATTCTTACATTTTTAAAAATTAAATATTTTAAAAACCGTTAGTTAAAAAATTATAAAAAATTGCACCATAAAAATCAGCGTTTTTTCCTCTTCGATTTAAGATCTCAAATGACATACTTTCGACGAAATGTTTTTTTTTTCATTTTTTGGTGGGTTTTGAAAAATGGTAACACATGTGTTACCGGCGACTATCACATGTGTTAGTATCGACTATTGCTTGTAACACATGTGATAGCCGCGGATAACCCTTTTGTTAGTCAATCATAACACGTGTGTTAACCTACAAAAAAATGAAGAAAAAAAAATCCGTCGAAAATATACTTTGTGGGATCTTAAATCGAAGAAGAAAAAACGCAAATTTTTATGGTGTAATTCTTTATATTTTTTTTACTTATGATTTTTGAGATATTTAAATTTTAAAAAAGTAAGAAAAAATATGTTCTTTACTAAATAACACATTCTTATTGTTACCCTCGTTCTTTAAAAAAATTCATACTAGAACTCATTTCAGTAAATTGAATATAAAGAATACATTTCATGAGGACTAATTTATTTTTGTATGATGACAAAAGGATTGTACTTATTTATCGACCTACTTGTTATGATCGGCTATTATATGTTGAATTAGTTTTTCTAAAACATTTTCTGTTTTTTTTCCTTTTCAACTAATTACTTTAATACTTAAAACTGTACAAAATAACCATATATGAGACTCAACGGTCCTGGCCAACCCCATCCTCATTACGTACTTTACTGTTTTTATTGTAGGGGTGTTCAAAACAATTTAAAAACCAAAAAACTGATCCAAAAACCGATGAACAGTATAGGACTTTAGGTTAACTGAACTGATTCTTTGTTTTAGCAGAGATGAAAGAAGTCAGAATATGTAATTTACCATCTCAGGTCACACCATTTTCGTGTAACCAATATCTGCAAATTAACGATCAACCCAGTCACAAAGAAAGTTACAATAACTAGACGTTAATAACTAAACGTAACTTTTAAACAAATATATTAATATTATATAATTAGTAGTTTTATTTTATATTTTCATTTTTATGTAGTTGTTACAATTAATTAGGTAAATTGAAATGTACGTTATATAGAAGACAATCTCTTTCAACCTCAATAAAATTATGATATATTAATTTTAAACTATACGTAAACATGTTCTTTTGCCACAAGGTCGTCGTTAAACGACAAAAATATGTCCTCCCCGAAAACCCTTGTTTCGTACATTAATATCTAGTTTTCTCTCTATAATTATGCATCTATCTCGATGCCCCGGATCGCTGGATCTGGGGAGGGTGCGGTTATCAATCATTTTTCTATCTATTTAAGACTTCGTACAACAATGAAGCAATACCAGACAAGGTGTGAAAGAAGAAAAGAAAAAACAAAAAACAAAAACCTTGAACTACTTTTTGCATTACATTTTTTTCAATAGACATGCAAGCTGGAGAAATAGAAGAGTTTAGATACAATCAAGTATCAAATGTAAATGTCTCCAACTTTGTCATGGTGAAGCTTTCCGGCCGAAGCAACTACGCAATTTGGTCAACTCAAATGGAATGCCTCATGGAGAGTCATGAGATGTACGGCATTATTACCGAGGGAGATGATTGGCCAATGGCTATGAGTGACAAGATCATTGAACGATATGAAAGCCTTGTCAGAGGTTGGATTATTGGTTCCCTAGACCAAGAAGTACTCATACATGTCGATTTATACAGGCGGCCACAGGAACTTTGGGAGAAACTACGAGACTCATATGACAACCGTCAATATATTATTGATATACGTACGTTCTCCACGAAACATCATCTTTTATATTTCTAATATCAAAAACTAACTAACATTATGAAATGAAATGCATCTTGATCCATTCTACTCTACCAGCATCCATGAGCGCGATCCAAATACTAGAAGATATAGTGGCAGACGACAATTATGGCGACACCAAACTCGAGACCAAGTTATGGAATGTTATTTTGGAAGGGCAATGGTGGAAAGCAGAAGCCTTATTGAACAAGCATCAAGATGCAATCACAATGGCGATCAATGATAATGGAGACACAATGCTTCACTTAGCTGTTAGAGAAGGCCATAATAATCATGTTAAAATTTTGTTGAGTTTCATAAGAGATGGAAAACATATCGAACACCAAAATTCACATGGCGAGACAGCCCTTCACGCTGCTGCAATGGTTGACAACAACTACGCGGCCAAACTCTTGGTTAAGAAGAGTAAAGCATTGCTGGGAATTGAAGACCACAATGGAGCTGTACCATTGACCGTTGCTTATGCCAATAGGCAGCTCATTACATTTGTGTATCTGCTTGAACCCACTGAAAAATTGTTGGGGCATCTTCCTTCCGAATTTAGAGAAGAAACCGGAGTTCTTGCTTATGCTATTAGCATGAAACAGTATGGTGAGTAGCTAGTTAGTATATCGCAAATAAAGCTGTATTCAACTTTAGAAGATTCACAGATCGACTATGTACGCTTGCAGATTTAGCATTGAAGTTGCTCAAGATAGATTCTCTGTTTGATTTGGCTACGAAAGATGACAGATTTTTGATGGCATTGACTAGAAACTTTCCAGGTGAGCTCAGCTTCTTGGAAGCACTGATCTATCCATGTACGTCTCTCTACCTTTTTTTTTTTTTTTTGGTTTTAAGAACATAGAAAAGTTAATTTCATTGCTATGTATAAAACCTTTAGATAGATTGAGATACATATGTTGCTCCACTGATGGTGGTACTATCATGTATATCTTGCAGCTTTGAACAGCATCCGTCAGAAAATTATCAACAGAAGCTCTATGGTGCTTAATTCGTTAAAACATTTTTATAGAAAGGCCAAAAATATCTTATGGGCAATGAGAAGCTGTAAAAATACGTATTACAGCTGGCTGTTGCCAGAAATGGCCTTGGTATTACTGGGTGAGCTACTGATACCCAGATACGGACCGGAGATTTATCTATTTATATATATATATATATAGGGGAAGGACCAAGAAGGAAGTAGAATTTTTTAGGTAAAGACGGAAGTATATTTTTTGGCCCATATATTCATTGATGAATATTTCATTGAATACTATATTATGCTAAATATTCATTAGGTGAAATATTCATCAGTTGATATAATGGGTAAAAAGTGTTGCTTCTCTCATTCCCTCAAGAATTTTACTTATCGTTCCCCTATGCATATATATGTACATGAAACTAATTCAAATAGCATCTAATAAACTTTGGTTCTTGTGCAGTCCCTGTAGCTGTATTCTATCTGATATATCAGTTGATTTTTCTCCTCATTCTAGTGCTTCTTTTCCCATTCTTTATGTCGTATGCCCCCCTGTGGAAGTTTTTAGTATTTGTAGGTAAGTGTTTATATAGTTAATGAGGGTTTGAGATGGAAACTTGAGATAATTTCCATTGATTAGTTCATGATCGTATATTAACTTAGTTGTCTTTATTGCAGTGACGCCAATCAACCGTATTGAGAAGAAAAGAAAAGACTACAAAGAAGCTAAAGAACTTTTGAAATTGATATGTGATAAAATCAATGAGTTCCGTGATAACAATGATTATAAGTTTTACAAACAAACAATTGTGGAGGCTGCACGTTTAGATGTTTACGAGGTGGTTGTTCAGATTCTGTGTGGTCATATATATGCCATAAAATTTGTAGATGAAAGATGGCATGACGTGGTTCAGTTATCAGTAATCCATCGATCAATAAAAGTATACAACCTTTTCTCTCCCCTGATTAGAGATAACTATTATAGAAATTTGACGGATAGTTCTGGGAACAATATGGCGCACTTGGCTGGAAGATTGGCATCTTCATTTGTACTCAGTCGTTCTACTGGAGCAGCACTGCAGCTACAACGAGAGCTGCAATGGTTTGAGGTATGTCACAGTTTTCTTATGATTAGCCATGTTGATTTGTTGTTTAGTTGCATAAGTAGAACTAGTTATATTATACAGGATGTGAAGAAGCACATGACCCCTGCAGAACTCATGCATGAGAATCATGATATGGAGACATCACAAAATATGTTTACAAGGGAACATGCAGATTTGTTAAAAGAAGGAGAAAATTGGATGAAAACCACGGCAGAATCATGCAGCATCACTGCAGCCCTAATTGTGACAATCGTATTTGCAGCAGCGATAACTGTACCTGGTGGAAATAACCAAGAAACAGGCATCCCCATGTTTAAAAAGGAAATTGCCTTCATTATCTTTGCAGTATCAGACGCACTGTCACTATTTACAGCCGCTACCGCACTATTAGTGTTCTTATCAATTCTCACTACACGTTTTGCTGAAAAAGATTTTCTTGTCAGTTTACCAAGACGGTTGATTATTGGTCTTTGCGCATTATTTATCTCTACAACTGCAATGATGGTAGCCTTTGGTGCAATCTTGTTTCTTGTCTTTTGTGATCAAAGAACATGGATGCTTGCACCAATAGGTTTATTTGCTTGCTTGCCGATTTCAGCTATTGTTACACTACAGCTTCCCCTCGTGGTAGATTTGATCCAATCAACTTATTTCTCTATTTTTGGTAAGCAGTAGTTATACCGACCACTGTATATGCAATTAAATGGTTTAGTAATGACTATTTTAAAAAGGGTTTAATGTTTCGTTACGCTGGTTTCACGTTAACTTTTTATTATTGTATGCTTCCGACTTTAAAATCTTATATCGTATGAGGTCAATTTTCAAAACTTCTCTATTTCATGTTGACTTGCATTTTTTGACCCTGACAAAAAATGGAACTTTTATTCCATAGAAGGGTCAAAAATTGAAATATTAGATATAGTATAGGGATTTAAAAAATTTACCTCATTTAATAAAAGATTTTATAGTTGAACACATACATTAATAAAAAGTTAAAGTTAAACGCATAACAAAACAATTAATCTTTTAAGAAAACATGGGAATATGGGAATCCAAGCATCCCACATCTATTATAATGATACACACCTACTTGCATTATATGGTCCTCTTTAGAAACCTTGAATTTCTATTTACACTGCTTTTATTCGATTTAGATCATTAACTGTCTGAATCTTGTTAATGTTTATGTGATGCAGAACAAAAGAAAAGGCACCGTAGGTCTTCTCTATATGATAAAGAAGTATGATATAATGTGCCACAACATGTTTGTTGCGAGAATTGAAGTTTTGGCATATGGTTGAATTAGTATTTGTACTTTGAAGGTTAAAGAAATTATCTACTTATTTGTCCTAATGAAGTGTATTGATTGCACATTGTAATTTTCATCTCGTTACTATTTTCTTCTCTTTTTTTTTTTTTTTTTTTTCTTTTTTAAAAAAAAAAATAACGTTTATGTGAATTGCTGCCGTTTTTTAATGGAAGAAATTAAATAATTCTGTTTTAAAGTTTAGTAATCATAATTAACAATTGATAATAGAGAATTTTATTCTTAGGTTTTCATTTGACATCACACAAAAATGTGTATGATCAATGTTAAATTTGACCCTCTTCTTGACAGCATCCTTTAAAAATTCTAACCAATATCTACTTCATCAATCCCATCTAATCCAAGAGTTACTTACTGTTAAACACCACGGAACCACAAATCGATACCAACGGCGCAATACACAAATGGAGAGTGAAGACAGGAAAAGCACTGTTCGTTATCAAAACAACAGTTGAAGAAGAACTGCTCGAACACATTCGAGATTTCAACACACCCAAGGAAGCGTGGGATGCTTTGGAGGCACTTTTCTCGAAGAAGAATGACACTAAATTACAACTGCTAGAAAATGAGTTGTTGTCTGTGTCTCAACAGGATTTAACGATCCTCAATACTTTCACAAAGTCAAGACCCTGTGTCGTGAAATAGGAGAACTAGATCCACAGGGCAAGATCGGTGAACCTCGCATGAAGAGAATCATTATTCATGGCCTGAAGCCTGAATATCGATCCTTTGTAGCAGCGATTCAAGGGTGGCCGACTCAACCGTCAATCATCGAGTTCGAAAATTTACTGTCCAGTCAAGAATCCCTCGTGAAACAATTCTCTGGTGTGCAAGTGAAGCCTGAGGAAACAGCCATGTATGTAGACAAGGCTAAGTCAAAATTCAGGCCTAACTCATCTCAGTCGTCGAACCGAAATCATGAACGTATTAAGCCACTTGAAGGTGAGAAGATGAATCGAATGTACGAGAAAGGTGAAAGATCCGGCGAAAGGAAACCAAGAAATCATGGTAAGAGATTTCCCTACAAATGTCACAATTGTGGAAGAAGAGGACATATGGCAAAATACTGTCGATCTCCTAAGGAAGAAAGTAATGTTGTTACAGCTGAGAACCAGGAAGCAGGCTGGGAAACCGAAGCCCTAATGGCCCAAGTTGTGAATAGTGATATGGCCCAAGGCATTGAAGTCCAACACGGTAACATAGGCCCAAAAGATGAGGAGCCATGTTTAGCCTTAGTTGCGTCAAATGGGAGTCAGACGAACACACTAGATGACTGGATTGTGGACTCCGGCTATACAAATCATATGACAGGGGAGAAAAGTCGACTTCTAAATCCAGTACCGTATCGTGGGAATCAAGTAGTGGTGATTGCCGATAACTCACGACACCAAATCGCTCATGTGGGAGATGTTGCGTTTCCCACCAGTTCAGATCGGAAGGAGGTAAAGCTAGAAAATGTTTTCCATGTACCGGGTATGGGGAAAAATCTTTTCTCTGTGCCGCAGGTAACTGATACAGGAAAGTACGTCCTATTTGGACCCGATCAGGTGTGCGTATTTGATGATTTTGTAACCTCGTCGATTCCCATACTTAGTGGCCATCAACGAGACTCTGTTTATGTTTTCTCTGCCGAAGCTGTCTACATAGAGAAGACAAAGAACACTCATAGTATTGATCTGTGGCATTCTCGACTAGGCCACGTGAGTTATCCTAAACTCGATTTAATGATGAATAAACAACTGGTTGTGGGGCTGCCTCAACTTAAAATTCAGCAAGAAGTAGTGTGTTCAGGGTGCCAATTCGGTAAAGCTCACCAACAAAAGTTCCATCAGTCTAGCTATAGATCAAATAAACCTCTGGAACTAGTGCACAATGACGTATTTGGACCAGTGAGGTGCTCATCTATTGGAGGTATGCGATTTATGATCACGTTTATTGACGATTTTTCACGTTTTCTGTGGGTAGCGTTCATGAAGGAGAAAAGTGAAGCATTGGTGAAGTTTAAAGCCTTCCAAATTGAGGCTGAGAAACTGACAGGAAGGAAGATTAAAGTGCTCAGGATCGACAATGGTGGTGAGTATTTATCTCAGGAATTCACAAAGCACTTGGATGAATGCAAAATTAGAAGACAACTGACATGCGTTAACACACCGCAACAAAATGGAGTCTCGGAGAGAAAGAATAGACATTTAGCAGAAGTATGTGGCAACATCATGCATGCGAAGAACGTCCCGGGAAGGTTCTGGGCAGAGGCAATGCACACCTCGGCCTATGTCATTAATCGTCTTCCGCAAAGAAGTTTGGGGTATGTATCGCCACACGAAAAACTTCTTAATGAAAAGCCTAACGTTAGTTTTCTTCGTGTGTTCGGTTGTGTTTGTTTTGTGTTTGTACCTAGCTCACAACGTCATAAACTCGAGAAGAAAGCAACTAAAAGTATCTTCGTCGGGTATGATAATGAAAAGAAAGGATGGAGGTGTTGCGATCCGACCACAGGGAAATGCACAGTATCTCGAAATGTTGTTTTTGACGAAGGTTCTTCATGGTGGTCAGATTTAACCGGTGTTCAAAAAGAAGAGCCCTCACCTGATCAAGTTAATTTGCCTTTCTTTGGCATGTCTGAAGCAGAAGATGAGGATGTAAACCAGGATGGTGAACAACCTCCTCAGCAAGAAGGCTCAGTAGCAAGTGGAGGCGTGAATCCATGGAATACAGGGGTAATTGTGGCACAAGATGAGGAGCCACGCAGATCAACAAGGAATAGGAGGCCTAATCCCAAGTATGCTCACGTCGCCACTGTTGTTGATGAAATAAAAGAACCTGCATGTTTTGAAGAGGCTAACACAAAGCAAGTCTGGAGAATGGCCATGGCGGAAGAAATCGAAGCATTGCAACGAAATGAAACTTGGGATTTAGTTCCCAAACCGGTTGAAGTAGAACCTATTTCGTGCAGATGCGTGTACAAGGTCAAGTTCAAACCTGACGGCTCAGTTGAACGGTGTAAAGCTCGCTTAGTGGCCCGCGGTTTTACTCAACAACATGGATTGGATTACGAGGAAACTTTTAGTCCGGTAGCAAAACTTACCTCAGTCCGTGTACTTCTTGTAGTTGCTGCTCACAAAGGGTGGTTGTTGCATCAGATGGATGTTAACAACGCATTCTTGTATGGTACGTTAGATCATGTTATATACATGAATCAACCTTTGGGGTTTGAGCATTCGAGGCATCCTGATTATGTCTGCAAGTTAAACAAAGCAATCTATGGCCTAAAACAGTCTCCGAGATGCTGGTTTGGTAAGATCTCTGAATTTCTGACCCATAATGGTTTTTCTAGCTGTAATTCAGATGTTAGTTTGTTCGTGAAGAGTTGTGGCACAAAAGTTGTTGTTGTACTGGTTTATGTGGACGACCTTATAATTACCGGGGATTATGAAGATGAAGTTCAACAGTTAAAGTCCAACCTGTGTATTAGATTTCGAATGAAGGATCTTGGGAGGCTCAAAAGGTTCCTTGGTTTGGAAATAAAGTATGAAAAGGATGGATTTGTGCTACACCAGCATAGGTATGTAATTGATCTGCTGGATAGGCTTGGAATGTTGGACGCCAAACGCGCAGTGACTCCTATAGATCCAAACTCCAAACTGTATCAGCATGAAGGCTTACTGTTAGAAGATGCTACTATGTATCGAAAGGCTGTTGGTAGCTTGATTTATCTTACACTCACTCGACCTGATCTTACATACTCAGTTGGAGTATTAAGCAGGTTTATGCAGGAGCCTAGGAGGCCACACCTACATGCTGTCAGAAGGGTGCTCAGATATGTTAAAGCTACCATGGATTTTGGAATCTCGTTCAAGAGGGAGAAAAGTTTGAAGTTAACAGGGTTTTGTGATGCCGATTATGGTGGAGATCCAAGCACTCGTCGGTCCACCACTGGCTACGTGTTTATGCTAGGTCAAGGAGCGGTCTCTTGGTGCAGTAAACTACAACCATCAGTTTCCCTTTCAACGACAGAAGCCGAATACAAGTCCGCTGCGATGGCTGCACAAGAAGGTACCTGGTTGAAGCAATTACTGACTGATTTGAAGCTGGAATTCGAGGACCGGATAGTGTTAAACTGTGACAACAAGTCAGCTATTCAACTAGCAAGCAATCCTACATTTCACGCTCGCACGAAACATATTGAGATTCAATATCATTATATCCGGGAGAAGGTTCTTTTGGGGGAAATTGATTTAGTTTATGTACACACTAAATCACAAATTGCAGACATGTTAACCAAAGGATTGTCGAAGCCTGTTCTCAGTGAATTTGTTACTCAGCTGGGAATGAAGAAGCATGATGTTGAGAGGGAGTTTGTTGGCTAGCAACATCATGGAATCCACATCATCAGTCCACATCATCAAGCTACTTTGACCCATTCATATTTGCACGTTTGAAGTTTGTTATTTCCATATTTCAATTAGTTTCCTTAGTGGCTATTTTTTAGCCTTGACTATGTAGTGGGTAGTTAGCTATTTGTTTCCTTTAAGTACTCTGTATTTCCATTATATTTCTGTTGAGAGTAATAATAAAGATACGAAGCTTAAGCAGAAAACTGTGTGTTCCTTCACTCTATAATTCCTTTTACCTGTGAGAGATTCAACACTTACAAATACCCTCTTGTACAAATCTCATTACAACTGAACTGAAGTCCTTTCAGCCGATGCTATACCGAGCATGTTCGAAACTAAAACTAATGGTAATTTCTATATAAAATCAGTCTAATTGTACTAAAATTAAATTTAAGTAAAAAAGAATAATACTTTTAGAGGGTCAACCCCCATTAACACTATATAGATATGTATCTGTTCATGTGCATATACGGTTTCAAAGGGTGAATTTTACAAATACGGTCATGATTTCCATATTGACGAATACTCTATTTAGCGAGTAAAGATTTCATCTAACAATCATCTTTCACGTATTGTCTTTGGGTAAGACCGTATTGGCCAATTAATATTGTCGATCATTAATGTTTTAAAAGCACGATCGAAACCGAATGCGAAAGCAAAGGTTGGTGCACTTTTTTTTTTCCCAATAACCAATAATTATTGCTAGCTGTACAAAATCTCATATTCTCATGTGATTGAGAATCCAAACTCCCAAAGAAGTCTCTCCGAGTCTCTCCGAGTCTTCCACCACATTAGTGATGAGACGTATCCATACCTGAAAGTCAAAGTCAATGTCAAACATCACAATTTTGATAAAACTTACATTTACTCCCCTTTATTCTTACAAAAGTTGCAATTTACAACCCCCACAAAAGCCGTAGCACACTTCTCTCCAAACAAAGAAAGTCCACATTTGTCCCAACACCCCTAGAATCCACATCCGAACCCTAACCCAACAACATGCTTACACACCCACATTCTCTCTCCACTTTCATACTCTAATTTTTGTATTTTTACTTCCTTTTTTTCTTTTCTTTTTTTCTACCAAACATCTATCCAATTACCCAGTAATTTTTCTCAAATCTTCGATTTTTAGGTGTGGTTTTTTCAAGATAACATTTTTTCTTCTGGGTTTTTAACATAATGGAAGTAGCAAAGTCTTTCACTTCTGATTTGGTGTTTTTGCAGCAAAAGATGACATTTTTGATTGCTCAAGCTGTTGTTTCTGAAACCTTAAAGGCCCTTCTCATGACGGTATATCTTATCAATAACTTTTTATTTTGTTATTTTTTTGTTTATTTTAATTGTATATAATTTTACTGCTTTTGTGTAAAAAACTGTGCTTAACTGACTATTACTTGTCATTTTCTTAATTAAATTGGGGATTTTCGCTTCTAGGATTTGATGTTTTATTATTAAACATTTGATTTTTGACATACAATGACATTGATTTGTGTTGCACAATTATAGTTTTGATGTATTTTTGAAAATTTGGTGTTTGGTGTTTAGATTCTGTTAGTTATGATACAACTCTTTTAGCATTTTGTTGCTTTGTTTAAAAAGTTCATATTATTGTAGCCTTGGATGTTAATCTATTTTTCACTAATTTGTTTTTCGTGATGTTTTGTTTATTTAACCTTAGGTTAATGGTTGGAAGTTAATAAATTTGTACTACTTGCGTGAGAAATTTTACATGCTTCTAACTTTAACATAAGACTGAAAAACAGACTGCTAAATCAAAAAAAAATGCTGTTCAATTTTACAGTGCATATTTAGTATCTTCTAAATGTACCGTTTAGTATATATTTTCGTTTGGCTTCTAGTGTTATGTTGGTGGTATAGAACTTTTCTGTTGTTTCTTTGACCAACATTCTGGGTTGGTAGTGCTAGCCTCATGTAGTATTTACCTGAAACGTTATTAGACCAACAATTTGGTCAACGGCAAAAGGTTTGTCATGAGTTAATTGAGCTGCACCTAACTCTGTAACTCATCCCTATATAATAAAAATAAAGGAACTCAGAACTCAAAAGTATGAACATTATATATGTTTTGGTTTGTTACCCAACCTGACTGTTTTGCCACCTCTAATATTTTGTATGTGATTCTAATATTAACAGAGTACAAAAGGATAAGACCAACTTTTAAGTTGTAACATATTTGCCTTTGTTTATACAGATGGTACCTTTGCTTAAGGATGTACTTACATCTCCAACACTGAACGTAACTGACCAGAGGTACTGATTTTTCTTTTTATTCCGGCCTTTCGTATTCTCAAGAATCGTTGCAGTAAAAACTGGTATCATACAAAATGTATATATTGCTGACTGTTGTAGGTTTCTTTTCTCTGAGCTTCACAGAAAGCACAAGACCGAACCTGAAGCCAAAGACAAAAGTGACACAGAGGATGGTGATGAAGAAGATGAGGATGCTGCAGTAGAGCCAGAAGATGATGCTGGAGATGAAGATTTCTCGGGAGAAGAAGAAGAGGATGATGAGGAAGCAGACCCTAGTGAGGATCCTGAGGCAAATGGTAATCAAGACGATGATGATGATGATGACGACGATGATGACGATGATGATGAAGAGGGTAATGATGATGACAACGATGACGATGAGGAAGAAGAGGAGGAAGACGATGATGATGAGGAACAACCACCAACTAAGAAGAGAAAGTAAATTATCGAGTACCTGGCAATCTTTCGTGAGTATGTAGTAAGGAGAGTAAAGCATTTTTAGCTGTCTTAATGTTTTTTCAGAGTGTAGGAATTCTAAGTTTCCCAAATCCATTGTTTAGAATGATAAGCGACATCGTTTTTCTTGTTATGGATAGATTGGTATGCATATATTTCATTTCGCGGGATGCATTCCTGGTACGTGTGTTCGTGTACAAATGTTTGTTGCCTGTGTTTTCTGAAGCTCAAGGGTTGGTTTCAATGCCTTGAGTGTGATATGCCATATTGCCGATATTTTGCATAGAGTTGTAAGGCGGGTGAGTAATAAGTCGCTTTAGTTTAGTTGAAATGGAGTAGATAAGGTTAACTTTACAACATTTTCTTTTTTGATCTTGAACAATTTCTATACATAAGTAATGTGATCATGATTAAAAAACAATTTTATTTTGATATTTGAATACCAAAATGATGTAAAAATTGCTCCCATTTAGAGTAAGTTTTTGGATACCTGCAACCTCTTTTGCCCACATTTGAGTCACTTTTCTTTCACTTAACCTTTTTTATGTCCACTTTTTGAGGTGTAACAGAACCAAAAACGATCCATTTATAACTAATCAGACTGAATGTAACATGTACATCAAATCTTTGACAGATCAGGTCACAAAACCTTGGGGTCATCTCTCTTCTTCTCAAGTAAATCTTGTTTTTGATGAAAATATGCATTGGATCACTGAAGAATGAGTGGTGGTGTCTCGAACACTGGAATTACTTCATATACGACCAAATCATATAGATATGTTGGTGGTGTAAGATGGTAATATCAACTTCCACTTGATGCTTACTAGTTCAAAATTTTGAAACATAATAATCAACACAAGTCCTAACAAGCTCAACTGCATTTTTTTAAACTAGCCGAAGCTCAAGCCAAACAAGATAACCCTCGGCTCAGATGTACTTCTAAAGACCAGGACCAGTGTACTAGTTGATCATGATTAAAGCTTCATATGAATATATAAAAGAGCTTTAATTGAGAATAGTACTAAAGCTCCTTGCACCCTGCTCTTTGAAAACTCTAAAAGTTAGAATTAGAAAACTTTTTATAACAAGACAAATAAACACTTTCCATCAAACTCTAAAATTCTATAAAAACATAATCTTTTCTGCTTGATGGCTTAATAAATTTAAACAGCCTTACTGAAGATCATAGTGCATTTCTAACCAAACCAGATGAAATACACCTCGGATATTCAATATTAAGAAATCATATAGCAACGATAGAAACATAAGGAAAGAGACGCATTTGTATTGAAAGAACGTGATTCCAAAAAACAAAGTGAATCGTATCTGGTCTTTATACCATAGAAAATCAAGAATGGAGAAACTTTATGTTTTTGATGTCAGATGCAGCAATAACTTGGTCTGGAGCAATTCATACAAGCATGAGGAAACTTGCTTTCTTCATCCCAATTCCCATTTTCCATAACCTACAAATAAGGGAAAAGGAGTAAGACCCTATATCTATATTAACGAAACAAAGAGAAGGGCAAAAGAGAAACACATCAACAAGATTTTGACCTCATAGAAGCAATGATATAACTAGTCTAGAACTTGCTACTCACCAAGAACTTAAACACGTGTGTTAATTAAAAGTACAAACAAATCGTACTTAAAATTAAGCACTTGTCAGCCAGATATTAATGATTCCATCAGTTCTAAAATGCAGTTTCAAACATATCGTATGTACTTGTTAAGCCCATGCTATATTATTCATTAACAAAGGGCTAACCATGTTCTAACACAATCGATATAATCTATACTATCAGGCTTTTTCTATGTTTAAATAGATCTACACTTGGAAACTTTAAATTATCCATCAAACCGCTTAGCAAAACACCAACCCTTTGCCAATCATATAAAATCCCAATGTACCCATATAGTCAACAAAATTTACCAACAGAAGTAATTCTTCCACTTCGATTTAGCAGAATGATAAATACAATATTACTCAAATATAAGAAGCAAAAGACAAATTATATAAAACCAGTTCACCGAACAAGTGATTCTTCAACCTAAGTTTACATTGGTTCACCAAACAATTCAAAACAATGCATGAGCATCAACTCATTGACCAAAAACAGCATAGTCCACATGTAATCATTTAACCATACCAACCAAAATCAACAAGCTCACTTACTAAGGCAACTTTCCAGGTCAAAAAATCGCAAACTTTGAGGCAACAAAATCCGAATACTCAACCCCATTCTCCTTCAAAAGCTCTTCAATCAATTCTTTAGCCTTTTCAGGCTCAGTACTCTCACACTCAATCTCATACAAC
The DNA here is from genome assembly GCA_963921325.1 of Logfia minima. NCBI lineage: Eukaryota > Viridiplantae > Streptophyta > Magnoliopsida > Asterales > Asteraceae > Logfia > Logfia minima. Next base: position 37,142,520 of record OY992767.1, read on the forward strand.
GTCCCGAATTCATAACTCGATTCATCCACTTCAATCACCAATCCTTTCCACTCATATACATTCCTCAAATTCTTAAATCCCCCCAATCCCTTAAACCCTAACCCATCATTTTTCCCAGCAAAAAATTCATCTTTGACCCATTTCATAATTCTTGAAGATTCAACCAAATCCACTAACCGGGTCGGATCGGACACACATTCTTGCCCCATAACCGGGTCAATTTCTTCATCTTCTTCGCTTTAAGATAGATGATACATTTTGTAACCGGTTGGTCGTTGTAGAATCTGATCCGGAGAACAGCACGGCCACCGGAAAGTTCCCCAGAAACGCCGTCAAAGAAATTGTTGGGTGTTTTAACGTGGAAAGGAGCAAAAATTGAACTTAGGGTTTTGTAGTTCTCGTAATTGGGTATCCGGATCTTCACTTCAATTTCCATTTGCTGATTAGGGTTTTTCGGAAACTAGGGTTTTTAGAAATTGGGTTTACTGAGAGAGGCCGATGCGGTTGGATTTGGAAGCGGAAGTCGAGGAATTGTTGAAATGATGGAGGAGAGAGGTGGCGCCAGTGGGATTGAAGCTGACGCCGGCAGCGGTAGTAGCGGCGGCGAGTTTGCGGGAATCTTCGAGTTCTTGTTTATCTTCGATCTTAATTTCGATTTTGGTTGGTTTTCGACGAAGCATGTTCTTTAGTTCAATTTTAGGGTTTGAAAATGGTTTGGTGTTTGATGGTGGTGAAAGACAATTCAAGTAACGAAGATATGGAGTATTTGGATACCCGACCCGCTTATAGCCAAGTTTGACTATTTTGACACTTTTCTTCGACTATACGTAGAATTGTACATGTAAAGTATGCAAACTTGAACCAAACTTGTTGAGAGGGAAAAACACATTAAAAGTCATATTTAATCAAACTAGAGATTTAAATGATCATCATAATTTTTAACATAGTAACTGAAAGAAGAAAGCATATACCTCAAATATTTTGTAGCACATCTAGAATATGCCGCAACTCATTGACAACATCCTTTAAATGCATCCGCCGTGGTGGCGAATCGAGGGAACATAATACTCCAATCTTGATAAATATCTAGAACGCGACCATCAATCACATCTGTCACATGGTCTAGTAACGTCATGTACACAAACTGATGAAGGTTGAGGCCATCGTTAAACATGTTGTTTGTCGGTCTTTTATCTGTCATCGCCTCCAATAATAGTATTCCAAAACTATAGACATCCCCACTACTCGTCATCTCACTTCCAAGACCATATTCTGCAATTTATAGACATTTACATCGTAAATTAATAGTGTAGAAGTGTTAATTAGTCCTTGTGGTATTCGGGAATACATGAATTTTACCTGGAGCTGCATACCCAATGGTGCCTTTAATTGATAACAAGTTGTTTTGGTTTGAATACGTTCCAAGAAATCGAGCTAAACCAAAGTCTCCAACATGGGCTACCGTATCATTATCAGTAGAATGTTGATAGGCTTCAAGTCACCATGAACAATGGTTGTTAGGCAATTGTTCTGAAGATAATCAAGCACACATGTGAGGTTGATGAGAATATTTATTCTTTGAAGAAGGTCAAGTTTGGGGTTTACTTTCGCTTGGATTTAACCAATCATGTAAACTTCCACGGGACATGAACTCGAATACTAAAGCTTTTAAATCATTGCCTTGATAGTCAACACTTGAACATAAAGTTCTTATCTTCAATAGATTTCTATGTTGAATACTCCTCCACGCTTCACACTCGGCTAAAAAGCTTTTGTGAGCTCCTCTAATTTGAAGATGTATAATTTTGATTGTCACAAATCCATCATTCGCATCAAGGATTCCTTTATAAACAGAGCTAAACCCACCCTTCCCAATCAAGTTGGCTTCAGAGAAGCCACTGGTATCCTTGAGAAGTTGACTGTATGAAACTTTCGAGAATTGGTCATTCATCGATGGTTGAGATGATTAGGAAGCATTGAACCCATGGCAGAAGGAAGACTACCAGTAGGCTGGTGTCAGCCAATGAAAGATCAATTAAATTTAAGAGGTTATAAATGGAACGCGGGACGCTTCCACTTAAGGTACAAAGACCAACATAAAATTCTCTTAGGTTTTCCAACGGCCTAAAGTGTCTGGAATGTTCCCGCCTAACAGATTTCGAGAAGCAGAAAAAATTCCATCGATGTACGATTTCCCAAAAAAGGAGGGATCCCACCTGTTAAGTTAATCCTATGAATAAGAATAAAAGTAAGTTTCGTTAACCCCGACTGAACTCTTTTGGTATGTTTTTATCAAGGTTATAACAACGAGACAACTTAGTTGGAATTACCCCTTCAAATTGGTTACCATCAAGATTTAGTAAACGTAACCTTGATAAACGACCGAGTTCAGGAGGTATGGTTCCTTGAAAACTGTTGTTTAATACTGAAAATGTTTGAAGGAAACTAAAGTTTCCTATATAGAGATAAATAACTTGTGAGCCCTTGAGACGACAGTAGTACACGACTCACACTGTTGTGCCGTTTTCCACATGTAACACGGGTCCAGTCACAAAAATGTACGGAAGTGTTCCATGAGCTTAGAGCTCCATATGGATCTTGGGTGATCATTGACTTGAACGACAACAACGCCATATGATCAGTCTCATTTCTGCCATATGAACTAGCTACGGTGATGATAGTTAGAAATATAACTAGGCTAAAAACATGAAGAACACGAACGCAGTTCATTATTTGAACTAGTAGATTACAAGGATTGCTAGTTACCGTCTTTTTTCCTTTTGGTACTTGGTTATGGTGAGTTACATGAAAAATAATGAAATAAATGTTAGCCACAAATTGATTGAGGACACTAGCAGGCCAAGTTTTTATAGCAATAAATGGATATAAAGATACATCTAGCTACCAACATATTAACTTCAAACGTTGATTTATTTGCTTTTTATATTAGTAGTAGTACTAATAATACTACTACTAATAATAACGACGACCACGACGACGATAATAATAATAATAATAATAGTATAATTATGAGATGAACCAACAAAAGACATTGGGTGTAGAAGATCTTGATTGTAAAGATTGATATTGCTTTGGACCAAAACTGAATACCCAACTATTAAATAGAATCAGATCATTTTATTCGAGTAATTCAGATTCGAGTGGTGACCAAGTTTTTAACTCAAAAGTCTTTTTCTTTTTCATGTTACGGTGCTTTTAAAAAATCATTTTAACACGTACAACAGTGAATTTTTTGAAGAATATAGAAATAGCAGTTTGAAACCGGTTTGGTTCGGAGAAAAGTTCAAATCGGTCGAAACCGGTTCAGACCGGTCCAAACCGATTTCAAATCGTAGGATCTCAAACCGGTTAACCGGTTTGATCAAAACTGATTTAGACAAAATCAATTTTGATTCATGATCCGATTTATATAAGCACCTCTACATACAACACATCCTCAAATAATAATGTGTACTTCGAAGTATTTGATACTATGTAACTGTTTAAAGTACTTTCTGAAAATTTGGGAGCATATGTAATGTTAACACTGCATAGTTTATGTACAATGGTAAAATAAGAATCAGAATAGGTTGTCAAAATTTGAGAATTGATCATCAAATTAAATAGTTGGTCCTTACCTAATCAGATGAAGTTTATGAAAATATATGCATATATGTGCCTGTATACATTCAATGATACAAGCCACCAATATCTTTATCTTTTCTTTCATTACTATTATAGCATTAAGTTCAAATGAAAATGGATATTGTTTGTAAAAATGGAGGAATCAATTTCAACTATCTATTTCATCAAAATAATAATACCCCAAACACTTTTAAAAATTGAATATCTCACAAACGGTTAGTCAAAAAAATATATAAATTGCACCATAAAAATCAGAATTTTTTTCTCTTCGATTAGACATCTCACAAGGTATACTTTCGATGAATTTTTTTTTTTTCATTTTTTGATGGGTTTCGAAAACTGGTAATTTACCGAAAATATGTCATGAGTGATCTCTAATCGTAGAGAAAAGAACGCTGATTTCTAAGGTGCAATTTTTATAATTTTTTGATTAGCCGTTTGTGAAATATTTAACTTTAGGAGAAATTTGAATTTTGCAAAATGGATAACCATAATTCATTCCTTCATTTTTATCAAAATTTGCATTCTCATTTGAACTCAACCCTACCATTATATAAAGAAAACCTATTCATTTTTAGAAGAACACATAATCTATTTTAAAGATGACATGTGTCCTTAATTCTTACTAAATTTCAAACATTTTTCTTAAACTTTATTCATGTATTAAATCTTAATCTTAGCGTGAACATTGTAAATAACCCTATCACATCTTATAAATAGGCAAATAAGTATTATTATTAGGCTTTTTCACACATCAATCATCTTTTCTCCTTTTATTTTAAACCCAAATTTATTTAACTTCTTTCAAAAGTTATTTTCATTTTACATCTATAAAGACTACCTAAAACCTAATAAGATTATACCTTTAAAAATAGATTAATTGTTTTGTTATGTATCGAATTTTACATTTTTAACTATTGTATGTAACCACCTTTCAAAAATGTTATTGTATGTATCAAACTTGTAATTTTCGTATATTGTATGTAATATTTCCTTTTTTGACCATTACAAAAAAGGAAAGTTTCTTTTTTTGTTAAAGCTAAAAATGACAAGTCAACATACAATATACAAAAATCACAAGTTCGATACATATAATAGCACTTTTAAAAGGTAGTTATATACAATAGTAAAAAATGTAAAGTTCGATACAATAGTTCTACACATCATCATATATTAAAGGAGTTTTTAGATTTTAAAAGTGAAAATCATATTGCATGAACTAATTTCAAGATAACAAAGTCATATTCTAAAATTAAAATTAAAATGTATGATTAATTGAGTAATTAAAAGTAACAAATTAATTATACAAAATGAGATTTAAACCACGTGTCATGTAAAATAACTTATCAAAATTCTTATAACTAGTACTAACAAATAAATATTTGTCGGCCTATATATTATCTTTCATTCATGCTACTTCTTTCATACCTAACGTATGAATTTTCATTTGTATGTGAATAGAGCTATTTCATTTAGCAAAAGACTGGTCTTTAATGATATAAACATGTTTAGTATGCACTTGGAATACAATAGATATACATTATAATCAATTTGAAAACTAACTCACAAATTTCTCTCGATATATTGACTTTGTTTGACTTTTTGAGATATCTAATATCTCAGGAAGAATATTGCATGAACTAGATTATACATTTCTCATTAGTGGTATTGAGGGGATCTACCACCACTTTCTGTTATCATATGTATTTTTTAAGGTTGAAATTTAAATTTTATTTATTCCATTAAACGTAATTGCAATGTAATGTAATCATAGTTAAATTAATCTACAATATACTAAAATACAAATCAATGGCTACTCTTTTGATAATTACATGACATGAGTTTTCAGTAAAGAAAGTCTACTCCAAATAAAAAGAAAAAAAAAAAAGATTCTTTTTAAAGAATTCTACTTATAAAAAATTCACTCCTAATATATGTTAGTATTAGTTAAATTATCACTGGTAATTATATTAATTTTAAAATGCAGTTAGATATGAATCAATGACTAATAAGGTAAATAATGGGTTCTAAGTTAAACTATTATGTAAATGCAAAAAACATAACAAACAATATATCTCATCTTACTTAATCCCATTATATGTGTAATAGTTTTATATCACCAATTAAGCAAATGAACAAAATGAGTTGATTACAACGTACTAACTAAAATCGACTTAATAGTATATTTATCCCGGGCAAATAATATCTGGTTATAATAATTAATGATAAATTTATTTAATACATAAAAAATCCATGAATACTACTACATTCTGTCCAAGTGTGAAGTATGCATGCCACATTCTCTCTTGAAACACAAACCCTGGACAACACATCATCTTTTTCCCCCACATTCAGCAATCTTTTTACACTTTTCATAAGCAAAGAACAAACAACACATTCCATGGCCCACCAACCAAACCCATTTAAAACCCACAGTCCAAACACAAAATTTTTGGATGGGTTGTTATTTAAAAATAAATTATTTCCCCTTCCCACTATATTTTCTTGAATAACACCAGCCAAGAACCATACTTTTTTTTGTTTTTTTGATTCTTGAGAGATATACCCGCGTAATTAATTGCCATTAAACAAGAATTTTGAGATGGGTTGTTCGTTAATTCAAATGGGCAGTGTGTGTATTTGGGTGTTAATGTTATTTAGTTTTGGGTTTATTTGTGTGGATTCAAATGGGAGAGTTTTGATTGATGGGAAAAATAAGATTGCAGAAACAGATAGTGATTTTATATGTGCAACAATGGATTGGTGGCCACCTGAAAAGTGTGATTATGGTACTTGTAGTTGGGATCATTCTTCTCTCCTTAATGTGGTATATATCATTTTTCTAATTTTCTTAATTTTGTTTGTAACTTAATTTTTTTTAGTGTATTATCTGAAACAAACATGTTGGTTTGATCCAACCAACATGTGTCGATTGATATTTGATGCCACGCGATTTAAAAAAGGTTTTTTTTGTAATTAAGGAAGAAATATATTACTAAGTATATTGATTATAGAGGTTACTAAATATAGAATTAAGAATCGTGAATGATGTACAAAGTGACCCACGTGACGGTTTTGTCTTAGCCCCCGAAAGATCTTTTATTACTTTAGCACATTATTTGATCATGCAAGATATTAAATGCATTTACTTGCCACGTACATATAACTAAAGAACTGTAAATGTAAAGAAACTAGAGAGGTATATTCAAATTCAAAATTTTAAACTAAAAGGAATTCTTGTTATATGCAGGATCTTAACAACACTATCTTCAAAAATGCCATCAAAGGTGAAAACAAACAATTAGTTATCTTAAAGTTTTTAACTTCTCTAGCATTAATCACTTTGATCTAAATAAGCTGTATTTATTGAAAAATTATATAGCCTTTTCTCCACTAAAGATCAGACTAGGGGGCACTTTGCAAGATAAAGTTACCTACCAAACCAAAAATCAACAACAACCTTGCAATCCCTTCATCAAGAACACATCTGCTTTATTTGGTTTCACCGATGGCTGCTTACCTCTATCCAGATGGGATGAACTGAACAGATTCTTTCAAGATACCAGGTTACCAGATCAAACTAACAGGTTTCAATTTTAATTTTTTTTCTGTTTTCAGGGCTATAATTGTCGTCATTTGTGTCCAGGGCGGTGGTTACTTTTGGACTAAATGTTCTTAAGGGAAAGACGGTTCTAGCCAATGGATCTACTGTTGGAGCTTGGGACTCGACCAATGCTGAAAATTTTATCCGTTACACGGTCAAAAAGAATTACACCATCCATGGTTGGGAGCTTGGTTAGTGAAAAGGCACACTTAATTAGGGCTAGTAGACTTTATATAATATGAATCGCAACAATTTAGTGGCTTGTATAAGTCTGTTGAGGCTTGGTGCATTTGGTTCTTTAGGCCCGTGATCATACAGGCAATTGAGCTACTAACAAAATATAAGTCATACTAGGGTCAAGCTTGACTAAAAAGTCAAATGCACCTGCACAATAAGCTCGAGCGTGACCCAAATAGTCAAATGTGCCAACTCAAGTTAGGCTCAAGATAGGAGCCACATATTTTTACCAACTAGCGTATCAGCCAATTTTTTCACTTAGAGATGACAAAATGGGCTCTTTGGGTCAAATTGAGTAAGGGTCGAGCAGACCTGCACATAGTTTTTGTGTGTACTTCCTCTAAACTTTTTAAGATAGTTAGTGGGTCAAATAAGATTAGTTGATCACAATAGTTATATTATTATTATAATTATAAGTTGAAAATGGCTAACTAAAGTGATCTAAGAGATTGTATTCATTACATTTGGACTAGTTTCAACATGTTTGACCTCCATTTGATCATCGCTGTTTAAATTTAACATTTTTTTATTCGACTAATGTTACTCATTTTAGACAAAAGATGACCCAAATCATCTATTAGGACACCGTAGTTACCTTAATGTACCATGTTAATGTAAAATTTGAACTTCTAACAGGAAATGAGTTAAGTGGAAATGGAATTGGAGCAAGTATATCAGCATCACAGTATGCCCGCGACACAATGACCCTCTGTAACATGACGGGCCGTATTTACAAGGCTATAGAACCTAAGCCACTAATCATCGCGCCCGGAGGCTTCTACGAAACAAACTGGTTCATTGAATTTCTAAACAAAGCGTCCAAGTCCCTCCATGTTGTCTCTCACCACATCTACAGTCTTGGATCAGGTATATCTTTCATAACAAAAGAAAAACAAACAAACTCAAACTAAAACTAAAACAAATATCTCTATTATCTGATTCCGATTATTTAGTATCACATAATCAGTTTTAAAACACACCAAACAACCCCTAAAATGATCTAAATTCCAAAGTTCAAATTTGGTATCAATTTTTCAAACAGGGGTCGATAAAAACCTAACAACACGAATTCTTGATCCGTCTTATCTTGATGGGGCCGGTGATACTTTCAAGCAACTTGAATATACTATCAACACTTCTGCAAGTTCAGCAGCTGCTTGGGTTAGTGAAGCTGGTGGGGCTTACAACAGTGGCCAGAATAATGTTACTAATGCATTTGTGTTCAGTTTTTGGTAAGCTTCCTATGACTACATATTCTGTATATATATTGGAATAAAATAGAGAAAGAACCAAACTCAAAAAGTACACCCATCAATGCATAAGATACAACTATCAATGCACCAAAGTATAACTATAAATGTTATTCATAAAGATTGAAAAAGACCAAACACCGCAGGTACTTGGATCAGCTGGGAATCTCATCTGTTTATGACACAAAAACATACTGCAGACAAACTTTGATAGGAGGAAACTATGGCTTACTTAATACCACTACCTTTGAGCCAAATCCAGATTACTACAGGTTCATAACTGAATTCTGACTTTAACTTATGAACTCATATGCTTTAGTTGATCATAATTCGTACGGGATTCTGTTTGTTTCTTACTAGTGCACTTCTTTGGCACCGGTTAATGGGGAGAAAAGTTCTATCTACACGCTTTATAGGCACCAAGAAGATACGTGCTTATTCACATTGTGCCAAAGAATCGGTAAGTTTGCTAGAGGACTCATCCCACCCCCTAATACACTCACACCAATCCAAAATCATAGAGGTGGCGAATTCGACCCATTTACTTGAAAAATGGGTTAATTTGGGTTGCATTTAGCTCAAGCGGGTTAAATTGGTCAAATCAAAATTTTGAAAGAAAAGGGAATAAGAAAATGGGTCAAACAAGTGAAACGGATTGAAAATCGCTTGAACTCAAATATATACAATATAAAGAGGAGAAGGGTCAACCAAATCTGGAGCGACCCATTTCAACCTATTTACTTCTAATGAGTCTATATGGCTTGTGATATCTCGAAACGGGTTGGATTAAAGTATTAAACTAAAAGGGGAACAAATCAAATAGGTCGAAAGTCAACCTTGAGATTCTTTATATAAAAAATTATAGACTATTGATAGTAGTATTGTTTGTTAATCATAATTTAAACATCACTTGTTTATCAAGAATATGAAAAAGGATGAGGATCAACCCTGTCTAGCCCAGGTGGTTTCAGCTTGTACTAAAATTGGACTCTCTTTAACATGAACCCATTTCCCAACCCTCCAACCTGCTCATCTTGCCCCCAGAACTACAAAACTTGTCCCTTCCACTCCCACAGATCTGACCTAGACCTATGACACTTTGATTTGTATTGCAGAAGGGAATAACGATATTACTAATGAATCTAGACAATACAACTATCATTGATGTAAAATTGTCAGTAAATAGTACTTGGAGGTTACACAAGCACAGGTCTCGTATTCATCATCAACATAAAACAAAGCATGCTCATTCAGAACCGAAACATACAAAGATGGGTGTAACAAGAATACGAACTCGAGAAGAATATCATTTGACACCAAAAAACGGAAACTTGCATAGTAAAGTGATGATGTTGAATGGAAAAGAATTGACAGTAAATTCATCTGGTGACATACCTTCATTGCAGCCTATATTTATAAATTCATCGGAGCCGATAACTGTGGCTCCATATTCGATTGTATTTGCCCATATACCACATTTTACTTTATATGCTTGCAACAATTAGGTAGGATCATACATGGAGCCAAGCATTTGTTCCAGCTTGGTTTGAAGATTAATCATACAAAATGGTAATGACACATATGTGTTCATAGCAAAAGTTTTTTAAGTGAAATATACAATTCAAGAATCATGGCATGTTTGAAGCAAAATTCACAGAAATGTTATCTTGAAGATAAGAAATCATCAGATGTGCAGAAGTGAAAGATGGATGGCTAATGACTTAATTATACCAATTTACTGGCTACCAAAAGGAGCATAACTCAAATAACTTAATTAGTTCCTGCATATGATTAAAGCCAGTATGCAATTGTGTTAGGCCTTCTAAAAAAAATAATTTTATTATTTAAAACTTAAATAAAAAATTTATCTTAAAAAATCCGACCTGCCGGATTCGAACCAGCGACCTAAGGATAGCTATGATCACACTACAGTCCTCCGCTCTACCAACTGAGCTAAGGTCGGTTTTGCTTTAACTTCGAATACATTATAATAATAATCAATATATATTTATATTTACCATATACCTGTACAACACTTTCAAAATAATTAATTTGGTAATCTTAATATTCAAAGTTTTCATAATAAAAGTCAAAAATAATTTGTATATAAACTCTTTTATGAAAACTTAAACTTAATGGGCTCGTAAAACTTAAAAATGTGTACTTACTCAAACGGATTACATATATGTTAATATTTTTTAGATTTAAACATATTTATTTTAGAGTTTATTGTTTTGTTATACATTTAATTTTAACTTTTTACTATTATATGATTCAAACTTTAAAAACTTTTATTGTATGAGGTAAACTTTTTAAATTTTTCTATTGTATGTAGTATTTCCTTTTTGGCTATTCTAAAAAGGAATTTCGTCAAGATAAAAAAAAACAAGTCAACATATAATGAAGATGTTTTGAAAGTTTACTCTATACAATACAAACTTTTAAAGTTTGAATTGTATAATAGTAAAAAGTTAAAGTTAAACGTATAATAAAACAATAATTCATTAACATAGTCATTACTCGTTACTTCATTAGTTACATGTTATTATAAAACTTTTTATAATTTATGATATGTCATCTTTCGTCGACATTTTCCTTTAAAATCATAATAACTTACAAGGAAAATTTTGGTTAAATTGTTTTATTTTTTAAAATATATATAATTTTACTCATAGTCCTTGTAAAACATAAAAATTACATTGTAAAATTTAAAAACACAATATTCACATTTTAACACAAAATTAAATTTATTTATTGATTGAGTTAGGGGCAACTAATTTAGTTTTTTAAAGAAATCACTAATTTAAATAATACATATGAGAGTATACTGGTTTGATACTAAATTTTATGTATTCGTCACCTATGTATGCATGACATCTACATCAGCTACATTTTTAACAAAGATTATCTTTTATAAAAATCATTTCTTTATATAAAAATGCTTTTTTTGAACATATAAAAATCATTCTCTTATGAATGAATTTGACTTTTAAATCCGACTGGCATTCGTTTAATTTGAGCTAATTAATTTTGACTTTTAAACTTGACTACCTTACCAAGTTACAGTTTTACCATATATCGCCACTACACCACGTTACCACCATAAATAAATCATTCTAAAGATAATATTTTATGTAAATAATAATTTTTTTTAACTATTTTCAACCACTTATTTTATTTCACAGGGAAGCACTAAAAGTTTAGACTATTATTTACATGATTTATAAGAAAACAGAGTATCATAATGTGATTAAGTTTATAGATATAATTTGTATGATATTGAACCGTATTATAAAAACGTAAAAAGTAAAAATATATCTACACACGATACGACCTCGCTTTACTTGTTAAAATTCATACGTAATTTGAAATCACCGTTCGAATCAAATAGATTTTGCTAACATAAACCGATGTCTTTCATGTGTAAAATTTTATTAGTTAAGTTTTTACGTTCTAAAAGTATACGGTTTCATGTCATAAATCAAATTTATAAAATTAACCACATCATCATTAATTTACTGGCTTTCCGATAGATCATGCAAATAACTGCTCAAACTTATATAAAAGTCAACTTTGAATGACTCGTAAGACATAAAATAGTGTAATGGTTCAAGATGACAAATAGAAAATGTAATTTATTATTTTAAACAAAAAAGTTTTCTAAATATTACTTTTTGCATCTCATTTAAAATATATAATTTTTATTTTTAATTGTTCCAAATAAATATCTGCTTCTATAACAATTGATGAAAAAAATTTATATGAGTAAAAAATTTAATATTTTATTAGTGGGCAATATAATAACCGTCTATTCCTAAATTTATATCCAATAACCACTTTTAAGTGAATGATCTGAGTATAACTTAAAAGCTTTATCAAATCAGTTTAATAGACGTATAGATCCTTAAAGCCATATGCACAAATAACTTTTCATAACAACAAAAGAAAGCCCTAAACTTTATATACAAAACGTTCCATTGAAAGAACTTATTCAAATTGATTTTGAACAAAAGAAATTCTTCAATAGAAGATCCTAAGATCCATCCAGATTTCATAAGTGAAAAAACACGTCAGGTTAGAGAGAAGAGGATGCAGTAATACCTAACATTACCTCTCGTATTTCTTTTTTTAAGATTATAAATAAATAGACTATCGGGGAATTTTCCTACTTTATGTATATATGTGTAGTAAAATCTAGAGGTCATGTTCATAGATCACCGCTTTTAATACTTTAAAATCTATAATAAATAAATAATTATGTTTAATGTTTAATTACTATATTTTCTAGACACTATATATTGTTCGAAATTTATTAAATATAGGTATCCTCCATCATTTATGAAAATATAGGTATCCTAATACGGAAATTATAGAATTGACCCAGAAACCCAAAGACTCGATCAACTACAAAATTATAAATTTAGTGGGCAGCTATGCTATCTGATAACGTTAATGGAAAGTTAGTGGGTTCGTAAGTGGTGGTGGGTATGGATACCTAATGAGGAAATACGGTCTTGGTGCTGATAACGTTTTAGATGTTCGTTTAATGGATGTTAACGGAAATATTCTTGATAGGACGACCATGGGTGAAGATTTATTTTGGGCGATTCGTGGTGGTGGTGCTTCTAGTTTTGGAATCGTTCTTGCGTGGAAGTTGAGGTCGGTTCCAGTACCAGAAATAGTAACCGTTTTCAATGTGAACAAAAACGTTGGAAGAAGGCGCCACAGAAATTTTACATAAATATCAATATGTTGTATCGACTATTGATCGCAATTTGCTCTCAGTATCTCACGTTACCACGTAATATATATAGGCAACACAACCAAGAAAATCATAAGAATATATTTTCGTGGATAAAGATGTTTGAAGTCGACGGTTCATTGACTCTGAACATGAACCCTTTTGGTGGAAAGATGGACGAGCACTCAGAGAAAGCGATTCCATATCCTCATAGAGCCGAAGTGTTGTACCAGCTGCACCAGATGGTTAGTTTTGATGGTCAAGACTCGGATACGACGCCAGTTTCACTTCAGCGTACAAGTTGGTTGAGAAGTTTTACTGAGTTTATAACACCGTATGTGTCAAAGAACCCCAGGGAGGCGTATGTGAACTACAATGATTTAGATTCGGGTGTTGGAAGTGATACTTATGCAGAAGCAAGTGTGTGGGGCGAGAGGTACTGGAAAAGAAGCAACTTTAAGAAGTTTATTCGGATCAAAGCTAAAGTTGATCCAGAAAATTTCTTTAGGCACCCATACAGTAAACCAGTTTTCTCGAAATTTCTTTCAGACATGTGATGTTCATGTGTTGAACATTCTGTTACTGTTGATATATTTTATTTGTATGGGGAAAATTAATAATTTCTGTTGTTTTTTTTCTCTTCTTTCCGTAAGCATAAATTGAATAAGCCACTTTAAGAGAGCAATATAAAGTTCTTCTTTTCAGTCATTCTGTATACAGCATACGCAATGACAGCTTACGATTTGTGCTCATCAAGTCATCGAATTATTTTCCTGTTTGCAAACAAAATTACACGTTCTCAACCAATAGCCACTAGTTGCTTGCACTATTTGGTTGAATGCATTAGCAATAGGAATTCAGTTTATAGCTCAACCAAAAACTTATTAATCTACCTGGTTACTTTTGCCCCATTTGATCCAGTTGACCCGTTTGATTTATTAATCAAGGGTAGAAATGGACATTTTAACATAAACTTTGATCCTCCATTCTAAAAGCAAATGTGCAGAACCTACTTCTACAAGGTTAACTCTACTGAGGAGAAACACGTTAATGGAGGAAATAGCCGAAGTAACATTGCGTGTGACAAAAATTTCATCTAACCTAACAACCTCTGGCAGCCCACAAGCTCAAAAATAAAAATTTCTTCCCTATTTGTATCAATAGTCATACAACATATTGCACAAAAAACTGCTCTGTACCTTCAAAAGAAACAACACAACTTGAGCTATTAGTAAACAAGGTTTATACTAGTATATATGAGAAATATCCTACTTTGTATATATGTTGTGTATATAACTTTTCTCTTGGCTAGTGGCAATTACATTTGTTTGAAGTTTTAATCTTCATATAAAATTCAAGTACTGTAGGTAAACAATCAATATCATGCTTGAATTAAAAATGATAACTGTCAATTTAATTGATTAAAACTTATAGAACACAACAAAAAGTTTATCACCTATTCGTATGTTGACTTTGATCCTCAAATTTCATAGATTATTTCCTTTGGCCATTTCTTCACATGCTGAGACTTTTCGTTGCATCTAATATACCATTGTTGAATTAAACTTGATTCTCAAAGTCAGCGCCCTCAAAGTGTCATCACCCCTACTTGTTGACAAGTTATTTCTTCTTAAGGTGACAACTAGTTCTTTTATTTGTAACTGATCCACCATCATATTAGGTTCTTCCCAACAAGATTAGTAATATCCTTATTAACTAGCCAGAATTATGTCCTCCACTACTGATGAGAGTAGCAAATTTTCACCATCATCTTCAGCACATCTATGTCGTCGTTTTTCTCTTGCAGAGATTCAATCTGCAACCAAAGACTTTAATAATGAACTGTTCATTGGACAGGGAGGATTTGGAAAAGTCTATAAAGGCCAAATTTCTGGTGAAGAATCAGGTCAGGTTTTGGCCATCAAAAGACTGGATTTTGAGTCTAACCAAGGGGCAGATGAATTTGAGACCGAAATTGTGATGCTCTCTAAGCTGCGCCACTGTCACTTGGTGTCATTGATTGGTTATTGTGATGATAACAAGGAGATGATACTTGTTTATGAGTACATGCCCCACGGAACCCTATATGATCATCTACACAAAGCTCGTACACCTTTAAGTTGGGTGCAAAGACTGAAGATAGCCATAGGAGCTGCTCGTGGATTAGACTACCTTCACACTGGTGTTGGCACCCAGCATGGAGTCATACATCGTGACATCAAAAGCTCAAACATTCTACTGGATGAGAATTGGGCTGCTATGATTTCGGATTTTGGGTTGTCAAAAGTAGGCCCAACTAATCAACCAATCTCATATGTTGATGCTAGTGTTAAAGGCACATTCGGGTATATGGATCCAGAGTATTTCTATACCAGAAGACTTACCAGGAAAACAGATGTGTATGCATTTGGGGTAGTATTGTTTGAATTGGTATCAGGGAGGCTTGCAGTAGACGATCGTCAAGAAGAGGAGCAATGTAGTTTGGCCAGGTGGGCTCAAAAATGTGTGAAAGAACGAAAATTAAATCAAATGGTTGATCCTAATATCAGGGGGACAATCACACCCAGATGTTTAAAACGGTTTACTCAGCTTGCACATCGTTGTTTGCTTAGTGTTCCGAAAAACCGCCCTACCCTAACTGAGGTTGTAGCCTCACTTCAGGCGGTACTGGAAATACAAGAGAAAAGTGACGTTTCCGCCGAGTCGCCAGGCATAATGAGTTTCACTTGGAAGATACATAAGTATCTTGCTTCCACAACTAAAGAGACACCGGGTATGGATGATAAACATTTTTTTTTTTTCACTTCCCTTCTTTTTAAGTAGTTTTTATTACTCTGTTAGCTTTTGGTCATTTTCAAAGGTCAAACAGGAACAGGTTCACCAACAAACCTTGAAAACTACATGAATCAGTGTGTTTCAACTAGCAAGGATGGTAGTGATCATGTTGAGATGCCTGATCAGAGTGGGAAAAGAGTGGCTAGAGTTTTAAGATTGTTCACATTTGACGAACTGAGTTGTGCTACGAGGGGCTTTGCAGAAGAAACATGCTTGGGAGAGGGGAGTTATGGAAAGGTTTACAAAGGTTGGGTCGATGAAACATATTCCCCTTCCAAGGATGATACCGGTTTGCCTGTTGCAATTAAATCACTTTCTTGCTATGAATCATTAGATCGTGAAAGGGCCAAGGTAAAGAATCTAATTTCTTTACCCTATCTATGTGTAGCTTAGTGGCATGAAAAACCAGACTACTTTATCCAAGCTGTATGGAAAGATGAGCCCGTTAGGAAAGTAATACAATATCTCATTCTATTAGGAGTCCATCTATTTTTGAACAACAACCAATACAACTCATGGTGCCATTACATATATCTCTTTTATGCAACCTGACACAGTTGTAAAGACTTCTCATTTTATAATGCAGTTGGAATTGAAGATTTTAAAAGAAGACTTTGGTCATCCCAACCTTGTTAAGCTCATCGGATACTGTGTGGGAGACGAACTCCTTCTCCTTGTGTATGAATTCATGCTTCGTGGAAACTTTCAAGATCTCATGCATAGTGGTAAGCAGCTTAATTAACTCACGAAATGAATCAACCATATATAAACACATATATGTTACTTTAACTAGAACATCTGATTTTGGTGGATTGTAGGAGCTTTAGCACAGCTTCCGTTGGTTTCAAAGGTAAAAATAGCAGTAGGACTTGCTCGAGGGATCGTGTACTTGAACGATACGCAAAATGTATTCAGAGAAGATTTGTGGTGGAGGCCTACAATTAGTGAGTATAGGCTTGACAGACATAAGATACTGCTAGATGAGGTATAAACTGAGCCCACAGCCAATAAGAGTATTTACAGTGCCGCAGAGGCCATAATTTTGTACAGTAGAATCTGCTGTTTCTGCTTTCCAGTGAACTCTATATATAGAAAATCGTTTACCCTGTATATTGGATTGACAGATTTTATGTCTGTCAATAAAACTGAAGAAGTTGCTAATAACAGATCTTATGTTACTTCTGGTTTAGGTAATAAAAGTTGATATTTTCACTGGATTTGTTTATTCACAAACGTTTACCCTTCCTCCAACACAAGTGTCATTTTCATTAGACATACATAAATGTACACGAAGGACCTTCTTTAAGTATTTGTACATTTTACTCTTACGTACTTAACCAGATTAGCATTTGTTTTTGGAAGTTAATGAGTCATTTGAAGTCTATATCTTCTTATGAGTACCTGTGTAAGTAATTCACTAGAATACCTAAGAAACCATATATACCTGAGGGGAAGAATTCTGGCTGCCATTGATCGACATATACTTTTAACTTATACGGTAATACATATTCAAACATAGTATCTAGATTATCATGAGCAAGTTTCAACCACTTGAGCAAACCTGGCTATTTATTTCCCGTTTTTCATGATTAGCATATGTCTGTGGTCCTCAACTACTTTTCATGTACTATAATATAACACCCCATAATGTTTTTCCTATGCACAAAATAAAAAATTTCAGGATTATACGGTGAAGCTTTCTGGTTATGACATTACTAAGTTAGTACACGGATGCTATCCGCCAGGCAATGCAAGTTCCAAGAATAATCTTGCTGCTTGCGACTATTATCCTGGGTTCGGTAAGTTACTTCAACCTCTTCCCCCATGACTACCCCCAGTATAAAAAAAGGAATCCCCCAGCCCAATCTTTGTCTTAGTTTTGCTTGTGGAAATGCAACTGCGTAAATCTGAATAAGGATCATATTGTCAGGGCCCTTTCTACTACAGAGCAACTTCTTCGGTTTTATTGTGGTATTTTTAGAGATTCTAACAGGGAAACAAATCCATGGTCATAACAAAACTGATAAGATTGGAAGTATGCTAAATGAAAGTGGAAACATGCACTCCTTGCGTACTATTGCCGAAGTATGTTATGAAAACTGTAATCAGGTGGATTCAGAATCAATGGTGCTAAGAATCTTGGAGAAGTTTTATAAGATGCCGATCCCACCTGCTTGACCCAATGGCAACCATGGACCACTATTTATAGTAAGCATCCCATCATTCAATTCTTTGCTAGGCTTTCCTGTGTCCTTTTCTTCTTTTATACGGAACAAAAGTAAATTAAATACTATGCTTTTTGCTTAGCATTTTCAGTTTAAACCATTTTATTTGTTGCTACATCAGAAAATGTGCTTGACTAACTTCATCAGCCTAGCCCATTGCTTTTTTCTTTAATTCTTGTTGATGGAATACCTTTGAATTAAAACCGGATTTAACACAAACATTTCTAGGTAAACTGGATCGATTGATTGGGCCAACTTGGCTGCTGGCTGAACTTGATTTACTTTTCATGTGATCGCATGGGCAGTTTTGGGTTACCAGCATATCAACCTTTTGGAAGATTATTCTTCATTCACAGACTAATATCATGGTTGTTCTTTCAATATTTAAGGGAAGAATATAGCAGCTCATGGTGTTGCTTAAGATCAGAGGGATAGCAACCACATGGTTCACACTAATAATTTTATATTTTTGTTTAGTGTTGTTTTGTTCCTCGAAAAAATTGACAGGTGATTGAACCAGCATCCTCTTCGAACTGGTTCCTTGAAAAAATTGACAGGGATAGCAACCACATGGTTCACCTGTATCTATCATTTCTTGATGGTAGTATATTTTTAGGTTCACAATTAATCATCTGGGGTTATTTATCAAATCACGAGCTTTAGTTCGAAAGGTTTAATGGGTTTTTGGTTGTAAGCTAACAAAAAAATATATATATCAAATTATAAAATATAAACCACCATAAGTTGTATAATATTGAATTCGGATGTTATTGTGGGCAGAAGCATACTTACAGGCCTACTATATCATGTGAGGGATTGGATAACAAATCAAAACATGTTATCCTTGAACCATGTTTCAACTACGCAAACTCTGACTAAGCAAAATACTCATCATTCATATCCTATCCTGTGTTTTTTAAATAAGCATATTAATAAAGAAAATAACCGAAGTAAACTTTGTTCAAATCTAACAACCTCTCAGAGCACAAACTCAAACACAATACGAGCATTAGTAAACAAAGGTTACTAACGATCTATGAAATCATACTTCTTATTTGAGAAAGACTACTGATTACATGTTAGTCTAAAAGATCATGATCGGTTACAAAAATAGATGCATTTGGATTAGCAAAAAAGAAAAGGTGAAACAAACATACCATGAATAAAAAAACTTTAGGGATGTCCTTACAACAACTTGTAAACTACTAGTATATATTTGAAAGTTGTACAATATCAAGGGTTTCACAAATTAAGCTCAGAATAGACATTCTTATTTATTGGGTATGTTTAGGTAGAATACTGTATCTATTTTTGAAATTGGTCTTTTACCCATAAAAGAAGTTCGTAAATTTGGGTACAAGTCTCCGATTAAAGCCCATGAACTTAAGCTTGAATCCTGATGGGCCGATTTCCATCTTGGGCCTTATATCACGATTACGGTCCAGATAAATAAATTGATCGTTTTACATAACGCACAGATCAAAATTCACTCGCACAAAATAATAAATGGTACGTCCATTTTCTTATCAAATCGCGTGTTAATCTGGCACAATTTTATATATATACCTGATTTTATAGTTTGAGAGTGTATCCAGTTTTACACGTGATATTATAGTATGCTATCTAATTGTTGAAATCTACTCTCATAGCTGTTCAAGTTCTAAACTATTTATTATTGTATGTTTTCTGGGTACATAAATTGATAATTTCTTTCCAAATTCTATACCTACAATACATAATAAGTTAAACCTATACACAAACTCATAATATTAGGAGATTGTTAGGGTTTATGATATTTGAAATCATATTCTATGGTTTTGTATTTTGGATATTTATTAGCTTTGATGATTGATTGGTTTAGGATATATTATGCATAACCGAGTGACTAATGATTCTGTTTTGGTGTTTGTTGGATTTACCAGATCAACAAACTCGTGGTTGTGGGTGATGGAGGAGTTGGTATGATGTTTTGATTCTTGACTTACGTATTGTTATGTAATTTAAACCTTGTTAAGATAGATCAAGATACATAAAATGGATCATCTGGTGGAAAGATGCTGATAGATTATGATATATATGATTAATCCTTTTATTGATATATGCAATGTTAGCTGCAAAAAATACCTTTGGATATTTGTGTTTTGAAGCAGAATTTTTTTTTTTTTTTCTTAAGTTAATTCTCCGCTTATTTAGTTCATGATTATATTAACTTTAGTGAACATGTAGCTGTTATTTGGTAAAAGCTCTTTTCCTTGTGCTATAGTAGGGTTTGGATACCTAAATTACCTACCAAGACATTTAGGGATAGCATTTAGGCACCCCTACCAATAGGAATCATCCCAAAAGTCTGCTTTTTGCAACTCAATATAAATTATTTTTAATGTTTGTCGCCACATATATATCATTTATTAATGATTGCTATTAACTTAGATTGATGTTTAATGTAGTGGTGAGTAATTTGATGAATTGTATATACATAATTTTGACTGAAGCAGAGCTTGAGTCAGCTGTTAACGAACCCTTGCCTAATGACAATGCCTGCATTTGACTAGGAAATATGCTTGTAAGAGAGTCCATCATATTCTTAAGGATTTATTTTTTTGGAATACTTTCTGCTATCTCACTGTGATATCTATAATTGTAATGTTGTTGACTTTCTGCTATCTCATCTGTTGTTGATTTTGAGTTGCGTTTGTGAATGAATTAATCGGGGTTTGTGGTTTATATCAAGAGTGTTAGCTTTGTATGGATGCTGTGTAGTTAAGGTCAGTAATTAGCGCTCTAATTAGTTGGCTTTTAATTAACGCTGTGTTTCAATTTTGTGTTGCGTAAGTTGCATGCATCCATGGAATCATACCTTTAACTTGAGGAAAAAGAAGACAACCCGATTTGCATAAATATCGATATGTTGAATCAACTATTGATTGTGATTTGCTCTTAGGATCTCAGGTTACACCGAATATATAGGTAACACAACCAAGAAAACCATAATAATATTTTTTTCATGGAATGTATCAGGGCACAAGCGATACATTGCTTCAATTGCTGGACGAAAAGTTCCCAGAACTTAACGTCACACGAGGAGTTTGCCAAGAAGCTTCGACGGTCATGGGGAGCCTTCTATTTGCAGGCTTTCCAGGTAAAACCTCAACAGATATTCTTTTGACCCGAATCAACATTTATAAGCTGTACAGCCAAAACAAATTAGACTATGACGAACACCAATTCCCATAAGAGGGTTCAAACAGATGTGGAGAAAGATGTTTGAAAACGATGGATCACTGACTCTCAATTTAAATTTTAAACCCTTTTGGGGAGAAAATGGATGAGTACTCAGAGACTGCAATTCCATATCCTCATAGAACTGGAGTGTTGTACCAGCTGCATCAGATGGTTAGTTTTGATGGTCAAGCCTCAGATACGACGCCAATTTCACTTCAGTGCATAAGATGGTTGAGAAGTTTTAATGAGTTTCTAACATCGTATGTGTCAAAGAGCCCAAGGGAGGCGTATGTGAACTACAATGATCTAGATTTGGGTGTTGGAACTGATACCTATGCAGAAGCAAGTGTTTGGGGCAAAAGGTACTGGAAAAGAAGCAACTTTAAGGAGTTGATTTGGATCAAAGCTAAAGTTGATCCAGAAAATTTCTTTAGGCACCCACAAAGTATACCAGTTTTCTCAAAATCTTTGTCAGACATGTGAAGCTCTGCTCTAGTGTTGAAGCTCATGTCATTTTATTCTGCTACTCGTTGACATTTTATTTGTGTGTGGGAAATGAATAATTTCTGTTGTTTTTTTCATTTCCTGTAAGCAATGAAATGTTCTTCGTTTTATAACTTCAATCTGTGTTATACAACGCAGTTATTACTTTATTCGATTTTAGCTCATCAAACAATTGAGCAATTTCCCTGTTAGCGTGGCAGAGTGATCCTTGTTCGGATTTATGCACCGGGTATATTCTTTGTAGATGTTATTTTGAAACGTGTACAAAATCATTATTTAATGTTATTCTAGCTATGTATTTTGGTAACATTTTGAAATTTCTTTGGAAAATATGGTAGTTATAGATGCTACTATCTATCATGTTGCTTGTATTTCTAAAAGATATATGGAAACTGATCCATTCTCACCATGTTTGGATATAACATGCTGTTGGAATTTACTAATCTCAATGTTGTAAGTTCATATGAATTTGCTTGTGTAATTTCTTGTAGAATTTAGTTCATAATAAACCTAATGAAGGTTTAATCCACTTGCATATTATATGATGAAAAAATGAACTGAAAGCTGTTATGTAAAAAAAAAAAGGAAAAGAAAAAAAAAAAGAGGTCGAAAACCACAAAAGTAGATTTAATTATTAGACTATATTTTGTGATTATCATTATAATTTATATTTATAATATGATATATAACATAATAATAACCACGTAAAGGTTTCTGATTATCAGATTATATTTTGCGATTACTAAAAAATAAATATGTTTTAGTTGAAAAAAATGGGGTAAACATTTTTCGAAATTATCAAATGATATGTTGGTGATATGTTTTAGTTGAAAAAAATGGGGTAAACATTTTTTGAAATTATTAAATGATATGTTGGTGACAGTTACCAGTAATAATCTGCCGGAAGCATTAATTACGAAAAGGACCCTTTCAAAAAAAAAAAGTAATAATATCGGAAAAACAATATCTTTCATCATTGGGCATTAACATTTTTTAGTATTTAGGAACGGCACAAGTAACCATTTTTTATACAATTAATCTGTTCATTTTGACACAGCTTTTCTTTTATCTGATCCAAGCTCCAACTACGTTCTCTAGAAGGCTTCAGCACATATCTATTATAACTAACCAAAATTATGAACTCTGCAACTATTAAGGGTGATCAATTCTCATCATCAACTTCAGTAAATCCGTGTCACCTTTTTTCTCTTGAAGAGATTCAGTTGGCAACTAAAAACTTTAACGAAGAAGTGGTCATCGGACAGGGAGGATTTGGAAAGGTCTACAGAGGTCAAATTTCTAACCAAGAAACTGATTATCTTGTAGCCATCAAACGGTTGGACATTATGTCCAACCAGGGAGCACCTGAGTTTAGGGCTGAAATCAAGATGCTGTCTAAGTTGCGCCACTGTCACTGGTGTCATTGATTGGTTATTGCGATGATAACAAGGAGATGATCCTTGTTTATGAGTATATGCCCCATGGAACCCTCTACCATCATTTACACAACGCTGATACTCATTTAAATTGGGTGCAACGACTTAAAATAAGCATAGGTGCTGGACGAGGATTGGACTACCTTCACACTGGTGTTGGCACACAACATGGGATCATACATCGTGATGTCAAGAGTTCAAACATTCTTTTGGATGAGAACTGGGCAGCCATGATATCAGATTTTGGGTTGTCCAAGATAAGCCCAACTAATCAATCAACATCGTGTGTTGATGCCAGTGTGAAAGGAACCTTCGGGTATATGTATCCAGAGTATTTCTATACCAGAAAACTGACAAGGAAAACAGATGTGTATGCATTTGGGGTGGTGCTGTTTGAATTGCTATCTGGGAGGCTTGCAGTAGACGAAAACTATAGTGAGGACCAGTACTGTAGTTTAGTAAGGTGGGCTTAAACATGCATGAAAGCTCGAAAATTAGATCAGTTGGTTGATCCTAAGATCAGGGGAACAATCTTTCCCAAATGCTTAAGACACTTTGTGAAGATTGCAGAGCGTTGTGTGTATAGTTCTCTGAAAGAACGACCATCCATGACTGAAGTTGTGGCCTCACTTCAGGCTTTACTGGAACTACAGCAGAACTCTGACAATTCTGGTGAGTCGTCAGGCATAGTTGCAGGCGTAATGGGACTAACTTTGAAGATTCACATGTATCTTGTTTCCAAGACTAAACTAAAATCTGGTATACAAAGTTTTCATCACTGTTGTATGTTGATATTTGCATGTTTGTAGATATACAAGCACCTAGTTCTAATGTTTTTTTTTTTTTTACTTTTTCTATCTTTTGGAAAAATTCTGACCCGAGTTTTTGTCCATTTTCTAAGAACAAAGTGACACAAGTTCACCAAAGAGCCTTGATAGTGAATGCTCTCATCGGAATGGAGAATTTGTGGAAGGCGATGTAAAAATGTTCACATTTAAAGAACTGAAACTTGCTACCCGAAACTTTGAGAATGAAACATGCTTGGGTTTTGGGACTAATGGAACTGTTTACAAAGGTTGGGTCGATAAAACAACATATTCCCCATGTAATTATGATTCTGGATTGCCCATTGCAGTCAAGATTCTTCATCGTCAAAAACTTGTAAATCTTGCAAGTCTTGAAAGGCTGCATATATATGGTATCGAGCAAGTAATTTACCCTTTTCTGTTTGTAACTTATCCATATGAAGAGCCTGAATCACTTATCCAAGCTGTATGGATTGCATGCAAGCCAGTTATAAAAGTTGATCACTTTTGAATGCAGTTTGATCTCAAAAAGCTGAAAGAATTTCGTCATACCAACCTTGTTAAACTCATAGGATATTGCTTGGAAGATGATCAACTCTCCCTTGTCTATGAATTCATGCATAAAGGAAGCTTAAATGACCTCTTGCGCATTGGTAAGCAGCATAAATACTTCCCAACATAAATTATAATTGGAATTGCTAGACTGTTGCATATTAATGCCTTGTAGGAGCTATAGCGCAGCTTGAGTTGGTTACTAAGGTGAAAATAGTTGTTGGAATTGCTAGAGGGATCGTTTTCTTAAACGAGACACAAAATAAAGTCGAAGAAGATCCATGGGCAGTTACAATTACAAAGTCTCGGCTTGGTAGACATAATATATTGCTGGATGAAGTATAATCTGAGCATTGTTATATACTTTAGGCATTATAAGTTACTGGGACTATATTAAAGTATGAATATTGTTCTACTTTCTGGTGAACCCTGCATACAGAAAACCGCTTTAATTGAACCATGGTCACCTAACGGTTTATATTTGTTTTTTAGCTAAGAACAGTTAACGATTTATAATATTTATAAATGATCACACAAACTTGAACTCTTTAAGCATATATCAGTACTCAATACTTTTCCAATCATATTTTTAGCACTCCTTACTGGTTTTCACCTATATGTATGAAACGTACATTTGCAGGATTTTTCGGCAAAGCTATCAGGTTATGACGTTACTAAGTTAATATACGGTCACTATCCTAGAAATACTCGTGTTGAGAATCATCTTGATACTCACATCTATTGGCCTGGGCATCGTAAGTTACTTCAACCCATTAACATGTCTCAAATAAACAAAAAAAAAAAAAGAATTCCCCATTTCAATCATTTTCCTTTCGTAATTTTGCTTGTCCTATTGATGTCATGTAGTTGCATATAAATAAACAGTCTTTACTGCAGAACCCTTTCTACTACAGAGCAACCTCTCTGGCTTTACAGTGGTCTTTGCAGAGGTCTTAACAGGGAAAAGAATCTATGATAAAAATAAATTCGAGAAGATCGATGGTTTGTTCTGCAAAGGTGGAAATATGTCCTTAAAGTCTTGCTGCAAAATTATGTTTTGAAATCTGCAATGAGGTGAATTCGGAATCAAAGATGTTAACAATCTTGAAAAAGTATGAGACGTATATCCCGAAATGAGCAAATGGGAGCCATTCACAACAAAAGCTGTCAAAAGCCGTTATAATTAGCATTGGTAAGCTCTATCACAAATGTTAAATAATACAATCTTAAGCCTTTGGATTGTTATATTATGTGTTCTTATTTGTGTCTCTTGAACACTGTTGGAAGAAATTTGGAGAACTCGCTATAATGTAACAGATAAAGTTTTCATTTTCTATAAAATATAGAAAACCTTAAATCATATATTTATTTTTTCTATAAAATTTATTTAGAAAATTCCAACTTGAACACGTTTTTCAAATTTTTAGTTTCTTTTTTAAAGTTCTTGAAAAAGTGAGCAGTTTTTCGCAACTAAACACACTCTTAGTGTTATTTTGACATAATTTCTGAATCAGAATTTCTGAGTTAGAGGACATTATAATTGAGGAGCTGTGTTTAATTTTATGACCAAATTTAAAATCCTAAAGTCTTTTACAATGAGTAAAATGTCCATTTTTTGTTTAAAGCCTAGCAGTACTGTTATCGAGATATATTAAATTGATGGAGAATCAGAAAGTTAGTGAAATGATGAAGTTCAGGAGCTAAAATGGAAAATCTAGTAGTTTAGAATGACAAATCATCTACTAATATATACAGAAATATTTTTCTTTTATGTTTACGTAACAACGGTGGGTTTCCGATGGAGTAGGAGTGTGCATAAACTGAACTAAAAATTGAATCGATCGAAATAACTAATTTAACCGATTTAAATTAATTCAACTATTATGAAAACCAACACTGATAGTTATGAAAATTATAGAAGCTGAAAGTTTTGGATCATGGTGAACTGTTTTCTTAAAATCGATATAACTAAACCGAATCGGTCGATATATAATAACTATTAATTTTGTGATTTTCAAATTTGTTTTAACCTTTTATTGGGTAGAATAAAGAACGAACGAAAATAAAAAGATTTGTACGAATGGAATAATCAATCTCAGTCGTTCAGTTTTATCAGATAACAAAATCTTCATATTTTTAAAAATTGAATATCTCAAAAAAAAATTATAAAAATTATAAAAATTACACCATAAAAATGAATGTTTTTTCTCTTTGATTAGACATCTCATATAGCATACTTTCGACAAACTTTTTTTTTTCCCTTTTTGGTGGACTTTTAAAACAACTATCATATGTGATAGTCACTAGTATCAGATGTGATAGTTGATGATATCACATATGATAATCACCATTATTATATATGATAGTTATTTTTAAAACTCGTCCGGTCATTTATCAAATTTTCAGCCGTGTGGTCAAATATGCCGAGATGGCATCTACATCAACTACATTTTTAACAAAAGTTTCTATAAAAATCATTTATTTAATATAAAAATAAGTTTTTAGAACAAATAAAAAGCATTATCATATGAATGAATTTGACTTTTGACTTTTGACTTTTAAACTCGACTGCATTCGTTTAGTTTGACCTAATTCATTTTGCCTTTCAAATTTGAGTAGCTTATACCAGTTTTAGCATATGAATGAATTTGACTTTTCGTTTGTTGGAATGTGTTAATTTCTTTATTAATCACGTTTGTTCATCAATATCTTCAAATCTTAAAACACATTACCATTTATTGCCATAAACTATTCCTAAAATTACTTCCTTTCTTTCAATCGGATTGTTTACATTTTTATTTTCAGTTATTTTATATAAATGTTTACTTTTATAATAATTAATTTAAAAAGTTTATAAATAGTGAAATACTAAAATTAATATTTTATTAGTGGACAGTATAATAATTGTTTATTTTTAAAATTATACACGTCACATTGGTGGACAGTATAATAAACTAATAGTTTTCTGTAATTTTCCTCCTTTATCTATACGTGTAGAAAAAAAATACAAAATTTAAGATTAGTGGTAACTATTGTGAGGTCATGTTCATAGATCACCGCTTTTAATACTTTAAAAATCTATAATAAATAAATAATTATGTTTAATGTTTAGTTACTAGAGTTTCTAGACACTATATATTGTCTGTATTTATTAATATAGGTATCCTCCATTATTTATTAAAATATAGGTCGCCCAATGCGGAAATTATAGACTCGATCAACAACAAAATTATACATGGTGTACTCATGCATGTTTCGACTTTTCTTGGGTGGCTTTTTACTTAAAACCACGTTGAACCACTGTGCCAAATTAATAAGGTATTCAAAGAAGTTGCATGCATTATTAATATATTATCGTTTTGTTATAATTGATCGGTGACAAATCAACTCATCAAACCAACTGTACAGTTTATGTCTATTCAATCACAAAAATTGTTTATGTGCCTAACATTTTATTACGTATAAATACACTCATTGCCATAGTTCAAACTCACCAAATTAAAACATGCAGAACTCTCAACTTATGTTCTTGTTTCTTTTAACTCTTTCTTTTTCAGTTTCATGGGGTGCTTTATCCTCCATCATGGATCATGTTACAGTTACTCCAACTTCTGAAGATTTCATTACCTGCATTCAAACCAATTCCAACAATAATGTTACCTCAATTTCTCAGCTCATTTTCACCCCTGCCAATTCATCTTTCTTACCCATTTGGGGAGTTGGAGTACACATGATTAGGTTCAATAAATCCGACACACCTAAACCATCAGTCATTGTGACTCCTATCGACGAAAACCAGATCCGAACGACTCTTTTGTGCACCAAGAAACACGGATATGAGATTAGGATAAGGGGTGGAGGTCATGACTTCGAGGCCCTCTCGTACAGTGCTAATGTCCCTTTTGTTATGCTTGATCTTACTAACATGAGGTCACTAGACGTGGACGTCGCAAATAGGACCATGTGGGTCCAGGGTGGCGCTGTGCTTGGTGAAGTCTACTATGGTATATCTCAAAAGAGCAATACATTGTATTTCCCCGGGGGCCTTTGCCCGACGGTGGGTATTAGTGGGTTCGTAAGTGGTGGTGGGTATGGATACCTAATGAGGAAATACGGTCTTGGTGCTGATAACGTTTTAGATGTTCGTTTTATGGATGTTAGTGGAAATATTCTTAATAGGAAGACCATGGGTGAAGATTTATTTTGGGCGATTCGTGGTGGTGGTGCTTCTAGTTTTGGAATCGTTCTTGCGTGGAAGTTGAGGTTGGTTCCAGTACCAGAAATAGTAACCGTTTTCAATGTGAACAAAACGTTGGAAGAAGGCGCCACAGAAATTCTACATAGATATCAATATGTTGTATCGACTATTGATCGCAATTTGCTCTTAAGATCTCAAGTTACCACTGAATATATAGGCAACACAACCAAGAAAACCATAAGAATATACTTTCGTGGAATGTATCAGGGCGCAAGCGATACATTGCTTCAGTTGCTGAACGAAAAGTTCCCAGAGCTTAACGTCACACGAGAAGATTGCCAAGAAGCTTCAATGGTAAAGGGGAGCCTTCTATTTGCAGGCTTTCCAAGTAACACCCCAGCAGATATTCTTTTGACCCGAACCGACATATATAAGCTATACAGCCAAAACAAATTAGACTACGTACGGACACCAATCCCCATAAGTGGGCTCAAAAAGATGTGGAGAAAGATGTTTGAAACTGACGGTTCATTGACTCTGGCCATGAACCCTTTTGGTGGAAAGATGGACGAGTACTCAGAGACAGCGATCCCATATCCTCATAGAGCCGGAGTGTTGTACCAGCTGCACCAGATGGTTAGTTTTGATGGTCAAGACTCAGATACGACGCCAGTTTCACTTCAGCGTATAAGTTGGTTGAGAAGTTTTAATGAGTTTATAGCACCGTATGTGTCAAAGAACCCGAGGGAGGCGTATTTGAACTACAATGATTTAGATTTGGGTGTTGGAAGTGATACTTATGCAGAAGCAAGTGTTTGGGGCGAGAGGTATTGGAAAAGAAGCAACTTTAAGAAGTTGATTCGGATCAAAGCTAAAGTTGATCCAGAAAACTTCTTTAGGCACCCACAAAGTATACCAGTTTTCTCAAAATCTTTGTCTGACATGTGAAGCTCAGGTGTTGAAGAAATTCGTGTGATTCTTTTACTCGTTGATTTATTGTTTGTGTG
Source organism: Logfia minima (assembly GCA_963921325.1). Classification (NCBI taxonomy): domain Eukaryota; kingdom Viridiplantae; phylum Streptophyta; class Magnoliopsida; order Asterales; family Asteraceae; genus Logfia; species Logfia minima. The sequence goes on from OY992767.1 coordinate 37,172,782, forward strand.
GGAAAATTAATAAGTTCTGTTGTTTTTTCCCTCCTGTCTGCAAGTATATTCATAAATTGAATAAGCCTCTTTAAGAGAGCAATATAAATTAGTTATTGTTTCGGTCTATCATACAGAGCAATGACTTTTTTCGGATTTTTCTAATCAAACCGTTGGAACTTTTTCCTGTTAAAAACCTCATTTAATAACACTAAAAAACTGATGAGGTTTCTCGGTAGTGTAAAGACATCTGATAAAAATAGAGCCAAAACTCCAACCACTACAAATGGGTGAAGCACAACCAAGCCTTTCTCTCAATAATTCGTTTGACTTTTGACTTTGCATTTCAACGATTGAATTTTTGTTTGTTATTATGGTTTTTCGTTGAACCTACCATTTTTCAAATAAGTGTGTTAAATTTCCTTGAACCTACCATTGTTCAAACTATTGTAGTTACGAGAGACTTTCATAAAGTTTTAGTAACAAATTATATAGAAAATAGTTATCATCCCCCAAATTCAAGTTATAAATAATTTTCACCGCAGTTCTCAATAACTGACCAGGATTATGCAATATGCAACTGATGAGGCTGATAACATGTCATCAATGACTTCAACTCAACAGTGTCGACGTTTTACTCTTGCAGAGATTCGATCTGCAACTAATAACTTTTATGATGAAATGATCATTGGAGAGGGAGGATTCGGTAAAGTATACAAATGTCATATATATATTGAAGAAACTAGTCATGTCGTGGCCATCAAGCGGTTGGATTATATGTCCAACCAGGGTGCATCCGAGTTTAGGGCTGAAATCAAGATGCTCTCTAAGTTACGCCACTGTAATTTAGTGTCTCTGATTGGTTTCTGTGACGATAACAAGGAGATGATCCTTGTTTATAAGTATATTCCCCATGGAACACTTTACGATCATTTACACAAAGTTGTTACACCTTTAAATTGGATTCAACGACTGAAGATAGCAATAGGTGCTGCGCGTGGATTAGACTATCTTCACACAGGTTATGGTAGCCAGCAAGGAGTCATTCATCGTGATGTGAAGAGTTCAAACATTCTTTTGGATGACAACTGTGCGGCCATGATATCTGATTTTGGGTTGTCCAAGATAAGCCCAACTAATCAATCAATATCGTATGTTGATGCAAGTGTTAAAGGAACATTCGGGTATTTGGATCCAGAGTATTTCTATACCAGAAAACTGACAAGGAAAACAGATGTGTACGCATTTGGGGTTGTATTGTTTGAATTGCTATCAGGGAGGCTTCCGGTTGATATAAGTTATGGTGAGGAGCAATGTAGTTTGGTGAGCTGGGCTCAAAAATGTGTGAAAGAGCGAAAATTAGATCAAATGGTTGATTCTTATATCAGGAAAACAATTTTTCCCAAATGTTTAAGACGCTTTGCCGAAATCGCAGATCAATGTTTGCATAAGGTTCCAAAAGAGCGGCCTACCATGACTGAGGTTGTGGTCTCTCTTCAGGCCTTGCTTAAACTTCAAGAGAAATATGAGGGTTCTGCAGTGTCATCCAGCATAGCAGGGATTACTTCAAAAATGCAAAAGTATTTCAATTTCTCACCAAAATTGAACTTTGGTATGGACCGAGACTCTTCCTAAATGTGTCTTTATTGTAGAACATAATTGTATAATAAAACTTTTCAGATTTATACTTTTAACTCACAGTCCATTCACTTCAATTCAAAATGCATCTTTTTGAAGTATTTTTCACCTAATGTCATCATCAACATTTTGGAGTTAGCTTTTGTCCTGCAAGAGTTCTCTCCATTAGCTCATCTAGTCAGAAAATAATTAACAAACTATATTTGCTTGTTAGCTTTTGACTTTTGTGCAGTTTAGATGTTTATCTATAACTCTATTTATATCCATCCCTCTTTGTCTATTTTGTAAGACCATGTTGGCACCTCAAAGAGCAGTGGAGACAACACCGCTATTGGGGATGCTGATGGTCACCAAGAAACACCTCATCGGTGCATGGTAATAAACCCTGTTTTTGAAAACGTTCCACTTTGTCCTAGTAGACACTCAATTTCTTCAAATATCGACACAATTGAATCTGTTCATTTGACTTTGAGGCAAGTTGCAAGAGCGACCAAAAACTTTTCACCATCCTTAAGATTAGGTGGAGGGTCTGGAACTGTCTACAAAGCTCAACTACAAAAAGGTCAAGTGGTCACCATAAAACGGGCAAAGAAGGTATGTAAAATGGATAGTTGTATACTCATAATGCAGAACGAATATCATTATGCAATAAAGTGTCATTTTTACTTTTCTATTTCAAACTCAATTGACATACATAATATATTTGTGTAGGAACATTTCGAAGGTCTGAGAAGTGAATTTACAAGTGAGATTGAACTTCTTGAAAAAATGGAACATCGAAATCTAGTGAAGCTTCTTGGTTATGTTGATAAAGGAAACGAACGCCTTTTTATTACAGAATATGTACCTAATGGTACGCTTAGAGAACATCTGGATGGTTAGTATTTTCATGTTTATTTGGCACCCTAAGTTACAAATGTGATTTTAGCAAAGACAATAATATAGTCATTTCCCGTTATAGGTGTCCATGGATATTTCTTGAACTTCGATCAACGACTTAAAATATGCATCGATATTGCTCATGCGTTAACTTATCTCCATCTATACGCAGGTAGTAATTCTTATTCCCAAGTCCCAACATAACATCCTCGTGTTCTTCAAAATACAAGAGTTTACTGTCATCTTTCAATCTGCACGTATATTATACATAATCATAAATATAGACATTGTTTTTTATGAGGCTTCAACCCACAACTTAGATACTCACATACCCTGTAACAAAGTCCCTTTGGGTAAAAATTTTACTAGTCTTTATCTCGTCTCAATTAGACTATTATTATCATGACTATTAATTTTTGACCATGAACAGAAAAGCAAATTATTCATCGGGATGTAAAGTCATCCAATATTCTTCTAACTGAGACACTGACAGCAAAACTGGGTGACTTTGGATTTGCAAGACTTGGAGACGTGGAGACTGATAATACACCTCTCATGACCGAAATAAGGGGGACAGTCCCTTACCTTGACCCCGAGTATATAAGAACCAGTCAACTAACACCAAAGAGCGATGTTTACTCTTTTGGTGTTCTACTAATAGAAGTTCTAACTGGTCGGAGGCCCATTCAGCCCAGGAGATCTCCAAATGAGAAGATCATGACGATAAGATGGGTAAGTTATTAAGTTTCCTCTTTGATCTTTCCTGTCCAGCACTTCTTTGCATTATCAAGTCGTATCAAAATGTTTCGGACTAGAGGTGACAAAATAGGCAGATTGGACGGGTTGGGTGACAAGTCAAAAAGTGAAAACAGGCTGGGTCGAGTCTTGTTGGGTTGATCATTTGAACACATTTTGGTGGTTGCTTTCAGGCATTTGGGAAGTACGATGAAGGTCACATTGTGGATTTGGTTGACCCTCAAATGAAAGAATCTGTGAATGGTGACATCTTTGCAAAGATGCTCAGTTTAGCTTTTCAATGTGCCGCCCCAACACGGGTCGACCGGCCAGAGATGAAAGCGGTGGGAGAGCAGTTGTGGGTTTTGAGAACGGACTATCTTAAGGGAAGTACTATCTTAAAGGAAGAAGAGGTGAAGTTGAGTTAAACATGAAAAAACTTGAAATTTTCATGTGTATTGATCAACCTTCCATGCATAAGTGACTTGTAACATGTGGGTATGCCAATACTTATATGGTTAGCATGTATAATGACTGCTGCCAATGTCATGTGAGGTCCGCTTCTTTTATCAATTACATATGTGATGCAGCAGTTATCATCAGCTAAACCACACTATTATACAGTAAACATATTTAACAGCTTGTCGTCATTTAGTTCAACATTTAGATCAGATTTTTCATAATTCGGACATGGCCCTCCTAATCCTTTCTAAGTAACTCTATTTATAATATAACTGGAATAACTTTAAACAGAGGATGGCTCGAAATAACATTCAAGTTTAAACAAAACAATTTACCGCACATAGTGGAAGCTTGAAAAGTTGAAAATGAAGAAATAACAATAACAGTAACAGTAACAGTAACAATAACAATAATAAATAGAATAAAACCAGCAGGAAGAAAACGTAAATTATTGGTAGAGATTGTTTATGGCATTGTTGATGTCAATGTATTCATGAGATATCGGCATAAACAATGTAATTTGGTTGGGTAGCATTGAATAGTTTTGTCAAGAAGACACGACTCAATCCAAAACTCACCCATCCACCCAGATAAAGTCCAAATGTAAATTTTCACCTATCAACTCCTCTCTTTTAATAACTAGATAATATACTTCAGGTGCATCCTTATGTCTGGTATTTGTATCTAACCCGAACGTTGTACAGACATCAATAACTAGCAACAATCATGTTCAAAAAAGCTGATGAGGCTGATAAACTGTCATCAGTAACGTTGGCATCACACCATAAGAGTCTATAAAACTGATATAGGGGTCAAAACAGGTTATTACTCGTTTAATAAGCAACTTCAATGACTGTGAACTCCTTGTGACCCAATCGACCCATTCATTTTACCCATTTGACATGTTAAAGGTAAAAGTAACTGAATTTGTCAAAACAAAATCATTTGAAATGGATATGTCAACATAAGCCTCTGATCCTCCAATCTAAAAGCAAAAGGCACAGAACATGCTAATCCTAGAAACATGCTTCAACTAGGTAAACTCTGACTAAATAGAATACTCGTTATTCATAGCCTATCTATTTAAATAAGCATATTAATAAAGAAAGTAGCCGAAGTTACACTCCCTACAACAAAACTTCTTCTAATCTAACCTCTCAGAGCACAAACTCAAACAAAAAATTAAAAATAAACATAGCACCTTCATACAAGAGAGGAAACATGACTATGCATTGAGATCTTCCGTTCCACATTTGTCTCATAAGCCATACAAAATATCGCACAACATAGCAACTAATCTGCACCTTCAAAAGAAACAACACAACACAACACAAAGCTTTAGTAAACAAAGGCTACCAAATGTAGTCTATATGAGTAAGAATGTTGATTGCATGATATAGTCTTAAAGATCATGATCCATTACAAAAACAAATGTATTTAGATTAGCAAGAAATGCAAAGTGATATGAACATACCATGAACAAGAAAAATTTAGTGATGTCCTTTACTACTAGTAGAATCTGATTCAGGTGGAGGTGCAAGTCCGTTCCCATTAGGAGGTAGCTTCGACAGAGCACGTGGTTTCTGCAAAACCCCTAAGGACCGTTCTTTCGTCCCAAACAACTGCTTCCTCAAAACCTCGTGTAAGTGACCAAACAACTCCTTTTTCAACGACTCAAAAGCCAAATCCAATCTTTCCAACTGTTCCATTGCATTCTTATTATACATAAACAACCCATAATACAACTCAAAACTATCACTCGATGTATTCTCAACCAAATCCAACAACCTCTCATACCCTTTAGTATTAATCGGCGTACTATCCAAATCCAACTTTTCCAAAATCCTTCCAACCGTATGCGTTATAAACTGACTCTCAGCCGCATGTTGATCATGTTCCGCACACGTCATCTCCTTCATTATACACCCTTCTCTTGCAAAAGAATCAAGAAACTTTTCACATCTCAAAATTCTTGATTCATCGTTACCGATCCTAACTTTATCGTACACAAATGGCAAATCTTTCCAACTATTTTTCCCACTTTCGGGCCCGAACATAGGATGTGTACATAATATATCAAAATCTAATGGCAATATTTGCAAGAACAGATCTTTAGCAAATTCTTTGACAGATAACACATCTACAAACAATGTACTTCGCTTTAGGCGTTGTAACGGTAATGATTTAAGTACTTTATCAGTCGATAAAATTGATGTGCATAATAAGATTACCTCCGGATGTTCTTCGCAAATGTCATCGGCATTTAAGTAGAATGCGACTCCAATATCGCGAGCAATAGCCGAGTAATCGGTTCTTGAGTGAGCTAGAACGGTGTGGCCTTGACGAACTAGGGTTTTGGCTAAAAATTGGCCAAAATTACCGAACCCTACGATAGCAATTTTTAGGGTTTTTGATTTGGCGATGCGGTCGGATAGTTTAGATTCGTAATCGAATGGTTGGGCGGCATCTATGGCAGAGATATTGAAGGTCCGGCGAAGGGTAAGGGTTTTGGTGGTTCGGTGATGTGGTGACGGAGAAAGATAGGAGGGAAAGTGGCTGGTGTGGTGGAGCAGGTGGAGGTAGTGGTGGGAGACGGTCGTGGTTTTGGATGTCGCCGGAGAAATCGAAAGCATTTTGCGATGAATGCGTAGATGGAAGAACGGGGGAAGCCGGCGACGGAAATGGGAGGTTTGCTAACAATTTAGTAAAAATGAATATTACGGAGTATTTTATTTGAATTTATTATCTTTTATGCAAAATTCTTGACATCTGCGCAGCACCAAGGGTGGTTAGGCCCGTGCAAAAGGACATAACCGAACCGAACCGGATTGTATCGGTCCGTACCGAGAACTGAAAAAATGAAATTTACCAAATCGAGAACCGTACTGAAAGTTACCGGTTCAGTTACGGTTCGGTTAGGCATGTGGAAAATGGCAGAATTGGACCAAACCGGACCGAACCGAACCGTACCGAGAACCAAAAATGTCTAAAACTCGGAACCGAGAACCGAAGCGATACATGTATATTCGGTTCGGTACCGGTTTGGTTTACCGGTTTTTTCGGTACGTACTGTCTTTTGCACAGGCCTAAGGGTGGTTGATAATTGAGGCATGATTAACACTTAACTTTTAGTGTTCTAAATTTTATATTTTTTGACTTTTCAGTTTATAAATTTAATTAATTTAATAAATATAAAAAAAATAACACAATAAATTAATTAAAATTAAATACATTATTACGTAAAAAAATATACTAACTAATATTTATATAAGTTCATCGTGTTTAAAGATTACTAGCATAATTTCTCAAACTATGTAATAGAATATACTATTTTACTATAAATACTAACTGAATCATAGTCTTACTTGTGATGATAATTTGATATTGTTAGATTGCTTGTATGTAAAGTTCAAGATTTGTGATATACTTGGTAAATAGTAGATAAATGTTAAATTCATAAAGTTACATTTTAAATGAGAAATAAACCGACTAAATAAGAAATGTTGAGTCTCACTTCCTTTAAAAAAAAATAAAAAATAGAATACCAATATGCATTATTATAACACCCCTCTTTCTATATAAGAATATTATATTAATAAACTCGGAAGCATGAATTTAAAATACATTACATTAAAATATATATCAAACATTGTACATAAACAGTTTACATTTTCAATATATACACCAAATTCAAACTGTTTAAAAACTACAAAATGCGGGGTATTATAAAAATTCACAAAACAAGGTTTATTACAAAACCATATCAGAGTTCAAGAGCGCAGTCAAACATTCCTTGATCAACCAATCACCTCCTGCACCCACAATTAAACAAAACATATCCTGCAGGAAGTAAAATGAGGGGTTAGCACGAAGCTAAGTGAATAGATTCATCACACTCCATTCAACTTAGCATAACTAGCAGTTTACACCAAATAATCGTAAACACACATAATTCAATGAGGATCGGTGGCTCTGGGGATATCATAATACCCGGGGATTCCCCCAAGAACACTTACCGTCAATCCGTATGGCCAATACAGAATAGACCGATAACTACTGGTTATTAAACACATACACAGGTCTCAAACACAACAAATGAATCGAAACCTGTGTAAAACACATAATAACCAGAAGTCCAACTACACGTTGACCTCAATAACATAGTACACATTGGTTCACATATCACGTAGATCAATAATCGATAATCAAGACTAACAGTCTAATACACATCTACGTTTACTTGTTGTAACCAAATAGTTACAACTAAATCAAATGATGAGTTCCGAATCCACTCACCGATACCTCTGACGTCTCCACACTCAGGATTCTTATATCACTGAGTCTTACGTTGATCTGAAACAGAAAATCAAATACAAGTCAGAAGTTCGTTTCATAATTATCATTATAGTCCATTTATCAAATCAGGTAATCCCTGAAGTCTAGGCAAACAAAAGTTCAATCAGAAATGAACTTAGAAAAAGTCCGCAATGCCGCTTAAAACTGAAAAATGTCATTTTCGGGTCCTAGATGACCCCGGATGGCCAAAAACTGCCTAGGCTAATAGAATATAGCCTTGATTACTAGGTCGTTTCTGAATGACCATGCGAATTTCAACTAAATCCGAGTTAGTGATATTTTTACAAAACCGCGTCTCAAAAAACACTTACGCATTTTCAAAATTTGCAAGTCAACTCGCAAGTCAACTCGCAGGAATCTCGGTTCGCAGGTCAACTCGGTTCGCAACTCGGCTCGCAGAGTCAACTCGCAGGACGAACTGAAAACTGCGAGTTGAGCCGCTGTTACCAGTTTTTTGAACCAAAATTCACCCAAACTTCAGAAAACTCAATTCTAAGGTTTCTAACACTTCAAGTAACATCAAACATCACCTAATAACAACAAATCAAGCTTCAATTTGATTTACACACTCAAAATCAAACTTACTCTTCTTTTTCTTTCTTTTGAAAATGAAAGGTTTGCTAATCTGATGAAATTAGAACATAGATGATGATGAATCTGATGTTATTGATTTCGAAATCACAGGAACACAATTGAATCAAAGTTTGGCTAAGGTTTCTTGAGTTTTTGCAAATTTATCAAATGAAATCAAGAAGGAAGATATGAAACATATATATGAATTTCAAAGTCGGTTCACTAAGTCGGCTTATAAATAAATGGTATAATTTTATACCCGTCCTAAATCTTTTGTCTGGAACCTGAAAACCGTTTGCGAGAAATATTATTTTATTTTACCGTCATCTATAATAATTTAAAACGATTAATATTTCATTAGTCACAATAAGTCAAAGGACTTATTTATCTACGTTTCACAATGAAACACATAATATTAAATAATTTCTAAAACATTTAGATAATCGATTAAAATAATAGAAATTACCAGACCGCGGGAGAGGATGTTACAATTATAGATAGTAGAGACAGACTAAGAAATAAAAGCCATAAAAAACTCAACCCAATATTAAAACCTAGCTCATTTAGATTATGAAAAGAAAAAAATGGTCGGTTCTTCTTCCTAGTCGTTCTTCTTCATCACCTACACATGAATTCGTTTAGGGGGAAATCAATCAAACTACATTTTCAAAATAAAACAAAAAAAAAAAGAGAAAAATTGAAGAACACAACGTTTTGCACCGGACGTCAGTGAAGAACATTGGTCAAGAAATCTTGTCTCTTGTCAAGAGTCATGAACTTCTAACCACCGACTAGTTGGTCACCTTTTTGGGGCGGGATCGATAAATGGAATGGAAGTTATATAAAATATATCTTGATCTTCGCACTTCAGATCAAGAGGAAAGGTAGTGTTCTTCAATTACGCTGGCGAGAGTTTGTCGAATGTCTATGCTATTAACTAACTAGTTTACACTGCAATGTTTGACACATTGGATTTGATGGGGTGTAGGTTTGGCTCCTAGTCTATTACACTTTCTCATGAATTAACTAATTCCTTCAATTATCTTTTAGTAAAATTAAATTATTTTAAATATTATATATATATATATATATAGGGTGGGGATCAAGAGGGAAGCAAAAAAACTAAAAAATGAGAGAAGTAAATATCAACCTTTGACTAAAAAAAATGAAAAGAAAGTTTAATTTCAATTAAATAATTATAGTTATGCAAGCAAAATTATTGATTCATTATTTGATTAAACATTGTTTATTTATTTAACAATAAGAATTATTATGTTTGATCCGTATATATATTATATGTATATGAGAAAACATCATGTGCAATCAACAAAATCTAACTTTAAGTGTTGTTAAGTTAAAATGGGAATGTAAATATATATATGTGTATATATATATATATATATTCAAATGATCAAAAGCATAAATTTTAATAAAAAAAATTACATACAATATTATCTAATATTTGATGTTGATGTTGTTAACAGCATAGATGTTATTTACACTAAATATTTAATTTTGAAAGTTGAAAAAATATCTAAAGTTATTTGTTGATTTAGTAGTAGTAATATTTTAATTTTAATGTTTTTTTTTTAAATGAAACGCATGTTAAAATCTCACGCAGTTGTCTTTCTTTCTTGTTATTGAACGACCAAATACTTATTCTATTTTATTTTTTCCTTTTACCTTTTTAACGTTTGTTTTAAAATAGAATCATTTGTTCTCTTTTCATTTTATAAGGGAATTATTTGTTTTCTTTTTCTTATTTGGTGGTTTCATCTTACTGTAGTTTAAATTGATTATAACTCTAAATTCAATATAACTATTTGTTACCTGCACGCCATGAAATCCAATGTGTCATCTAATTATTTCTATTTATTACCGGTCAAAAATTTGATCGGTGTATACTTGTTACCTACACCCCATAAATTTAATATATATGGTATTAATATCTAATACATATTCAAAAGTTTGATCGGTGTATATTTGTTACCGGTCGCAACGCGCAGGCTCAACTATCTAGTTATTACTTATTAAAAGCATTCTGTATCTATAGTGCCTATAGTTAGAGGATAATAATGTAATTTCAGATTGTAATTTAGGCTATGAAAATTCTATAACCAATTATCTTTTACTCCTTTTTTTTGTTCTTTTAAAAAAAATCTTTTTTATTAACGGTATTTGGTCAGAAACTAGTCTTTGTTTTCCATTTTTACTTTAATAAAATATTTTGTATAGCCACAATTTATTAAAGACCAATTTTTAATTAAGCATGGTAGAAATAGGAGGCATGCCTGCATGCTATGTTAAGCCCAAGCCTTTATTGTCCAGTTGCTGGTTAATTACATGTGATGAAAAAAAAAGTAAACAAATTTCTTCCGGTATTTCATTCATTAGAAAGTTTTGAAAACATCTTCCCATTTCATTTGCATATACACAAATCAACAGATCAGGTAACCACTCAAATTGAAAGCTCACACTTCAATTGATCAATTTGTTTACTTTGAAATGAAGAAGAAAAAGAACAAATTGTCGAAAGATCCAGAAGTCCAGAACTGCTATGGTTAACTCTTGCTAGGATTAATAACTTACTTACATCACTATCACTACCGTATCAATCATCAATGATCAACCCTTGTCAAGAAAATTTTCTACTCGCTCATCACACCTTTCATGGTACAGATTTCAAGAAATTCAAACTACTAACATTCAAACTTACTGCAGGAGATGAGTACATATCGATGAATCTAGAAAAACTTGAAGAGGAGGCCTCCATGAGTAGCAAAAAATGGAGCAAACACAAGCGATTCTACAGCCATGAGCTTGATCAGGATGTTTAGAGACGGTCCAGAAGTATCCTTTAGAGGATCACCAACAGTGTCACCGATCACAGCTGCCTTGTGGGGTTCAGAGCCCTTTGGACCAAGTGTCCTTGCATGCTCAGAAGCACCAGCCTAGAGTTGCAAATATCAATGCCAGAATATCAGGTGGTGTCCAAAATGACAATACTTAAAAACAAGAGAAAGCATCAACCCGAGTGATATAGGTGGAAATTTGAATACTAATACTCACGAATGGGTTAGTTCAGTTTACGTTTGATCTTTAACAGAAAATACATGAAACCTCCTACATTTTTATTCAAAAAATTAAATTATTATTGAAATTTTATATAAAATTTTGTAATCACATTTTAAACACTAAGGATTTATAAAAGGAAACTAAAACTTTGGACATATGGGTTTTGGATCAACCAGGCCTGTTTCGACTGGTACCCAAACTTGTTTTGATTAGTTACCAAACCCACCAACCCGCTCAGTTTTCCACTTAATAAACAGAAAAGGAGTGTCATTATACCTCAATATATTTCTTTGCATTGTCCCAAGCACCACCAGTGTTGGATGCCGAGATCGCAATCTGCATTGCACAAATTGCGGAACAATAGGTTTAGTAATAGTCTGTGCACAAACTTTCAGCATCAGTAACCAAGTATGCAATTTGTAAAGCATCTTCTTTCATGAGACATGACTACTTCATGCAGGATTTGCTGTCCATGGCTGAAGTCTGAACAAGTGTGATTTGTGAACTATTCATTGGCCATCTACTAGCCACTTCTTTTATATGCAAGTCAATTTAAAGTAAAAGGTTGAAACTACTAGAGGAAACAGTGCCACGTTTACTTATGATAGGATGATTCACGTTTTGTTTATCTTTAAATGGTAAAAAAGACAATTACTAAAGAAGGAAATGGGTCTAGTGTAGCACAAAGACAACGTTATTGCTTATAACCTTCTATATCATTGTGATGAAAAAAATACTGCTATTAATTAGTGAAATAATGTAATTTTTTTGACCACATTTGACACACTAATTATGAAGTTCTTGGACAGCGTTTTGACTTTTTGAGGTGAAACCTACCTGCCACACTTCTACTCGTACAACATTTACCCATTTTCACCCAAACCCGTTACCCAACACCCCCGCAGATTTTGCATCCTCTAATTGAAAAGTTTTAGGGTACCTGTACACCCGAGACAAGAGATCCAGCAAGAACACCTGAAAGTGTTTCGACACCAAAGAATATCCCAACAATGAGAGGAGTGAGCATGACAAGCGCACCAGGAGGGATCATCTCTTTAATGGAGGCATCAGTGGAGATCTTGACACAGGTAGCATAGTCAGGCTTAGCCGTGCCGTCCATGAGGCCAGGAATGGTGTTGAATTGCCTGCGCACTTCCTCAACCATCTTAAGAGCTGCACTTCCCACACTCTTCATGGTCATGGCAGAGAACCAATACGGAAGCATGGCACCAACAATTAAACCAATAAAAACTTTGGGGGTCAACACGTTTACAGTTGTAATTTCAGCACGACTCACAAATGCTCCAAACAGAGCCAGGGATACAAGAGCTGCAGACCCTATAGCAAAACCCTGAAAGTAAAAGGCAGAAAAGATTTCATTAGAGCAGGCAATTTTGACACATTTCCTTATGAATAAGTTGATCAGGATTGTGCTTTATTTCTAATGTGTCGTATGGGTAAAATCAATAAATTAGCTGAAAATAAAATAGGTGAACAAGTCTAAAGTTGCAAAATTTTAATGCATAAACCTCCTAAATTGATTTATTTAATAAATTAAATTTCATAAAAAACTTCCATTTTGACACGCTAACTGTTTGGAAGTTAAAAAATTTAAACATAAAGTATTTTATGCCAGCCGACCCGACTGGTTTTGAGTTTCGAGTTTCGACTGGTTACCAACCCGCCCCATTTTTCCACCTTAGATCTCATCATAATGATGGAGAGAAGATAGATATGAAGAAAGAAGACAGTTTTGAAGATTGACCCATGTACCTTTCCGATAGCGGCAGTGGTGTTTCCGGCAGCGTCAAGAGCATCTGTTCTTTCACGAATCTGGTGGCTCATCCCAGCCATTTCAGCTATGCCGCCAGCATTATCACTGATGGGACCATATGCATCGATGGCCAATCCAGTAGCTATGGTGCTCAGCATTCCAAGTGCGGCTACAGCTATGCCGTACATAGCAGCAAAGCTAAAACTAACAAAAATACTTATTGCTATTGCAAAAATAGGGATGATAACTGATTTATATCCCAAAGCAAGGCCGAAAATTACATTCGTACCAGCTCCAGTACGGCAAGAATCAGCAACGTCTTGCACAGGACTAAAAGAGACAGTTGAGTTAGATGGAACTGGCCCTTAAAAACAATGCATAAAATAACTAGAGGTGGAAGAATAGGCATGTTGGGTAATGGGTCATTTGGCACAGGTCGAATGGGTTCGGTTGACACGAAACACTTTTTTTCCAACAACTTCTAATCTGGATAATCATCTAACTTTATGAATAAAATGATTTATGACATTTTATGAATTCTTAATACACTGTGAGCAAGTTTAACCTGTTTCCGTTATAACTAACTTCTATTTACCAGTTCGAACCATTAAAGATAAAACATAATTCGAATCGACCCATTCATATGTTAATGGATTGAAATTGTCCCCTCTATTTATAAAATAAAGGGCTATGTGTTTCTAAATGCATTAAACTTTGTTAAAAAAGCTATTGTGTGTATCGAACTTTACGGACCTCTATTAAATGTACTGAACTCGTAAAAACCTCTAATTAGTGTATCAAACCGGCTATAACCGGTAATCATCTAATTTTTGCCGGTTACCACATTTTTCCGGTCATCTTCTCGGGCGAAATTCCGGCTAAAACCAGGTCGCAAACTTCCGGGTACTTTTTTCCAATGACTCTTCTAAAACCACTACCACTACTATTAATCTCCTTGTAGTATTGCGTTTATTTAACGAGTCTATCGAATTTTGCATTTATGTCACAGATTTGTTCGGATCTATCACTAATTTTACAGGCACAATGACAGGGAGTGAGGAGAGATAAAGTGAAAACAGTTGAGATCTTAACAATGTTACTTTCGAAGACGAGGGAGTGAGGAGAGACAAAGTGCAATTAGCTACAAAGCTTGGAATCAAGTCTGTCTCACCAGAAACTGGGCTGATTGAAGAAGAAATTATTCCTACTTGCAGACAAGTCTAATATCCCATTTTCAATCGATTTTGTCATTACAAAAAAGTCAAGGTTTTCACGCTTTTTTCTTGTATTTCACAAATTTGTTCTTAGGTGGCTGGAAAAGATGTCAGGCCGGAAATTCGCCGGAGAAGATGACCGGAAATAAAATGACCGGCTAAGTGTTTGATAGGTCACCTGATACACTAAATTTAGGTTTTAACGAGTTCAGTACATTTAATAGATGCCCGTAAAGTTCGATACACACAATAGCTTTTTTAACAAAGTTTAATGCATTTAGAAATACATAGCCCTAAAATAAAATATAAACTCTTACCTGTAAGCATTGCTAGTGTAGTACTCTGTTACAAATCCAATTATAAGGCCAGCCCATAAACCAACTCCAACACATAAGAACAATTGCCTGCAAACCATACACAGTGAGTTTACAAATGTGAATATGATGTGTGGAATACCCTTGTCATTCACATCACGTGTAAGCCTATGCAATTAGGTAACTTTACAAATCAAAAGTGTAACACGGATATTAAGATGTATGGATTTGTATTCTGGAACTGATTATCTCAGTGTTCTGCTTTCAAGTCATAATAATGAGCTTTCACAATTTGAAAAATTGATTATGCGTCAATATATATAGTTTCAAACCAACTCCAATGAATCTAACTATCTAAGGAGAAATAAAATAACAATTTCTGATTCTGATTATTCATATTACATAATCACTTACGAAACGCACACACACCATGAGAGTATGAGAAGTGAAACATGGAGCTTACCAGTTCTTAACTTCTTTCTGGACTCCAAAATTGAAGATCGTGAAGGAGTGAGGAAGGGCAATCCAGCTGACCAGTGCTATACCAATCGTCATCAAAATGGTAGAAATAATAAGTTGGTTTTTCAAAGCAGGCTCAATTTCGTTCACAGTTTTTACTTCAAAAAAGTCAGTGGCAAATAAGGTGGTAAGCAAACAAACAAGGATTCCTACAGAGCTGATGAGGAGAGGGTACATCATGGCAGTGAAATCATGATTGTTTCCAAATGAAGAGATCGAAGCAACAACAAGAGCAGCACACGAGGACTCTGCATATGAGCCAAAGAGATCAGATCCCATACCGGCAATATCTCCAACATTGTCACCAACATTGTCAGCAATGACCTGCAGTAAAGGAATGAATTTTCTATATTATATGAAGATACTTTATCGTGACCTTATACATTGTTTAACAAACCGAATCTTTTTTTACGGATGTTGATATATAATCATAATAAAAGCTATGTTATGGAATTTTCTATTCTCATAAAGTAAAATTATAAATAGAAAAAATGAAAGAAAAACAAAAGAAAATAACAAAACAAGAAAGATTTACCGCTGGGT
Source organism: Logfia minima (assembly GCA_963921325.1). Taxonomy (NCBI): domain Eukaryota; kingdom Viridiplantae; phylum Streptophyta; class Magnoliopsida; order Asterales; family Asteraceae; genus Logfia; species Logfia minima. Next base: position 37,188,843 of record OY992767.1, read on the forward strand.
TTCTGGGATCATCTTCAGGAATGTTCCTCTCCACCTTACCAACAAGATCAGCTCCAACATCAGCAGCTTTTGTATATATACCACCACCAACTCTGCCAAAAAGGGCCATGGAGGAACCCCCGAGTCCATAACCAGTTATAGCCTCAAAAAGCCCTTCCCAATCATCACCATAGTAAAGCTTGAAAAGATTGATGGTGATATACAAGACAAGAAGACCATTTGCAGCCAGTAGGAATCCCATGACAGCTCCAGAACGGAACGCAACAATAAACGCCTTTCCTACACCTTTTCTTGCCTCAAGGGTAGTTCTAGCATTTGCATATGTGGCAATTTTCATACCAAGAAAACCAGAGATAACAGAGGTTATGGCCCCCAGTATAAAGGATACAGTACTGAAGACAGCAGTGAAAAGGGCAGGCTTGCACATCTTGCTGGTATCGTATGTACATTGCTGAAAACTGGTACTAAATCCCTTAACGAAGCCCAGGAACACGAAGATCAAAACCGCAAAAGCAATCATGAAAACACCAACATATTGGTATTCGGTGAATAGGAAAGAGGTTGCTCCTGCAATATCAAAAGTATCAGGCAAGGGCCCACAAATTATGAAGTGACCATCAAATACTCAGATAGTTCCCAAAAGATGGAAAATGCTTAGACCAAAAGCATCTTAGTAAAATGCAATAAAAATAGAGTAACAATTAAACTGCATTACTAAGTCAAAATTTCAACAAACAGCAAACCAAGTAACATGTTCTTATATTACATAACTATTTATACAGCCTTAAAGTTAACTCTAGTTAAACATGATTATTTAAAACATAAAATTGAATTAATCAAACAACCATCACTACTATTTATTAACAATAATACCTATTAAAATAACCTTCAAGTCAAACCAACTAAATATTTAAGTTAAAATACATAATACAAACAGTGCAAAAAAATAATAATCTAGTTACCCTATTTCATAGCTCTAAATTAATCAACAAATTTAAATATTTACTAATTCACGTTAATAAAATAAATATAATAGATTAAAAAAATCAAATAAAAATTAACAGGCAATTTCAAATCACTAATATAATACAAATTACAATAACTACAATAATAAAATCATATTAACTCATAAACTATGATTCAAATTCTCAAGATGATATCACATAACCAAGTCTATCAATTTCAACTTGATAGAATAGCCCTCAAGTCAAACTAACTTGCTGGAAGTAGTTGCAGGTTATTAATCATCATGAAGTATACAAATAATATCAATAGTTTAGCAATTTTCAGAAGTTACTCTAAATTTGGTGTAAAATAAATCCTTTTACACCAAGTTTAACATCAAAGAAACACTGATTACTCTATACGTACTTTCTAGCTTATTTCAACTCAATAATTTACTTTATTTATTACTACTACTTAGTTAAAAAGAAAAAGAACCTTTCTTTTAACATTATAATAAACTTAAATTCCTTCAATTTTAAATTGATAAAAATAAATCATTTAATTTGTTGGTAAAAACATAATTTTTTTGATAAAGTTGGCACCTTTACATGTAATTTACCCGAAATAAACAATAACGAGTTAGAACTATAACACATGATTAAAATTCACAAAGATCTTTAGAAGTACAAAATTACCTTCAGAAATAGCGTTTTGAATTTCAGCACATTTCTGAACAACATTATGATCATTAATTCCTTCTTCTTCTTCAATCAACGATTCCGTAAACGCATTTTTTCCTTCATGTTTATCAATCGAAACCTTCACTTTCGAAACCAAAAACCACTGAATTAAAGAAAATACAATTCCGACGACGGCGCACACCGGAATCACGATTTCGGTACCGAGATCCGATAGAATTGTCGACGTCACCATCTCCGATGGAGCTCTGATGATTATGAAATACCTAACTTAAACAGTAAACGAGTGTTTGAAGGTTTGGGTAATATATAATATAGAGATATATGTGATGATTTTGTGTGTGTGATGTGTGAGTGTTGCGACTATATATACATATATATACAGGTGTATGTATGTATGTGTGTGTACTTGTTGAGACGGGGAGAAAGAGGGTGGTGAATGTGATTTTTAATGATTTTTGGTGCATGAATTTTGTTATTATTATTTTGGAAATATTATAATTTATCGGTAACATTATCACTAAAGAGTGTTTAATGTGTGATTAGAAATTAATTTGGTGATATTGTAAATATCTTCGGATATTTTTGTCACATTATAATAGTTGAATCCACCTTGAGATTGAATGAGTTCGTACACTAGTAAGCTAAGTTCAAGCTCGACAAGTTTACATGATATATATATTCGAGATTAATTAGTAAGAGTAATAGTAGTTATGACTACATGACACTTATGACAGATTAGTATATAAGTACGACTGGTCCATGGCTAATTGATGTTATTAATCGTCTAATCGTTCCGATGAAATATGTAATCTACTTTTTAATAAAAACTTTGGAGCAATTCTAAATTTGAAAATAATAATTACATTAAATATGAAAATTATAATATTAATTGAAAATTTAAATGAATTAAAAAACATTACATTATGTTAAATAAATAAATAAATAAATAAATAAAAATTGAGATCGATAGAGTACTTTGTCAAATATACTTTAGGAGATCACTCTGAAGGTTTTAATACATTAAGAAAAATTCAAATGATAACATTACATGATGAAGTAGTCATAGTCACGACAGTTCCTTAACGAACTAACGACTAGCTAGACATGTATCCAGTAATCTGACATTCATATTTTTTATTTGTAAAAGTGACGACAAAGATATATTTTGAGTTCGAGTATATGAGTACTTGACGCTAACATGCACTTGCTTGTACTTTATGTAGCCAAGGTTATCATCGATCATGTGTGTTGTCGAGGTTAAGGCACGATCAACTTGTTGAGTTTGTATTACCAAGTGATCATTCAATCTTGCCTATGATATCACTACAAGCGATTATACATTTGTATTTGTTTGTACATCAACGATAAACGATAAAACTTATTTAATTATTGATTTTAAATTGTTTGCCTTTTTGGTTCAAGTTTTCACTATCTTGAGTTCTTAACACGCTTTTCTCAAAGACACTATATATGTGATGCTATAATTATTGCTCCTTTTTTTGGTTAAGTAGATTACTAAGAAGAAATGAAAAGATTAGACGTAGTTGATGAGACTAATGACGTGTTAATTTGTGGATGAGTTTGCTAAGTGCCAACGTTATCTTCTACAGTTATCTTACACAAAATAAATTAATCCAACAACCACGACGTCTAAGTATAAGTTTTAACGTTATTTTACAGTAAACATAATTATATACACAATTCCTAATCATAAGTTAAATTTATTATTAATTTTTGTAATAACTAAATGTGGAGTAATAGATGGGTTTAAGGAAAGCGCCTTATTAAGTTAACTAGAAAATAATGAAGAAGTGCCATATATAACAAATTATTAATTTACTTTTGCTCTTAAAAATGCAAAGAAACCATTAAAACTCTAATTAAACTTATTTATGGAGAACAATCCCATGGTATATTCTCAAACTAGCAAAAAATGAAATTAAATTCTTTTGAGTTCGTTTCTAGAAGAGCAAATTACCTAAAATAAAAATAAAATTATTGTCTAATTATTAATTATAAAAATTGACTATCAAAGTTATCAGTAATAGAAATCAACTATCAGTTTCTTCATATATTTAGTGATATTTTACATGACACGTCTAACATACTACTAGAATTATAAATGATTAAAAGTTGATTTCTATTACTCACAATTTTAATAGTTGATATTTTATAATTGATAATCAGATAATAATCTTTTTATATTTTAAGTAATTTGACTTTTCTAGAAAATGCATCTAGATGATGTCAATCGGAATCAAACTTAAGCTAACATTGCAAAACAATAATTTTAATCTTTGTTCATATCATGTAAGGCTCTCATTTTTGTTACTATATTCAAGGGCCCTATATTCGACGACACCAAAATTACAAAACACCCTTTGTAACATGACACGTAATTATCAACTATCAATTTAACGGACACGAAGAGATGTTTGACAAACAACGTGAACAATCATTAAGGAGTTGTTTATTGTTGAGTATATGAATGAACTCAAAGTCTCAAATGATATATCTGTGGGACCGTCACTTTAATTAACTATATGACAGTAACTTGAGAAAGCACATTAACATGAATGTTTTCTTACCAAACAAAAATGCAAAATAAAGGGAAGTGTGAGGGTTGAAAGTCTAAAAAGTTAAAAGTAGTAGCAGCTGATTTGGTCATGGAAGATTATGCGTACAAAATACGATATCAACCCATCACTTATCCGGTATGACACATCACCTCCCTCATATTAGGTCACGTTCTAGTAAATAAAAAAAAAACTATTTTCAACACAGTATTAATTAACTAGTATGTTGAGAATAATACAGTTAAATTATGAATATAATCAACTTTCAAATCATCTATTGATAAAAGAAATTATTAAATATTGTTATATGTAATGAACGGTTAAGAAATCAGAAGAAGTTTCCATACGCAACAACAATAAATTGACTAACAAAAAGTGAAATGATAACGACATGGGTTGTACCTTACAAGTTAACATTGCACAAGAAGCCTAAAAATGAAAAATATGAAAGTATTTTACTTCGATCATTGTCTTTCTTTCACTCAAGATAATCATATTTACTCATAAATTTTAATATTATAATATTCTTTAACGTGCAAAAACTTGATTTTGATATGATACCCAGTTCCTTTCGGACTTCTACATGAACATTCTTTAATGCCCATTTAATAGACATCCTCGATACACGAAGACAAAACTCACTAATTAAGATATCTCTGTAACACCTAACAATAAAGATCCAGATGAGTACAAATATTTGAGTTGTATGTTTTAAGTTGATTGATGCAAAAGGTTGATTCTAGTACAAAGTTGAGTTTTGTATTATATTTGAGCCTGCAGTAAAATTTCGCCAACAGCAGCTAGTTGCGATGGTTTTATTAAAGCTTAATTGGCCACGTGTTGAAGGAACGCATGAGCTCGGATCCTGTTAAGTCTCAACTATTTTACACCTGCATTTGATAAATAGCATTCAAAAGAAGTTGAGAATGCATGCCTTGCTCGTCCTGATATGCTGAAACCTACTTGTATTACTGATTGCTAAACAATCTAATGATCGCATATGCTTACTAGTTACTATTCTCTATCTTTTTTTTTTACGCAAATACGCCAATGATATCAAAATGCTTCCCGTACTCCCGTCAACATTTGAACAAACATATAACACAACCAATAATCAACACCAAAGTTGATCAACAAAACTTTCATTAACCACGACTCAACCTGCAAAGACAAAAACAAAACAAAATACCTCACAACAAGAAAACTCTCTATGACTCTACACCAATGGGTATAAATCATACACACACAAATTAAACAAGATCGGTATCAAGATGATACAGACTCAACAATCAAGAACATGAACCAACTCACTCACCTCAGTCTAGTGAAAACAATAACAACAATAATAATGAATAATAATTAAAGAAAAAAGCATTTGTATATTTTAGCTATCGACATAATTACACATTTAGTTCCTATGCTTCTTGAATACCCATGACTACACTAAACTTCAATCTCTAGCAAGCAAGGCAATAGGAAGACAACAAACTTCTGTTATACAACTTCTGCCACCAAACTTTCTTGACAATAAAATAAACAACTTAACAAGAAATATAACACACATTTAATGCAATTTGATTGATTTATTCAACAACATTGTTAGCACCTTTGATTCTGAATCCTCCTCATTGCAGATTTCAAAGCATACTTTTGCGACGCGATTTAAGAACATTGGTTTGCGGTAATTCCACACACCATCGATGATCTTGATTTCCTTTTCATCATAGATTTGTTTCCCTGTTAGAAGCTCCACAAAAACCACAGTTAAACCAGAGAGGTTCCTATGTGTTAGGACTGGCCCTGACAGAGTAATTTTTGTTAAGATTCATGCAACTGCTTCACCACAAGCATACAATACTTGGGGAGTGAGAGAGAGAGAGAGAGAAAGGTTGATGGTTTAGAGTTTGCAGTAACTACCGTGCCCAGGATAATAGTCACCATAAGTAAAATTATTAGAGCCCCGAACGATATCGTAGAGATTGTAATCGTCTCTCAAATTAGGAATGTCATAACCTGAAAGCTTTGCTGTAAAATCCTGCAAATTTATGTTTCACGCAGTAAGGAGTGTTAAAAGTATGATTAGAAGAGCAATTGAGGCTGATACATCATATATGCTATTCATTAAAGATAAGGAATCGCTACTCTGGTTTGATTAGGTGATTAATTAATGTGTATTACCCACTGAATTATTGAAGGTACAGTACGAGTTTCAGGTATTCTAGCAAATTAATGGCAGTAGATTTAACTTGGGAATCACCACCTTAAACTCACATTGTAAGGTGTTATAGTGTCAAAGCTAACTCTGCAGACCTTTTTAATGACTCATTAACTTCTAAAAGCAAACAAGTTAACATCTATTATGTAAGTTGGGGTATTTGATATGGGGTTAGCTAAAAAGTGACCCAACAGAATAACTCAACTGGATCATGATCCTGCTAATTATTAGTATAGCAGAAGAGATCAGATTATACCTCATCGAGCAATATATCATGTCTGTTAAGCTGAGTAAACGTCCAACGACAATTTTCTACTTCGTTCAAGAAAACAATCCCTCGAGCAATCCCTACTGCTATTTTCACCTTAGTAACCAATGGAAGTCGTGCTGCAGCTCCTAAAACCCATGAAAAGTAAAATCACTAATTAAACTTGCATCACTTTCAGTATCAATATGATATGATCGATTCAAGTCCGGAGCTATTTATGATGCTTACCGCAATCCAGGAGATGCTGAAAGTTTCCGTTAAGCACAAATTCATACACAAGGTAGAGTTTTTCTTCTTCCAAGCAGTATCCAATGAGCTTAACAAGGCTGGGATGACTAAATTCATTCAACATTTCCAATTACAACTGCATTGAAAAGTGATCAGGCTTCACAAGTGTCTTAGGTTCCATGAAAGAACTATATATATATGTATTATATATATATATATATGCAATAACATCAGATTTAATCCTTCCATACAAGTTGAAGGATTAAATCCCAACTCTAATGCCTATAACATATACATCGAAGGGAGTAAAATATTAGATGCTTTACCTTGGGGTTCTCAATTATTGCAACATTTCTGACATGAAGTAACATTATTACAACAGGAGTTCCCGTGTTAGTCTCAGAGGGGGAATATGTCGTCTTATCGACGCACACTTTGTAGAAATCTCCATATCTTCCGGTGCCCAATTTTGTGTCTTCTGAAAAGCCACTGACAGCACCACTCAATTTGTCGAATGTGAATATTCTTAGATTTCTAGCCACATCTTTGCTAGGCTGATTAGGCGCCATCACACCATGATCCATACCATCCATGTTGGTTGGAGTGCGCCGGTTCATGTTGTTTTCAAGATTCGGAGTTGAAGTTGTGCCACTTTGGTCTTAGAAATGAACAAATGGGACAAAAGTTTACAGAGTTAGAAAGAACTAAGTGACTTAATTCAAAGATTCTAAATATCTGCCGACAAGTGACATTTGGAGTAAATCAGTGGCTCTCTGGTGCAATATCAAAATTTAGTTAGATAAGTTGAAGGAAATCCATAACATTAACAAATTATGTGAATTTGCTAAATGCAAACTCTTGATTAGTTCCTGGGTAAGAAGTTAGATGGAATACTAAATTTTTCCGAAAATTAAGTACATAATATGGGAGAGGTTATAAAATCAAAGAAAATGCAGCAAACATGATGGCCGTTTCTGAGAATTCTATCATGTGATCAGTTCTGTCTTGTATAAAGAGTGAAAGAAAACTAGTGAAAAGTCAGAGTTTTCTTTATTTGCAGAGACAAGATACCTATGAATCTTCCAAGTGAAACCTATTGTGCCTGATGAATTGTCAGTATTTTCAAATTTCTCCTACAGTACCAGTAGATTCTGAAGTGAGACCACTATGTCAGTCATAGTTGGGCGTTCTCCTGGAACACTAAGCAAACAGCGATATGCAATTTGGGCAAACCGTCTTAAGCATTTGGGGAAAATTGTTCCCCTGATGGTAGTATCAACCAGTTTACCCAACTTACGTTCTTTCACACATTTTTGAGCCCACCTCACCAAACTACATTGCTCATCACCATATTTTGTGTCAAACGGAAGCCTTCCGGATAGTAATTCAAACAATACAACCCCAAAAGCATACACATCTGTTTTCTTGGTAAGTTTTTTGGTATAGAAATACTCCGGATCAAGATACCCAAAAGTTCCTTTAACACTGGCCACAACATATGACAGACCAGTTGGGCCTATTTTGGACAACCCAAAATCGGATATCATAGCTTCTCATTTCTCATTTAGTAGAATGTTCGAACTCTTCACATCACGATGTATGACTCCATGTTGGATGCCATCACCAGTGTGAAGGTAGACCAATCCATTTCCAGCACCTATGGCTATCTTCAGTCGTTGCACCCAGTTTTTAGGAGTCTCAGGTTTGTTTATGTGATCGTGTAGGGTACCACGGGGCATATACTCGTAAACAAGGATCATCTCCTTGTTATCTTCACAATAACCTATGAGAGACACTAAGTTACAGTGGCGTAGCTTAGAAAGCATCTCGATTTCAGATCTAAACTCAAGTTCCCCTTGGTCGGACATAGAATCCAACCGTTTGATAGCCACGACATGATCAACCGCTTCTTCACTCGGAATTTGACCTTTGTAGACCTTCCCAAATCCTCCCTTTCCAATGACCAGCTCATCATCAAAGTTTCTGGTCGCAGATTGAATCTCGGTAAGAGAAAAATGACGACACGGCTTTACTTGAGTCGATGATGACAATTTCTCACCCTCGCTAGTTGTAGAGGACATAATTACTCCTGGTTAGTTATTACGATCGGTACTGAACTTTGTTTATTTTAATTAGAACAATGTAAATGTATGTTGTAGGAGCTTGGATCAAATGAAAAATACTAGTTCTACTAAGGACGAAATTAGTACTTAAATTCACACACTAGCAACACTGATTACACTTTTCAAGCCAGAACCTGTGAAAGAGTTCATGAAAAGTAAATTGATGTTAGAAAAACTAAGTCAGAGTAAATGGAATTATTAAGAGAAAAAAGATTATTGGTTTACGTATAACTTATACGGAGGAGGAATGATTGGTTTACGTATAACTCATAAGGATAAGTGTGCAAATAAACGAATCAACACAAAACAATTACCGGAACTCACATTCATTGCCTTCACGACTAAACAAGGTTAAGCACTCAAAAACAAGATCAAAAATATCTCACCACATCAAAATCTCTCACACTCAATACAACTCTGGACATTCAACTAATCTTAAATGACCAAGAATCAGAAAGAATACAAAATACAGAGTATGACAAAATGTACAGGACGAACCAGAAGAAAAATATAAAGAGATACTAAAAACTATAACTAACTCAATAAAATAAATGCTACAAGCCTTTTATTTGTTTCTCAAAGTCACACTTTAGTCCCTCATGCTTGCTTCTTGTACCTGCAGAACCTTCAAATATAAAAATACTTACCTTTATGCCCTCTGAAGACTCCTGCATACAAACACAAAATACAACCGAACAAAATATAAATTAACCTTTATATATTTAACATGTTTCGTGATAATATTACTTATCTTTTCAACAATAAGGAATGGTTGGTTTAGAACAAGTCGTTGTTTGTTTATTTTACACTTGTTTGTTTATTTTAGTGTAAAAGTAGATTCAGTGGACGTTGATTAGATGGTCCGGAGTGTACATTCGACTAAATTACTAATTTTTTATTTGACGGAGTGATAGAAAAGTTTTCCCTCTAGCTCTAAAATATATGCTTTGAGTTTTGATGTAGTATAAAAACAAGATAGAACAATCGAACATGTTGATTCACGCGAATATTAGGAACAATTCTTTCAATTATTGTTGATTCAAAGAATACCAATAATTAGGGTATTTTCAACTCAATTGCAAAATATAAATTTGAGAGAAAATTGAAATTTCAGTAAAATCATAACCAAATATTTCAGGTTCTCAATGGAACCCTAAAATACATCCTAAATTTCGAATGGGCCAAAAAAGATAAACGAGTTGGACTCTAGCCCAAAAACAAAGTCCAAAAACTAAGAAAAAAACATTAAAAAGCCCATAACTCCCAATATAATGTGATTTTGGGCCCGGAAGTTGGGCAATTTACCAGAACATGCTCCTCGGTCCAAATTTCGATTTGTCGGGTTATGGGCTTAAAACGGAGCAACACAACCCAAGTTATTGCCTTTTTCGTGAAGGACCTTTTGTGACACGGTCTTGGACCTCCATAAACATTACGACTCGTTTTTCCACAATTGAACCCACATCAAGTTCGAGTACACGAGTACTTGACGCTCACACGGATTTGCTTGTATTCTACCTAACCAAATTTACCCTCGATCATATGCCTTGTTGAGGTTAGGGTGCCCCTACGGCTACGTCCTAGTGATCAACTTTTTAAGTTTGTATTACAAAGTGATCATTCAAACTTGCCTATAATATCACTACAAGCGATTATACATTTGTATTTGTTTATACATCAACGAACAAACGATAAAACTTATTTAATTCTTGATTTTAAGTCGTCTGATTTTATCGTTCAAGATTTCACCATCTTAAAATGGTTTTGTCAAAGATACTATTTATGTGATGCTATAATTATTTCTCTGTATTTTGGTCAATTCGATTACTAAGAAGAAATTAAAAGATTAAACGTAAACGATGAGACTAATGACGTGTTAAGTTGTGGATGAGTTTACCAAGTGCCAACGTTATCTTCAACAATTATCTAACACACAAATAAATCCAACAACCACGACGTATAAGTATAAGTTATAGCGTTATTTTACAGTAATAATAAACACAATTCCTAATCATAAGTAAAATTTATCAATTTTTGTAATAGCTAAAAGTAGAGCAATAGATGGGTTTAAGGAAAGTCCTTTTTTTAGTTAACTAGAATAATGAAAAAGTGCCATATGCGTACAAAATATGATATCTACCCATCCCTGATACATCACCTCTCTCAAATGAGGTCACATTCTAGTGAATAATAATAAAGTTTTTCAACTTAGTATTAAACTAGTATGTTGACAATAATGTAATTAAGTTATGAATATAATCAACTTTCGAATCATTAAGAAATTATTAATTTTTGTTAAATATAATAAACGGTGGAGAAATTAAAAGAAGTTTCCATAGGCAACAATAAATTGACCAACAAAATGTGAAATGATAATGACATGAGTTGACCAACAATAAATTAAAAGAAGCACCTTACAAGTTAACACTGCACCTAAGAAGCCAAAAAATGAAAAATAAATAAATAATGGAGTTTCGCTTTTGTTCGGCTTGGGAATCGGTGGATATTCGATACTTGGAAACATGGAATTTGGAACTCACAAAAAGAAAGTTTATGTGACAAATTAAAAGTGTCTTTTATTCTTTTTTTTAGCAGTAAATGGTACTATCAAAAAATGTTTATTCCTTCGAATTAAGCTCAGAGAGTTGGCATATATACAATTATACATGTATAACATGGTTATAGGCCTATGTGTAACCCCAAGTAGAGGTGGCAAAAAAATTGATTTGCGATGGAAAACTAGTTGGTAAACCGGTATCTGAATTGGTTTGACTCAAACCGGTTTGATCGATTTCAAATGGGTCCGAACTAGATTGGACTTTTTACGAATCGAACCGATTTTGACTCAAATCGATTTTAATTCCCACCGACCTAAAATATAGCATGACCCTTTTCTTTCCTTCCCATTTTCTTGTGTTTTTCTTTGCCCATCTAACAATGTACTTGTTCATAAAACCTTTTCAAAGAATCAATTTTTGTATTTTAACTTTTTATTTCTATATTCAAATTAATATTAATAATTAAATTAATTAATAATAATCCATACCTAGTAAACATCATTTCTCTTTGAAAAACTTGAAGTAATATACGAAGACAATCATAAGTTAATAAATCCTAAATACTCCTCTAGTAATTGCCAGGAATTTTTTTGGGAGACGACTTTTCATGGAGAGTTTATTATATTGCTATTCCCATCGATGATTCCATAATCTCGTTCATTCCTATGGCGTCTACTAATTCATTTTCATCATCTACTTCATGGCCAAATCGTTATACGTATGATGTTTTTCTAAGCTTTAGAGGTGAAGATACGCGTTATTCTTTTACTGATCATTTATATCATGCACTAGTGCGAGAAGGACTTCGCACTTTCAGAGATAATGATGAAATCTACAAAGGTCAACAACTCAAGCCCGAAATCGAGAGAGCAATCACAGAATCTAAGGCTTTCATTATTGTATTGTCACAAAACTATGCGAATTCTAGATGGTGCCTTGATGAGCTTGTGTTGATCCTTGAACAAAGAAGGAATTTTAATCATTTTGTTTTACCAGTTTTTTATCACGTTGATCCCTCGGATGTCAGGAACCAAAGAAGAACTTACGCGATAGAAGTGGAAGATGGAGTACAAGGATCAAAATGGACAGAGTATAATGTGAATTGATGGAAGGCTGCCTTAACAGATGTTGCTAATTTGACTGGCATGCTTCTTTCAGGGTATACTATATACTTATGATTTCTCTCTATTTAGTGAATCAGATTGAAGTTTTTTATTCCTTGATGAATATGAAATGATCTGTGATGTTTCCCCTATGTTTGAAATTAAGCAATTTTATTAGTATTCTCAAACTATTTATTAGTAACTGCATAGGATTTTATAGAAGTTTAAATGACCAAAGGGATTATATATAGCCTAACAGAATCAGAATAACCTAACAACCAAAAGGTTGTCGGTTCAAATCTTATTTGAGACAAATGTGTAAATATTATGTGGTGTGATTAGATATGTGTGTAATCTTTGCCTTTTCTATAAAAAAAGATTCAGATGTCATGCTTTAAATCTTTTTACTGCAGGCCTGAAACCAACTTCATCGCAGAAATTGTTGATATAATTGACTGTAAAATAGATCTCAAATTAGTTGGTACCCCAAGCCAACTAATAGGAATTGAGACTCGAGCTGAAGGTATCAATTCCTGGTTGACAAATGAGCAATCTGGTGCTGAATTTCTAGCAATTTGTGGCATGGGAGGTAGTGGAAAAACGACTCTAGCCCAATACGTTTATAACTTAAACAAACACAAGTTTGATAGCAGCAGTTTTCTTCAAGAGGTAGGGAAGAACTTTCAACAGTCTCTTGGTTTGCTCGGTCTACAGAAACAACTTCTCAGAGACTTGTTAGGGGGAAAGAATATAAATTATTCCACTGTTTCTGAGGGTACAACTATGATTGAGAAGACTATACAAATGAAAAGGGTGCTCATTGTTCTTGATGACATTCATGAACACGCTAAATTGGCCGCTTTACTTGGAACAAAAACATTTCACACACAAAGCAAGATCATAATAACAACTAGACTTTTAGATATACATTCATGGTTTGGGTCCATATCTTGGAGCTGTCAGGTGTACAAACTTGAATTGTTGAATGATCATGAATCACTAGAGCTTTTAAGTCATCATGCCTTTGGATCCAAAATTCCTAGGAAAGGTTTCACAGAGCTTGCAGTACGGTTAGCATGGTATTGTGAAGGAAACCCACTAGCTCTTAAAGTATTGGGTTCTTCTATATTTGTTAGTGCTGAAGACCCTCGAGAAAAAAAGAGCGTATTAGAAACTTGGACGACTACAATGAGTTCACTGGATTCTTTGAATGGAGATATTGATCATAAAATTCAAGGTATACTACGAAGGAGCTTTGGCTCATTGCCGGATGATAGTCACAGAGAGTTGTTTCTGCATATTGCTAGTTTCTTTGTTGGCGAATATGAAGATGATGTGGTAAGGATGTTGGAGGACGATTGGCGAGCAAAATCTGGGATCATGACTCTCATCAACAGATGCCTTCTTACCATTTCACCTAGTAAGAAATTGATGATGCATCAGCTGCTTCAAGTGATGGGCAGAAATATAGTCCGTGAAAAATCCAAGGATCCTGTGGAAGTAAGTAGAGTTTGGCATGAAGATGAAACTTATCGTGTGTTCGAAAAAGGAGGCGTAAGATGCTTCTTATGTTTCTCTATAAGCTTGCTTTCCAATTCACAGTTTCGTACTTCAACAAGCCTTCTCTGATTTTTATTATTATTTTTATTTCTCCATTAGGGCTCAAAAACAATTGAAGGTCTAGCACTTGACATTCAAAAGCTCAAGGAAGTGACTGAGGTAAGTCAAAGCATTGAGTAATTATGTGATACTTGTGGTTGTGAAGCAAGAGTTACAGAGAGTTTGATTATAAGACCATTGGTAATCTGTTTCTTGTAAAATTTGCAGGCATTAGCCCTTAAAACAGTTTCACTTGCAAATATAAAGAAACGAAAATGGTCGGATCAGGTCACTAGTTTCTCCTACAATAGTTTTCCAGAATTAAATGTGACCTCCTTACACAGATCATTAGCGAATTCAGTACAGCCATGTCACCGTTTTTCTTTCGCAGAGATTCAATGTGCAACACAAGATTTCCATGATAACCTGATCATTGGACAGGGGGGGTATGGGAAAGTATACAAAGGTCTGATTAAAATTCAAGAAATCGGTGATATTGTAGCCATCAAACGTTTGAGTCATACGTCCAATCAGGGAGAGGCTGAGTTTATGGCTGAACTCGGTGTGCTTTCTAAGCTGCGCCACTGTCACTTGGTGTCTTTGTTCGGTTATTGTAATGATAACAAGGAGATGATCCTTGTTTATGCGTATATGAGCAATGGTTCCCTATATAACCATCTACACGAAACTCAGACTTCATTAAGTTGGGTGCAACGACTGAAAATAGGGTTAGGTGCAGGACGTGGATTGGACTACATTCACACTGGTTTTGGCACCCAAAACCGAGTCATACATCGTGATATCAAGAGTTCAAACATTCTTTTGGATGAGAACTGGGAAGCCAAGATTTCAGATTTTGGGTTGTCTAAAATATATCAAACTAATCATTCATCATCGTATGTTGATACCGTGATTAAAGGCACTTACGGGTATGTAGATCCAGAGTATTTTCATACCGGCAAAGTGTCAGAGAAATCAGATGTATACGCATTTGGGGTTGTATTATTTGAATTGCTATCCGGGAGGCATGCTGAAGAACTTAGTTTGGCAAAGTGGGCTCAAAAGTGTGTGAAAGATAAGAAGTTAGATCGAATGGTTGATACTAATATCAGGGGAACAATTTTTCCTAAATGTTTAAGACGGTTCACTCGGATTGCAGCTCATTGTTTACATAGTGTTCCAAAAGAACGGCCTACCATGACTAAGGTTGTAGCCTCACTTCAGGGTATATTGGAACTGCAGGTTGACTGTGATGATTCTGCGGGACATCACGCATGATGGAATTCATAAAAGTAATGAACAAGTATTCCAGTTTTTGTACCAAAGGTGAATAGGCATTGGTGGTGGGATTTGGCATATACATATATGACATGGTTATGGGCCTACGGTGTACCCCAGTCCCCAAGGCCCAAGTCTCTAAAGAAAACAATTAAACAACTGTGTTTAAAATATGGTATGGCCCTTTTCTTCTACATTTTCTGTAATTGGATTTTAGTTTCTAATATTGTTTGTAACATTTGCTGCAACTCGATCTTATGTGTTTCTTATCCGTCTAAAGTCTAAACTGCATGCTTGTTTTAAAAACCTTTTCTAACAATCAGTTTTTGACTTTTAATGTATGTTGTTATGTTGTAAACAAATCCATCATTTCTGCAAGAATGCAAAACTATATAGAATTTCTAAAAATCTCAATTCAGAAATCGCATATTATAATATTGTTTAAAATAATTAAATTTTTTTCGTCATAATATTCCATGATCTGGATGGGGGAATAATTTTAAATAACTAATTTATAGTTTAATGTTGGTAACCAAATTTAACGAACCAATATTAAAATATAATCATTTCTGCACTTCAAAAATTCTTTTATTCAAAAAGTCAAAAGCTTTGACTAACATATATCATCTGTTCAAGTTATACAAGCAAAACACCACCTAATATACACACATCATGGCATATTGTTGTTCAAGTTAGCTCAACATCATAACTACTTTCTTAAACACTTCAAACTTCTATCATCTATAAATTTCATTATCTCCCCTTCACTCCATCATATCACTAAATAGCATCCAACATCTCCTATCAAAATCCAAAAATCTCAAATTTTTTATAACTTATTTTTGTGACACACGAAAAATGGCTTCTTTTCGGTACCTAGCTTTAATTTTGGCCGTGATAATGTGTTTAGTTGTTGCACCAGTTTACTGTCAAATTAGTACACCGTGTTCTGCTTCTATGATAACTAGCTTTACTCCATGTTTGAACTTTCTAGCAAATAGCACAGCCACCAGTGGTACGACACCAACTTCCGATTGTTGCAATTCACTCAAGAACATTACGAGTGGTGGCACTGATTGTCTTTGTCTCATTGTTACTGGGAGCGTACCCTTTCAAATTCCCATTAATAGGACACTGGCCATTTCTTTGCCTCGTGCTTGTCGTATGCCTGGTGTGCCTCTTCAATGCAAAGGTTAGTTATCTGTTAACATGACTTTTGTACTAATGTAACTTTTTCATTATCAAATATTATTGACGTTTTCATTTCAATATGACAGCTGCTGCCGCCGCCCCTATTCCTCCACCAGGTATAATCCAGATGAATTTGCGTACTCTTGTTTAAAAACCTACACGTTTTCCTTTTAGTTAACGATACCTTTATCAATGAAAATGTTATATTTAAAAAAAAAAAACACTAAATCTGGTTATATAGGCATAACATTGACCAGCTGAGTTTTTCAATTCGGGTCAATCTGGTGTTACTTATTTAACAATAATGATAAAATAGTTAAACAACTGATGTTTTGTTATTATAGGTCAGGGTACATTGGGGCCAGCTCCATCTCCTGCATCTTCTATTCCAGGGGCCTTGTCACCAACCTCGTCACCTGAATCAAATACAATGCCATTGGCCCCTGAATCTGACACGACACCTGACTTAACGCCACCATCTACCGGTGTAGATTCTGGAGTTCCAACCAACAATGCAGGCAGTCGTCCATCTCTAACGCCTTCAGCTGCTGCTTCCACTTATGCCTATTCACCATTTATGCTAGTAATGTTCATCGGATATTTCTTGGCCTTTTAGATTATATATACTTCTTCTCATTTGATAAATTTTATATTGTTTATCATTACATTGTGTTTAAGAGTGTAAGACTATTGTATAGAGGGATGTGAATTTAATGTGCGTTTACATATAATTGGTATTTGTATTGAACATTATTCTTAGTAGAATAGTGATTTCTAAGTATTTTTATATACCTCAAAAACAGAACTTCAAAATTATTACAATTTGATTATATCAGTTTTACAATTTGGTTTCTTGAGTTCTTTATTACATTAAATCTTACATTATGAACATGTTTGACATTTGAATTGCTGAAGTTTGGCTTCAAGTAACATATATATAAAACTAGACAAAATAATTCAATCACCTAAATATTGAACAAATATTACATTGATTGCTGTAAGCAGACTATGTATGTCTTGAAAAAAATATATATAACATAAACCATTATTAGTGAATTGTGTCTCACGATAAACATCTTTGACATGATAATACATTTGTTTACCAAATTCTGTCGTACATAACACATAAGATCACAAGAAATCTTCTCGAATTCCCTCACACGGGTCGCCACCTCTTCAGGATCAACATGTCCACGGACAATCATTCTTCCTATTTCTTTGTTGATTAAAACCGATTCAACGCCCACAAGACTAGATACCACCTTCCTTATCTCGTCGATTTCACTTTCACTATTTAACCCAATCCCCAACACAATTTCCTGAAGTGTACAAAAATAAAAATAAATCAATGGAGGATCCAACGATACAATTAAGAGCAGAGTATAATAAGAACCAAAGAAGCTTTGAAGGAAGGATGGCGATTCATGCCAAAAGGAAAGATAAAGGTATATACATACTGCTCGAATGGGGGCGATTATAAGGTATTAGCTCCAGCTCCATATGTACTTCCATAAACTGTGTTGTCAAACGAGATTTCCTCCAACCTTGTGACTCTATGAAATTTTATCATATGAGAACCTATCGTATCATTTGCAGCTAATCTAGACGAAAAAAAATCCGAAAAACAATCAAAAGATCATAAACCAATTACCTGTATATAGAACAGTCTCGCCAAACAAAATCTTAAACCAATAAGTTGTTTTTCAAAATCTTAAAAAAAAATTATCATTACAACACGATCGCATACAATTAACTGTAAGTCGTTTTTCAAATGTTATATCAATCTTTCTTTTTGTATTCCGTACTATTCAGAGCTTTTTACTCATACACGGATCAATTTAGTAACCGAACTTAAACCCATGATATTCCTTTGATTTTCCGTATGTCTCTTCACATTTATAATTCTAATAGTTAAAATCCTTTGATTTTTCTTGTGTAATGTTTATATCTGATTCACAGATTAGAATACTTGAACACAACCAACTATCGAGAAAAAATGGTAGAAGATTTGTAAAGCCTACTTACTAAAGGTTCTACCATCGTTTTTGTGACTTCATGCTGGAATATATATAATCATTCAAGTACTTAACGTATGCCTACAAAATTATTTTCATGCCCGTTACATGTCAACACCATCGACTCAATATTGGAAGATCTTTAGATTGACTTTAACATATATATTTGAAGATATCCGGAAGAACGGATAGTTGTTGGTATATGTTTCTGCATTGAACAATTTCTTTACATACTATTTAGTCTTTCCATGTATCATGGATTCATTGTATAACTCCTATATATATGTTACGTTATACATATGTTACTGATATGTTGTAGACGGTGACAAAAGAATAGGTGAACATAACGATAAACCAAAGTGGATGATACTTCAAGTAGAATCAACAAATCATCTATATGCATTCCAGCACTAATGTCCATTTATAAACTTACCACCCCTTTAATAATAACTTAAAATACCTTTATATAAATTATTGATAATAATAATATGTTAAAGTGATATACATCGCATAACATCGTTATTCTAAAAAAACAATAAAAAGTACTATCTTCGTCTCACTTAAAATGTTCAGTTTACAATTTTAGATTATCCCAGTATAAGTGTCCACTTTAGTATTTTACCAATTCAAAAAGACTTTAATGAATAGATATGATATTTGATTGATGAAAAATGTAATTAATAAAGATTCTTAAAACTATATAGTTAAAGTCAACACTTTAAATGAAAAAAGTACTTCCTACAAACCGACTTATATTTTGATACATCTTTCAATACTCAATAGCATTAATGTTTATATACATTTGTTTTGATATTTTTCCATTTCCTATCTACAACAATACATTGTCATTAACCAAGAACTACAACCGATGAAATCGCGCATCGCACAAGAAATAGTACTAGTTAAAATACTAATGCAAATTATCTGTTAACTTCTATCCTTGGATTAAATACGAATCTCGTAAAAGTTAAAAAAATATGATCGGTGGTACTTGCTAGTTGCTAGTGCTTTGTAACTGAAAAAAAAAGAAAAAAGAAAACGAATATTACAAGAGGTAGTATCTATTTCTCACATTTTTTCCCCCACAATATTCGATTATATTTGCCCCAACATTTTCATCGACCAAAAAACCCTAATTTTCCTAATTATCCGCTAGCCGTTAATTATTCAAACTATACGTACAAAATTATATCATTTATGAATCATATGGGTAAGAGAAAACGAAGAGCTGACCGGAACAAGACCCCTCCTTCACCTGGTACGGTTTTCTTTTCTTTTATTATTTTCATTCATTTTTACACAATTTGATCATGGGTTTGTTTAACTTTTAGTTATTTGATATGGGTTCGATTCCTTTATATTTGAATATAATTATATGTCTTTGTTTTGGTGATGATCACGTACTAAAGCCCTGTATTTGGGTATTAATAAAAAAAGATTTGATTTTTATTTGATTTTTGTGAAAATGTGATGTTGTAGGTCAAAAACCCATGATGAATCTTGATTTGGGTTGTGTTTTATCATCAACATTGCAAACCCTAGGTGTTTGGGAGGTTAGTATCTAAGAATTAAGTGATTAAGTTAGGGTTTTTATGTAAGGAGGATACTGTTGGGTTCAATGTAAGGCAATTTACTGAATTTATGCTTATTTGTAACCTGGAAATTTAAATACTAAGAGACAATGAGTCCCAATTTTTGAGCGTCATAAAGATGGTTTCTGACTTAAGTTGATGTTTGGCTTAACTTTGGAGATATGGATTGAAGATAATAGAATAGATGACCAATAACTGTTCTTTTCCTTCCCTTTTTAAGGTTCGAATCGGTATCTTTTATGAAGATTTCATTCTATGATTAATGATAGTTTTATACCCATTTGATTACCATATATGTTGCTCTATGTTACACAAAAACTCACTTATTCTTATTGTTTTTGAATTTTGTCACTTTGTTATCTTCACTATATGCATATTCTATCTTTTAAAAACCTTAATTAAACAAGTCATGTATTATTCACTTTAAACTCCATTTTACATTACCTTTTCTAGAATTAAATCTGTTTATGAAAAATTACTCATGTGTGTTATATGTATATTTACAATACATACTCCTTAAAAAAAAAATATAACTTCTTTTATTCGCAAATTCTAAACTGAAATATACCTTTCTTCCAATGAATCTAACTTCTCACTACATTTCATATCGAAACATGAAGCCCTCGCGTCACGCTCTTCGCAAATGGAATCATCATTAAAAGAGGTTCTTTTCTCCTCTCAAATATTGTCATTTTTTAAGACTCGTGAGACTTCACGATGTCCTTGCGTCTTTGTTCTTCTCTCTCCCCCTAAACCTTGATATATGTATTCTTAAAAGCCTGTTAGTAGAGGCTGCAAGACGGGTCAATGGATTGGTAATGGGTCAAAATGGGAAATTCTTTGATTGGTGGGTCGTGTCAGTTTGACCCATAACACCTTTTGTCCAAAACTTTTTGGACTGTTATGTAAAGTATTAGTGAATTTGCTTACAAAGTTCACATTTTTTTTCAATAATAAACTAATTTTTGAATAAAATGATATTGAAGGTTTCACTTTTTGCTAACTTTTGTTGTTAAAATTATTTGCCTGTTGGCCATCAAAATTAAACTGCATCAACCCATTCGTAAGTAAGTTGTTTAAAGTTGCCACTTTTAATTTTTACATATTACCGTATTACATCCTTTACTTTTTATCAGAAATCGTCTCACTCATGTGGCTCCAGCGGAGTGAAGCCTGCATCATCATCCCTCTCGAATATCATGGAAAGATCATCATCTGCCCAACACCAGTCATCCACGCATCAGCGCCACCACAATGTAAACCGGGCATTCTTATCAAGGGCTCCACGACATTACTACAGCATCCAGCATTCACAAAGAAATACCGCCAATCATGCTGGCACATCAACTTCTCATGGTAAGACTGCTTTGCGTGATGACAAACTTTCATGGAAGTCTGGTCATAAACCCGAATCAGGATTTGGATATGATGCAGGTAATCCTCATCCTCTTTTGCTTTTTACTCTCTCCATTCATAAAATGAGATCCACACTTTGACTTTTCTGATCAAAATAACTGCTTTCAAAATTAAATAATTTTGGTAAATACTTCTTTTGATATCAAATGTCAAAAATGTACCTTTTCATTTTGACCTCAAATTTCAAACTTGTATACTTGGGTTCTGTGGTGGGGCCAGAAAATCTATGAAAGAGGGGCAGAATGGCAAAATATTAAAAGTTAGAGAAAATATAGGTTGCAATATATGATTTATGATCTTGTGCTAAAACATATCTATTTATACAAAGATACAAGGAAGAGACAGGGGAAACTGCTTGGGTATCATAGGCCTTACAAGTGACAATTTCAAGCCATTTACTTATGAATGAGTAGATGCGGGTTAGGTATTATCTCTAATGAGTCAAACAGGTAACATAAGTATCTTAACAGGAAAAGGGTCACATGAGCTGAATGGGTCAAAGGTTGCCCAAAGCGTTCAACTGCATGAAAATTTATAAACACCATCCAAGTATTTTGAGATTATGGAGGGGTTAATATTTTCATGGGCACATTGGCTGCAATTAGAGGTAATATAATTTTCACTGATTTTTTATCTTGATGTTTTTCTTTTTGCAGGGAGGAGGGATAAAGCATCACAGAAGATGGACAGAATTAGATCAAAACCTTATCAAGGGCCTCGTAAGTTGGACAGGATTGGTGCAGAGTGCCCTGATTTTGGGAACATTCTTTGCAGGTTATGTCAACAAGTAATGCGTGAAGGACATGTTTTGGCAGTTCTAGTTTGCGGTCATATTTATCATGATAATTGTTTGGAAAAACGGACTAGTGATGAAGATAAAAGTGATCCACCCTGCCCGTTATGTATGACCTCGGCTGTTGACAATTGACTCATCATAGGGATGCTTTAGCTTTTGTACTTGGTGCTTGCTTAGTTTGTACCTTGAAAACTAGGGAGCTTGTAGAGAAATATAACTGTAGCTTAAAGGTTTCCTTTTGATCCGTATGAAGTCTCTGTATGCAGCTCTCTGCATCACTTGTATATCAGCTAACAAGGTTTGTTATTGCTTCTGAAAGTTATGTAGATTCTAGTAGTATTCTATAAGTAAGTTTCTTCTGTAATATTTGTGAGGTGAATTTTAGCAAGTATCAGCAGTTACCAAATTTACAAGTCCTCAAGCATGTGTATGCACATGGTACAATATTTTGATGTGCCGTTTAGGTGATCATGACTGTCATAAAGTGGTTGCTGATATAACATGTTTATAACTCAAAAACGTCATTCTTACTATCTCAAATCTTAGCATACAACAAGAAACAATCAAATAAGAACACAAAATAATATGTTACGTTACATGGTATGAATTAAATTCAGAAGTCAATCAGCTTATAAAGATTCTCATCTGCCATAAATAAATTATAGTTGTGAAAACAACAATATATATGAAAAGCATGTATAACAACCCAGCTAACTCATTACATCAACTAACAAGTTATCACATGGGCACCTTAATTGAGTTTTTTTGAATTGCCAATTGATAGCAATTTTGGCCTTTCACTTTTTTGGAAATGACTTATTCATGGCACAGGTCCACAGGACATTACTTTTTTGGTCTTCAAATGATTTATGATTAAAACTTTTCCAAAGTTGTTAAAAATAAATGAGTGGCTTGATTGTAAGTTGTAACCACATTCTTTTTAATTTTGTAACTCAAGGTCACTTTTATTTAGTAACCACTACTTAATATTTGTAAATGTCCTTTTAAGATAGACATTCTTAAATGTTGTTACTATTAATTAATATAATTTTATATATTTATCACTGGTTAATTATTCTATTACTATGTATGCATTCTATACGTAAGCCATTTTCAAGCTTTGGTGAGAAAGGGACCTCAAAGTCTTTTAAAACTCAAGGGGCCAAGGCAACGTTGTCCTTTTACAAGGTTAACAGTGACATTTTAAGTACAATCGGTGTCAGAAAATAATGTTTTGAAGTGAGATGATAAAATATTTGTGGAATTTAATTACACTTAAACAAATTTAAACATGTTTCAGTTATTTAAGTGTTTTAACTACTTAAACTAGCATGACAAGTTTGAAATAATCATCGTGTGATTTTTTAAAATTCAAATTAAATTCCGCGTTTTTTGTGTGGTACAAAAGCCCACAATCATGTAGCTAAACCTCTAACGAAATTGTATACTCGAATGCATCCTTTAATCTACACAACCGTTTTTAACTTCAACTTACAGAGCAAGAAATTATATTATACGATTCTTAATGTTACATGTCGTTAATTAGCTTATATCATAATCAAAAGTTAACATGGATCCAATCGTGTTTAAGTGGTCGCATGGAGACAAAGTGCTTGCCATTTTGTGTTATTGTATATGTTATTTAATTTATTTGTGACAAACATACACAATTAAAATATAACGTATTGATAGTCGAGTTGAGGTGAATTAGTTATTATCATTGCGAATGCTCCAATTTTACTGTATTATTATATGCTAAATTATGTAATCTCTGTCATATTTTTACAAACATGTTAGACTATTATAATGTATAAAGTTATAATCTTCCCTAAGATGTGATGCAATCAATAAGTCTTGACCTAGCTATAAAATAACAATTATCCCCATCGTGTTTGATTTTTACTTTCACTGAATTATTTATTCTATACCGGTTCAAACTACAATTAATTCTCCAGTTTTCGAACATTATAATTATTGGGATTTTTGTGACAAATTACTAGTAAATACCTAAAATATAATCTTTTATAAAAACAGATTGACGGAATTTAATATACCAATTATATGTAATATCAGAGGCAGATGTGTTTAAATGTAAAGAGTACCACACGCTACACATAATTTTTATATATTTAGTGTAAAAAATGTTATTATTTTAATATAACCTCATTGCTAGTGATTTTTGTTGCCTTAAACTTATTCAATAAAATCGTACAATTTTAAATATTTTTTTAACTATAATTTATGTACTAAAAAATTTATGCAACTTTTGAAGTTTACTCTTAGTTCCGCCGCTTCGTAAGTGTCAGTTAACTGGTATATATAAAAGTGAAAAAGGGATATACAGCAATTAAGTATTATGTGCAGTCCAATTAAACTACATATGAATAATCTACTTGACTTTTAGCCAGCTCAAGTGGGGATGTTGCCACTTTGGCCTGTCAGTATTTAGTTAACCATGGACCCGCTTTGACAGTTGGCGGCTTGGCGCCCAACTTATTTTTGCAATTTGGTCCCTCAAAATCTTAATATCTTCAATTAGGCAAAATAATTTACTTCAGTAAACATGTCAACGTTCCTGATTGAACCTATTGGGTGTTTCGACTTTTTGTACTCGGTTACGTCAATTTTCATGTTTCAACCTTAAAGGAACCGAAACAAATAATAGATGGTCATCCGGTTTGCTTTAATGGTCTCCACACCCGCTTTACCAAATGAAGCAATATTAATTCTTAAGTGTTAATTAAATTATTTATCTTGTAACAATAAAAATCATAATTACTTTAAAAAGTTAGATCATGATTTACGTTTATTATGGTGTTATGGTGTGCACTAATTACACATGTATCAATCATTCCCATACAATTGTGGCTTTATATGTTAAAAACAGTTGGATAACGCTTTATTAATTATATATATATACATATATATAATATAGGGTGAAGATTAAGAAAGAAGTAAAAAAATTAAGGAATGAGGGAAACAAATCTCAACTCTTAATTTAATCATAAATGAATTTTAAGAATTATAAATAATTTCAAAATTTAACATTCATCACAAATGAATGTTAAAAACATTTATTTATGGAAAATCAAAGGCTAAGATTTGATTCCCTCATTCCTCAAGATTTTGAAGCTTCCGTATAAATCATTTCCCTATATATATATGTATATATTTCTATTTTTTTCCTCTCTGAGTTTTTGAAATTCTTTGTTTCAAAATAATTAAATAATTGCTTATAAATTTTAAATGTAAATGTATATTTAAAGTCCAAAGTGTTTTTTATATTTTTTATTGAATATGTCAATAATTAAGAAAACCGAAAAGGACCTACAAAAGGGAATATATTCAATTATATTAATAGCTACGGTAAAGCTTGTTAAAATTTCTTATTTATTTACATGCATCATAATATATAAATTTGAAAGTTGCTTTCTTTATAAAGGTTTGTTTATATTTTCAAATTAGTTACATATAAAAAATCTGCATCGTGTAACACGAGTTTAAATTCAACTACTAACATGGACGTCATAATCCACATATTTAAAAGTAACGTACTCTAATACACAAGTCAATTTTATAAACATTACGTCAAAATTTTTGATATGACTACTTTAAACAAAACAAACGAAATATATAATATTATTTTTATACCATAAATTGACATGCACCTAAATTTGAAGGGCAGAATAGCAATATTTTGAAATGTTAATTATTGACAAAATCATAGTTTGAATCACCCACCACATTTCATATTCTTTCAAAAGATCCCGTACCATTCTCAATCAATTTAAAACCTCAAAATAATTATAAATAATGAAAGAACAATATAAAAAATAATTATATAATAATTAAAAATGGTACAGGTAATAAATGTAATAAAGATGATCACATGATAAATACTAAAAGAACTGTGATATTTTAAAAACATAACTACAACAAATGTGATGTATAAAGAGGTACTACTAAAATTAAAAATACGTACTTTTTTCTTTCTGAAAGGTAATCTTACAAGCTAATATATTCTACATAAAATACGTACCTATTAACCAATTAAATGTTTCAATTTCATCTAAACTTCAGTTAACCAATAAAATTCATTGGTTAACCTAAAAATTATATTTTGAAAATAAAATCTTAATCAGAACTAATCCCTTTATCATCAAAAACTTCTTAAACTTAAAAATATAAAATTATTTTGTATAATATTTAATACTTCAATGTCAACTACTGTTACATGTTCGTTTCAACATGAAACTTCACATAATAATAGTAGTAGGAAACACAAATTAAATTAGATAAATTATTAGTTTAATTAAATAATGGTAAGAAAGAAATGAAAAATACGATCAAGGTCATTACTTTAATAGGATAATTTGAATGATGCATGATACATGTACGTGATCTTAACAAGAGTTTGTATACATATATTTGAATGATTAATTTTTCTTACAAAGCTCATGGTATATACGGGTTTAATATTTAAATAAACAAAACTAAAATAATAAAGATCCGAATCTAAGCTATCGAACATTCCGAAACCGAAGGCTTAATCGTATGGTCGGAGATTAACAACAAATAATCCTTAAATATCTCACCGTTGGACCTTTTTCTTTTAAACAAACGACAAATGGTATCATTCCAGCATAAAACTATTTTCTTTCCTCTCAATTTTAACTAAACAAAATTAAGCAATTAACCCAATTTTTCTGTGTGTGTCTCTCTGTCACTATAAAAAAATTCCATAGCCGGCAACCACCATAATTTGCCGGAAAATTCAAGATTCCGGTGGGTTAACTTCATTTGAGGTTTCGGAAAAGTGGGTGGCTTTCAGTTTCTTGAAACATTCACTAAAAAAACAAAATTTAGTAGTCCATATACGTCTCTGTTGCGTGTTTCTTGAAATAAATATAATTTTTAAAGTAACCCATTTTGTTAAATTAAAGAAAAATTCAATTTTTTTTTGTTTTCTTTTCTGGGTGTAACCGTGTAAGGGTATCTTGTTACTTGAAAGCAAGAAAAAAGATATATATAGATAATTGTCTTTAAAAATATAAACTTTTTAAGGGTTTCTTGTGTTTTAGACTAAAAGAATAAGTACAACAATCTATTCTTGTTGTAATTTCTGGGTTGGTCTTGAAAAATATAAGCTTTTGAAGGGTTGTTGAAATCTTGGAAAAATATAGGGACAGATAGTTGTATGTATATATAGGAGGTGGTGGTGGTGGTGGTGGGGGTGGAAGATGGTGATGATGGTGGCGTCGCAGAAAATTTCGTTAAAGGCGGTGTTTGAAAGGGTGGGAGTTTATGGTTTTGGTGGTGGTAGTGTACAGAAAAGGTTAAAATATGAAATTCATGATGAAGGTGACACCATGGAAATGGTGCAGCTTGGTGCTGATAGAACCAAAAATGTACTAATTTTGATGAGTGATACTGGTGGTGGCCACCGGGCTTCCGCTGAGGCTATCCGTGATGCTTTCAAGATGGAATTTGGTGATGAATACAGGGTACAATTTTCTCTCCCCTCGACATATGTATATAACTATTTTAACAGAATACACATATAAAAAATTGTTATCAAATAATCAGTTAATTGTATGCTTGAAGCCTGGGATAATCTTACATTTCTGAAAAATTATATTTTGAGATCAAAAATGTTGGGATTGAGAAAAGCAGACAAATTTATATGTTTTCGGATTGAATGTGTTTTCTGACCAGATTTATGCTATAGGCAACGAATTCAGGCAATTTTCAATGGTCATATTGCATTCGAGCTATAAGTATAGCTAGAACGACTCACTCTGTACTTTGGCCTTTTTTTTGCTTTTAAAAAGTGAGATGATTGATTTTCAATGGAACTACGTCTGCTAGTAGAAGCGTAGATAAACATTCAGTATACGATACATGGTTTTAGGTTTTTCTTTTTTATCTGAAGTTTGTGTTTTTGTGATTTGTGTTGATCAATTTTTCTGAAGTTTTTGTGTTTGTAAATTGTCTTGATCAGTTTTTATACAGTTTCTGTGATTGTAATATATCTTGATAATTGACATGTTTGTCTAAAGTTTGTGTTTTTTAACTTGTCTATTTGTTTGGTTTTTGTAGATATTTGTTAAAGATGTTTGGAAGGAATACACTGGTTGGCCATTAAACGACATGGAAAATCAGTACAAGTTCATGGTTAAACACGTCCAGCTTTGGAGTGTAGCGTTTCATGGAACTTCTCCAAGATGGATACATGGTGCTTACCTTGGTGCCATTGCTGCCTTCTATGCCAAGTATCTTTTTAGCCTCATCCTATTTACATATATACATAGTGACGTTTTAGTAATCCTAATCTTAATTCTTTAATATATTAACATACTTAGCACATATGTTGTTATCATTGATGAACCAACACTAACTCTTTAATTTTTGGATTTGGATGATTCTAAAACTCTATCTTGTTATAATCAATATACAAAATGTGAAGTGACCATTGAATATGATTTCGTTTGGTTTAGTATAGCATACCGCGTACCCATTAAGTAGAGGAGGCAGTTTCAATCCACATACCATTAAAAGGGTTGACTCGGGATATGTTTTTCTCTAATCGATCAAAAGGGTTACATTGAAGTTTTTACCAGAAAGGAGATGGGTCCAACAGGTTGAAAGTGATCTGAAGTGTATTTAAAATTCTAAATCCGTAAACCTCTTAAATTGCTTTATTAACGAAGTTCGGTTACTATAATTAAACCACTTTCTGTAGTAAAATTTAGTATGTTACTTATTTATGAAGTTAAAAATAATGCACAGATAGTGTTTGCAGCCGACCAGAACCCGACCCGACCCGACCCGTTTTTACCCATTTATTGAAAGATCTTTTAGTATCTAACTTCATTTCTCATAAGGAAAAATCTTGAATTGAAGGGAAGTTGAGGCCGGTTTGATGGAGTACAAGCCAGACATTATCATTAGTGTACATCCTCTTATGCAACACATTCCATTGTGGGTTCTTAAATGGCAAGGATTACAAAAGAAGGTCATCTTTGTGACCGTTATTACCGATCTTAATACATGCCACCGGACATGGTAAAGTCTTATTTTCCCTTTTCGTCCCATTTAATTACATTGGTCCGTAAAATATTCAAATTTCTTTTTTGTAACCAGGTTTCACCCGGGGGTCAAAAGATGTTATTGCCCTTCAGAAGAGGTATCAAAGAGGGCTTTACTAGACGGCCTAGAACAAAACCAAGTACGTGTTTTTGGATTGCCTGTTCGGCCGTCTTTCGCCCGTGCTGTCCTTAACAAGGTAACCACTTTTGCTTCTCTTTTCTACTCTATTTTCACTATGGTAGTTTCGCTTTTCTTGGGGTAATTTGAGGATTTTTGTAGGATGACTTACGAGTAGAGCTAGAACTCGATCCTGTACTGCCTGCCGTTTTGTTGATGGGAGGTGGTGAAGGAATGGGCCCTGTTAAGAAAACTGCAAAGGCTCTTGCAGAATCTTTATTCGATAAAGAAACAGGGAAGCCAATGGGACAAATGGTAGTAATATGTGGTCGAAACAAAGCTTTAGCTTCTTCACTTGAATCGTTAGAGTGGAAGATCCCTGTAAAGGTAAAAATGACTAAATCTTGCTAGAGGTGGCAATTTGACCCATCTACTTATGAATGAGTTGATTTGGGTTATCTTTGATCTGTAATGGGTCAAACGGGTTGAGAGTATTTAAAAGTGAATTTTTAGTGAAAATAAAACCTCATAAAGCATTTTGTTGTTATTATTGTTGAAGTAAAATAAGTATCGCAATAATTATAATTATTAAGATAATAAGATGATGATAAAAAGAATGTTTCAGAGTAACCCATCCTGCCTAAACAGTTGTCAGACATATGAATAATAATATGCTTTTTATTCATACCCAACCTGCCTGATCCCGGCATGTTATCACCTATATATTTTACTATTCAAAACCAAAAACGTGAATAATAATTGTGGTTTCGATCATAGGTTAGAGGATTTGAGACACAGATGCAGAAATGGATGGGTGCTTGTGACTGCATTATAACCAAGGTACGATCTTTTCACTGTATTTGCCATCCAAGAGGCTAGTCACTCCAATGCCATACTTCAAATTCATTTGTTCATGAATCTTGGTTTAGAAACGATTGGAGTTTTAAGAGATATTACTTATGCGTTATTACTTATCAGCTGCAAAAGTTTTCCTCTACAGCTTTTCCTCTCTTCTAGTGTGTCATTGCTAGATTGAACTCTGTAAGATTATGGGGTATTTACTATTTTCAGGGGATTTTGTAGGCTGGTCCTGGCACAATCGCTGAGGCGTTGATCAGAGGGCTTCCGATTATCCTCAATGACTATATTCCAGGACAAGTATGTGAAAACTACTTCCACATTTATTAAATTTTTTTATATATTATATGCGTATTCTCAAGAATGCACGGTTTTGACATGCAAGGTTAGAGTGAGTTAACACTAAAAACATAATTTTGACGAACTTTTGTTCATTTTCTCATAGATAATCAGTGTATTACAATGTTACATATGATTAGCATAACTTACTCTTACCATAATGATCTAAATTTTTTAGTAAAGCGATTTACTAGTTCTTATGCATTAATAGAATCACTTTGAGCGACTTTTGGCGTATTCGTACCATTCCCCTTTGGCAAAATTTTCTGATGCGACCCATACGATTAGTTTGAGATAAAACACAACCTAGATCAGCACATTGATAAGCCACCTCTGATTAGGGCATAATGAGAACAATGCGAGTTTTAAAAATTTGCTTGAATTGTTACTTATTGTGCTATTTTGGAGAAATAGGAAAAAGGAAACGTCCCATACGTGGTGGGCAATGGTGCGGGCGTGTTCACTCGAAGCCCAAAGGAGACTGCTCGGATAGTGGCTGGATGGTTCACCACCAACTCAGACGAGCTCAAGAAAATGTCCGAAAATGCCCTCAAGTTGGCTCAACCAGAGGCAGTATTTGACATCGTGAGGGACATTCACGATCTGGCAGGTCAACGTGGGCCCCTTGCTGACATGTCATATGTCTTAACGTCATCGTTTTCAAACTTAATTTAGCAAAATGTACATGTAAATTTATAGATAATATCATTACCCATCATTTTTTGAGCTTGGAGAAAAGCTTTTATGTGTACGTTTTTTTGGTTGTGGATATAGGGTGTTTTAGAACTTCGTGTGCCACCTTTTAGTCTTGATTGTAGTTAAGATTGAAGATTGTTTTTTTCTCGATCGACGTTTTTTACAACTTTGTAACTATTAAGCTTTAATCTTCAAATGCTCGTTGGTCAATAGCCTGTCAAATTACAGACGGAAGAAACAGAATCGTTACCCAAGAATTTCAAATCAAATTGTTAGAGAACTTGGTTATCTGCTCAAAAAGCTCAATTGAACTGTTGTGTTGGCAACTTGACTTTAGTTCTATAGTAACCTTTGATTTTGTGAAATGTGAAAATTTCTGTATCTTGCAAGACAGAATAATCTTGACTAATTGTGATAACTTGAAGAGTGATTGGCATTCTGAATCATTGTATTTGGATCAAACTAACCATTTCTCACAAGTTTGCAGTTTGCAAGAACAAAAGAGGAATTGTGAAAATGTCAGTGACTAATTTCTGAACAATGTGTTAGGCTTTTTGATACAAACAACCATTGTTACCTATGAAAATGACAATAACTACTATGGTCTAAGATTGACCTATCAATTTTTGCAAGAATAATTATTTATTTATAGTGTTTGTTAGTTTTAAAAGACCAGGAATCATCTAGGTGCATTCCTTGAGAAAGAACGGTATTACGATTGTAGTAGTGATGGGATGTTAAAGATTCTAAAAGAAGATAAATCTTTTTCTATTTGTGACCGAGGATATAAGGTTTAATATTTAAATGATTAAAAACAAAATCCGCATAAGATACAAATGAGGAGAATACAAAACCAAAATCCTGCTACTTAACAAAGTGTATCGCCTTATTATCTTCCAAATCTACATAAATAATCTTCGTTTCTCACCACAAATTTCACAAAGGTTCTGTACATCATGTGTACCTCTCGCTATTCAAAAAACTTTACGTTTTCTTTAAGAACATGAGCTCTTTTAAGCACACGACGGCATTCTATTGCTAAGAGTCACGATAAATTGGTTGAGCCATCCACTTGAGATTCAAATTGAGTTTCCCAGATTTAGCACCATCAAGTGGAAAACAGTCTTTGTATTCTCCTTCCAATATGACCCTTGTTAGTGTCAAAATGCATCTTCCAATGTAATCCTACACAAACAGATATGGAATCATTCATAATTTGCATACTAGGATTTAATCATTTGTTCATACATAGAGTTGGCAAAATGAGTGGATCGGGGAGGTCAGGTGCCGGGTTGAAATAGGGAAGGGGGAGGAGAGGAGTGAATATAACTTAGAAGAAACAGGTCAAATGCGTCAACTGGGTCGAAAGTTGCCCAAAGTTTTTTTTACCATAAAACCAACACAATGTTTTTATTCAAAGATCAGACTAACATTTGAATGACATAAATTTTGTAATGTTACATGACTAACTATTTGTAAAAATAAAAAAAAAATTTGGAAGAAAAGTGTTTCGGGCAACCCAACCCGTTTCAACATTTATGAAAAATTACATGTTTTTACCCATTACCCAACTTGCCCATTTTATAACCTTTAACAAGTATCTTTAACATATTGGAAACATGTTCGTACCTTCCCAAACGTATCATGGTCATAAACTTCC
Source organism: Logfia minima (assembly GCA_963921325.1). Lineage (NCBI taxonomy): Eukaryota > Viridiplantae > Streptophyta > Magnoliopsida > Asterales > Asteraceae > Logfia > Logfia minima. The sequence continues at coordinate 37,222,206 of OY992767.1, forward strand.
ACAACAAGCATATCATGCAACCCATCCTCAACAACAAAGTCAAAAGTCTGATTCCAAACAGGATTCAAATTCTCATTCACAACCTATAAACACGTAAAATTATCTATTAGAAACAAATATAACCCTTCAAATAACTTTCAACGTAGTATAGTAATCCATAGTATTATTTATTGAACTCGTTAAAGAGGTGAAAATACCCTTGTACTGTTTTTCATCCCAGTTTTCTTCATAGTGAGGATAACAAAAGGATCAGCCTTTCCCATAAGATCTGTAGATGGCAAGTCTTCAGCAGAGATCACAGTGACGGAGAGCACTCCCCTTACAATTACCATTCTCTTTTTACTGGCCAAATCGCCATTCTCGGTGTCTCCACTTTTCAGAACTTTTTCTAGGGATGTCATTGTGAAATTAGAAGTAAACGGGTTTGTGAACCCATTGTCCATACCGTATGGGCAATACAGTAGCTCCAAGTGAACCTAGAAGAAAACGATACATATAACACTCTAAATCAACATAATGACATATAATAGAAGTGGCAAAATGGGTGTGTCGAATGGACTGGTAACAGGCCAAAACACGTTCAGGTCAAAATAATTAGATTTTTGTCATGGATTGGGTTATTTGCGTTGATTCATCATCAATCACTTTTTGTCTCTTTACAAATAATTATTAATGATTAGGAAAGCATATTATATAAATAACAATATATTCTTTATGAATAAAGAAATTTAGGAGGTTGTAAGCAATTAATTACATTTTGTGTAACTTTCAGCACACTCACTATTAAGGACAAGAACTGAGAGTTATTACCTTGCCCCGATCCTTAGTATCTCTCTGGAGATCCAAATCTTTTACCAACTTTATCCACACATCCTTTACTTTACCAGGCTCAAGTTCACTCAACTGTACTTGAGCACATCCAAGGAGTTCAGCTGCTTGAAGCCCTTCATCATCATATAATTTTACTGTCAAATGTTGTGTGGAGATATCTTCAACAACAAACTCAAAATGTTCGTTCCAAATAGGATTTAAGTCGTTGTTCTGCAGAATAAGTAACAAAGAGAGAGTTCAGTTATCTTTAATTATCTGAAAGATGGAACTTTTCTTTTAAATACTATAAACTAATTAAATAAATAGAATTGAAAAGAAAAACTTACAATAACTTTACTAGTTTTCATTCTATTCCGCAGGGGGCGTATATACAACTGAGCAAAAGGATCGGATTTCCCAATGATGTCTTTATTTGTTAAACCCTGAGCTTGAACGAGTTTCACCTCCAATGTTCCCACGGGCTTTAGTTCAAGGTCACTATCAATCCAAACATTAGAGACAAGATAAACTCAGAATCTGTTGGCTTTTATTTATAACTTCTGTTAGCAAAAAAATTCATACATTATGCATAGCTTGGCAATATGGGCAGGTTGGGTAACGTGTATAAATGAGTAATTATATAGTGCTGGTTGGTTGGGTTGAACTACCAACATTTTTTAACCTTTTCATTTTAATTTGACAACCAAGTTTTATTTAACAGCAAATTAATTTGACAGCTGATTAATGCAACAGATTATACAGATATTATTATAGAAACGATACAACTAAATAATGTCCTACTTAGATGAATAAACAATTTAAGAGGTTAAGATCCATCTGAATAACAATTTGGGCCACCGTCAACCCATTTGAACTGCTAAACCCGTTTCACTTTTAGGTACGCTTCTAAGTTTGACTCTTTCAACCGGTTATAAATCTAACCCAATCCAAACCAACCTATTTTCAAGTGAGTAAAACTGTCCTCTACGTTTACAGATTAGTACCTGTAGTCCCCAGGCAAAATGGGAATAACTTTACGAACTGGCCAGGTGATTGAATCCTCAACAGCATCACGTATGGTACTCTGCATGAACATCGAACAAAATAAACTCTTAAGCAGATGCATATGCATGCTATTGTAAGGTTGCAATATATAAATCTTTTAGTTTTTCGTCACGTCGATTTTTATGGGTTCCATGCTTAGTATACAATATGCAAAAACTTTGCATCTCATATTAGTGGTTCACATTGCATTGAAGACAAACGAAGCAAGGAAATATAAATTCTTACACACCTCAAGGGCATCAGCCACTCCAGGAATAGCTGAAATGTCACCACCAACTACTTTCAGTGTAAAATCCATCTTTTTCTACAAAATATTAAAAGAAAAAAGAAGGTTTTGCTCTCAACCAATGAATGAATGTCAAAAGTAACAGCTTAAAGGAGAAAGGGATGTACCTTGTGTCTCAAAGAAAACGATACAGCTCCAAAACAAGGAAACTCAGGAACTAGGGGCTTAAATATCAACCTAAAAACCCCTGTAAACGCAATATTTTTCACCTACACAGCAGAATTACAGTGTCATGTTTGTATTCACATTACCGATAAACTCTGGCATCACATAATCTTATAACTAGTGTCCCTATGATTAAGACCTATTTGGACCTGCATTTTCGACATGATCATTCTAACTTTAACAATTAATCGGAATCAAATAATCATTTGTTTGAAGTTAGGGTCGTTACGTGAAAGTTTTTGGTTATTAAGACAAGGCCTAAGGTCAATCTGAATTCTATTTAACCCTCGACACTAAATTTCTTGCAACAACAATTACCTGCTTCTCCAAAATATATTATCTGGGCCATAAAAAATAAGAAGATCACAAACACAATCAATCCTGACTAACAAGCTATATCTTAGTATACGACTTCAAATAGCAATAATCAGTTTTAGAGAAAATCTAAAAACTGTAAAATAAGTTTTGCTAGGGAATGTTTTTTACCATTGATAACATCAAGAATGTATTAATGATTAACAAAGTTAAAAGCCAATTATAATTTGATAAAAGTACAAAACGGTAGACTAAAGTTACCTGCACAGGTAATCCAACTCCAAATCTGGTCTTGATATCAAGTATTATACTCGGGTTCCCATCCCAATTCATCTCTAACTCCAAAGTTATTCCTTCCCCTCCATCTTCAATAATTGAAACTCCTAAAACACATAATCAGGAGTATGTGAAATTTTATTAAGGATCAAAATCCTGCTATTCAACCACTATAACTAGTGACTTGAATAAATAAATAAAAAACTATAACGAACATGACAACAGCTTAAAAAATAACTGAAACTAGTGAAAACATCAATCAGCCTCACCTGTAAATTGTGGCGCAACTGTACCAAGGGTAAACTTCGAAAATGACAAAGATGACAGTACCATTGGTCTATATTGCTCAAGAAGTGGTTCCACATTAGCCTTTATAAGCTCAGACGCTGCCTACATATCCAAACTCACATGATAAGCAGAATGCTAAATAACCAGCTTTGACTAATCAGTTTCATTCTAGCTGCAACAAAATTGATTATCAAAGGATATAGTAAAATTACTATATCTATCTTGAGTTTTAACCACATTCTATCTACCAGTATTACTTTCTTAAACATTATCATCAAAACATTCAATATCATTATATATGACTATACGACTCCAACTCTTCAAGTAGCATAACCACATCCAAACACTATCTCCGGCACCACACTTTTAATACAGTTTATTATCTGATTCTGATAATTCACTATCACTCGTACACGTCCAAATCAGACAACCACAACAATCCACATCCAAATTACGAGCTGCGCCAAAATGATCATAAAAGGGTAAGGTATAATTACATATATCTCCTGATTTCACCCTTACTTTTTTCTATTACTTCCTATCAGAATTTACCAAACATTCAACATCAATAAATGTGATGATTACAGCTTCAAGCAATATAACCACATGTAAACACTATCTCCTGCATCACATTTTCATTACACCTGATCATCCGATTCTAAAGTATTCAACATCACTTTCATAATGAACATCCAGATTAGACAGTCACCACAAGACAAAGCAAAGAATTGTTCATTAGATACAATCAACCCTTGCAAAACTGACCTCATCAACATAGGGCCAAATCTTTGTAAGATGAGCATTAAGCCAACCTAACTGTAATAAACAAACCAAGACAATCAGTCCCTAAAGACCAAAAAAAAAATCAAAATAAGCAAGAAAAATATATGAAACTCAACTTTTGTCTCTGTGAAAAAACAACCCAAGAAGGATAGTATTCTGGGGCAAGCAACTTTTTTGAATCTTCAACTGTCATTCTTGCAAAAGCCGCAATCGTTGTCGCCTACATACATATTGTGACCCAAAATCAAATTCCATCCACAACATATAGTATACACATAGTGCTGTGTTTATTTAATATGTAATATTCATATATTAGGGTACACATTCAGGAATAATCACATAGTCTATGCACAAGTCATGTGTGTATGTATTTGGCTGAATTATAGCATATCTCTTTATGTTACAGAGCAATACTATCATAGTTAATTATACAATGTGCAAAACGGCAAAACTATTAATCCAGCACTATATTAAGTCAAATAGATCAAAGTCCACACATCAATTTATCTTTCTGGACCACATATACGACACATTCAAGAATCTGCATACTGTGTATTAATACACCTTCAGCATACCTTTTATATTATAAATTAATTTTCTGAGGCTAATCATACAATGAGTACATTTTTACAGTTCATTTTTTATAAAATCTAGATAAAAGTTTTAATCTATTAATTCAGAATTCGATAATGTAGGGTACAACTGCAATTTTTACAATACACGATCACTAATTTAACACTATATCAACTTGAATTAATCAAATTCCCCATACCAATTCATCTTTCTGCATCATCTGTGTGTTTGTTTTAGTATAATTTTAGAATACCTCATATGTTATATACTGCTATCGAACTTTTTTTAAGTTATTCAAAGCAATGTGTTACACTGCGTGTAAGCTAAGCTGAAACTAGGCGTAAATTAAGCTACTAATTCAGAGCTAAATAAATTAGGTTAAATCTAACAACTTACAATTACAATTTATATAACACAAAATTACTAAAAATTAGTACTATATCAAGTCAAATCAGTCAAATTCACGCAACAATTTCATAATTCTAAACCACAAAATCAAAATAAAATAAAATCGAACTTGTTAAACTTACAAGTGCAGAACGTTTCACGGATCGAGCATTTTCAGACCTAACAAATACAACAATTAGTAATATTCCTACTACAACTCCGAGCACTAATCCGGCAACGAACGACATTTTTCTCGAACAAAATTTGAAAGTAGTAATAGATAGAATTTAGTAAATTTTTGATGAAAGAAATGCGTCTAAATTAACGGTAGAAAACAACAAATTGTGTACGGACAGCTGATAGCAGAAACAGTAGGATTTTGGGTTGATTTTTTAGTAGGTGTTTTGGTGTTTGTGCGTGAGAGAGAAATAAATAAAGGTAACAGTTTCTAGAAAAATAGAGTAAAGTGGCGATTAGTGTTTCTGTATTAAAGCGAAGATTTTGAGAAAAATACCTTTATCACTTGTTTAATTATTAATTATATTAGTTCGAGTTAAAGTGTCCATTTTAATTATACATACAGTTTTAGAAACTTCTGTTAATTATACTTTTTGCTAATCAAATAACATTTCAGTCCAATTCAAAGGGTGAAATAGATTTCTCGAAAATCAATTTTGATTAGTTATAACATAAAGACATTTATTTGAGACAACTCAAAATAATAATATGAACATTTAGAGTGGGATATATTATAAGTGGAGTATAATGATGATAATAATTACTTATAATAGCTTGTATATGAAGAAAAACTATTTATACGTTTAAATCTTTTACAATGATATAACATTGTATCTTTATCGATGTATTTGGTCATGTAAACATTTATAAATAAATAATATATCATAAGTTTTTATAAAAATTTAGCATTTATATGTACTCATTTATTTAAGTTCGTCAAAAGTAGGGGACCGATTGCTGTTTCTTTCTGAATTAAGCAAAGATTTTGGGTGGAGAGAAAAAAAATAGAAGAATCCATGTATACTGTAAAGTGTCCTTTTTGCTTTCTTTTCTTTTCTTTTTATATGTGATTAACACTAAATTAGGTGATTAATTGCTAATGATGAATTAAATTAAATTAAATAAATTTATTAAAAGGAATCCGTTATTAAAAAGTCGTATTTATGTATCACCTGGACACGAAGGGTTTCGCCGACAGGGACATAGTTGACTTTCAACATTTGGATATGCCACGTCAAGATGGTATGCTCATGATTCGACATTTGGCCGTTTCATAAGATTACCGAAATATTTTCTTTTCTTTTAGTAATCACATAGCATAAGCATAATAGTGAATTCCTTGACTAATATTATTTCTATTGAATAGTTTTTTAAAAGGCAAACATGTATTGCATATCCTACATGTTATATTTATAATATATATACACGTAGAAAAATAATTCATAAATATATATACACAAAGAAAAATGATTCATAAGAAAGCAGTCCAAATTTTGAGGAATGAGATAAGCAAATCTTAGTCTTGATTTTTTCATAAATAAATATTTTTAAAATTCATTTGTGATGAATGTTAAATTTTGAAATTATTTGTGATTTTTAAAATTCGTTTATGATAAAATCGAGGGTTGAGATTTGTTTCTCTCATTCACTAAATTTTTTCTTTCCTCTTAATCCCACCTATATACACGTAAATGTATACCATTGATACCCATAAAGTTTGAAATCACAATTCTAAGTTGATTAAGTTCTTCACCTACCATTAGCTCACAACACTCTCTTTTAAATTGATTGGTTCTCTTTGCATACCGCCAGCTCACGAACTCTCTGATTCCTTCTATTAAAAATAAAATATACGAGACTTTTATACAAAAGTTCATTAATCAAAAACCCTCACTTAAAAGAGCTAACAGTATTATAATAACTTGAACCAAAGAGCTAATAGTATCATAATAACTTGAACCAAATAGAACTGCACCCGAATATCAGATTTTACAACATCGTATTTATTTATATCGTTTTTAAAAAAGAAAAAATACGATCATAATTTTTATTCACTATATGGGTATCGTATTAAAGATAATCTGAACCGGGTCACATCAAAGATATCCAAATAATATAGGTGCATGGCATAATCACGTTAAAATACAATCCAAACGTCTCCTACATACAAAGATATAAAACCAAAGTTCAATATTTTGTAGTTTCTATTATTTCATCAATTTCTAATCCGTACTAAAAAAATATCCAAAATACAAAATAAATATATACACACATGGTACAACTTTTTAATCCACAAATAAACAATAAATTTATCCAACAAATGAAGCCCGCATAAAACCATTTCAATGGAATTAACCGAACTACTCCCGTACGTCGAATGCACGGGGTACTTGTACTAAATCATGTATGCTTTGGATGCTTGTACGTTACACCAACCATGCATTGGCAGCATATATATATAACCACAAGTTACAAGTCACCTACGCATGAAAAGTTAATCGGCACAAATGAAAGCTTCAAGCTTTTTTATAGTTAAACTCAAGATTACCCTTTTCTTCCTTGCCTAAGATGGTCCATTCTGATCACCCATAACTGCTCTCCAACTGCCTTCATTTCCGGGCGGTCCACTCGTGTTGGGGCAGCACATTGAAAAGCTAAAGCGAGCATCTTTGAAAATATTTCACCGTCTACGGCTTCCTTCATTTGAGGGTCAACCAAATCCATGATGTCACCATCGCTGTACTTCCCAAATGCCTGAAATCAACCACCAACATTGTCACGAACTTTAGACCTTGCGCATATAGTCAAAACTTTTGGATAATAAATACTTTTTGTGCCTACTCAAACCGACCCATTTTGGCTTGCACAAAAGAGTTACCCATTTTGACCGCTTATCTTCACCTAATATGCCTGATCCGCTCATTTTGCACCACTAGTTCAAGCGAAGATAATATAATGTTTTTGGACTAGGTATAGTTATCGATGCACAATGTACAGCTTGCTATTGCTAGTCCTATCCGGTTTGGCAAATAAAATTAACATGTTTTAAACATGTTTCAACTAAAAATGCACATCCGGCAGAAAAAAAATGCTTTTGGAAATGGTAGAACTACCCATTCACAAGGTACAACATGCTTTTGAGTTTTGACTCATACTTTATATCTGGTTTGAACTAGTATACCAGCATGCTTTTGGACTTGGTGTTTTGGTACAACTATCAATGCACAAGGTTTAACTTGATGATCCACAATTCCACATACACAAAGTGGTGTAAGGAGGTGAAGACCCATTGCTACAACTAAAGTGCAAACACAACAAATAGGCCTAAGTCTCTCAAAGCTTATTTGTAATGCATATGACCTATAATTGCTTTATTGTGTATAAAGAACTTTTTTTTTTGCAATTATATATAACACGTTTACTTATAATAGTTTTGGACTAAAACTTTTTCAGGTCAACGTAACTCGACCATAGTAAAACTACACGTTTTGACTTGTTATCCAACGCGTCTAACACACTCCTTTTCCATCTCTACGAACATAATAAGATCAAGAAACTTACCCATCTTATCGTCACCTTCTCTTCTGGAGATCTCTTTGACTCAATGGGCCGGCGACCTGTAAGGATTTCTATAAGTAGAATCCCGAAAGAGTAAACATCACTCTTTGGGGTGAGTTGATATGTTCTCATATACTCAGGGTCAAGGTAACCAACTGTCCCCCTTACTTTGGTCACAACATGTGTTTTATCAGTTTCTGCATCACCAAGTCTTGCAAATCCAAAATCAGCCACTTTTGCTCTCAGTCTCTCGGTTAGAAGAATATTGGATGACTTCACATCTCGGTGGATGATTTGCTTTTCTGATCAAACTCAAGAAAATGAGAATTGAAGGTGTTTGAACGTCTTCTTTCAAAGTGATATGAATTTTGAAAAAATTTATATAATCAAATAAACAAGATGTAGAACATAGTGTTTGGATGTCATTTTGCTGCTTGTAAGTTGTCATAATCAGATAACTTGTATACACAAATTCTGATTATTTGAGACTTTAATACATAAAATGACCAAATAGAATAATCCTCCTGAAAAAGTGATCATGTCTTCTGACATGGTAGTAAAAGTCTCTCAAATTGGTTAAAAGAACGCGTATATCCATAATTGTATCCTTTGATGTTGCAGTTAGTATGAAATTGATTATCCAAAAGCTTCCATAAATAATCATATAATTATAACCATAATTTGTTTATCCGGACATTAAACAGCATATCCACACACCAACTAATAATAGTTACTAAAAAGACCTAAAAAGAGATCAAGTAAAATATTGAACATGGAGAACACATATGATTGGGGTTACGCATTACCTGCGTATAGATGGAGATACGTTAAGCCATGAGCAATATCGATGCATATTTCAAGTCGTTGACTGAAGTCCATAAAACTTCCATGAACACCTGAAATGGGGAATGACTAAATTTTCATCTCTGCCAATTTGAGGGGATCAAAAATGGTAAATCAGGGTGCTAATGAATTTGTAAAACTTACCATCCAAATGTTCTCTAAGTGTCCCATTAGGAACATATTCTGTAATAATAAGGCGCTCATTTCCTTTATCAACATAGCCAAGAAGTTTCACTAGATTCCGATGATCAATTTTTGCAAGTAGTTCGACCTCACTTCTGAATTCACTTCGTAAAGCATCAAAATGTTCCTATACAGTTGATGTAAATTTAATCTGAGAAAAAATGGTGTTTTAAAGGAAATGTAACAAAGGAAAGGCAACCAAAACTAATACAATTTTCTTCTATTCTTCATATTGTGTGTCACATATCCATGTCAAATAACATCAAAATAGACCACAAAATAAAGGAACAGGCTTGCATTTCAACTATGCAATTGACAATTAGTTTATATGACCTACAAAAGTCAACTTTCTGGTCTTTTTATGGAATGCAGAAAATAGTTGCATAAGTAGATGCAGTCATCTAAATCATGATTCAAACGGTTTCTAACATGGTTATGCACTTCCATTACAAACTTTATATGGCTATACACTACCATAATTATTATCTTTTATTATCTTACCCTAAGAAGAACCTATTTTTGGGGGGATGAATGTGCATATAGAATTAATAAGAAGATCTGCAACAAGGTCTAATTACAAGAGATCATGTTAAATTCCAACTTGAGTTCTCTGTTCTCTTTAACAAGTGACAAGTCAAATGAAAATTAGCTAAAACAGAAAGGAGTCATGGTTCAAACAGGTCATACAACCTCCTAAATTGTGTCACTAAAGAAAACGAGACTAAAATTGTATTCATTTAGTTTCTGTAACTCATATTAATGCGCTAACTATGTATTATAAAATTGGACAACAAGTGTTCAGGGTTAACCGAACCACCTTGTTGTGACTTAAAAGAATTACCTGTTTTCACCTGCTACCCAACCCACGAGACACACCCAACTTGCCACCTCTAACACTTATTAGTAAATGACAAAGGCATAGTAAATTGCAGAAAGAGATCCATGCTACATTATGAATATTCATATTACCTTCTTTGCTCGCTTTATGGCAACAACTTGACCATCATGTAGCTGAGCTTTGTAGACGGTTCCAAACCCTCCTTCACCTAGCCTTAATGATGGTGCAAAATTCTGGGTAGCTCTTGCCACCTGGCTCATGGTCAAATGAACGGATCCAATCCTATCGACCTTTGGAGACATTGAGAATCTACTAGGACTTGGTGGAACACGTAGTGGACTAGCTGGAACCTTTTCAAAGGCAGAGTTCATTTCTATCGATGAAGTTGAATCCACTGCAAAAGAAACAAATTATACTGAATCAACCAAGTAATATGCATTTAGCCATCAACTATGATACTGAATACATGATTTAACAGAAAATGATGATAAAAAGAAGCGATGTTACATCTCTGACAGGTCAAATGGATTAAGCAAAAAGATTTAAGTAAAAAAGAAACGGGTTGGATGAAACTGGTAGAAAGTCATCCAAAATGTTTTGAAATGCATAAAAGCTTTCAAAACTCTTTATCCCCAAAAAGAAAGATGATTATTGTAAAATTAGAGTTTGTAATGATATTTAATAAAATGATACACAAACCTGAAATTGATTTACTCATAAGTAATGAGTTCGAATTTTCACCTCTACTCATAAGAAAGAAGGTTTCAAGATTTCTTATGTAAAATAATTATGAGTATTCACAATTTCACTCACTTGAATTTGGCTCCTTAGGGAGAACAGTGTGGGCCGTATCTTTCTTTCTAGAACGAAAGCAAGAACAAAGAGAACTGCAACACATAACCAAAATCTCGGATCCACCCATCAGCAAATATTTTGTTTTAAATACGGATTCTTTATCAACTTTTGTTCGCTTTGACTTGTGTTCCTCTCCTTTTAGAGTTTCATCTCTAACTAAATTCTGCAGAAAACGCCTTCCATCTGGTCAAGAACAGAAATTTAATCAAAATCTATGAGTTTAAACACTTCACTATATAAACGTCAAGTGATGATACTGACTAGGGTCACAAGATTCTCATATGTGAAACAAAGGATATTTAGATATTTGACAAATGGTCAGAATGTTGTAAAAGGACAAAAGCTAACACACAAACAGAAAGTAAGGTTTCATAACACATTGCATACCTGAGAAATTATCCACTTCATGGCAATGACTTGGGACATTCTTGTCAATCGAACAACAATTTGCATGCAACTTGATGGATTTACAAAAGAAATCTTTGCTTACTAATTCTCCGTTTGAATAAAACAATTTGCTATTAGAATCACTTGAATATCCGATATGATAATTCTCACAAGCCTTCAAAGGCAAAATTCTGAAGGCAAATAAGATTGGTGATTGGATCAACAATAGATAACTCAGCACAATCACTACCACTCTCATTTATGAGCATATGTACTGCATCTTACCAAAAGACAGTAACAAGGGCGTTGCTAAATTCTTCGTATCATCATGGAGCAAAACTAGAGGAATAGGGTGATGACAATATATCAATAAAGATGGTTTCATAGTTCATTTAGAACTATAAAGTCCTCCAATACACAAATATTCCGCATCACCGTTGGAGTTAAATTTAAGTCCTCCAAACCTATTCAGGAAATAAACAGATTATTTACTTAACAATTTGATGCCAGCTACAACAAAACTAACTATCAATGCTACAGTAAAGTTTGATACTTTGATATATACCCTAATCTTACCCTTAAATAATTAAAACTTGCCAAACAATTAAAATGTTATTATTCCAGGTTCAATCGGGAGAAGAACATTCAAACACTGTCTACTGCAACACGTTTTTTTACAAGTTACAACTGATTAATTCAGAATAAAAGATAGCTCGTAACATTTTCAAAGGCATGTCCAAACACCGAAGCACAATTCTAGCTAAATTTATCATGAAACATGATTCATAAAAGTCGATAATGCTAGAACTCCAAAACCATGTACCTCAAAACACCTAAAAATAGTCTAACTTCATCCTAATTTTGCAATATTCCAAGATTTGCTTAAAATCATCCCGGTTTCTCCCCAATGAAAAACAAACAATTCTCTCAAATTCAATGAAACACATCCACAAATGAACAAATCAAAAATCACAAAACATAAAAGAAAACAGGATCCTTAATGATTAACACAGATGACAGATCAATGAACTCACTTTAACACAGTACAGAATTCTACAACCGATATCAGAGAAAGCTTAATTATTTGATACCCAAAACACCAAATGAATCAAATCAGCATATGGTACAAAACTGATGCATCCCTCAAGAATTGCATATTAAAGAACTCCTTTTCCAATCAATATTTTGACAACTGAACCAACTCCAGATGACAAAACAAGAAACTAAACAAAACCCATCACTGAAACCACCTTCAATTGCCACCAAAAAATAAATAAATAAAAATAACAGAATTATGAACCATCAAGATTTGCATACCAAGAAACTCAATTTTCAATAATTTTCTTCATAATTGAGACAAACCCATATTATAAAACATGAAACTAAACTAAACCCATCATTTTGAAGAAGAAAAGTATATAAAATAAATAAATTAAAATAAAAAACCAACTCAGCAAGATACCAAATAATGATTCAAGTCAACATCTATGTAAAGGATAAAGTTCGAACCTTTATGAAGTGGGCTGACTAATACCTTACGATTAAGTAATATGATACAGTTGATTGCATATAATGTTTTGTTTGTTGCAAGACTTTGATGAAGGTGTTGGAAAGACCGGCCGAGGGGAGATGAATATAGAAATAATAGACTGATTTGAAAAGATGAAGTTTTGTATTTATAATATTAGTTTTTTTTTTTAATAAACAATTGTTGCCCAATATTGGATATTATTTGAAATGATGTCACACGTCATGTCAGCAAAGTGAGCTGGTAGTTGAAGTTAATGTGTTTTTCTAAATTTGAGATGTCAATGTTGCAACTATATTAAAGGTGTTCACTATTTTAACCTAATGGAATGGAATGGTCGAATCCGATAATTTGATTCGAATTTAATTAATTGTTACCCAAATATTGGATCTTATTTGAAATTATGTCACACATCATGTCAGCAAAGTGAGCCGGTAGATGAAGTTAATGTGTTTTTCTAAATTTGAGATGTCAATCTCGCAACTCTATTAAAGGGTGTTCACTATTTTAACATGATAGAATCGTCAAATCGGACAATTTGATTCGGGTTACTGGGTTGGGATACTTGAGTTTTATTCAGTTTGGTTTAAAGTCGAATAATCATTTTAGTTTTTGAATTTGTTTTTGTTCTAATTGAAAAAATTTAATAGTTCAAATAAATCGAATAATCATATATTTTGGTTATTTCTTTTTTAGATGTGTATACATTCATTAAGTTACTCATCACATTTTATGTAAATGTGATATCATTATTAACTTTCAATAATCATTTATCATCAAAGTCTCAATTATACCTTAGTTTTGTCATACAACTTTATAAAATTTTCATTAAGAAATTACGTAGCGTGATAATTACCTATGTTTGGTACTCAAGTTCCATTATTGTGTTAGAATGTCTTTATTTATATATTAAAGCATAAACCAAATTGTAGAACCGGAAAAACCGAATGATAATTGGGTTTCGTTCGGTTCGGTTTGATTTTTTATTTTGTTTGGAGGTTTAGTTTTAGCAATTTCAAAATTGCGAACCAATCGATTTTATCTATTCGATTTGGTTTAAACTAAATTAATCGAATGAACACCCCTAGTCTCTATTTGTTGATAGGGTTGATAAAATTTCCCTTTATTCATATAATAGGTTTTTTACAAAAAATGATTATTAGTTGAGTAATGAATTTTGATAACATTAATAATTATAAAGTTATAACTAATTGATACTTTTAATCACCTTATTAATTATTAATTAATTTGTGATTGGATGACTTGGAAAATTTTACGTACCATAAATTTTTGACACTTTGCTCATGATTTAACCAATCATATGCTTTTAATGTGTGAAGGAATTTGATATTTGCATTCTCACTTTTGAAAATTCTAAAAAATTAAAACTGTAATTCCCATATCAACGTCGAACATTTAAAAGGGAATTGAGTCTAGTAAGAATATTGAATTATACAACCAGTTTAGAATGGGTTAAATTTTTTGCCACATAATTTTAGAAAGGTTGAGCTGTTAATTTCGAGCAGCTACAAAATTAATATGATGTGGCACAAGTCTTAGTTCATAAAGATGTATTGCTTTCATCAAATCATCTCTTAAAGATTTAATAATACCACTAATTAATGGCAATAAGTTGACTCATTTTATTCAAAAATTTAGTATCATTAAGTTTTGGTATAGGTTGTGTTTGGTAGTAAGCATTTGGAAGCATTTTGGAGCGACAAGCGACTAGCCATTAGCAATTAGCGATTTGATTGAAAAGCTTATTTGGCAACAAAGCAACTAGCGTTTGCATATTTTCTAACCGCTTCCTGCTAAATGCTCGATGATGAAGCATTTCAACAAGCAACTAGCGTTTACACTTATATTTACTCCAAAATGCTTCCAAATGCTTGCTACCAAACACTTTTTTTAAACATACAGCTACTGTTAACTGCTACTGCTTATTGCTTACTGGTACTGCTTATTGTTACTGCTACTGCTACGTGTCGCCAAACATAGCCATAATCAAAAGTCTCCAACGTTTAGTTTTGGGCATGCTATTAGGCTTTACATATGGCCCAGAGTTGCCCAAGTATATATGAATTCTATGTATCATGTAATATATCTTTGTAATTTGTAATGTAATTGTAATTTGTAATTTGTAACGTAACTGTAATATTTTATAAAAGTTTACGTTACGGATTATCAATATATATTTCGTTTCATCTCAATATAGCCAACACACTCTTTTAATCATCAAAATCGACTACATATTTTCAAAACTTACTCGAGTCACCCTATATTAAGCGATAACCAGCTTAATTGATAATTTTTATTTAATAAGTATTTGTTAATTTGTTTTAAATACCAACATGGAATTAAGGGTGTGTTTGATTTGATAATAGGAATAGAAATGAGGATAGATTTGAAAGAAAATGGTATGAAAATATTTATGTAATTATTTAATCTAAATAATACTTATATATTTGATTGAGAATTTATTAGTATTTTAATTAAAATGTCGGAAAGAGAATGTGTATTAGGTAGAAATAAGAAAGAGAAAGAGAGAGCATAGGTCGAAGGGAGACATACATGTCAGATTTGTAGGGTTAAATGTGTAAACCTCTTAAATTGGACGAGTTTAACAAACCATTTGCTTTTAGGATTAATACCCACTTTTGATATCTAGTTCCATAAAACAAACAACATTCTTTATTCGATACTCAAACCACATTGTCAAAGCCCAGGATATAAATTTTCTATTAAGTTTTAGGGTTAAAGTCACGTATCGTTGAAATACTATTCTTTTTATTCTAAAGTCACCAACATATCATTTTTATTATCAATGTCAATAATATAATTGTTAAAACTGTCCCGAAGTTACTTAACCAGTAACTGGGATGGTGGCGGGAGTTCAAATTATAACCGGAGAGTTGCGGCTACGGCTAGAGTTCAAATTCTCGTTGGGAAGGGGTTGTGGTGGCGAAGTTGATACGAGACGGAGGATTACATCATGGGGGAAGAAGTTAGTCCACATTGGTATTACATTGTGGTGTTCGAAGCTTTGACATTCGGTCAGAAAATATTTCCAGTTATACTCTATCACACATTGCGGTCACCTGAGTTGCAGTCACTTTGTTATTTTATAAAATTAGTGTATGTATGTCAACTTGAGTTAAACAATGATGAAGAAATTGTTGACTTGAAGGAGTTGCAAGTCATGCCATGAAAAAATGGATGATGTGTGTTTTGCTTCGTCGGGAAAATGGTGTTTATCAGAAAGGTAGTCAAATATTATACAGTAGTCAATCGGAGAAGATGAAGTTAGTTCTATTTGTATATGGTGGCATTGGTATGTACAAAAGCCAACATTACAGCTACAACCGAACGTCGAGGTTTCATAACAGATTGCATATCTGAGAAAGGATCCACTTCGTACTAATGACTCCTGACGATACTATTAAACAAACAATGATTTGCATGCAACTTGATCGACTAACCAAACGAAATTGCTGCTTACTATTTCCCCGTGGCCCGTTTAAATAAAACAATTTTTATCAGAATCACTTGTATAGCCGATCCCATAGGTCTCACAAGCCTTCAAAGGAAATATTCTGAAGGCAGATATGATTGGTGATTATATATTAACAATAAATAACTCAGTACGATCACTCCCATCCTCATTTACGAGCATATGTATTGCACCTTGTTACAAGACAGTAACAAGGGCGTTGCTAAATTCTTCACTTCATCATGGACCAAAACTAGAGGAACATGATGATGGCAATATATCAATAAAGATGGACCTAATCACAAAGCTTGCTCATTTCTCATTATGGAGCTAATCACTATCAAAATGAAAGCCAAAATGGGTACTTAGAATCGAATAACAAGATTATACTGTTATCTCAAAATCAGTCAAAAACTGATCAGCCCCTATTCACCAACTATTCCCCTGGGGCAAGTGCCTTTTATAAGAGAATACCTCATCTATCACACACTTACATATTGATGCCACACTACACAAATTTAGAGATCCACAAGAACCATATTTAATGTCAAGCTTCATTAACAATAAACACGGATACCCATTCAAACAAAAATGACTTGAAGACCAAAAAGTTAGCATCATTAAAGAGTTAATAACCAAATAAACAGAGGACATAACGAGTGTGGCCACACACAAAACACTCTAGAACAGTGAGATGCAATTCAAAATAAACATAAGGTTATAGTAGATTAACATGTCTAAGAACCATGATAGAAAAGATGGAAACAATTCCATTAGACTAATTTAACCTCAGCCCATTGATCGGAACCTGAAGTCCCTGAATAGTTGCATTGCTCTCAGCCAGTTGGGTGTGAAGCTTTTTAATTTCATCATCATTGACTTGGAGAGCATCTTTTAAAACCTCCACTTCCCGTTTAAGTTCGTCATATACAGCTTTGGTGATTGGTGCCACCAGGAACAGACCGGTTCATGCACCTTTCATACCTGAGCATGTCAAGATATTGTTTCTTTCGCTCCATACTGGATGTTTCCAACAGTTTACCCTCCACATGATAAACTTGGTACCGAGTAGCTATTGTACGATAATCCTTGACATGAAAGCCGCACCACTCAGGAGAGCAGGATAGACGTCTCTGAGGACAAGCCACACAAGGATAGTTTGCAGACATTGAACAACCTACACGATAAAATTTCAAAATCAAGATTCCTCAAGTTAAACGTTGATAACTACCAACGCTAACTGACCCTGCCGGAGGAGAATATGTGGAAGGCAATACCGAGCATAAGCTCCAGACTGACAGCGGCCCGCTAAGGAGAGTGTCAGCCCATTTCAAAATATACCATCATTTTCTTGCAAAGTCCACTCATCCAAAAGACCGAAAACACAGGCCCAAAGTTGTAGCCAACAGGGATTTAAAACAAAAAAACGATACTGCACATAAATACATAATATAACCACTTGGCGAACAAATTGACAAACAGAAAGTAGCATTGTTTATTATTATGTAAGCATCGATGAAGATCATGAACACCATGATAAAATATTCACCCAAAACCACCTTTAAACCAATTTATTCGCCATTCTAAACTCAATCAAAAAACAACCAAATGAAATCCAATATTCTAAATGTATATTATAATAATAAAATAAGATGAAGAATTGGAACTTTACCTAAGACTCGCACTGGTCTTCTTGTAAATCAAAATGGCGAATAAGCTTCAAGTAAATTATGGGCTCCTCTTTAGGCTTGTATTTGTATATCAGAGAGACGATATGGGGGATATATTTAAATTATGGGCTCCTCTTTGGGCCTATAAACGATCTTTAATATAATTGGATGGGCCCGACGCCCCGACCCACTAGTATGTATTTGTAAAAATTCGCTCATTTGGTATCCATATCTTTTTTATGTAGGTATATAAAAGTGTAAAATTAGTTTTAGACTTTTGGATTTACACATACGATCATCTAAATAATTATATTTTTAAATTTAATAATCATCAATGATATTTAAACTTTTATTACAAAGAAAGAAAAAAAATAAGTTAATATGTTACAATTAAATGATAGCACATAAGCGATATAAAAGTGTAAAAGTTAATATTTATTGTTTGGGGTATAGTTAATCGATTAAAGCAAATAAAAGAAATAACTAATAAAAAAAGAAATCTTAAAAGCATAAATGTGAAAAGTAGAAGATAAATTATTGGTTATTATATATAATGTTATTATACCCTAAACTTTAGTCAATTTAATAATATTAGATAATTCAGCTAGATAGATTGAATTTTTAATGATATCATTATCTGATTCGTATATTATATTTAATTAATATTAGTATTATTTATTTAAGATTAAGAAAACTATATATATAAGCCTCAAGTAAATTAATTCAAAACTATCAAAGAGTGTTTTTCATTCCGAAGATTGTTCATCCAAAGTCTTTGAAAGTATTTGAATTATTGAGCGCTAAATCATCCGGTTATATCGAATACGATCTAAGTTAAACGACTTGTGTACTTGGATTGAGTTCGACCGTGCCACTAGACAAAAACATTAAGACGATTTTTGATTCAAGTTACTTTCATTCAGCGAAACTAGTAACATATGAAGTAATAGATAGCGAGTGTTGTTTATTCGTACAATTGAATATGTATATAAGAATAGTATTGATTTATCCGATTAGATATTTTTCTGTTTGGTAGTTATAGGAAATTACTATGAGATTGGATTGCATTCGATCTGATTTTGTAAACAGTTTTTTCAAAACCTGTTCACTTACTTGGGTTTCACATACATCGAATATTAGAGGTCTCTTTTACGGCTCTAATAAATACCAAGTTATATTTTTATTTAACTCTCAAAAAGTTTAACATATATAGTTGTGACACAAAGACACATATAGTACATGGCTTGTGAATTCATTTCTTTGTGATTAAATCACTTGCATATATGGTGTCAGTCTTAACAAGTGTCATCTTTCAGTAGATTTGACCACAATCCTTAACAAAATAATTTACATAAAAAATAGATGGATGGTGTATTTCAAATATATATATATAGGGTGTGGATCAAGAGAGAAGCAAAAAACTTAGGGAAGGAGGAAAACAAATCTCTTGATTTCATCATAAATGAATTTTAAAAATCACGAATAATTTAGAAATTTAACATTCATCACCAATGAATGTTAAAAACGTTTTTTTATAAAAAAATTAAAGGCTAAAATTTACTTCTCTCCTTCCTCAAATTTTAAAACTTCATGTGAATCCTTTGCGTATATATATATATATATATGAAGTAAATAAAAACATATGACAATGTATCCATTTTTTATTGTATGCACTAGCTATTTTCTTACAATTATATATACACAATATTACCAAATCTTTTTGGCTTATTGATACGTTAAAAGTCCATCAGTCGATAAATTGTTTTTTTTTTTTTTTTTAAATCTTGTTAAAATTAAAATTCTGTAAATAATATGTAAAATTAATAAATAAATTATTCTTATAGGTGTGATACGGTGTAAGTTTGTCATTCATAAAACTAAATAAAGTTACACAAAATACTGATTCAAAGATAAGATTGATATAACGTTGGTCTTACTTCGAACCAAATAAAAAATAATCTAATTTGTACAGAAGAGCTTTAAAAATATACACACATCTCTATATAAGTTTGGGTATTTTTAAATAGTCTAATTTGAAATCTTTGAATTAAAAACTATTTGTTGAAGTGGTAAAATATAATTTAATTAATTAATTATTTTTGTTTGGTGGAAGCCTAATATTTGGTCTCTATCAAACAAACACATGCCCATTGCCTAAGTCTATATCATAATTGTCTCTTCTGATACATATTCCATTTCATATTGTAGTTGGTATATCTATTTCATCATTATAATTATGTCACTGTTACACCTATTATGCGTGAGTCAAATTAGTTCATCACAATATAAAAGAAATATTAATTAATATTAATCAATAATAAAAAAATAATATAAAAATAATAATAACTAAATTTTGTAAGCTCAATAAATAAAAGAATATTAATTAATATTAATCCTAAGGTAACTTTGAAGACAATAAATGTTGTGGGTCACCTTTTGGACTTGTTTAGAAATACCAATAGAAAATATGTAGCTTTTTGGTAGCATGAGAATAATCTTAACATCTTTTATTAAAAAAACAAAACATAGACTTTATTTAGGACACGTAAACATAAGTGGGGATAACGAAATCTGAAAAGACAACGTTACAATTATTTTAAAGCAAATGTATTAGTAATTTAAGATTAAATGATATGATGTAGAATAATGCTCACCATTGTTCTCATATAATAGTATGTTTTTAACTAATGTGACCCCATTGAAACTAATCATGTGAATTATTATTTGTTTCTGTCTTTTTCCATTGCTAAAATCATACCACGTGAACTAGACACATATGTATATCACATCTAAGATGATAAACAATATCTTTGTGAAAACTGTAACAACTAACATTAAAGTTGCTAATTCGTTTAAAAGTTGTCACCCACATTCATTATCTCTTATCTCTTTTAGTTTAGTTGTATTCTCTTTGCCACTGACACCATTCAAAACAAAACGTATAATCTCTACCCAAATCGATGATACGTAACTAGTCGTGACACACATCGTTCACCACCGGAGACGAAATTCCGGTGACAACACGATGTTGCTGATGTAGGCAGTATTACATCACATAAACTGACAACAATTTCTCCGACAAATAAGCGCTTTGTAATTTAATTTTTTCAACAGTAGTGTCGAAGAAATAATGATCGTATTGTGATCCGACAGAATATGATCAGAATCAGAAGTTGCTGGCGTATCTTAGTGGATTTTTGCATTCATTGTCCACCGGTTTACAACTATTGTAATTTTTCATATGATCATATGATCGTCTATGTGTAATTTTGGTTGAAATTAGATGCTTTTTACATTTTGCATCTAATTGTCTCACAAAATTTAGATGCATAATGATTGTATATACGCACGATTGCATAAAGTTATCCATATTAATTTTATTCTATAAGACCTCTCGGACGTAAAAGACGTGGAAGATGGGGTTTTTTTGTCGGTGAGTCCCACCACTTGTCCGTCTTTGAGTTTCTTCTTCACGATGGAAATGGAGAATGGAGGATGGAGAGAGGATGTTGCCTGCTAACGGAAGACGAGAAGGATGGAGGGAGGACGGGAGCTACTAGCTCCCGTTGACAGCACTCTAAGCGTTTATATGAAATTGCATTTAATTAATTTCATGCAAATTTAAAATAATAAACAATCGAATTCATTGATATAACTTATAATTTGGATTAAAATATACGAGGAATATTTATATAATTATTCAGACACGAGAAAAGTAATGAAAAAGCTTTTACACATACTTTGTTTAATCGTCAAAATGTACGAACTTAATAGAACAATCTGGATTTAATTGATCAGTTTTAAGTTTATGACGTTTAATAAGTAACACGTCACCTACATGTATACAGCTTTTAAATCATTTAATTTTGACACCTAAGGATTTCTTTTTTCTTTTTATATTTTGCTGAATATCCTTAGCAGAAAAATATTAAAGTATTTATTTATTTTTATGAATATGACATTATTCGTCCTTCTATGCGCATTTTACATTTCCAATTCTTTATTTCATAGACCAGTAATATCTTGAAGTCAAAGACATTTTTTGAAAAGGAAAAAGCAAAACTACACAAACGATGGTATAAATTTCACGTAACTTTAATTTCAAAGACCGTAAATTCCAATTTATTTATTTATTTATTAATTTCTTTTAACATCAGTATCTTAAATTCAAATCGAATATACATTAACAGCTCATATTAACAAATAGATGTATAAATATAACTAATAAGAATAAAAATTATATTTACATCTTTATTTTTATATATAATTAGAAGAGGATAAAATGAAAAAAAGTATGAATCTTTAATTGTTTTTCACCCTTTGCGATCCAACGATCTTAATTTCTTTCGTATAATTACACTTTTGACCCCTTAAATATTTGATGTATTTATTTAAATTAAAAAATAGACCAAATATTTTATTCGTTTATAAAAATTAAAGAGCCTATAAACTATATAAAAAATCGGCTACGATATTTTATTAAAATTAAATTTGTCTCACGTTATAGTGGGTCTATAAATTGTATAAAAATCAGTCATAATATTTTATTCACATATATAAATTAAATTCGTCTGGAGTTATCACAGTGTTATAGATTATATAAAAAATTGACCAAATTTTTTATTCATTTATAAAAATTAAATTTGTCCCGCGTTATCGCAGGTCTATTAACTATATAAAAGAATGATCACAATGTTTTATTTATTTATCCCGAGTCACAATTTTAAAAAATCGACTAAATGTTTTATTGATTTATAAAAGTTAATTTCGTTGCGCCTTATCGTCAGTCTATAGACTATATAAAAAGTTAGTAATAATATTCTATTTATATATAAAAATTAAATTTATTCCGCATTATCACGAATTTATTATCTAGTTTTTAATTAACTGCTTATTCAAAATGTTTTATAATAAAATGTTTTATAATAAAGTGAGTTACAAATTCAGAACCCAAACCATACACGATTTAAGGTGTCCTGCTGTTAATTAAAAAAATTAAAAAATTAAGGTGTCCACAGGAAAACAGATTTAATTATTTTACTTAATGCCTTAAATAAAATTAAATAAATTAAGTTACAGGCATAAAGTGTCGACAGAAATAATATTCTATTATTCTATCTCTTTAAAAATATAAAATTAAATATTAAAATAATTAAAATTTAATTGAATTAGCGGTTTTTTTTCCTCCTATATTCCAGGCTCTCTCTATCTATCTTCCGCGTGTTTCTCTCTCCCTTTCTTCTTCTCAAAATCAAATTGATTCATAAACAATTAAGCATCACTCATAATTTATTATTTCATCTGTAAATCTATCTCCACACACACAAATACACACAGTGAGGTGTTTGAATGGCGGGAAACGATTGGATAAACAGTTACTTAGAAGCGATACTTGATGTAGGTCCAGGACTTGATGATGCAAAATCATCGTTACTACTTCGTGAACGAGGTCGTTTTAGTCCTACTCGTTACTTCGTTGATAACGTTATTGGTTTCGATGAAACTGATCTACATCGCTCCTGGGTTAAAGTATACATCTAACTTCCTTCAATTCAGTATTTTTTATGTATATGTATATGTATCTCTATGTATCCTACATCGTAACTGTGTGTTTTGATGTATTCAATTGAACTTTTTATATTATTATGATTATATACATGTATACATAGTACATACACACGCAGACGATACATACGTATACAGATGATATGTATATAGATACAGATTAATGAAAATTAGTATAATTGAAGTTGATGACTTGTGTTTTCTAACGTAAAAAGAATTTCATTGATCAACATAAAATTACAGTGTGTGTGTATGTATATAATTATGTATGTATGTGTTGATGGTACGTTGAATTGTTTTGCATTAAGAATTTCAAGTCGCTAACTTTAATTATTCAAATTTTTTCGTTAATTATCTATATGTGTTGTCTGTATGTGTAATTTGCGATTTTAAAATTCAATTCGAAGAATTGAGTCTTAGTGTGTGTGTGTGTGTGTGTGAAACTGTGTTGATTTATTGACCTGTACTTGAATGATTTGAAACGAATAGAGTTGAATTGAATGAACTGAATTGTGTAGTTTTTGTTGTTTAATTATGCGTCTGTAAATCTATATGTATGTATGTTGATGTTGGTGATTAAAGTGTTATGTGTTGCTCGGTTTTTGTTTTCTATTTGTTGTTGAAAGTGGAAATAATTGTTACTGTATGTATATGAAGGCGCAAGCGACAAGGAGTCCGCAAGAGAGGAATACCAGGCTTGAGAATATGTGTTGGAGGATTTGGAATTTAGCTCGTCAGAAAAAACAGGTTTTTATATTTGTTTATTGATTCAAATGTTGTTTTTTGTCCAATTTTGTTTTGTTTTGTTTTGTAACTAGGTGTTATTTCAGTTGGTGAGTTCTATATGAACCGATGGAAAAAGTAGCTTAATTTTGAATTCAGATGATTTTCAACTGTTTGTGTTCTATGTTAGGGCTAAATTATGATATTGAAAGAAATTCATTCCACTTCAGAAATTTGTTAGTCTCACAACCAGACTCGTAATTCAAAATTTAACCTTAAGATACATTTGATGTTCCTGAAGTACATTTGACAAATGAGTTAATGTTATGTTGTATCAAAAGTTAAACAGTCAGTGGATGTGTTTTTTGTAAATATAAATGCAGTACAGATTTGAGATATGTTACCACATAGTTTATGTGACATGGTGTGTCGTACACTTTATAGTATGAACTATGAATGCAGTCGTAAAGCTTTTTAAAATTAGACTGCCATGTCCATCAATACCTCTGTTAATGTGTTCAATTTGTTTATTTTAGCTTGAGAATGAGGAAGCTCATAGAGTGGCCAAACGTCGTATTGAGCGTGAAAAGGGTCGCAGAGAAGCAGTTGCTGACATGTCAGAAGACTTATCTGAAGGGGAGAAAGGAGAGCCCATCAGCGATGTATCTGCTCACGGTGACAGTCACAGAGGTCGCTTGCCCAGAATGAGCTCTCTGGATGCCATGGAGGCTTGGGCTAATCAACAGAAGGGGAAAAAACTGTATCTTGTATTAATAAGGTCTCTCTCTCATACCCTTCACTTTTTACGGGTAAATAAGTTGCATATTATCCATAATCTATGAGCAAGCGATTAGCATTAGAAGGATACAAGATGTTCCATAATTTGTTTACTTTTTGTTTGTGTTTTTCGTTTTCTTCTCTTTATTTTTAATACCACTTGCTGCATAAAAGAGTACACCTATCATGACAGGTCTAAAGTGTTTTATGTTTTAGGATGATAAATTTTGACATCTTAAATTCAATCTGCAAATACACAAATGAGATGAATTACAACCATTCTTCTAGTTAGCCAATACGTGAAACCCAAGATTTACAATCATACGACGGGAGTTTCAAAAAATACATCAAATTCTTCTTTTTGTGTCTCTTGTCTGCACGATGATCGTGAGGTTCTCTCATACTTAAATTTCATACAGCCTTCATGGGTTAATACGTGGTGAAAATATGGAACTTGGTCGTGATTCCGATACAGGCGGTCAGGTAACAATTCCGGTCTAGCCTGTGTTCCTTTTGTTATATTTGAAATCGTTTTAATTTTCCGAAATTGTTTTTTTACTTTGTTTTTGATGTTGCACAATCATTTGTAGGTTAAGTATGTTGTAGAACTTGCACGAGCTTTAGCTTCAATGCCCGGTGTCTATCGAGTTGATTTGCTTACTAGACAAGTAGCGTGTCCAGAAGTGGACTGGAGTTATGGTGAACCAACGGAAATGTTAGCACCACATAACTCTGATGGCATGACAGATGAAATGGGAGAAAGTAGCGGTGCTTATATAATCCGTATTCCATTTGGTCCGAAGGACAAATATATCCCTAAAGAGCTACTCTGGCCTCACATCCCAGAATTTGTTGATGGTGCACTTAGCCACGTAATTCAAATGTCCAAAGTTTTGGCTGAGCAAGTTGGTGGTGGGCACCCGGTCTGGCCCGTTGCCATCCATGGTCATTATGCAGATGCTGGTGACTCAGCTGCCCGTTTATCTGGTGCTTTAAACGTACCCATGCTTTTCACGGGTCACTCACTTGGAAGAGATAAGTTGGAACAACTTCTGAGACAAGGAAGATTAACTAAAGATGAAATCAATACTACTTATAAAATCATGCGTAGGATAGAGGCTGAGGAGACGAGCCTTGATGCCTCTGAGGTGGTCATAACTAGTACCAGACAAGAAATAGATGAACAGTGGCGGTTGTATGATGGGTTTGACCCGGTGCTAGAGAAGAAAATTAGAGCTAGGATCAGGCGAAACGTGAGCTGTTATGGCAGGTTCATGCCTCGCATGGTTGTAAGTGCCAAAATACGCTACACTTGAATTTTGTACTCTCTTTTTCTAGAGGTTGAAAAATAGGCAGGGCGGGAAGGTTGGGTAATGGGTAAGAAGAGTAATGGGTCAATACAGGTAAAATGTTGGTACGGGTTAGCATGAGTTGGTCTGAAACTGCCGCTGGGTTTGACCCACAACGCTCTTTTTCTGGAAATTTTTAACTGTTAGTGTGTCATATTCGATATAAAAGTTATACAACTTCAATAATAATTCAACTTAATATGATTCATTGGGCTCCATGCGTTATTGCATTAAAGACCCATTTGACCCGATTCCATTTAAGCTGATTTTACCCGTTTGACCCATTAGAGATAATAAACCCGCCCGAATCAACTTATTATTTTCTTTAGTTACAAAATTAATCACTTTAATTACTGGCAGGTAATTCCTCCAGGGATGGAGTTCAATCATATTGTTCCACTGGAAGGTGATATTGATGGTGAGACAGAAGGCGGGGAAGATCATCAGGCTTCTCCAGACCCACCTATCTGGACAGAGGTTTGATTTTCTTTCTGATTAGTTTATTTTTAAGCTGGAGACTTAGAGTGATATCTATTGCATTTCCATGTTTCCTTTTTCAGTCTCATTCCATTTTAATAGATTTTTAGAGGAATCACAAGTCCCTAACCTCAATTCATGCAGATAATGCGTTTTTTTACCAACCCACGAAAGCCAATGATACTAGCCCTAGCTAGGCCAGATCCTAAAAAGAACCTTACAACTTTGGTTAAAGCGTTTGGAGAGTGTCGTCCGTTAAGGGAGCTTGCTAATCTGGTATGTTGTGATTATCACATGCTTTTTCTGACACGTGATTGAATATTATTTGTCATTGAAGTTTACTTTCACCCTTATTTTTGCAGACTTTAATCATGGGTAACCGAGATAACATCGATGAGATGTCAAGCACCAGTGCTTCGATGCTTCTTTCAATTATTAAGATGATTGACAAGTATGATCTTTATGGTCAAGTGGCATATCCTAAGCATCATAAGCAGATTGAAGTCGCTGACATCTACCGCCTAGCAGCCAAGACCAAGGTAAATGAATAATTCATATTGTGTCTGGTATCTATAATTGATGAATAATTCATCATTTTTTCTTACATTTGAATGATGTAGTCTTTAACATGTATATTTCCCTTATAATGAATAGATTTTGAGTTATGGAAAAAAAAAGGGGAAATATAACCTTGTTTAACTTGTTTTTGCAGGGTGTTTTTATCAATCCAGCTTTCATAGAGCCATTTGGACTTACTTTGATTGAGGTGAGTCTTCCGGCCTTTTATTCTTTTGCAATTAAGTACACATGTCAGAATAGTAAAATTAGCCTTACTCATTAAATTTCATCAAACAGGCAGCAGCTCATGGGTTACCAATGGTTGCTACAAAAAATGGAGGCCCAGTGGATATACATCGGGTGAGTTATGTCTATGTTATTTAGAGGTGGAGATAACAACCCACTAACTTATGAAAGGGTTGGTTCGGGTTATGTTTTATCTCTAACGGATCATATGTATTGAAAGCCACCCGTAGTGTATTTTAACGCATAAAACCTCATAAATAATTTTATTTGTAAAAGTAGAATACTTTTGAAATAATATATTGCTTGTAGTTCTTATATGTCACACTAGTTATGTAAAAGGAAATGGACTTAATGGGTCGAAAAGTCATCCAAAGTTTATTTTTAATGCATAAAACCTCCAAAATTATTTAATGAAAAGAATTAGTTTATTATCGAAATCATATAATATTTGAACATATTGACCATTTTAATTGTTCATAAAAAAATTTCAGAAAATTGGGCAAAAAGTGTTTTGGTAAAAAAACGGATGAAGTTTTCCTTGTTCAGGTTACCCGGGGAGAGCGAGTATTTTTACCTAGATGTACGTGGTCTAACCGGGTAATTCTGTGACTGTTAAATATGTACACAAGGCTGCCTGGTTTTGACCCATTGCCCACCCCATCCATTTTGCCACCTCTAGTTTTGTTAAATGTTTTTTGTTGGTTAACTTAGGAACTAGGTCGGTGAATTGATGATGTCATCTTTACAGGTACTTGACAATGGGTTGCTTATTGATCCTCATGATCAACAGTCAATTGCAGATGCTTTATTAAAGCTTGTTGCAGATAAGCAACTTTGGGCCAGATGCAGGGCAAACGGATTGAGAAATATTCATTTGTTCTCATGGACCGAACATTGCAAAACTTATCTTCAACGGATAGCAAGTTGTAAACCAAGGCACCCTGGGTGGCTAAAAAATGACGATGATGATGAAAATTCAGAATCTGACTCACCTAGTGATTCCTTAAGAGATATGCAAGACATATCTCTAAATTTAAAGTTTTCAATGGATGGCGATAAAGAAAATGATACTAATAGTAAGTTGGAGAATGCTGTTTTTCAATATGGAAAAGGTGTGGGCAAAAGTGCACAAAGGACAGTTTCAGGAGAAAAAAATGAACAACTTAAATTCCCGGCTTTGAGGAGGAGAACACATATTTTTGTAATTGCTATTGATGATGACGATATTGGATCTCTTTTCGAAAATGTTAAGAAAATATTCAAGGCTGTCGAGAACGAAAAGAGTGAAGGTTCTATTGGATTTATATTGGCGACATCCTTACGTATGGCCGAAATCGATTCTTATTTGGTGTCAAAGGGTGTGAATCTGTCGGATTTTGATGCTATTATTTGCAACAGTGGTGCCGATCTTTATTATTCATCTTCACATTCGGAAGATAACCCGTTTGTGTTTGACTTGTATTACCATTCACATATTGAGTACCGCTGGGGTGGTGAAGGGCTCAGGAAAACTTTGGTGAAGTGGGCATCTTCTATAATTGACAAAAAAGCCGAGAATAAAAATGAAGAACATGTTGTTACAGAAGATGAAGAAGTTTCAACCAATTATTGTTATGCTTTCAATATTCTTAAGCCGGGACTGGTTAGTTCATTATTGATGAAGTCTACTTATTTTTATATTATATACTCTGGCATGACGTATTTGTTTTAACCTGTTTACACCTGGTCGATCCGGGTTGTGTTTTAGCTAAAAAGATAACTAGTCAAAAACAGTTTCTAATTCTTTTGGGAAACAATGTGTTGTCGCGTCATTCCACCTTACTCAGCCCATTCTGACCCGTACTATTGAATGACCTGCTTCACCCAAACCTGTTTTGACACGTATCCCAACCCATCGATTTTTCTACATCTGTTGTTGGTATAGACATCATGTTGCATGAGTAAATTAATTTAAGTATGTGTGTGCCTGGTCAGTGGTTTGTTTATGCAATGCATTATATTTACTGGTTCAATTTGTAGGTTCCTCCTGTTAAGGAACTTCGGAAGTTAATGAGGATTCAAGCTCTTCGATGTCATGTTATTTATTGCCAAAACGGAAAGAAGATTAATGTGATTCCAGTGTCGGCATCCCGTTCTCAAGCCCTCAGGTAACTATAGCTTTCTTGCAATACGGGGCTATCATTATAAAAAAACAAGTAACAAAATTTCTAACTGAAAAGTATATGAAAAATGTAAGATAAACAAAAAAAGAATTATGAGTAAAAGAAAAGGAGAAGGATAAAAGGATCAGTGTATGATTTATCTGGAACATCTGAACATCACACAAAGTGTACTGTTAATGCACAAGACTTTCCTAAACATAGATTATCGTTACAATATTATAATATTTGTAGTCATATATGACACTATTTTTAGTTCATTTTTGGACAAGTGGTACAGGTCAAAACACGTTGTTTTGACCTGTTACCCTGTCCACCCATCTTGATATGAATTATTAGAATTTGGCACATTATACACCTTCAGGTACTTGTATCTCCGGTGGGGTATGGACTTGTCAAAGGTGGTAGTTTTTGTTGGAGAAAGTGGGGACACAGATTATGAAGGATTTCTGGGTGGCGTTCACAAATCGGTTATATTGAAGGGAGTTGGCAGCAGTACCACCAATCAACTTCATGCTAACAGAGTCTACCCACTTTCAGATGTAACACCTACAGAAAGCCCCAATCTTATTCAAACACCTGGAGAATGTAGCAGTGCTGGTATCCGTGCTTCATTAGGAAAACTCGGCATTCTCAAACCATGAAGAATTATATTATTGTTCATAGGATCAGGCTGATTGCCTTCTGCCCCGCATCCCAGTTGAAATGTATTTCATTATATTTTTGTTGCTCACTCAATCTGCATTTACATGAATATACTGTAGTTTACGTACCTATAAGAAAAGTACCATAATTTGTACAGAATTAATAAATGAGGATATATTCCTCTTGTGGGTTTATGTTTTGTTTAAGTCAATATTCTAGTTTATGTACCTAAAGAGAGGAAAATTTTGTCTTGAGATATCATTGGTAATTTACTGGGTTAAATACAAGTGTGATTTTTGAAGCTACAATTTAAATGACCTTAACACCCCTTAATATTTGTTTAACAGTCTAATATTGGCAACAAAAAGCTTAACGGCAACGCAAAACAGAGCAAAGGCAGAAAGATGTGGTTTTAGTCACTGAACTTTGAAATGCATTGTTGTTATGGACTTTTCAAATGATTAAATTGTATCAAGTGTAACCAGTTCTAAGCTGGAAAGAAAAAAATATTTTTGCTGTTTGAAGCAAAAAAAAATCATTTCCTTTTTAACAACTGATAATGCTCAACGTTAAGAGTTCAAGAACAAATAACTGAAAAAAGTGGCTTCTAATGAGCCCTGAAACTATTAGATATTAGAAGAATGTACGATTGCGCCGTGAACACTTTATAAACATTACAACACTATTCCTATGAGAAATAAAAATATCAGATTTTTTATTGTCTATATTTGAATTCTAAGTTGTACAGTCTATTAGCAAAATGCAGTCGAGTTCACGGGATAAAGATCAATTAATGATTATATGACTTTGGGATGAAACACAATAACTAAGACCATAATATCTAACTATAGAGACCATTGGTAGACGACGACGACAACAACAACAAAGAGAAAAAGAAAAAGAAAAACAGGAATGGACCAAGCAATCACCTTAAAAGGCGAAAACTGAAATGATATTAGAATTACAAAACTGAGTTTCTGGGCAAATTGTTTCGAATTCACTCTGTGTTCCATTAGAATACAACAGAGGAACAAACCCCATATTTTGTTCTACACTAAAATTTACCAACAGAACCAAGAGACGGATCTCATTGGACAAGCAGCTTTGAGTCACATGCTACAATCTTAACTCGACCAACATTTTCTTGGTGTTCGTCATACTTGAAAAGAGCATCTTGAAGAATGAATGTCCACACGTTGTCACAGAATCTGTAGGTGTGCAAATGCCCCTGTTTAGTGTTAAAAGAAAAATCAGCATCAACACAGTGACAACCATCATTATGTTAATAAGCCAAAGAGGATAACTGGTCAACTATTAAAGCTACTAGTAGTGGTGGCAATATAGATGGGCCAAAATGGATCATCATCCACAATATTCCGGATACTTTTAGAACTAAATGGAGTTAGGTGTTTTAAGTATTTGAGTGTACTTTAGACAACTTCCAGCCACTCGACCACTGATAGCTAAATTTATCTATTTTACCCGTTTGACATGTTAATATGTTATCAACTACAAACAGCCCAAACCGACCTTGTTTACATATAAATGGGTGAAACTTACCAGCTCCACTTATCAGAAACGATTGAGCTACAGGTTTGGCCAAATAATCGAGTCAGGATAAGAGGGTCTTCACTTACTGCACTAGAGGTGGAAGAAGTTGTGCTTGGACTCTACATCTTCTCTAATTGGGTATTTACACATACCGTTGAAAACCGACATATTTGTTGGACAATGTACAATAAGATAAAGCTTATTAAGGAACTAGAGTTTTATTAAATATTTTGGGGGTATGTCCTCAAAGGTTACATGGAAGTTTAAATTAACACAACGGAGATAGTCCATACACCTTTTCTCAATGTTGGGCAGATGATAATACATTATATGATAGTTATAATACTAGCCACTTAGAATTGTAAACATGCTTTATGTGTGTGTATAAAATGGCTTATGTATCTCATTAATAGAAAGCCACTCATGTTGGGACCTGTGTGACAGATAGAACTCAGATAAGACCATAAGAAAGCTTATTTCTTCAACCAAAGTTGACCAATCTTAACACTAGTTTCAAAGAGATAGAGCTGTTTACCTTAATGGACACCTTGGTCTTAACCTGAGATTCCAGTGCCTCAGCCATTGACTACAACCAATGTAACAAGGAGTCATGATCCACATATTAATCAGCTCTGTGCATAATACATATGCATGGAACTAGCACATATTTAAAGAAGCTCAAAAAAGACCTTGTCAAACTGAACAAGCACTTGGATAGCCAGCTCTGGGCCAAGAACACCACTTGACACCATCTCATCCAATGTTTCAGTCAAACACATTCCAATTGTTGACCTACGGTACAACTCAAACGTCGCCATGAAAGACCTGTAATATCCAAAGAGAAAGATCCCAAATTTATCCAACAAACTTCATAAAACCATCATCACATACAAAATCCTTAAAATCCGAGAACCATATTCCATCACCTACTCACTGAAATCCCATAACCATATAAAACTCAAAACAATAGATTCCTCAACTATCAAAAACCGAATAAACCGTACAGTCAAAATTACAAAATGATACACAAGTGTGTCATAAATTTCTAAACCTTAATTTGAGATTCACACACTAAAAGGACATGATTGTCACAAAAGTTAATAATTATATTGATTATATATAAGTATATAACTAACCAAATTTATGAAATCAAACAATATAAAATGAACATTAAAGTACACATAAATTAATGCACGAGTTCAAGGTTCATAAACAGTAAATAACACATAACTTGAATCTAACGACAACATCTAAAATAATCAACCACAAGAGGTATCAAACTTGAATCAAACAACATAAAACTCAAAATGTGATATCACATGAATTTGCACAATTATTATAATAAACATACACACACAAATATGTTCAAATTCAGGCTTCATACACAGAACTGAAATCTAATATCAAAATTTAAACTAACCATTCACATAATTAGAAAGCGAAACACGAATTGAACAACATAAAATTCAGAATGGCGAACAAACAGAAACTATCACATGAATTAAACTTAATTTATAATATGACCACTAATGTATGCTCAAATTCAATAATATATATACAAGCAGTATATAGATATAAATCATCAATCATCGAAACATAAATTAAACAAACGAACCTTAAAATTTGAAACAAACAGTATCACATGAATTTACACGATACTATCAAACAAATGCACAAATTTATGCTCAAATTTAAAATAGTATATATACAGTATATAGATACAAATCATATATTAAAATTCATGTGTTTTTGTTTGATGATTTGCGAGAATTTGACTCACTTTTTCTCCTCTGTTGGAAGCGTTTGTGAGCAGAGGGAGAATGAGATCTGCTTTTTATACCCTAGCTTTTGTAGCTCCGCCTTTATATAGGCGGATATGCTAGTACTTTGATCGGAGAATTGACGAATATGCCCCTGGTCTTTTTCGCGATAAACGTTAGTGTTGGAAGATATTTCTAGGGTAAATTCGTCCATACGTAATTTAAGTTTCTAGATGTTTATATGCGGCCCAGCAATCGGTTTTGTATGGCCCGGCCCATTTAGAACTCAGATATTACTGTACTTGCACCGTACTAAATGAAGAAATGTCTTTTTTTTTCTTTAACTTTCTTTATTATTATATCTTTGATCTTTATTATTAAAGCATAAAACCGTAATATTAATCAGATTGCGCAATTACAATCATTCAACTACAACCATTCAAAATTCTTGTAAAACAATCGTATAAAAACGAAGTTTTAAGTATTAAAATTATACTAATGACATCAATTATGTTGTCAGAAATTTTAATGATGCTAATTACACCTTATTAATTAATGTAATAATTTTAATTTTAGTAAATGAATGTGTATATAATAATTTTTTTTTGAAAAAATATAAATTAAATAAAATGGTGCAAGTCAGATTGCAATCGTGATCAATCAAGATTGCGAGCAATCGTGAGACGACTAATCAGCCATGTTGATGCGCTCTACGGGAGCATAAGTTGTGTTGACGTGACTAACAGTCCTCCCACCGGTCACAACTACCAATTCCGAACGCGAGTGTTCTAACTAGAATACTTTACATAATATAACATGAAAAAAATATAATAATGAACATGTGGTTAAAATTGCTTTAAATATTAAAGGTCTTATTTAACAAAATTACAAATAGTGCATTAGTAACAATATAAAGAAAATTACCTTCAAAATTTCGGACTAATTCAAATTTTAGGGGAATTTAACATTTTACTTTGTCAATTGACTATAAGTACAATATATAATGAGCAAAATATACTTTAAAACGTGCATGTTTCTCTGTTGCTGCCAAAAAATTGTGCAGCCACCCATATTGTATCCTTCAGCAAATATTTTACATAAACATTTGTTGATCGCTATTTCACCACACCTTTTTAAAGGAACCACCAACGTCTATATATTTGTCTGTTTTGTCAAAAGACAAATGAGTTGTGCTCTAGGCAAACCAATATCACACAAGATAATAAGAACAAACTACCCTTCCCCGAAAGTAAAACCGTCCATGCAAATTCTACAACTAGAATTCTGTCAAAGGTTGTTACTCTAGTTCATCACCAAAGTTGTCATCATTTTCTGCATGTGCACCGTCTTGCATTCCTGAATTTTCAATGAACTCGACCTCTTTGACGTTTTCATTGATGTTTTGTTGCTCAGAGTTCCGGTTATCAATGAGATGTTGTTGGTTGAGTCGCGTTTTCTGATAAAGCGCTTCTTAATGATTGTTCCAATCTTCAGTCGTTTTCTCGATTACATCTCCGATCAATGTCTGATTAACTGCAATGTGCTTTATATATCTTGGGTGGTCACCACCTTTTCAGCCTCTTTAGCATGACAAACAAAAAAAGGCATCAAAAACAAAAACAACAAGGCTTCAATATAGCTGGCTATTTCGAACCAATGACTTAGAAATGGGTCGCTTCAGGAAATGCTATATCTCAAACTGGTCAAGCCAAAACTGTTAGCTTAAAGGAACAGAACGGTCAAATACAATAATGGGACCCAGGAGTCTATTTTTATTGCATACAACCTCCTAAATAGTTGTATTGTATTCAAAGATTTAGATCAATATTGTAATAATAATGTATTTGTAATCATAATTAACACATTCCTTATTCATTAGAAAATGGACAAAGAAATGTTTTTGGATCAACCTAACCTACGCAGCCCAGGCCAATTTCAGCCCGTACTAAACAAAGCCTGTTTCAACCAAAATCCATCTTGACCAGTTACTCATCCATTTTGCCATCTCTGGTATTTTACAAGAATGTTCGACTTTTAAGGTCAAACATCTGACTTTTCATATATTAGAAGTTTCCGCATGAATTACGGAGTTTTTTTCTTCAAAATATCAAAACCTTTTAAGCTTCTCCTTAACATGAAAGAAGGAATCCATATAAATGAATACTCCCTTCAAAAGACTATTGTTTTGACTTTAGGTCAAACCTGTGATCTGTTAAATTCAAAATCTCATAGGATTTGGTGTTAATGGATTTTTTTCTTTCAATTTCAAATTCTATTATGTTGATAAACCGTTTATGAATTTGAACATTTGTCAGTTTGACCTGAAATGTCAAAATGTTTCATTGAATCGTCAACTAAGATTTGGAAAAAGAAGTCATATAACTATATAAGATAGAACAGTTGATGGCTAGCTCTTTGGCCTTGGCATAATCTCTTGACATTTTCTTCAGTGAATCAAGATCAAGTTCTTTTCCCTGGATCACAAACACAATATATTAGCACCCCGAACTGATTATGATTTTCAGATTTTTTCGGGACAGTAATAAAATCTGAAAAAGCTGGTAAAGATTTGTTGCAAGTAGCTTCATTCTTTAGAACTAAATAACTATCCGTAAGTTCAATTAAATGAACCGGATTTTGATTCTTGAAGTCAAAATAAATACGTCGTCAACGCAAGTCCAAACAATTCTTTAATTAAATTGTTATATGGTTCTGGTACTTCAAATCACTATAATCACTTTGAAAATGTGTATCCAAACACCCCCAAGATATTGCATAAAATAAATGACTATATACTCACCATGTCGATATGGATGTAACGCTCAATCTTTGTATCTGCAAATAACCTATTCACCCAAGTTCATATACATGACCCAAGTTCATGGTTTTCGAAAGAGGTGGCAAAACAACCGGGTCAGAACAGGCTGGGTAATGGGATAAAACGAATAGGTTTGGGTTAGGTGGATCCGCCAACACTTGTTTTGTCCATTAAAAGTTGAAATAACTAGTGGTAAACTAAAAAATTCATACTAATATAATGATATGATTTCTTTTAGAAAAACAGGTTAGGATGTTGTAAGCATTTGAATACACATTAGACAACTTTTGACCCATCTAACGCGTTTGAGCCATTTGGCTCGTTTCATTTCTAACTACTGCTTTATCTTTTATGAGTTTATCCATTTAATCCGTTATCAAATAAATAAAACCAGAATCAAACCGTTTAATGGGTTGAGATTGCCACCTCTAGTCTTCAACTCACAGAGAAGACTTTACTTTTTATTCGCATGTTGAACGCGGGCATTCTGCTGATACGTTAGTTCATTTAGCCTCTCTTCTACGGATCCTTCCTTCAAGTCGATAGCCCCATAAAGGAACAAATGCCTTTCTAACATACTATTGACTAAAAGAGGAACAACTCCAATATTCTCTTTCTTTGCATCACGATCCAGTTCCTTGAGCCTCTTCGTTTCCCCTGCTAAAGAGGAGGTAAATCAAAATCTGTTAGCTTAAAACAAAAAGATATTACAGACACAAACGCTCTCGTGCGCACACACACACACACATGAGTGTGATGTATAAACACATAATTTCAACCCATTTTCAACCTGTGCCTAACCAGCCCAGACCTGCCCATTTAGCCACCTTCACTATAAAGCAAAGAATTCGGAGGTGATAACTTACGTGTGAAAATATAATTTCTGAGGTGATAACTTTCATGTAGGCAGTATAGGCAAAAAAGACCACCCAGCCTGTGTGATATAGAAGCAGAAGACGTCAGGTGACCTGCAGAAGAACATTACCATATCATCCATTATATAATAGAATTTTAGAACACCCATTATCAATCTATGTTGAAATTCCGAGGGTATACCTATGCAATGACCATACAGAGTTTGCATAAAGAATCCCAATTTTGTGTTAGCCTTAGCTTCAAATATACAAGAGAACTTTCTAGAAAGCCATATCCTCTTCATATCGGCTAATGTAGTCATTTCTTCCTGAAATAATTCCAATAAAATCAATGACTTTAAAACACGTGAAATAATAAGGTTCGCCAAAAGAGTACTACTATTACTACATTAGAGGTGGCAATTTCGACCATTTTCTTATAAATGGGTCAATTCGGGTAGTGTTTTATCTCGAACGGGTCAAACAGGCACAATTCATTCGAAATAGCTAAAAAAGGGATGAGCCAAACAGGTCAAAAAGTACCCAAAACGTATTCCTAATGCTTAAAACCTCTCAAAACATTTTATTCAAATATAGATTATTAACTAACTAGTATATATTTTTGGAAATGAACATCGATCGGTGCCACCCAGAGAAAAAACCCATTTGACTAGTTAACCAACCCGCCTTACCTGCCCATTTTGTCACATCTACTAACTGATATTGAATGAAAGATACAGTAATTAAAACAGAGAAAGGCAAGATTACCTCTGCAAACTCACTAATAAGCTCATCGATGTTAAGTTTAAAAGGGTTCAGATCCATTGTGTCAAAAACTTATTAGTTTTCTCACACATACATAATGAGTCACCTGATAATCAAAGTCCATTATTAAGAATAACATTACAAAATGACCAAATCATGTATGAAGGTACATAAGTATCGTTCTCATTCAACTTTTAATGCCTTAGTTAAATGCATCACTGACCCGAGAAAGAGGTATACATTTAATTTCCAATTTTAGAATATCATATGTTGTGTGACGAATATTCGCATTGTTCATTGTTATTGTTTTCTCTCTGTTTTGGAATCCACTAACAACTATTGGTTAGTTATTAGTGTTCTTTATCAATATAATAACAGCTACTATACAAAACGATGAATATATGTATGCACTACAAGAGTAAACTCAACATGAACCAGCTAAATACCATCCATCTATTCAATACAGTATAAATTATATAAAGGTTCCCCCTTTTCACAATAATCAAAAAAAGTCCTATCCATTTTGACCAATTTGCTTCTCTCAGGAGATTAATGGAACACTTGATAGACACAAATTATATGCAACTTATGTACATACACAAAATATAGTCTAATACAGGACGACATCGAACTAATACGTGATCTTTTTTAGTGTAAAAAGTAAAAAGAGAGAAAAAAAAATAAGAGATTGAAACTCTAGACTTATGCCGTCGCCGGTGACCGGTGCCAAAGGATGATAAAAGAATAAAATACAGCACTAACTTAAAAACCCCCTTTTGCATGAAGAACGTCAAAACCCAAAACCAACCTTTCGGAATAAGGAGGTCAACACAATCTTAAAATTTCCCTATTTCGCTAGTTTTGCGAATCAAGGTGAATTCGCAATGTTTGTACAAGTTTCCACCTATTTTTCGAAATTTATCCTGAGAAATCCCGAGTTTACGAAATGATCCTTTTGAATTTTCTCTTTTTTCGTAATTGACCTTGTGAATTCCTTTTCTAAAAAATATGCCTCTGATCTATTGAAAAGTTGGGATTTCATCCAAATTCACAAAATACCTTGCGAACTAGTATAATATATGGTGAAATTTTGATTTTAGATTGATAATTTTATTAATATTTACAACGTCTTTTCGATTAAACCGTCAATTATTAGGTGAATACATATTGGTTTAGATGATTTCGATTTAATTTCTAGAAAAGTCTTCAATTGTCTAGCACATTAATTGAATAATTTTTTTGTGAAATGTTCACGAGGGTAATATTTAAAATATGAGTCGTTGCACATTAACCCACTTAACTAACATCAACACTCATATGAAATGAAACATGGTATGAAATAGAAAAGTAAGATATAAAACTATGACTAAATATTTAGTTGGTTCAAATAATAAAATGATTGATTGATATAAAAAAAGTATAGTAGAATTTACTTGTAATTTATTTTATAAATTAGCCTTATTTTTAAACATTTTTAGTATTACTCTATGAAATATACTATAGTGAATGCATGTTTAAGGACACCACTTACTTTATCAAAACCCAAATATGATCACAAAAAAAACACATATCCAAACACAATACCATCTTGTTAACCCACAGAATATCCAAAAGAATTAAAACTTGAATTATCACTAGATCGGAAACTCCATCTTGATCATAGCATTGGTCTTATCGATCGATTCAGCACGAAGCCAATCCTTAGCACAAATCAACGCCTCAACAGTCTCTGCCCTCAAGGAGCACCGATACTGGTCCATCTCTTTCCTACCCGTCTCAAACACCGACTCTTGAACCACACTCGACACTGGGATCGTCAATATATCACGAGCCATCTTAGATAATGTCGGGTACTTATCCTTATACACTTTCCACCACCCAATAACATCAAACTCATGAACTCTAGGTAATAAAGACTCCTCTAAGTACTGGTCAAGCTCTGACTTTGACTGTTGATTTGTCGTCTCCGTGATGTACGCATCGAAATCGACCAACCCGATGTCACCATTATCATTACTAGCATCCTCCATTTTCACATCACCCGACCCGGGCCCACCATTCGTGTGTTCCATATAAGTAGGGGCAACAGGCAGTGGAAGTGCAACGTATTCAAGAAAAAGCTGATGGATTCCTTCATCGACGATGTTAATAAAAGTTGCAGCATCATCACCGTATATCTTTGTGAAGCTAAACTCGACTAGCTTCATTTTGAACCGTGGGTCCATCACAACAGCAATTGCTAAAATAAAACAACAGCTCTTCCAGTACTTGTCGAAATTCTCTTGCATCGGTTTCACAATGCTGCTGATTAAAGTATCTTCACTTGTAGCAGCTCGTGTTAGTTCCAGTTGAATCTTCCATGCTTCGTGGAAGAACGTATTTGTTGTTGGTATAGTCGACGTAGTTAACAAACTTGCAGTGTCAAAAAGTGGCTTCAAGTACGTGCATAAATGCTCAATAATCTTCCATTCATCACCAGTCGGACCTTTACTGTAATCAGGATCAGAAGTATCTAAGCAAGAAAACACTTCTTTCAACTCAGAAGCCGCTAATAACATCTCGTAAGTTGTATTCCACTGAGTTTGATCGTCGAGTGCCAGTGTTTTCGTACTGGGAACTTGAAGTTGTTGTCTGAGACCGAGAAATTTCTCTTCTAACGAGTCCGACGTTTTCACGTACTTCACACAGTCTCTCACTTTCTTCACAGTTTCTCCACTCGCGTTGAATGCTTCTAATGCAATACTGCTTAACGAACGAGCGAGACAGTTCTGAAGCAGTAACTGACCACCGAGGATACTAGGGTTTTTCTCCGAGAGTAAACCTCTAAGACTATCGACTCCGGTTTCAGTCAACTGTTGGTTTAGCGTCAACGAGAATAACCTCCCTTCCATATTCCAATCGGAGAGGCAAGAAGACACAGCGTGGCTGAAGGCGGAATCAGATTCCGGGAACGGTTCCATCACGACATTTAGAAGTTTCCGTTGAATCTTCCACTCACTATCAACAAACTGCCCAGTGACAAACACGTACCCAGTGGTTTGACATGAAGTCCAGAGGTCAAGTGTAAGACAGATCCTACCAGGCATTCCTTCAATTAACTTCTGGATCTTTTGTTTTTCTCTGAGGTAAGTTGCTATACAATCACCTTGAACCATACTAAAGTTGGCCATTTCAAATCGCGGCTGGAGGTTATGCACGAAAGCCACGAACCCCGGGTGCTCAACGATATGCAGAGGGTAATCGTGCATAATGATCATCTGAGCTATCTCATGGCGGCACCTATCGGAGTCAAACGCAATGTAAGGAGCGGTGGCAGTTCGGTAACGACGTTTTGGTGGGTCAGCTGTAGGGTTTATGGAGTTGTTATTATCACCATTACTGATTTTTGGGGGTGCGCTGAAAGGAGTTGACGGGTCCTGAGCCTGAATACGAAGGCCAACTGGGCAACTTCCTTTGGCGATGTGGCGTTTCAGGTGACTGGTGCCTGCGACTTTTGAACCCGTGCTGTATGCAAAGGATTGTTTGCATAGCTTACAGCAAGCTCTTCTGCAATCATCACCTACATTTTCGATTGTGAAGTGTTCCCAGACTACTGATTTCTTCTTTCTCCGTTTGCCAGGTTGCGTGTCCATGGCGTTTGGTGTGTCTAAAAACACCGGTTCCATCTCTACGTTAACCAGTGCATTGTTCTCGGTAGGGATTGTTTCCATGTTAAAGGAATAAGTGAACACCTAGTTTAGGTAGAAAAGCTGATAAGTATTCAAGTTAAGAATGAATAAGAAGGGAAAAAAACAACAATATCTCAAATCAATTACGGCTCAAGGTCACTAAACAAACAGCAAAAGTACTGAGAGTACATAATATTGTGACAAACTAACAATATGTTTGAATGTGTGATTTGATGATCATAAAACTAGTTGATAGATGGTGTGTTTGGATATGCGTTTTGAATCTCATTTTTGAAATCACCACTCATCAGAATCAAATTATCAAAGATTCATCATTTTTGAAAGTTTGCTGCATTACCTTGAACATAAACAGAGGCAAAGAAC
This sequence comes from Logfia minima, assembly GCA_963921325.1. Taxonomy (NCBI): domain Eukaryota; kingdom Viridiplantae; phylum Streptophyta; class Magnoliopsida; order Asterales; family Asteraceae; genus Logfia; species Logfia minima. The sequence goes on from OY992767.1 coordinate 37,264,826, forward strand.
GTAACTGCAAATGGAACAACACCAGCATATGACGTACAAACTAAAGGATTGCCACAAAATAAGCATAATTATGCAAGATTCACCGACTGTCGGATAACATTTAAATCTTGAAATAAAGTTATACAATGGTTTAAAAAACGCTAAGAATTTTTTGCATGAAAAAGGAACGACATTATCTCTTCATGTAGTGATTGGCTTTTTAAACCATCATACTAGGACACAATGATGGATAATTTAACATATTTCTGTCCAGAGATCAAAACTTTATCAAGTAGACACGATATCAAATCAAGAATTCTTCAATTAAAATAAACAATCGGATAAATAAAAATACTAACATTAATATCTGATATGCAGATCTAGGGTTTTGTCTTTGAAAAAACATAAGCTCAGGCAAGTCGATACAGCATCAGATAATCAAAACATACATCAACATAAACTATACATACAAACATGAAAGTTCACAGAATTATAATCAAGTAATTCAGACAATTCAACAATTTACACAACAGAAACAAAATAAAGCACAATTTATTCAAAAAATCACAAGCTAGGGTTTATAATTACGGACTACAACACTACATCAAAAACCTACGCATACAATCATGAAAGATCACAAAATTGAAATAAAGTACACAATTCATGAAATCAAACATAAGAAGTTCATCAATTTCAAATAACGAAGTCCTAGAAAGCAAAATTGATTCAAGAAATTAAGAGCAAGGGTTTATAAATAAATAACAATCATCTAGTTATTCTAATTATTATTATTGTTATTATAATTATAATCATACCGATCTAATTGACGAAATTGAGATCCAGAAGGAAAGTTGTGAAATTGGGCTTGAAACCCCAAATTGGACTAAGTTTCGAAAGTGGGGTTGTATGTGTTTTGGGGGAAGTCAAAGAGAAGATGATGAAAGGGTTTGTTTTGTGATTCGTAAAATATAAAAGTTGTATTGGATATGGACTTTGAGATCCACTTTTATTAGTATATTTTTGGTATATATTTAGATTTAGAAAAAATATAGATTGAGACTATTGATAAGTTTTACTGCCAGTTTGGGGTAGGTGTGGTTTGGTTGGACCCAAGTGGGTTGGAAAGGTGCAGCCCATTGAGCCATACACGGGTTTTCAATTGAAAGGGTGGGTCTACAAATTGGGATATTTTTTTAATAAGCTTTTTGTTCATTATTTTAATATAAAGACTAGGGATATTTAGATAACTTTGCATATTTGATGGAAATAAAACGAACGTTGAAAGTTTTTTAATATAATGCAATTTTTATTTGAATAATTATGTTAAATTTATTTGTTTTTGTTGATTTTTTAGCTCTACCACATAGTAATACAACAATTTGAAGTATAAAATTGTCAATAACTTAAGGATTAATCCACAAGTCAAATATATATGTTAGAAATTGACCAGCCATTCCTAGATGCAACGCAATCTAAATCATACAATTTATAAGTTTTCAAATGTTATTTACGTCACATTCTAGCAATCAAGAACGACATGTTTAATTACGATGATTGTTTGAAACCTCGGGGTGCAACAATTAAATACGTTATAAACCCTATCTAAACATTAGTGCTCTTAAAACATTAGCAATTATGAAAGTTGTTGCTTAACTACCACCACGGTAAGTAGATGTGTATATTCGTAGGTACGCTCATCCTAAGCTTTTAACACGAAAAATTAGATTAGGTAGTTAAAGATACATATACAATTAAACTTGAAACCATTAACGGTGAACAAATTTGTAACCCGGAAAATCAATATGTTGGAGTATAAATTGACATTCATATTGTACCAAAAATAATAATGTCGAGAAAGTAAAGGTTACTCATAATCATCTGAACGTAGGAGGCGGTAAAACAAATAGACGAAGAGATTGTGTTAGAGGAATATAACAACGATAATATTGAGAAAGCTTTCAAACATATGTAATTTTATAGATTCTAGTTCTTAGTTAGGGTGAAATTGGTTTTGTAAATGGATGAGGATTGGATTACAATCATCGAAGATGCAATCATGAAGTAAGAAAGCCTATAAATTGTAATTCCAATAGTTAAAATATTATACAAAAAGAGATATTATGTATTAAATTATTAAGTAATTACTATCATCTAAATCGAATTCTTCAAGTTTGACACGTGATATTTTTGTCTACTTGATAAATTCTAAAACAATCTATTATATTTGTATAGTATATATATATATATATATATATTAAAGAACAAGAACGGAACTTTTCGTTACAATGTAAGCCCATAAGAAAACTATACAAAATGGATCTTATACTTTTAAAATTTAAACTTATCAAACACTTATATATTTTTATGTTTATATCATTTTAACAGTGTCATCATCCACAAATCATTAATAGCACTATGAGAATCAACATATATATATTATATATTTTCTTCTATTTATCAATGCCTTTCATCACTCGTGCTTTTAAAAAGATTCAAAATTGTTCATGAGAATACCGCTTAGATTGCGTGCATATGAGTCAAAAAACTCTCACGTTCCCTAAGTTATAACGTAAATGGTGAAAAACTTTCTTCGTTTGTATAGTCTATCGAAATAATACAAAACTACTTATCTCATATAGAATACATTATATATATAAATAGATATATATATATATATATTGTTGTAATAAGTCAGTTGGTGGAGTTGTTATATATTAGTTATAATGTTCCTGTGACCAATCAGATCTAGCTGTTTTAATTAGCCTTTTAGAATAATGAGAAAATATTTGAATATTTATATATATATTTTGTGGTTAAAAAAGAGGGAGGTGAGAAAAAAACAAAAAGAAAGGAGGAATAGAAGTGGGTAAAAATTGGGGATCGAGGAGAAGCAAGCACTGCCCGACAGTGAGACCTTCCTCCGCCAAAACCGGGTTGCATAAGCCCATTTTCACACTTAGTGGGCTCCACTCTCACATGCCTCCCATGTGATCACACCTCTTGTTCATTCTAAACTTTTGATGAAACTACTGTCATTTTAAACTTGTGACCAACTAATGTATTCTTTGTGCTTTGAAATTTATAAGTTATAACCGCTTGCTACGTTTTCAAGCACACATTGTCATGTAAGTTATATGATATGTATCAAATAACTAAGGGTGGTTGACTAATTCTACTCGTTAACCTGAACCTATCAACCGTTATCCAACTCGAATTACCACTTCTAGTTTTTACATTGTCCAAGCTTTTGAATTGTATAATGAGCTATATGTTTAAGCATTTGAATGATTCTTATATTTCTTCAATTACTGTATAAAGGACGTTGTTGTAAGAAATTTTATTATATAAAATAGTAAATAATATTAAATGGTATTTGGAGTCTATTGATACGAGAGGAACTCATCACTCAAAATATTATGAGTTCAAGTCTCATTTTACTACATTGTGTACGTAATACTTGTGATTGTACGTATCATGTAACTCGTCGTCTGAAAAACTAAAAGAGAAAAAGAAATAAAATATCAATTAAGGTACCTTTGGTTAGCATGAGGGATATCATGACCTACATTGTATATATGAATTCGATCAACCAAAATTAACCATCTCCAATAAGACTCATAACATTCTAGTCGAAAATAATACCATATGATATGATTTATCATAATTTGAAATTGCATTACATGACAAATACTTATTATAATAGAAAATTCTATTATTAATTATTAATTATTATATTATTATAGTAACTTTTAAATACAGTACTTATTTAAATATTTGTTTTCTGACTTTTACAACGTTGGAGTATTTGGGAGAAGTAAAAAAGTAATTAAAAATGTAACAAAATAAATTGGGAGGAAAGGAATTGGTCATAGCCGTGGGAGAGACGCAGCAAGAAAGGCGCGTGGGGAAACGTGTAGATTATTGACAAAATTGAGATGGCAGGTCTGACAGATGTGCCACCAGAACAGGGTTCCAGCCACCGTTCGATCCGGATGCAACCCCACCCCCGCAATATATTCTTCTTGGGATTGGTGGTAAAAGGACCTCCATTCTCCTATAAATACTCTCACATTTCTTCCATATCTTCTTCATCATATCCCCTCTTTCGATACATACATTTTTTCACTGTGTGTACTCAAAAACCCTAATTAGGGTTTCTTCATGAATTCTCTGCAAAACAGCCATAAAAATATAATGGTGCTCTTTCTATTCTTCCACGGCTTTCTTGAACTGCATAGGTTTTGATCTATTGGATCAGATCTGTGTGTTTATATATACACAAACATATATACATATATATATTATATATATGATCTTTGCGGTTCAATAAAGCTGTGGGAAGATAGAGAGAGGATCAACACATGCCGGAATTGACGAAGCAACAATTTGTAATAATCATCTCTTGATTCTTATTTTTCCGTTTATTTTTTCTTCTAATTATGATTTCGTTAAGTAAGTTTCTTGAATCTTTTAGGTTCTGACAAGGTTATATTTTGACTGTTTTGTGATGTTTATGTGTTTAATTTGAATATATCATGACCATAAAAGGTTTAGTTTTTATTCCAGAAATAACAATTTAACAAAAAAGAGTGTTAATCTTTATCTTTGATTTGTTCCAACTGCAGGTGAAAAAATAATTTAACCAATAAATGTGTTTAACTTTTGATTGACACAATTATTATTATTATACTAAGTAATAGTAATTATACAAATGTCATATTTCATGTGTTTATTGGATGTATTTACTCATGTTTTAATGTTTATATTTTTGTTATGCAAGGAAAAAAGCTACATTGATACGGATTGAATTAATTGATGTTTAGTATACAAATAGGTCCTAAATTTATTAAAGCTTTTTAGCTAATAATTTCAATGAAAAAAGGCTAAAAATTGATTATAATAATTATGAATATCATAGGGTACCAATCTATATATATATATATATATTGTATTGTATGTGTACGTATATGGACCACGACAGTGCAAGTTTCCTTTTTTCATATGAATCCCTCCCTCTACCAATTTAGCTTACCTCCCACACAAGTTTAAAGCTATTCATGTGAATTAGGTAAAACATGTGATTGATTGGGCGCTTTTAATTACTACTGTATTCTATAAATTTCTCAAAACATTTATGTAAAATTAAATGCACTTAATTTATACATTTTCCTAACAAGTAACAAACTTTGTTATTACCATTGGAAGACTTATGATTTTGATTAGTTGGATAATTGTCATTAATAAACATAATATTGTGATGTTACGCATTTGATCGGTCGTGTCCTCGATTTGCGATTAGTTTTTTGTTTGTTATTTGTAACATTGTAGTTTCAAACGAGTATACTAAATTTGGTTACCTTGTTGCATACTTAAAATTGTTGGTGATGAAGACACCATTGTTTCTTTCAAGAGCTAGAAGTTCCAAAATTAGATCTTTTAAAACGATTTAATATATGATCACAACATGTGTGGGATGATATAATTTCAATTAAAAGGCTGGTTTGTATATAGAGTGTTGAGTTACTGCCTCAATGTCGTCAAGGTAATGTTTACATTATGGTGATACAAACTTTCATATTGCAATAATGTTGTTGCATTAATCATTAACATATGTGATTAAAGGTATCAATCACTTTTACTTTTGATCATCTTTAATTAGTCTTAAAGGTAATTAATTTGTATTATGTGTTTCAATAATTATTGGATAGATGTAAACATATATTTTTCAAAATTAATTGACATTAATATTGGTTAAAACACATTTAACTTCATCATTTTTAGTCATTAATTTAGTTTATATTTTAATTGAAAAACCCAAAAAAATAACAATTATAATAATAATAGTAATAATAATAATACAAAAAAAAAAAGTAATTTAATTAGTTCAATATTTATGCTATGTCATTTTGTCAGAATTCATCTGTAAAATTTTTTTCGTCGATGTAATATTTTTCTTTTTATAAAATGGTTTAGTCAATGCTATAGACATACACTACTAAAAAGGATAATGGTATATCGTCTTAGAACAAAAAAAAAGTAATAAAGAGATCGAGTGACCTTTTGACCTGTATTTTTTTATACGGTGGTACTTTATCTTTGCACTAATTGTTTAAATAATTGGCAGAGAAGTTAAGATTAGACAGCATGTTTGTTTAAAAATAAAAACCTATATATGTATGTACAGTTGTACGTTATATTGTCTTTCATGGCCAGACTTTTTACCGCATGATGTGTATAGATATTACTCTCGTCTTAAATAAAGCTCATAGTGTTATTCCGAGGCTTTAATTTTTACACAACTCATATATTTTTCGTTACAGTAAGAATTGAGTTACCTTATCTTATGCATTTAGCCCTTTATCAGTAAGTATTATATATATATATATATATATATATGTTCAACTGACTAAAAATTATTCATAACTATACATGAAGTATAACATGGATTTTTTCTAAATCGGTATAAGTAATGATATATATCCGTATTTAGATGAGCTTTCAGTGAGTAGGTTGGAACGTTATAAAAAAGCAAGACTTTACGAATATAATTGTGTTTCTTATTATATAGATAAATTTTATAAATAATAGATTGTTAAATCAATTAAACATTATCTTTCACGTATTATCGTGTATGTACAATTGCAAATTTGGTTAATTTGCTTATAAAAAGAGATGATAGTATACAAGTGTATGTGATACTTTTCGATATGCAACTAAAACAATTTATAAATATCTATGGCATATATAAGTTATCAGTTTTAAACTTCTAAAAATAATTAATTTCACACATGCATATAGATTTAAAATAAAAATCATATATGATGTTTAGCCAATGAGAGAACCGATCCAGATTGCTAGCCAATTGAAATAATTGACACATACATTCAAAGAGAGTGATGTCAAAAACTAGCAGACAACACTTGGAAATTGGATGATTTGTGGTGGAAAGTTTGAGCCATTTGGAAATATTCATCGGGATGTGATAATGATAATAGGTTAAAGTGAGTATCGGGAAGGTGATTTTGACCCATTTTAATATTTGAATTTAACTTTCTTGAAAATCTTACTTTGTTTTCTTGAATTCAAAGCAACTAAATAAGCTCAAATCCACAAGAAATTAGATTAGGCCAAAATATGAGCAATAATGTCAATCAAATCGTTACCAAGAAAAGGATCTCATACGCACTACCATCGTTAATCAACAAAGCTTAAATGAATATATAGATACAATAGAATGTATAAATAGTAGTATCAAACTATCAGTTGGAAATTCTAGATCTAAATGTATTGGTAATTGGTAATATCAACATATGATCCTTTTTCTGTAATAACAATTCAAGGTTATGGACCTTCTTTGTGTTTTTCTTAATAGCTTGAGACCCCTGTAGAAAAATCAAGGTTAATATCAACATATGATCAAGAAGTTACAAAAAATATATATATATATATATCAAGGAATGGATGACAACTTCAACCCCATGTGTCTATTATCATATTCTCAAATAAGTTATAAACAAAAGCTAAAAACAAACCTAAGGTCATCATATAATTAAGTTGTAATAGATCTGTACCTAACTACAGATAATGTCAGCATAATGTTATGCTATAAGTTATAAAATAAAGGTAAGGTCCGCTTCATTGTTTGTGTTTTGTTACACAGGTATATCTCATTGGCGTGTACTGCAAATTATAAGAGGCTCCAATGTTCAGCACGATCAATACCTAACTATCCAAAGACGATACCTGGCTAACGCGCTGCACCTAAGTGAACATGAGCACTACTAATCTAATGGTTATGTTATCAGAAACACATCTTTGAACAAAACAATAAAAAACAAAAAAAAAGAAGAAAAAAACAGGGACTGCTACGTTATTCTTAATGATTATAGAGAAGTCAACGGGTATTGTGAAACACCACCATATTTATGGCTATAAGGAAAAGTAGCCTATGCAGGGCTTGTGCTTGTCAACACCAACTGTTCATGCCTAGGCATATTTAGAGGTATAAGTCGGCAACTAAACATAACGTGGAAGAAATAATGAACATAAAACACTTGTGAACTTTGTGTTTTAACTGAAGTTAATACTAAAAGAAAAAATGAAAAATACAGAAAAAGTTGGAAGTAGAAAAAACCATGAAACTCTTGGCATCCCATCACATGCACCATGTGAGCAGACTCTGCCTTCTTTTAATGGAATAATATGCATGGGTGTTTTTGGTCCCCTCTTTATTTGTGTTTATTCACCCATAATCACATACAAACAAGAAAAGGTATCAACACTCAACAGTTGCACCATAAAATTTCGGTATCAATTATTTGAACTTCATATGAAATAATAGTTGTCACATACAGACCTTATTCTTTCGTCGGATAGTACATTATTTAACGACAAATACAATGCCCACACGAGACTAATAAGTCGATAGATGTTCCGTCGTGCATTCCTATTAATAAGATGGATAACCAACTTATTGATAGAGCAACACTTAATATCACAATCTCTGTTATCCCTCAATGGACACATTCCTTGTGATTCATAGAGCAATACTTTAACCTGGACACGAATTAACCATTCAATTTATTTTCACAGAGCTACACTCAATACAACGTACCCAATTGTCTCACATCTACAAAATCACCATTTCTAAAAAAGAAAGTGACTTGTACCCGATAGAACTAGAAAGTGAAAAGGCCAAATGATCTTAGAAAGTAAAGGTAATTACTTAAAGAGTCCAATGACTTAAAATCAGACATCAATAGAAGACACGAAATCTACATCATAAAGGACTTCCAAAAGGAATTTAGGGTACACAGTACACAATAATTACGTGACCCATCATTTCACTGTGAATGTCAGCAGATCTAGCAATAGATATGCCCACAAATACCCGTTGGTAACCTGTTGAATCCGCGGATACAAGTATAGCCAAGGGCTCAATTTCACCAATTGGTAGTTGTTTTCAGTAGCTTTGTTGTGTAAAAACTAAATAGACACTTATATCTCTATTTCACACATTCGTACCAAAAGTCAAGATAAAACTGAAAAGAATATTGCAACATAATGGCTGCAAACATAAAGTGAGAACACTTCGAATATTGGGAACGATTTGTAGTCACTTTGTATAATAAAGAGAAGCAATTGATACTTTTATCATAACAACAATATATATTATATGTCTGAGGAGATAAAATGACGTATTGTAGATCAACTTCTTATAAGCCTTTCATCTTGCACCATCAGGCTTTTAGAAATATGAAATGAAACTGGAAAAGTGTATTGGAACATCATGGTGTATTAGCTTCTTTAGCCACATAAATAAGGTGTCCCAGTGTGGTCTCACCTTGTATGGCGGTAGTATTTTAATAATTAGAATACATCAGGGTGGAAACGCCCTGGAATTGAGCTGCCTTGCTGCGCCTGCTTGAGATGCATAGTCAAAGAGTAATTATTGACCTGATAGAGAATAAGGATTAGTCAGGACACTTTGAACAAGTCACGCTGATCGTAATATATATTTCTACAATAAGATGATTCGATCTAAACTTGACATCTTATAAGGTAATTTTCAATCGAACTCAATTCTGCACCAAGCAACTATTTTGGCGGGTTGTACTTGCTTGCAGTACTAGTGAAACCCCAGAGAAAAAATAGGGAAAAAAAGGAAGAATGGTCCTGCCATTTCTCTACTTTTTTCATTATTAAGGGTATTTTAGGCATTTGGCTAATAGTGAAAGACTGTACATATACAAAAGAAACAAGTGCATTGTTGCAGTTGTCATGCAACTGAGGGAGTTTATTATCACAATCATTCCAAAACAAATTATACTACTATTGTATTATTTGTCATGGTGACAAGGATTTAGAATCATCCTATTTGTCTATATGGCCCTTCATGTTTGAAAAACCAACATCATCAGGGATGGCAAGATGAAACGGTACTTCTTACTTCTTAGCATCAGTCTAAATGGGCCAGGTCAGGTTGGACCGACCTCCAAAGACTTTATTTTTAACTTGAAATTAAATATATTAACCCTGATGTGTTTGTTATACATGACTAGTCTACAATTGATATACCGATATGATAATGATCTAATTTTTTTCTATATTGCAGATAGTAATTTAGGAGGTTTTATGTATTTCAATACTTTTTGGAGGACTTTCAACCCTATAGACCCGATCAACCCATTTTTAATCTTTTAAGTTACCCGATCTCACCCAGCGGAAACCCATTTGTATGTAAATGTGTTGAATGGCCACCTCTACTTTCAGCCAACTATAGTTTTTCCCTTTCTACTCTTGGTACTAGCACAAGTTTGTTAGTTGTTACAAAACAAGGTATCAAGCAGCATAAATTGTGTATCCTCTTTATCACAAAAGCAACACTCGTAGCAGAGCCAGAATGGTATAATAGAATTGCAAATGAGTTAACTGAACACAAAATAGAAGAACAAAAGCATAACCATGATGCTAGATAGAGTTCTTTGAGGTTCCGCAGACTGACCTCAAGAGTTCTTAGCTGCTCCTGGTATTGGGATACCATCTGTTTGAGGTTATGCAACTCCTGACCCCTATCCTCAAACTCTTTTTGACGTTCATGCTGAATTGCAACAGCTCGTTTCAAGAGTGAGTTCTCCTGAATTAGAGCTTGGAGTTGTTCCTTCATCATGATATTTTCCTGCCAATAAATAACATCAAAACCAAACAACCTAAAAAGCTATACAATGTAAAGAACTAAAGAAAACAGAGATGAAGGTGTTATTAGATAATATTATAAACTATTGGCGTCTTTAAATATGCATTTTGTGAACCGGTTATCTAAGGGGGGATTTTTTTTTAGCTATCTACTCCCTCCTATAACCTCATATGATAGACTTCTACTCAAGTTTCACAAAACATCTCACCTTTTTTTTCACCAACAAGGTCCTTTATGGTCAGTACCTAACAAGTCCATAAACAATCAGAACTAGCCAATCATTCAAACACTATCTTCAACAACCCGTTCAATTACATCTGACTATCTTATGATAACTCAATATCACATACAGTTTCAAAACGCAGATCCAAACACCCCCCCTATAGCCAGCCTATTACTTTGTGATGTCGGATCAGATGCGATTTAGGAATCCCCTGCCGCGTTCCCATAACACTTAAGTACATAACTATCTGCAAACAATCACACCTTCCAAAGGCATAAGAGAGGTCGACTGAAGGCCAAAACAAATAAAAAACAAAACAGTTACGCCACCATGTGCCCCATTCGCCAGTAGGTATATCACCCTGAAGCTAGAACATGTGATCTAGCAGCAAGCTTTATAGGTGGCATATTATTTGTATACAATGAGATGACATTTAGTCAGTTTGGCATGATGGTGTCACGTGAGCTGCAAATTCTAATAAATCTAATAGTGTAAGTGGTACAGGTCAGCTGGCTATGCAAACTGCTATTATAGTTTCCGATCAATAAACCTGTGGGGAAAGGCAAACATGGTGGTGATTGGTTTTGTTTTGTCCTCCTTCAACCTCTGTATTATTGTATACCTAGCAGAAGAGTGATGGAAGTTGTAGAGCGTACGTAATTGGTTATGAGTTTGTATTGAAGTGTTGCATTTCAAAAACATATTTGAAGTTGCAAGGCAAAGAAGCAAAGCTTCCTACATATGCTTTATATAAGAGTGTACAAACGAGAGAGAGAGAGAGAGAGAGAGAGAGAGAGAGAAATGGCACCTGTTGAAGGCCATGAGCTTCAGTGGCTACACGTTCATATAGAGATTTCTCCAACATCTCAAGTGCTCTTGAAGCACGGGTTCTAGCATCATCCATGTTGGAGGCACTCAACATTTCTTTCACAAAAAGGTCAACCCACTCTGCACCATCAGCAGGTTGTTTTTGAGGAGAATTCTCAAGAGGCACAACCTCGCCATTCGCCACCCCATGAGCTATATTTCACAAATAGAAGTTGTTCAAGAAGAGCTAGCATACACTAAACTTTTGAAAGCAACAAAGACGTCTATGAAAATATTATGAGAGGTTAGATAAAATAAGCACCATGAGGTTGAGGTTGAGGTTGATTTTGATACTCTGATTCCGTTCCAACAGTAGACCCAGTATTCTCGATAGAGCCCAAACGTAGCTCGGTAAGACTTTTGATGGCGGTTTCTAAGTCATCGCCACATTGGTTGAGGGTTCTGTCAAGAACCTATACGATTTAAAATTAAGCGTTAGATATCTAGTAAACTTACAGAATAAACACGTGCTTTGCAAAGAGAGAGCTTCAAAAAAAGATGTTTCCCATTTAAGAAAATCTTTAATCCAATAAAACCCCATACTTTAACACCAATTCTCAACTCTCACATTTCTCACATAGCTCACATAGTCACTATAACAAGCACATAAATCAAACTATTAATAGTAATCATAACTAAACTTTTCAAGTCACTTACATTCGGCTTTCTCTATGTAAAACTGACAAGTAACTAACCTATGAACAAAGCAAACAACTAAGGCAACAAGCACATAAATCTAACTACTCCGTATATTATAACAATCATAAGTAAAATAAATTTGTGGTCGTGCACGGTCGCACTTATCTATGTAAAACTAACAAGTAATTAACCTGTTAATGGAGCAGATAACTAATATAACCAACCTAATAAGCACATAAGTAATTATAGCAATCTTATAAGTAAAAGATACAAGTAACTAACTTCTGAATCAAACAAGGAACTTATATAACAAGTAAAATAATTTTAACTAACCTGCTTTTCCATATCAGGAAACAGGGCAACAAGACGATCAAGCGCGAAAAACCGAGCCGATGACGAAAACTGAATCGGTGAAGAAGAAGAAGAAAAACAACGAACTCGTTTTGAAGCGGGAGGTGACGACGATGTTGAAGAAGAAGAAGGTACGGAATGATCTTCAAAAAATGATGATCTTTTCCCGCACACTACCGCAGACATGTTGTGTGTGCAGCACCTCTAATTGTTTGTCTTCGTTTCTATAAACACCTTATTATTCCCCTTGTATCTTTCATACAGCAATTCAATTCAATAAATAAAAAAAGCCCTAAAATTTTCAATCAATTAGGGTTTCGAATTCTGTACCGGTTCAATTGAGCATCCAAGTAGGTTTTCAATCGTTCGATCTAACTAATTTGATGAGATTTGATGACTATCGGTCGTGAAAAAGATACCAATTTATCTAGTTAGGGTTTGGTTTTCGTTGAATTTGATCGAATTGGATAATGTCTTAAATTTTATATTGTGTTAGGTGTTGAGTTAAAGTGACTAGGCTGTGAAACAGATGTTTATAACCGACAAATTTAAGTGAACACGTGGCATTCAAAACAAATGTTGATTTCTGATTGGTAGCGTGATATGAATTGTGAAACAGTTGTATACTGGAGAGACTTTCGTTGCAGTTTTTGTTTCGTTTAGACCCACCAACCGACGACTAGTTGCCTAAATTCTCGATCAATTTTTCTTTTTATATAATGTAAAATTTTTGTATTTTGTATTATATTTTTATATATGAAAAATGATAAAAACTAGGATCGTGTATGGTCGCGCATCGTGGGGAGTAAATTATCACTATAAGTTTTTAGCTTTGACATCTGTTTTTCACGATAATTTTATGATAAGCAATTTAAAATATATGGTATATTGAAGATGTACTTTGTTATTAAATTGCGTGGATTCAAGTCAAGAAACGTTGCATAACAAACTACTTTTATTAAAGGCGGAAATATTTATATGGAGAGCATTGAGAAGAAGATTACCGGTACAGGTTGAGCTTTATAAAAGAGGTATAGACTTACATTCGGTTAGATGTCCAATATGTGATGATGAATTAAAAAGTGTTGAGTATGCTTTATTATTTTGCAAATTTGCTATGGAGGTTTGGGAAAAGGTATTTGAATGGTGGGACTTGGAAATATGGGCAATTTTAGTGTATTAGAATGATTTCTTAGTATTGGATGTAGTGTGAGATCAAAAATCGGGCAAGGGTTATGGCAAGGTGTGATGTGGGCGTACGGTTATTTAATATGGAAAAACAGAATTCAAAGGGTGTTTAGAAAGAAGTGGTGGGTTGTACTTGTGGGTTGTAATATCTTATGTTATGATCTTCAACAATTAGTACTTTGTTCTGAAAAACCATCATTATTTTTCTAATTAGGTCGACTGAAGATGCCAACCCATAACACGCACGTTAATCCAAGTTACACTTCCAAATGCTTGTCACCATCAATTTAGCTGAAAATTACCTATATATGCATTTATCAAGTTCGTGAATAGTAACATGTTTGTCTTTTAGTGAATTTTTTTCTTCTTCTGTTTCTAATTCTATAAACTATCGCACACATATATACAATTCAAAGTAGATAGATGATAAGTAATTATATTTATATTTCATAGTATTGATATTATTAATAGTTTGCTTATGATTGTTATTAGTATTAGTATTTAAAAAAAATAATGAATGATTTATTTTGTAAATAAATTGATGCCAAATTTGATTTTTACTTAACAAGTATCAAAATTAACTCAATGTAGGAATCAAATAATTATTTAGTACATTAATTTTTTTTGTAAGTTAGGTCATGTAAACGAAAATGTAACATGAATTGGGAGAATCGACATAATATGTTCAACACAATCTAACATAGATATATGATATATAGATGATAATGTGTGTACTAATATATTATACGAAGTATTTGGTCTAAACTTTTTTCAACTATGTCACTACAATTGTATAAATATTTAACATAACATTATTCATTACCTCATTTTGTCAAATTTGACGTAACAATGTTCAAATAAGAGTTAACTCAAAATTTATATAAAGTTAAAACTATATGGTTTTAAAACAATATTATAATATTAGGGAAGTAAAAAAATTAGAAAAGTAAGGAAGCAAATCTCAACCATTAATTTCATCATAAATGAATGTTGTTAACATTCATATGTGATGAATGTTACTCAAAAGTTAACATTCATCTGTATGAATGTTAAAAACGTCTTTTTAAAAAAAAAGAAATAAATCAAAAGTTAAGATTTGATTCACTCATTCTTCAAAATTTAAAACTTTCCTATAGATCCTTCTTCTATAATATTAATATATTCTATTTTAATATTTTTTTTACTATATGTTTGTGATATATGTTAATTTACACGGAGTATTATGTATGTGTATGCAATTACATTATAATATCTAGTCACATTAAAAAAATTGTTGAAGACATAGCATTTGTAATATTTAATTCAATAAAATGTAAATTTAACGGTCTCGTATCGTCGTATGGAAGGTAGTAAAAATTCCCTAATTAATAACATTACTGAAAATCAATAAACGTACGTGCACACAAATGCCCCACATTACAAAAAGCACAAGATATTGAAACAACAAAGAAGTCAATTACATCATCTCTTTGCTGTTTAATTACATTCTCAGAACCTAAAACATTAGCTATATGATGTACGTGTAGCAACCATTTGTGATTATGCAAAATTCACACAATGCATTGTGTAAGTTGAAACTACTACAAACATACAGTTTATAAACATCATGTAGTTCAATTAATTAATTTTTCCGTTCATTCTATTCATCATATAATGGTTTTTTAACAATCTTAGCAAGATCACAATTGATTAAAATTAGTAACATCTATCTATCTAATCTAATTATTATTCTAAATGAAATATGCAGTTCACTCATGATTTTCATAATAGAAATTTATTAACTCATAAATAGTTAGGCTACACAAAAGAGGGTAGCCTTCCTCTTAGAGATCTCCCGTCTCAAACATCAACCAAAAAAAAGAAAACATATACTCAAAGATTAGGTCTGTTTCTTTTGAAACACTTGTAAAAAACTGTTTTCAAAAGGGGTACGTCTAAAGAGTTTCTAGGTCGATATACTTACTGTGAAACTCAGATAAACCGTTTCCGACTCTTCGGTATATCTAGTTAACTTCAAACATAAAAAAAAGAGGGGAGATTTTCATGATGATCGATCAAATTTCACCTTTCAGTGCACGAAGTGTACAAATAGCAAATGCTTCACTTTTGGTCTTTTGAAGTTGGTTCATGCCACTTTTCATCTTTTGGAGTTCCTTACCACTTTTGCATAGTTCAATTAACTCCTTCGCCACAACATCAATCTCCTCTTGATCACCTTTCATCCTCAAATCAGCAGCCATTTTCTTGGCTTTTTCCCTGACAGTTTTCCCTAACTTACTAACCACCACGTGTTGCACAACCGATGATATCATCTCCCGACTTAGCTGTCCAGTCTCGTCCCTCACAACCTCCACCCCAACCCCAACCGCCACCGCCAACCGAGCATTGATTGGTTGGTCAAGATGCATTGGCATGGCTATTATTGGAACACCAAATTTCATAGCTTCCAATACTGAATTCCAACCGCAATGACTTACAAAACCACCTATACTTTTGTGTCCTAATATTCTTGCTTGTGGAGCCCACCCTTCAACCACTAAACCCCTATCTTTTACCCTTTCAAGAAAGCCTAATGGCAAAGCTTCAGAAAGTGAAATTTTATTTTCCCCTTTTGGAAACCTTAAAACCCAAATGAAATTCACATTGCTCAATTTTAACCCATACGCAATTTCTTCCAAATCAACCTTAGAAAGAAAATACTCGCTACCAAAAGACACAAAAACAGTCGATCCAGTTGCTTTTGTGTCAAGCCACTCGATCACATTGTTTTGTTTCATGTCCAATTTAAATGGTTCCGCAACAAGTGGACCAACTAGCACAATCTTTTTATCGGTCAAAACAGAAAGATGATTAGCATACTTATCTTCAATCTCTTTGAAAGACTTAACAAGAGCAATACTTGATGAGCTCTCCACACATTCCTTTACACGATCTCTCTCTTTATTAAGAGGTCTCTTTGACACATGCCCGTCTTCATAGGGACGATAGTATATTGTCGATGAGAATGGAAATTCAACGTCTTTAGAGGAGTTCAATTGAAAGTGAACCATGGATGCAGCAGCACTAGTGGTTACAAACACCACCGAAGGGATTCCTATGGCAGTCGCGGCCGTTGGAGCCCAAGGTTGAAGAATGTCGTAGATTAGCAAATCGGGTTTTAGGTTTATCAAGACTTCAGAAAACCGAGGGCTAGCCAAGTCGAAAGCTTGTTTGAGAATAGGCATAAGATGGAGAGGTAAGCCATTGGTGGTGTGAAGGTGTTGTGGAAGCTCGGGAAACGTGGGAAGGTGAAGGTTTATGAGGCGAATCGGGGGTGAATCAAACTCGTTTCGCATCGCTTTCTTGACAGAATCAAGGTTAGCGGGAGTTGAACACAGGTAGATGTCAAAGAGGTTTGTGTTAACCAGTTTTTTGGCTAGTTCAAAGAAAGGCGAAATATGGCCATGTCCTAACCATGGGAACATCAAAATCGTTTGCTTCTTTCTTCCATAGCTATTCATCATCATTTTCAGAACCAAATTTTTTTCTACTCGAGACAATTGCTTTTGAGGTTGTGTACGGAGGAGAAGTTGTTGAGGACGGTGTTGTTACATATATAGAGATTGAGATGGTGCTACTATGGAAAGTTGATTGAAAAATGGAAGAAATTGCATGCAATCTTTTTTCTTTACATGCATGATTAACGTGGAATTTTGTTTTTATTTTAGTAATATTTTGTTATTAATAAAAGTATCTGATATATTTTTCTTTTTTATTCATGGGTATATATATATATATATATATATATTTGAACGCTATTATATGGTACTTGTGTTATTGTGTTAAGATAAGACTATATTATAACCATAATTAAAAGACCATGGTTTGGATCTGGATTGTGCTACATAAAGTACAAGAAATACTAGAAAAAGTATTCCAAATTGAGATTGAGAACCGAATTATAAATATCAGTTAAAGTTTTAAGGATGTGATAACTGATAAAATCCCTATTAAAATGCTGAATATTTATTTATTTTATGTAATTCATTACCTTTATAAAAGCGCACCTAAAATATAACTTATACAGAGTAACTATATATTTTCAATTTATACTTTAAGGTGATATATATTGTACGTTATAACTGATAATGATATTGATAGTTATCTAATTTTAAGACCTTTGCATAATGATTTTCTATTAAATTACTATACTGTTTGACCTAACCCGTATTGACCCTGTTTGCTGGGTGGGTCAGAATTGACCCCTCTTTGATGTTTGGGTGATGACCCACGGTGTATTGTCTGTTTGATGTTTGGGCCGGTGATGACCCATGGTGTATTGTAATTAAGGACCTCTTGTTTTAGGCTTTTGATTATTGATATCTCATTCAGCTTGATCATACTCTGTACATATAATATATCGTAACATATTAAGCTTAGCTTGGTCAAAACTATGTAACCATACAAAGATATTGTTCATTACATATGCATATACGAGTATAATATAATTATACAGACTCAAAATTGATGAAACACTCATTTTTAACAAAATTTTTCAACAAAATCTTCTTACGCTGGATAAACATACAAGACTCGTGATATCATTTCTATTTCTTATGATACACCATGTAGTTAGGCAATTAAGACCGTAGAAATCCGAGTAGCATAAAGTAAAAAGGCTCAATCATTTAATCGTGATACATACGGATCACCAGGATTTAATAATTAAATTGTTGAAATTTCTCGTATCCAAGATGATTAATGTAAATTAGAAAATGTTATTCACGAAAGTGATATTGGCGCGGCTCAATCTGAGATAGTCTTTTACAACTTGGTAAATCCGTCTTCGGATTGAACCTCACCAACATCGCTTTCTTGTTTGCCTCCACGTATTCATCACACTAAAAGGCGTTGTCATTCTATAGGTTTTATTCAACATGATCATGCAACAGATGAACAAAAACACTAAATACCTAAAGATGGAAATAGACGTAGAAATTAAAAGGAAGTATCATCATTACAAACAACTCTTAGCTTGGTACGTGGAATCAAAACACAACCTTTTGTGTACTAGTGAAAAATAATTAATTTAAGATATGTTCACAGTTATTTAAAGATCTTGAAAATAAGTTACACCATATTTGTATAATTAAAATTACTAAGGGCATACAATAGAAGGAAGAAAAAAACCTTAGTTCCAAAACCAGATTTTTCCAAGTATATGAAAAAATAGATTTGACAATGTTATGAATATGTACATTGTAAAGACAAAGATTTGCAAATAAATGGATAGACAGAGCCATAATTTGCATATACTAGTACGCAAGATTTGTTCTGTTAGGCATTAGACCGCACGTGATTTTAAACATGTAAATTTGGGGTAAAAGACCGCATGCGATCTAATGCATATCTGTACGTTTTGTTGCGTACTGCGCATTGTATCTCATATATTATAACCTTCCGGTTAATATATATCTTAGAGATAAACCGGGCGAATACAACTAGGGTTGACACAAAAAGGATTAACATATTGCAAGCTTGATGTGTATAAGAACTAAATATGATCAATATGAGTGCGAGTATTCTAGAAAGATATGTAGGCTTTCATACACAAAGAATAAAGAACACTTGAATAGAGGTGGATCATGCATGGTGACAATTGACAACGTAAGTGATCTAAGGATAAATAGTATATATAAGAATACTTAACTGTTAAGCTAGCTCTGATGTGATCAATGCTTAATATGAGAGAGAGAGAGAGAGAGAGAGATTACAAGAAAAAAATGGGAAGATGGTGAGGCTTAAGAAGAGGTTTGTCTTGGGATGAGATAGTGAAGGTGGTGACTGAAATGATTTCAAGATGGAGCAAATTTTGCTTTAGGTTTTCTCATGCCTTAATTTTTACTCATAAGTACTATCTCTCTCATACACATCTCTCTCTCTCTCTCTCTCTCTCTCACACACACACATAAAAGTTCTATTCATTGTGTAATGTACTAATGTAGCTTTAAGTATATACCAATATTTTTAAACAAAGAAAAGTTGATCAAAGATCATGTTTTGTCCTTAAATAATGTTTAATGTATGATAGTTATATTGGCTTACTTGTAACCTCTTAAACATGCAAGTTCATTGAAGGGAATGATGAGTGATTTGAACAAACGTTTAAAATATACAATATCTTCGTGCATGTGGTTTAATTTTTCATAAATATATTATACATATGAAAAAAGTGGCTAATTTGTAGCCCTAGAGATATGGTAATCAATGAAAACAAATGGATAATACATAGCACGTATGTTCGATGGTAGAGATTAACAAATTAAAGTGCTTTATGTGTCAGTGTTATTGTTTTTAGAGACCTCTAATTTTTACAAACATTTGATATTATTATAAGTATGATGTTGAAAAAGAAATAAAGTCGTAAATTACCAACACTCATAACCCAAAATATAATACGTCATGTTACACTTCTTTAATAGCAATAGTCTGTTCATTTGTGTTATAGTCATGTTCATTTGTGTTATAGTCATCTTAAAGACATATGCAAAAATAATGTACAATTAGATTTCAATCCAAATTAACTTTGTATGTAAATAGATTAAGAATTTATTGTCTTGTGTCAATATAATGTGATCTAGTAATATTCTGCATTTTCTAAAATATCTTAATTGTTTTTTTAATGGGATTATTGCATATAAATAATTATTAAATTGTATCAGTTTTCAAAATAAAATTTTCAAAACTTAAGTTGTTAATGTTATACCAGCAGTTGATAATGTCACAACAGAGGATTAACGAAGATATAATATCAATTGAAAGCAATTACTAGAGAGTATTGATTATAAAAGTTTGATCAACAATTTTAATATGAAAAATATTTGGAGAATTATTAGATAATAACTCTTTATTTTTGTAGATTTATAATACTTTTTTCGTAACGTTAATGTATTGTTTTATGTATATATATAAACTTTAATGATGGACTTATTTTTTTTCATATCACATGGAACCTCAGAATTTCACTTGCCAGCTATGACTATGATATTTCTCATATTAATGTGTTTTTACTAAAAATTACAAATAAGTTAAGTTTCTATTTCCTTGTCTGGACCATCTCATGAAAATCCTCCATTCTACTTATAATATACAAACACTTTTTTGGACACAAAAACGTTATGACGTCTCTTGTAGGACTTATTGTACACCAACACTTTCTTTTTGATGAAAAAATGTACCCTTCAAAATAAATGTTAATCTTCTAAAAGTATTTGCAAGATGCACGCACATAATTAAGATAAAATATTGACTCTATAATTATTGTAAATCTCAAATTAACTACATATGAGCTTTAGTTCAAACTTTGTTAAACCAAGTTCCTAACAATTGTCGTATCTAAGTTGGTTGACTAGGTATACTGGCTCCTTCAAGTCCACAATCACACACACTTAGCCTAAAAATGTATGAAAACTGGATTCTTAATTTGTTAAGGGTATTAAGACAAACATTCTCCTTTCTCTTTTATATAGGTTTTTTTATATACACATGAAGATACAATCGGATAATTTCTTTCTTAATCTTTCTTAATTAAGTAACACATTAATTTAGTGAGACAAAATGAAGAAAAGAACATTCACAATTCAGATTGTCTGTCAGAGTGTGTAAGTGAATGTGGGTGGGTGGGTGGGTGGAAACAAGAGTGAGGGTTGTGGAAGTGACACACACACGCACACTCTCTGGCGGAGACACCGGCGCCAATGGTGGCCATCCTTGTCTTCTTATCAGGACACATTCTTATTTGACCTTTAATTAATTAATTTAAAATATATGATTAAACAATATAATATTAAAATTTTCATATAACGATTAAATCTTTTTAAGAAATGTAGTCATAATCAAAATATCATTTTAATGCGTCTTAATTGTTATATAGTATTATTATTTACTATCAATAATGCTTAATGTAATATTTAATGTTGCAATAAATTGATTAAGTTGATACATCATTAAAGTACAGTGTTTAATGTTAATATTAAAGTGAATTTTTTATACATTTGCACAATTTTAATATAAAAGGAAACATATAGTTTATACATTAAAAATACTATTATACTACAAGTGATGATTCATAATCACCAATTATTTTCTTAAACCATTAACAGTGTTTTATAGTTGAAGTATACAACATTATCAACTACTACTTAGTGATGTATGAATCACTTCTCATATATTTCTATTAGTATCATTTTCATGCTAAATAATGTGCTTAGATTATACCCCTGAATTGTTTTTATCTTATCTAATTTTTAATGCATAGATCTCACTTATTCTTAATCTTTACATTTATCAATCATTTTAACTTGCATAACAATTAGATTTTTAACCACACCTATAGCGATACGTTTTAGGCATGTAACTTATTTTTCTTATTTTAACTTTATTTTATATTTTATTAAAACAGATAATCGTAGTGAAGTAAAAACACATAACGTATGTTCAATGCGCTTAACGAAATTATTAAGACACGTGTTAAATCTATCGATTACAGTGGAAGACAAATAGTACTTCATACAACTCTGTACGAAGTAAACATAGTTTTATGTCTAAATTCAGACATATATAGCATCACTTTGTAGGAAAAATAAAGAAGAAAACTGTAACGGTTGTTGAGTGGTATACTATGATTAAAATTTTACATCCTAACATTCTTTTATTTTTGATAAAAATGTTACCTTCTGGATTGTAGTTTTGATCTACTATAGTAAAATGTTTGTGACTGTGATTTTACCTTTATGCCCTTCAATTCCAAGTTTTCAACCATCAATTATTAAATTAAAACTATATATAATAGCATTCAAGTATCTGAGGGGGAAAAACAGAATCCATGAAGAAATTAAAAATAGAGAAAAAAGGACCATATCAAGATGACCCCTTTACTTTGAAAGAATATTTTTGGGAAGCCCAAAAGGAACTTTTTATTTCAATGAGGCCCATCTCATGATTTGGGGAGATAAGTTCGCATGCCACCAACCAAACAGATTCTCACGCTTAAAAAAATAACACTAACATTTTTTTATTTAATAATTACCATTACCATTTGTCTCTTTTCTACTTTTTGGTTTAACAGAATCTGAGAATTTTTTTAAATAGTTACATTAAATTAATTAATTAACCATTTATATAGAAAAAGATCGTTCTTCAAATATAATGAAAATGATTTGAAACAAGAGGACATAAACCTATATGTGATTGATAACTTTCTATTATCGTTCAGTCAATGGTGATGTGTTTGACTAAAGTATGTAACTTCATGTTGATTCTAATGTTTCTCTTTTCAAAAAGGGGTCAAAAGTTTGTTTACTTCCATGCTATGACTCTTAAATATACTATATTTTATTGTATCTGTTTAACCTGTTTAATACGTGAAAATTGATTTGAGATTATAAATTTTGAAAAATTTAAGAACCTTATTTGAATTATATGATATAACACTTTTTCCGTCATACTGCACGGGTAATAAAGTGATCGGGTTATATGTCGATTTAACATAAATAAGATTATAACTTCAATTATACAAAAATAAAACATAGTTTCTTTAGTTCCTTAATTAGTAAATTAGTATATGACAGTATACTTTATTTTTCTAAAAATGGTACTCAAATCAAAGCATATAAACTGAACAAGAAAAAAAAACATTCATCAACAATTTTAAGACAGACTATTATGAAACTCATATTTACAATAATTACTAAAAACAAATAATAATCTCCAATTAAATTAAATTAAATATTATATTATTGTACATAGGGGGCAATCTCCGGTCCCTGTTATTCTACTTTTTAGCCAAATGTTTGTGGCAAACAGACACCCATGATTATTATTTTAAGAGCAACTTGGGTCATATGTTTAGCCTTTTCATTGGGGATATGTTGGCTTTCTTTTACAACCAAACCAAACATACTTTCTTTTAAATTTCATGCACTATGATTACGCATATAATTTGAAAAAATATTATACAAAAACATTAGTTAACATATGTCTTGTGTTCTATATACGTTTTGTTATTATTTATTTTTGTTTTATGTCACACATTTTTAACTATCTTATTATATATGTGTCATGACGCTAATTTATTCGTATCAATTAGTTTTGCACTAATTTTTGACATACAACATATTCCAACATATATGTACAATTCATAAATACACATTACACATTATATAATACAATTTAAATACATAATCTCTTAATTGATGGACTCTTCACATGTTATCATACGAAAAGTTGTTTACTTGGTTTTGCACTATTAATATGATTAGTTTAAAACTTTAAATCATAGCTTGCTTAATTTTTTTTATTTGGGAGTTGGGACATTGGGAAAGTAGAAATGTCTTCCCCCATTGTTGATTACATGTTGGCATGAAATTAGGATCAAAAGGACAAAAGGTTGAAGTAAGGGCTTTGTGATGTGGGGAGTGCTATGCATTGGGATAGTCACACGTCTTGTGTTTACGTATCGGAGATGTTACACATTAAATTGACAAAACATATATTTCCTTCCCTTCGTTCCATATTAATTATACATAAACAAAAAATATACAATTTAAAAAGGTATAATCATTTTCTATTACAGTTATACTCTTATTTGTTACACACTTTTTTATAACATGCATATATATATATATTATAAGTAATTAAATAAATTCAATTAATTATACTCATCGAAGTAGAAAATTAAATTGAGATAAATAAGAAAAAATATGTTTTATAATTTTGAGACAGAAAAAGTATATCTAAGTTAAATGTAAGGTCAATAGTTATGCTAGACATGTCTAATCCACTTGTATTGTAACATGCAATATAGTTTTATCATGTGTCCCAATCATTATTCTAGATATACTTTAAACATATAAATTAGACAGATCAATCATCTATTCTTGCTTGTAAAAAATATTCTACTATTATGTAATTCTCCCATATAATTCTCTAATATAGTTATCTAACAAAATTAAATCTCTTAATTGTTCTAAATACATTGAGATTATAGATGGTTATTCGAATTGCTCAATTCATACGATCTCATGATATAAAAAATGCAGCCTTAGGAGTTTGAGTAAGTTCATAATTTCATATATGATCTTTTACAACTTTAGAAGGAAATAAATGAGATTGCCCTATATCAAAATATATAATTTGAGCTTAACTAAATTAATGCTTTCTTTTTCATTGCTAACAATTTCCCTAAATACATCAATTAAAATACAAATAAAAACCATAACCAAACTCCACTACAAACCAATCTACCATTGCCCTAATCATAATATCCCATTCTAGTGCCCCTATTTGGCATCTATCTATAAAATATCCATATGCAAAATCTGCTGTTTCTTTAGCCCAATAGTGAGCCAAAGTTAAGTGCCAAACTCAAGTCCATCCTAAAGCAAAAACCAAAATGCTCAAAACCACCTTACAGGCTTACACATTTCATTTCATTGATTAATTTAATGATTATAATAATTATAATAAATAATTCAATAAATGGTAATCAACCACCATATTTGCACCAAAATACAAAGATATACGTGATGTGTATCTAATGTAAATAACCATACGTTACATGTTGATTTTTAAATGCACATTAAAAGTAATCTTTCTTCAACGACGTGATTCGAAAAACTCGAATGTTGGTTATATTTTTTTTTTTCGAGGGGTGATAACTATAAAATGTAACGTATTTATGAAAGTAATATTTTCTAATTATTAGATCCATACTTAATGTCTAAAAAATGAATGCTTATTTACGTATTTTGTATTTAAATTGAACTTATACTGATTTTTTTATGAGGATATATGTATTTTTTTTGTTTCATAATTCAATTAAATTAAATAAATAAATATGAAAGTCAATGGATAACGAAACCATAAGAAACAAGATATCGATCAACCACTAGAAGTAATCGAGGGATAGAAACACGCTATCAGAGCCAGTTTCCTTGACATGGAGTGTAACTGCTCTTCTTAGCCTTTAAGTTATTGGAGCCATATTTTTCTTTTTTCATAATTTCTTAATATGATATTCAATCAATATTTGGTTGATTAAATGTATTCGAAATCTTTTTAATTAGCAATCTACATATAAATCAAGCAGAGTCATTTAACCTAAATTTTACATGCGTGTCATAGAAAACTAATAATTAAATCGTTGACACATTAAACATATATACAATGTGTCTTTAATAATATATGATCATTATAAGGTCATTTTCAATGTATCTATCAAAATATTAAATTTGACGTGTTTGTGTAAAAAAATCTCTTCAATCAAATTGTTATATTTGATATAAAGTTTGGTGTACATCATTTTTTTGAGATTTTGCACTAAATTTGATGCATCAACAAATATCGCTTCAAAATTTTAATGTTTCATTATTTATGATGTGTAATATTTTAAAGATTTAGTGTGAAAAAGATGCATTTTTTAGTTTTTGATTCATTCATTTTCACTTTTTAGTGAAATCATTTTGGTGGCTGTGAAATGATGGTATTGGGTACCTCTTGACTTATTAGTGGTAATCGTTTGATAATTGGATATAAACACAATCAACTTAAGTAAATTAAAGTAAACAAATAATTTAGGATTAACATGTAAATTATGAAAATTTATTTGGTATAAAAATTTAATGCATGCGTTAAAGATGTCCTAAGTAACTTAACTATACTTGCTATCGTTATTCAAATTTCTATACGATTAAGAAAACTCATCTTGCATAAATGTATTAAAAAATTTAACAAAAATTTTCTTTCATAAAATGTAAAACTAAATGAAAATAGATTACTTTTGTTATTTACTCCAATAAATTCATTTTCCTACTTCATATATTTCACTTGTCATATATATATATTTTTTTTAAAGGGGGTTTGACTTGCAAACTTATTATTTGATGTTAATGCTCCAAAGATTTCATAATCATCTTTCGTTTTCATTTATAGAAGTCGATAAATAATTTAGTTGTTCAGATTTCTAAGAATCTTGTAAAGTCGAGTATCTACAGTCGATAGAATTTATTATTAAAAACCAAATAAATAACTTTAGGCGAACATCGCTGTAAGTAATAACCGTAATACAGAGTTTCAAGTTGATCTCCTATCTTCACCTCATCACTCTGTTATAATTTCCCCAAATCGGAAGAAATCCAGCTCATCATCAACGCGTTTCTCCTTCCAATCGCCGGCGGCGATGCACGAAACCGATATTCACGATTTGTCCGACGACGCCGATTACGCTGCCGCGTCTAAACAAGTAAGTTATACAAACCACTTGTACTGTATCTATCATTCTGGTCTTCTATCCTTCCCTTACCTAAAGTTGATATTAGAATTATCTTATCGCCCTTATTTGTATGTATACACTGATACGATCGGTAGTTTTCATTGATTAATTTCAGTTACAGTTCTCTAGAACGGTAATGATGTGAATGGAAATTAGGCCTGATTGGTTAAGCGATTAGGTTTTTTGATTCTGTGTATGTTAGGGCTTCATTGATCATTTCTATTAGCGTTAGAAGTTGAATCTGAGTTTGTAAGCTATCAGGCTTGGTAATGGTTGCATGTGATCTTTTGTTTTTTCCAGATTTATTAGAATTAGAACTGTAATGATGTGATTGAATTAGGTCTAGGTAGGAACTTTGTAACAAAGTTGTATATATGTTTATAATTGACTTGATATGAAACGCTTTGGTTTAATGAAGAATGCACTGGCCTTTCTAATAAGTTGAATTAATTTGACGGTACCTGATGTGAAAGTTATACTATAGGATCCTTTGCTTGTGGGTGGGTTTTAAGGAGCATTAATCTTTGCAATGGACTGTTTGAAGATAATTGAGACTTGAGTAATATTATTTGTACACAACGTCTTTCTCTTGCTTGTCATGTAAATATCATTTGAAATTAAAATTTATGTTTCCAATAAAATGTTTCTTCACTTCTTGGACGCTATTAAGGTAAAGTTCGTAAAATTATGTATATGTCGAAAGGAGGAAATAAAGGGGCACGTTGACGAAGCAAGGTAAGTAAGTCCCGAGGTCCTGTATTAAGAAATTCTAGACGAAGATCTAACAAACCATATCCTACAGATCGAAAAAATCCAAAATTTAAATGAGTAGGTCATATGTTGCATGATTTATCTTTTGGTTGGATTGATCTGGAACCCAATAAGCCCACATAATGGGACTTCCGTAAATCTGCATTTTTCATATGCTCTGCAGCCCCCTTGTATTCAACGTGCATATGCAATTTGTCATTTGTGCAATTGTTGTATAAAACGACTAGCAAGCGTAACCTCTACTGTTGGTGTATAACGTAAGCAGATCTATGATCCCACTCGCATAGTCACATGCTACTTCTTTGTACCAGCTAAATAAATATGATACAAAATTGGAATTACTAAGTAGTAACTGATAGGAGTTTATTATGTAATGGATTCATATGTTCTTTAAATTGGGATTACTTGGAAACCCACATCTTTTAATTTTAGTTTCTGCTTGTTTTGTGTACGTTTCAGGGCTCTTCAAGCATGGCGCGTAGTGACAGTAGCAAGCGAAGTTCTTCTAGTGATTCAGAAGATGCAGAATTAGTGTACCTGAAGGATAATGTGACAATTCATCCAACTCAATATGCCACAGAGAGGATCAGTGGGCGTTTGAAGTTGATTAAGCAAGGTTCTTCACTATTTATGGTAATGCTCGATTTAAAGTAATATTTATCTTTTTCTGATACATCTTTTAGATTTTCTGATAGTAAGATACATTTTTATTTTTTTGTCATATAAGACGTGGATACCTTATAAAGGTCAAAGCTCAAACGCAAGGCTGTCTGAGAGAGGTTAGCTTAATATTTTGGCTATATGTTGTGTACCTATATGCATAGTAAGCTTCTGATAATGTACCTGTAGGATTTTTTTGTCGTTGATTTGATTAAGGGGATATGTTTCTCTCTTTGACTTGTGTAAAGCCAATGTCATTATTATATTTCATATTATATAATTATCCTTACGCATGGTCAAGTTCGCTTGAGTGTACAAGTGTTCAGGTAAATGGAGATAAGCAGCATGATCAAACATGATGGTATCTGTTTTTGGTAGTATTACCAATAACAGTCATCTTTGCACAGTCCACCTTGTGGCAGGACCAGCATATCTAGGATGCTAAGCAATTGCTTAGTTATGTGTAAATTGTATTAGTGTGTGTCTTACCCACCCCTGGTACTTTTATGCATACACACGTGATTTGCTTTAGAACTGTTGATCTGATTTTTAATGTTGTTTTATGCAGACAAAAATTTGTATACCATAAGAGCAGTAGCATTTTCTGATATCCAGTCAATTCGTCGGCATACACCAACAATTGGCTGGCAGTACGTGATTGTTGTTTTATCATCTGGTAGGCTATTACATTCTGTTGCAGTATAATTGGACCCAGTATATCTATCAATAACATCTGTCAAGTTTACTTTTGTATTTGAATATGCCATAAAATATATAAGGAAAGGTTCAATGAGAACCACAAAAGACCGAGAACTGTGAGAAATTTGAAATTACATGGTAGTTCCCGAACTTAATCACATGTAAATGACCTTATAATTTGGTAGTTCTTGCAGTTCTTGACCTTTTTGTGGGGAACTTCTTTGTTCTAGCGTAAGTCATACTGATTATGCCTGACTAGCCGTAGATGTTTTAGCAGATCATGCATATGTTGGATCCTACATGTATTTGTAGCCGAGTAGTAGTTAGTTGGTCAAGTAGTATAATCACCAGCATACCATTGGCCTAGCACCCTATCATCCCATTGACCATAGGTTGTGGGTTCAAGTCCCATCAGCGTAATATGCTTGTGAGCATTTTCTGTTAAAAAAGTGCTATCACCTTGAAACCTGTAAGATGTCCCCTTAGCACTGTAGAGACTAGAGAGTGATTAGAGATGTAAGTGTTTCAATTCTTATACGGCTATAGGATTTTCAGGGTTGTGAAGAACTTCTCAGAAGACAGTTGGAAGTTTTTGTTAGATTTCGAGCTGTACTTGTTTTATCGTTTTATACTTTAATGGTTTAAGATGATATCGTGAGGTGTTTCATTCTTCTTAGATACTGAAAACAGCTATGACACTTTTTTTCTTCTCAAAACCCATGCCACTATTGTATAGGTGGTCTAAAATGAGTTGACCAACATTGTTAGTTCTTGCTATTTTTATTTCAAGCATATGTTACTTGCTAATTTTCCCAAATATTTTAGGATGACTTTCAACGATTATCTTTTGCATTAGCTTCTTCTCCATTGGCCGGTGGACACTGTTCCATACTAACGTGTTTTCAGTTTTGATGTACTTAATTTGAACTGGACTGAAACTTTGTGCAGGTCTAGCATTTCCTCCGCTTTACTTCTATAGTGGAGGAGTTCGAGAGTTTCTTGCTACGGTTAAACGACATGTCCTTATTGTCAGGTTGGTGATTATTTTTATGTAGCCTATTAACAATTTCAGTGGGCTCTGTTATTGTATTAATAATTAGCTTCTGTGGATACATCACATGCACACCTGGTAAGGTAGATGAAACTTTGCTGATATACTTATTAAATTAGCAAATGCATACATTGGGACATTGGTGTGGTACATATTACTCCTACCTAAGGTCTCACAGTATGTTCAATAGTTCATTTGGTTTTCTGTAGAATATGATGCAAAATTGGTCTCTTAGCATAAAATGTTTGTAAGGGAGTTGGCGTTACATTCTCACAAATCTTTGTCAAGATAACTTGCATATTAATTAGCATGGATCAGCAAAGTACTTGTGGGTACAAGAAACAGCGACGCGAAGCCTTCAATCTCGAACTGGTTGGGGTAGGCTAAAAATGATCCAATAAAAAAAATAATAGGCAGTTATACTTACACGCAATATCATTTTGGAGCCCTTGAAGAATAGCTTAATAGTTTTCTCTAGGATGGAATTGGTCCAGACATTGTCAAAAGCTAAACATCCTGCTTATGAGCCCTTGCATTTTAGTTGTCAAATATGTTTTCTGGATTTATGGCATTGTTAAACAGTACAAGTATGATCATTAAGAAGACTGCAGGTCCATCAACATTGCTGAACCTTGCTTTAGAAAGCTAAACATCCTGCTTATGAGCCCTTGCATTTTAGTTGCTGGATCTTGCACTAGAAAGCTAAACATCCTGCTTGTATTTCTTATTATGAGTCCTTGCATTTTAGTTTCATCAGAGTTGGTGAGTGTTTTCCAAAGTTTTGCAATACAAAAGAAACTGTTGGATTACTTATTAATTTCCTGCTTAGCAATAGCTTTGCGATCTTGTTTACATACTTGAATCAATTCAATAAACAACAATGAGTTTTATTACATATAGTCAGATGAATACCAAGCCAGCTATTTGAGCAACAAGGTTGCTCTATTATGATACAGAATTGGTGATTAATGAAACAAAAATGTCTGTATCTCTTACGTATTTATATATACGCAAAGAATTGAACAGTATATGCTCTGTTGATTTGCTTGTCTATAACACAGTAGCGCGTTAATTCTAATGACTGTCATGGATGTTAGCTATATTTACTTGAAAGGAGAATCTTATTCCTTGTCTGTCACCTTAAAAGACTTGTATGTGTATCTACCTTTTACGTGTCTTTTGTTTCAATCTGTATCGCCTTTTCTTTCAGTTTAGATTATTGAAGAGTCTGCATATAGGTGGATAGATTAAAATATTTTTACTGGTGCATGTTTTGGATCTTATGCTGCCATATTGTTTTTAATAGACCTCTGCTGTCGCAGGTCTTCAGAAGATGCGAATGTGTTTCTTGTAAATAACTTCCAAGATCCTCTTCAGGTGGAGTGTAATTTCTGCTGTTTTTAACATCTGTGGAAATAGATTTTATGAAGTCATTTTTGGATTTGTTTAAATCAAGCCACAAGTATTCGTCTTCTTTGATTCCAAGAAACATTCACAACAATATATGGGGTCCCGAGTTATTTTCTTGGTTTTTCCTTGGTTCAAAATCATTCAGTGGCTATTGAACTTTGTTTGCAGAATCTTTTTATTTATCCTTTTGTTATTATTATTAATATTATATTATTTTTTAAATTGTTCCTTGAACTGCTGATTCTTATAATGTTGTGTACATATGTCTCTTCAGAGAACTCTGTCCTCATTGGAGCTTCCAAGATCTCTTGCAAATGGAACACCTTCATCTTCATTTAAAGGCGATCCTTCTGATGGTAGTTTGGAGCAACTTGATAAGGGTACTTTAGAAGATAATCATTCGAGTAGTGTGCAGCAAAACAACAGGCAGAGGCAAAAAAATCATGATCCTGCTCGAGATATTTCAATTCAAGTTTTAGAAAAATTCTCTCTTGTGACGAGGTTTGCTCGAGAGACGACTTCCCAGCTCTTCCGTGAGAGCCTTGTCGATGGTCATGGTCATGGTCCAACTGAGAAGAGGAGGACTAACTGGGCTTCCAAAGACCACCAGCCGCCGGAAATGGTTTCCAGTGATGTGGACACTGTTCCCAAGCTAGTTCCTGTGCCTTCTGACCCTCTGGAGGTAAATTCTATATTAGAAAGATAAAATAAGAAAAACTACTTTTGTCAGTAAATTTTATTCGTACCAAAATAAATTAGAATGTGGAATATTTGAATGTGGAGGGAAGTGTCACTATGTTCTTCGGAGGGTGTATTTCCTTTGCTTGAAATGAAGCTTCAACCCCATTCATTTAGTTACATCACATCACCTCACCTCACTTCACTAGAGAACCTTTATATCTCAAAATTGTTTAATGTCTGTTCTGTACTAATTGAGCTTACAATAATTATGTAGTGAATTGGGGATGAACGTGCACTTATGTTTTCAGTTTGGTAATATTCTCATGGTAATTAAACAAAATAGAGGCTTCAATGTGTCACTTTTTCTGCAACAAAGTTAGGATTTTAGTGCATCTATAAGCTTCGTATAAGAACCTGTATGCTGTCCTTTCAACTAGTGGTCTCAGATTGTTTCACCTCTCTAATTCAACCTTGTTCCTTTTGCTTTATTTCTGTATTTTGTTTCGGCAGTTCGATAAACTGACACTGGTATGGGGACAACCACGGCAGCATCCTTTGGGGCTTCAAGAAGTAAGACACTTTTTGTAACACATCACAATAAAATTTCTGCTTAAAGTGTTATATATAACATTTCTCTCTTGGTAAGAATTAAGATTGACCTTTCATGCTGTAAAGATTTCAAGGCGTCACTTTAGGGGTCTGTAAGATTTGCTATAGTGAACATCCTGTAAAGATACCTTGAAATTGGATTTATATGTCTTCTACTCTTCTTATTTACCACTTTGTTTGGTTTAAGAAGCAAATGACGCAAGTAAAAGGTGTTGTCCATATTGAAGGAAAGAAGGTATTTATGTAGCTTCCAACCTTAGAGTTACGGATCAAAGACAGTTGAGGAAATTTAGTTCCTTCCATTGGAAGCCTTGGATCTATAAATTTAGCAAATTTGAAAAGCAATCAGCCTTTTAAGGAACTATGTTTCTTACTGTATGCCCTATTTTATATGGATAAAGGGGTGATGTTGTAGTTGATCATCTCATTGCATCTTATGGAACCACTCTTCTGATTTTAAGTAGAAATGTCATGTACATGAATAATATGTTGGTCTGCTGAGTCGTATTGTATCTATTGCCTTTTCTGTTTAACTCTAACAACTATAGATTTCGAAGCCTGTGGAGGGTATTCCACTTGTCCTTTCTCTTTCAGTTTAGCATATATATCTTCTGATTAGAAAGGAAAGTATATGTAGGCTTCTAACTGCTAAGACATTTTATACAGTGGTCAACCTTCTTGGATTCTGAAGGCCGAGTTGTGGATCCAAATGCTTTGAAGAAGAGAATATTCTATGGAGGAGTGGACCACAACTTGCGGAAAGAGGTTTGTGTATTGTTGTACTACTGGTTTACACACTTCTCCTTTCAGGTAGTTGAACTAAACTTTTTGATGATGCATGATTTCAGGTTTGGGCATTTTTATTGGGATACTATTCGTATGATTCTACATATGCAGAAAGGCAGTATGTTGTGACAATTAAGAAGTCAGAGTATGAGACTATCAAAAACCAATGGCAGGTCTGTGATTAGTTTTATGCAAATGCATCGTCTTAGGAATATGCAATGGGTTCTTTTTTTCCTCCACCTTGCATAAGTTTCTATTTTGTTTCTGCTTTTATCTTTTTATAAAGTAATTGTTTGCATATATTTATTTGCCCTAATTTCCTCCTGCAGAGCATTTCCCCGGAACAGGCAAAAAGGTTTACAAAATTCAGAGAAAGGAAGGGTCTTATCGAAAAAGATGTGGTATGAGCAGTAGATGTGGAAAATCAGCGGGTTGGGTTAAGGGTCAAACGGTTACTTTTTGTATGGGTCAAAATGGGTCAGGTTGACCCAGGTACAAGTTTTGTCCAAAAAAATAGAAGATATATTATAAATAATAGGTTTGTCACATATGATTACAAAAATCATATTATCTGAGTAATAATCTCTTTCAGATAAAATGAAATGGCATGTTGGACCCTTCTCCTGTTAAGCTGTTCAAATATTACCCACTTGACCCGTTACAGATAAAATAAAATCTAAATGTGCTCCTAATTTTTAAAATGATATGAAATGGCATGTTTTATCATTCACAGTGCAGATGCTTTATACTTACAGTTAAACATCTTATATCTTTTTTTTGAAGGTACGTACTGACAGATCACTATCATTCTATGAGGGTGATGACAATCCAAATGTACGCCTTATGCATGACATATTGCTGACTTACTCGTTCTACAACTTCGATCTTGGTTACTGTCAGGTAATACGCTACAATTGCCAGCTATTTTTGTTTAGAGCATAACTACTTCAAGTGCCGATACACTTTTACGTGTTACATATGCAATGTCTTAAGTACAGTCTAATTTATTAATCAACATCTAAAGTTACACATACTATTGATTTACTTGACTTGTGTTCTTGATCTGTTTTCTAAGTAAAGAATGTGAGCAAATGCGTTCCCTTCCTGCAAACAGATATTTTGTGCTAATCGATATAATGTGCCTTTTCATAGGGCATGAGTGATCTCCTCTCCCCGATATTGTTCATCATGAAAGATGAATCAGAAGCATTCTGGTGTTTTGTTTCTCTATTGGAACGGCTGGGACCAAATTTTAACCGTGATCAGAATGGCATGCACTCTCAACTTTTCGCTCTGTCGAAGGTCTTGTCCCTATTCCTTGTAGCTCTTTTATGTGTGTGTGTGTTCATTTGTTTGTTCGTGAAGTCATTAACGCATGCACATTGTTTGGCACATGCTTTGTTTTGGTGAAAACAGGGTACTAGAGGTGGCAATTTTGACCCACGTATTGGTAGATGGGTTCATTTGGGTTTTATTTTTGGTTGAACAGGTCAAACGGATATAATTAAATTTTATGAGCCCAAATGGAAATCGGTTGAAGTTGAATGGGTGAAAGGTGCATTTTTGTAATGATATGCGTCACATTAATTTATATTAAAAAGAAAAATAAAAAAAGTGTTTGTGGGTTGGTCTAACCTCACCCGTCTTGTTTGGAGCTGTACAACTGCCACTATGACTGGTTACCCAATCCACCTGTCCCTCCCATTTTGCCACCCTCAACATGGAGCACTATAACTTTTTTTGTGTGAATGTGGCTCATTATACTTCCTTATACTTGATATGGCTTATAGCATGGAACTATCTTTAGGGACCTTTGGATTGATGTAGTTTTGTTTTCTCAGCTGTGTTTCTAACATGTCTTTTCTTGTTTGATGTGGCAGTTGGTAGAACTGCTGGACAGTCCATTACACAATTACTTCAAGCAGAATGACTGCTTGAATTATTTTTTCTGTTTCCGCTGGATTCTTATTCAATTCAAAAGGCAAGTCTTTTCTTTATCCTTGTCCATGGTTAACATTTTTCGCATGCAAGTAAAATAAAATGAAGTTCTTTAACTGGCTGATGTTGTGATGAGTGTTGTAACTGTAATTGTGTGTCTCATCATAACTTAAAATAAGAACTTAGCTCAGGCTCACAAAATAAGAATGGAATACTAATGGTAATGAATTACTCTGCTGTTAAAAAAAAAAGGGTAATGAATTACATCTAATACCTTATATGATTTGAATTTTGTTATGGAGTAATATGGTAAAATTCCCCTTCAAACTCATGACGAAGTTATCTGTCAAATTTTATCTCATATCAACATAATAAAAGTGACGATTTGAGATGTAATCATATTTGATACACTTATGTATACAGAATTTTAAAAATTTGGAGAAAAGTGACTTGGGTCAACCAGACTATAATTGTGACTAAAATAATTTGGTAGACTTTATGTATCAAGAGTGCACTTGGGGATAGTTTTGACTGACGCATGTGACCCATTTCCTGTTAAGCTATATTTATTTTTACATGTTTGACCCGTTAGAGATAAAATATGACCCTAATCAACCATTTATATGTAAATAGGTTGAAATGAGACCTCTATATTCAGGCGAGCTTGTTATACCCAAGTTAACTATAGCTGAGCAATATTGTATGGGTTGTGTTTTCTGTTTAGTAGAACGTAGTGGGAACTTGGGAATATATAATTGGGCATACTATATCATTTTTTGAGAAAGACATTTCATTTTCTCTTTTGTTATTTATGGAAGGACTAGAAGGGAAACACATCTTAAACATTTCAATTTAAAAGTGAAATTTGAAAATTTACATTCTAATTGAGGCTGGTCATGTTGTCTCAGGGAGTTCGAATATGAGAAAACATTGAGGTTATGGGAGGTTTTGTGGACCCACTATCCCAGTGAGCATCTCCATCTTTACGTATGCATCACCATCCTTAAGAGACATCGTGCCAAAATAATGGGGGAGCAGATGGACTTTGACACCCTTCTAAAATTCATCAACGAGTTAAGCGGTCAAATCGACCTCGATCCCGTTCTTCGTGATGCAGAGGCCCTATGTGTGTGCGCAGGTGAGAATGGGGCTGCATCCATTCCACCAGGAACCCCACCTTCATTACCCATTGAGGATGGCTCCATGTATCAACAGCAAGATGATGAAGTGCTGTAGGACATGGTTCTAGTGAAGAAAATAAAAACTGATCGGTAATTAAGTACAGTATACTGATATATAAGCGTTTGTTTTCGGCATCTTAAAGCCTCTAAATTATATAAAAAAATATATTTAACACTGTAATTTGCAATAGCTAAAGACGTTTTGTACGACTGTTACATACTTGGATCATCTACCAATGATTTTTGATGCAGTAGTTTCATAAACCATTTTATCTCTTATTTACATGATAAGATATCAAATGATAGTTGAAGGTATATCAAATTTAACATCGAACCACTCCTTGTCTTCTAGAATACAATAGTCAAGATATCATGTTCTTAAGATATGTGTATGATTAGTGTATAGGCGCATTGCATTTGTAACATATAACATAAACATAAATATAATATAGTTAATATAAATCTATTTCGTATTCTATTATTTTAATAAGGAGTTTTTAAATTGATCTAGTTTAGAGGGATCAATCGATTAAACTAGTTAATCCACTTGACCTAATCATTTACTCGATCAATCTATCCAAAATTTTAACATGTTAATGTAAATTACACAAATTGTTATATATACTTTACATTAAACCAATAGGTTGTCCGCGCAATGCGATAGAATAGCATGTGAAAATCTAGTAAAAAAAACTATGATTGTAAAACTGATCTAGGATGATATGTCTTAAATCACACATATAATAGGTATAACGTAATAGTATGAGCAACACTTGAAATATACATCAAAAAGTTAATTTGTGATCGCTTATTTGCAATAATAAGAGAGAGTTAAATTCATAGATGTAAACAAATTATATCATAATAAGATACACTTTAAAATACATATTTATTAAATTCATAAATATTGAAGTGTGATTATATTTTGAATAATTTTCATATATTAATTTAAATTTTAAGAAAAAAAAAATATTAAATAAATTATAAGTTTGTATAAATATAGGTATATCAAATAAGTTTCTTAAATATTAAATACACTTATATACTCATTTAGTTAATTTTAAATATAAAAAGTAGCCTAGTAAATGATGCCTATGTATTAAATTTTGGTGCATTGTAAATCACTTGGCCTCAAGTGAGCATGATCACCAACCACATGGCAAGACAAATGTTCGCTTTGACAAATAAATTATGGAATCATACTCCTAGTTTTTTCTAAGAAATTTAAAAATGACCAATTCCAACTGACTGTTTTTCCATTAATTAGGATGAGATTGAAAGGCTACTAAATATATTATATTGGAGTATATGAGTAAATAAGATATAAGATACTAGTAAAAAACTACATGTTAAATAAGTACTATAAAAATAACATTAGACCCTCATTACATTTGTGATATAATAATCATATGAAGTCCTCATTTTGCATCAATCAATATTAGTTTTTGGATCCATCACATAATGTAAATCACTTTATTTTCTTTATTCACAACATCAACATAGTAATGAATAAGTTTATGTTATTTAAGTTCGTCATATGATTTTTGTTATACACACGTCACTTTGCTTTTTATTATTTTTAAA
This sequence comes from Logfia minima, assembly GCA_963921325.1. Taxonomy (NCBI): domain Eukaryota; kingdom Viridiplantae; phylum Streptophyta; class Magnoliopsida; order Asterales; family Asteraceae; genus Logfia; species Logfia minima. Next base: position 37,303,448 of record OY992767.1, read on the forward strand.
ACCGGCTATTATATTAATCAAAGTTCAATTTTCTAAATTAGCCAGAGTAAAATAAGTTAAAATCACATAAACTTGACTCAACAAACAATATAATAGACGGGATAAAAATTAACCCATCTAAAAATATAACATTTTTTTATATAAAAAAGTTCATAACCTTTTCCCGTTCTAATTAGTTTTGTCCCTAATCTCTTCGTGTATCAAGTACATAAATTGTTTGATGAAAGATTAATAACCAGCTTAATAAAAATGACGAAAAGACATTAAATTATAAATTGTTCATTATCTATTTTTTGTTCAAGGGACATATATACGACTTAAATATCAAATTATAAGTTTTATTTATTTCAAATTAAAAAGGTAGTAAATTATATATGTCGGTTGAAAAGCAATAGTAATTAAAAGAAATGGTAACCGATATAAATCAGCAATGTGCTAGTTAAAAATATTTTATGTATACAATTTACTTATTTTATTATCTATCTATGTAATATTTTGTATGGTTATCAACGATATAATAATCAGTTATAGAATAAATAAGTGACATTAATTATGGGGGATTGATATATTCACCATTAAATTTTGATAAATATACTACAAATATGCATTAATAAGTTGTGTTGTACAAATAAATAATCCAGTATTTTAGTAAATTTATCAAAACTAATAATAAAAATATCAACACCCTTAATTACGTGACTTTTTTCTTTTAGTTAAATTATCTAGGTAACTTATTTTTTTTTGTCAATATCATAACAATTACACTCTTACCTTTTTAATTTTCTTTTGTTAAATTTACTTTCTTATCCTTTTTATATTCCAATTCCAATTGCAATCGTAGCCAACAATCATCATGTTCATATCATCAAAAGCAACATAACACCCTCATTCTCAATATAAAATCATCTTCATTACTTCACCCTGAAACAAAAATCTGAATCAATTTCATTGAATTCATATCTATATCATCTACTTTTCAAATCAGAAACATTCAAACACAACCACTCAAATATAAAAAGAATCCCAACATACAATTGACAAGACCATCGTCTTCAACAAAAGAACAACATCGTCATCTACCAACACCTACCGTCGGGACCACCGCAACAAGCCGGAAAACCGCTTTCACTACGACCCCCTTTCCGTTGACGTCATCTCAGTCCGACCCCCTTTACGGCGACCTAGAACTCGCCGGAAACCCAAAAATCGACCACTCACTGAAAATCCTAACTTCAAACATTAGAATCAAAAACCCGAACTTCAGATCTGGAAAAAATTGGGGTCTAATTGTGTTTACGTTTGGATTGACCGGACAATGCTACGATTGAACCGATAACAAGCTTTTGTGACGACTACCGCCGGCGTCGACATGAAAGATGAAATGAGATCTATGTGTGTGTGTGTGTTTCTTGTTTCAGTTCTGGACTATGATCCGGATTATTTAAGGGTTTTTAACACGATTTATGATGGATAATGGTTGGTGGGGTGAGAGTGATTTAACAGTGGTTTTGATGATTGTTTGAATATCTTCATAGTTGTTCAGGACTGGAGAAATCAAAGAATGGAATTTTCTAGTCTTCTAATTTTTGTTATTATGTGTTATTGTTGTGATGAGATAATAAATGATGATTTTGTTACTTTTTGATTCTTTTAATTTATAATGGAATAATAATGATAATAAATAATTATAATAAATCAAAATAGATAAATAATAAAAATAAGGGTAGTTTGGACATTAGTTGACAAATGGATGTCGATGTGTAAACAAATGTGACAAAAATCGTACTGTTGGGGCATTATGTGACTTTTTCGTTAGCGTTTTAAAAAGTTAATAAGTAAAATAAAAGTTTGCAAAAGTTCCAATACAAAATTTATTTTATATCCAGACAATAAAATAAGTAAACCACATATATCAAATAAGCTGCCGATTTGTGTCATTTAGCCTAGAAGAAAAGTCTCCATCATGAACATTGGAAGGAATAATTGAGAGAGAAGACAGCACTAATAATATGCCCAACTTATCGTACGAAACGATATTTTAAGGAGAGAAATTAAAATTTTAGTGGTATTCGTTTGATACTTTAAGTAGCCAACTGCCCCCACAGACTGTCCTGGTGCTTCCCATGTACATGTACTTTCCAATCTTTAATGTCTTTCAATTACTTTAGTAATAGAATAGAATAATAGAATATAAATGATAGGTGGAAAATGGACAAATTATAGTTCAAAACAAACAGTTTTTATAATAATAATTATAGAAATAAATAAAAAATAGGCCAAGTTGGATTTGGTTTATTGTTAACATACTATTGTTTTATTAACTAAAAAAGGAGGTCAAGTATCATTATTGAAATTATTTGGTGTACAGTCAGTTGTGTTATAGGAAGTAGTTTGATCATTTCATTTACATATTTAGTTAATTAAAAATCATTTTTTATATTCATCATTATATTTTATATTAAATATTTACATTTATAGTTATTATTTATTGATAATTATGCTTATAAGTTGAATTTTTACTATAAACCTTATCAATAACCATCACTATAATTTTTATCATAAAGTATAATAAAAAGAATAACAATAAACAAGAAAATTCACTTTTTCTTTATCCAACTTCCTAAGTTATGATTCCCTCCAAAGTAAAATGATTGGCTAAGACATTGATAGTTAGATAGTTAATATTGCATATAGTTTGCAAGACATTTAATTATAACTAAAATATACTTGCCCATAAAAATTTAAAACTTTTGAAAACTAATAAATTACTTGCTTGTTCAAATGGCGATTAACTTAACTTATATATAAACATTGATTTAAGTTAAATTGATAAAAAAAATAGTCAACCAAGCTTTAAAAATACGTCTTAAAACATCAAGCATTCACACGCGAACAAATATGTTAAATTTTTTTTATAGAAAGAGAAAATTGTCCTCAATCGAATGTATATCAATGTTTCTATACATGTTATTTTGTGAATAATGTCTAAAATATAATATTCAGACTAACCCATCGAACCATAAAACATAACGTATGCTCGAACGTATGCTCGTATTAAAATAATGGGATTGTACCCTCACAAATACTTAAATTTGAATCGAAGTTACAATTTTGTTGGCACGAGAAGATTGAACTCAGATTATTCACTAAAGATTCTCAAACATCAACCAGTCATACTACTGCTTTGGATATATAGCATTATATTACATAAATTAGCTTAAATTGTGTATCATCAAGCGTATTTTTCTTATTCAATAAACGTTTGAATACTATTATGAACTGAGAATATCGTTATTTTATGATAGTGTGCCTAACATTATATTCATATATTGGATAATAATTAATAAATATTTAACCGCCCATTTGATAAGTTTAACGAACTAATGGAATTAGCTAGTGACAATCGACGTAATTTTATAAATTTAAGAACGATTGATGTATTTTTATGTATACCACATGAAGGATATATACATGTAATCTCTACTCATATATAGGATAAGAATAATAAAATGGCAACTAGAAGTACAATAAACTTAAGGGTTTGGTTAATCGTAGTTGTCATAATTAAAAAAGAACGGATTGAAATAGACGTGTATAATATTTCCATTATTTTTTTATATTAAAATGAAATAAAATAAATTTGATTATTACATTGAATAGGATGTAACTCTCTTTCAAATCCATAAGTCAAAAATAAAAGGCGCAAAGAGGGGAGAAAATTGAAGAGAAAAGAAGATGAAATGGACAGGTAGATATTTTGTATCGATCTTATTAGGTAAATACAATTAGGTTTTGTAAAGTCGTGTGAGAACAATCTAACAAATTTATTTAGAATAAAAAATAGTTAGACAGTTTAAAACTTCTCGTAAAGAATAATAGTAAACACCCTTTAATCGATCGGACTTATGGGTGAAGTTCTATAAAAGCTCACGAAAATTGCCGTGACACATTTAAATAACCCAAAATGGTATCTTAGTTGTTATGTTCTTGATATAGACTGTTTTTTTCATATAAATATATAATAATAATTATTATTACAATTATATTAGATATTAAGTGTATGATTTGACCCACTCGTGTCTTATAGTATATAGTATTCTTTAAGATAAGAAACGTGTAAACATTTTAATCTCACACATATTAGCGTAAAAAAAGGAGTGATGACAACAGATAAATTTGTTTTATTCCTTACACTATCTTAATAATAATAATCAAATCAAGTTGATTACATAAATAAAAAAAAGATAAAAACGAAAATGACCTATTTATTAATGGTTATATGTATAAATCTTTTACCAAGTAAAGATAAACTATTTTCTAAACACCACAACTAGCAAGCCCCGATAGTTAATCACCTATTCACCTCGATGGTTTAAATCTTCCACGAAGTATAGTATAAAATTTAAATATAATTTATAATTCAAAACCTACAATCAGACAGAAAACAAGCGTAGAGATTAAAGTTGTGATTTTAAAAACTTAAAACGATTATTTGATAAAGGTATTGATAAATATAACACACTGCATTGAAAATTGAAACCATATGATCTAGTAGTACACACTATTTGGATAATAATATCTACAACATCACTTCACTTTTAATATATATATAAAAACTTTTGCAATAAGATGTTGTATTGTATAATTAACGTATACACTTTTAATGTATAAGTATTAATGTAGATGTATGAACCATAAAATATGCCGTATTTATTACTACTTTTTAAAAAAACTTCATACTCCATCTATTAATTTTAATGGGTTAAAGTTGAAGTTGAAAAAATATCAACTATCTAAATAGGCGGTGTAGTTAAAAGTTTAAATAAATATAAACATAAAAATAAGAGAAGCGTTAACAATTATTCATTCTTTTAAAGAAAATGTTATATATAAAATGATGGAAAGCAGTATTGAAATTGAATTGAAAAAAAAAAGCAAGAATGAGATTATCGTCATCATTGATATATACAGAGATGTAGATCATTTTGTATATAGTTTGTATTAGAAATAAAATAAAAAGAAAGAAAGTAAAATTCTAATAAATACAGCATGCATTATTTTTATTTATACAACTTATATTCAAAATTAAAAAAGTTATTTTTAGGTAAGAAAAAGAAAGCAATTTCCAAAACTAACTCTTAAATGTTGACAAAGTTAGCAATATCAGAAGTGGGGCCCACAGGAACACAACGCTTCTCGTGAGGTCTTCCACACTCTATCAAATCCAAACAAAAGTAAAGAACTCTTTATAAAAAGAATTCCCGATATTCGTGCCGAATATAAATACAAAATAAAATATAATAACCATGTGTGCTTATCTTGGATAAGCCATTTGACTTCTCACTCAAATAATGATACGCCAATTAGCTTTTCAAATCCCTAATCCCCTTTCCCTATCATCAGTTGTATTTATATCTGGTCTCGAATGGTTCTTCGCTTCACACCTCTTTCACTTTCTCTCTCTAAAAAGACATCACTTTCTCTCTCTAGAAATTAAACCTAAAATTTTATTTTCTCTCTCTAAAAACCCTACGATCTGTTCAATTTCTCATCAAAGGTAACAACAACTTTTTAATAATTTTATCAATTTCAGACACGCACGCATCTAATTTATTGTATGATGATAATCGATTGTGTTTATAAATTACGTATCTACTGATTTTGAGTATGTATAGATATAGATGTTTTTGTATGTATTGATTTTTAATTTTTTAGGTTCTTTTTTGGTGAATTAGGGTTTTGTTGACCTGTTTAACTGAATTTGAAATAGATTATTGTTTTAATTCTCCGATCTGTGATGATTTAAGTATTTATTTGCTTTTTTGATTTTAATTGCAGTTTTTGGAAAGCTATGTCGTCTCTCAGTAGAGAGCTTGTGTTTTTAATACTTCAGTTCCTAGATGAAGAGAAGTTCAAAGAGACTGTTCATAGGTAAGGTTTATTTATTTATCAATTATATATTATATGTATGTATTTATTTTTATATATAGATATAGGGTAGTGTTGAAGACTTTAGAATGGTCAGAACTAAGAACAATCACGTTATTTAATTTCTATCCATGTAAATAGAACAGACATATTCTCAAAGTTGACATTTTTATTCCTCAATTAATCAGATATACATAGATGCATGGTTTAAAGTTTTATGATAAGTTGAAAATTCATAGATGTGCAAATTAGGTATATATATGCACAGATATTAGATGCACAAATCAAAAGTTGTGATATTGTTGACTTTAATGCATCAAAAAACTAAACACTTCAATGGAGATTAAAAGTATACACTATGGTGGAATTGTCCACTTACTCGATTTAAATAAAAAACTTGAACGTTCTTACCGTTTTTATTAAGTGTTTTATTTGATGCTCCCTCTCTACATATAAGTGTATAAATTGACAATTGGTAATTTTTGGTCATGATGTGCTGTTTTTGTGTAAACAATTTTTTTATTTGCTTCGGTAGGTTGGAGCAAGAATCAGGATTTTTCTTCAATATGCGTTTCTTTGAAGAAATGGTGACGAATGGAGATTGGGATGAGGTGGAAAAGTATCTTTCTGGGTTCACAAAGGTTGATGATAATAGATATTCAATGAAAATCTTCTTTGAGATACGGAAGCAGAAGTACCTTGAAGCCCTAGATAAGTATGTAGCAATGCAACTTTTTATTTGTTGAAACGTTAGTATGCATCTTATATTGCGTCCATTAAAATTAATGCTACTGAATATGTACTTATGTGGTTATGTTTTCAAACTTAAAGTACGGTGATAAACTTTTATTATCTGATTAATTTGTAGGAAGGATCGTTCTAAAGCTGTTGAAATTCTCGTGAAGGACTTGAAAGTGTTTTCCGCTTTTAATGAGGATCTCTTTAAGGAAATAACTCAGCTTTTGACTCTAGAGAACTTCAGGTTTACAAGGATTTGTGCAATCCGAGATATTAATTCTGTAACATCTGAATTTTTATTGTATAAAGTCGTTTTTTTTTTAAATAAACACTTGCTTACAGGGACAATGAACAACTATCAAAATATGGAGACACCAAGTCTGCTAGGGGTATAATGCTCGGTGAGCTAAAGAAATTGATTGAAGCAAATCCCCTGTTTCGTGATAAGCTAAATTTCCCTAGCTTAAAGAATTCAAGACTGCGAACACTTATTAACCAAAGGTTCATATTTTGTCGATTGTTGCCTTGCTTTTTAGTTTCCTTTTCAGGACTTCCCTTTGATATTTAGTTTTGGATTGTAGTCTGAACTGGCAGCACCAGCTGTGTAAGAACCCTAAGCCGAATCCGGATATAAAAACGCTGTTTGTTGATCATTCTTGTGGACAGTCACAGCCAAATGGTGCGCGGGCCCCGTCTCCTGTAACTAATCCTTTAATGGGATCTGTACCAAAGCCTGCAGGATTTCCCCCTCTTGGTGCTCATGGCGTAAGTGGAATTATCCTTTTACGGCTGTTTAAACTTTAAATCTTAAACTCGAAAACTGATGTTATTAATACTTACCAAATTTTACCTCTTTTGTATTTTAAGCCTTTTCAGCCAGCACCTGCAACTCTACCGTCTTCTCTTGCAGGTTGGATGGCAAATCCAACCCCTGTGCCTCATCCATCCGTTTCTGCTGGTCCTATAGGTTTCGCTCCACCTAATAATGCTGGTAAGGGTTTTTTGTTTTTCTTTTCTTTCTAATTTTGTGACAGTATATAGTGTCCCTAATAAAGTTATCAAGTGCTATCTTTCTGAATAAGATTGGTATTCCTCGTTTTGTATAAATTGAAGCTTTATTAAAGCGGCCAAGGACTCCTCCAACTAATAATCCAGCTGTAGACTATCAAACTGCTGACTCTGAACATGTGATGAAGAGAACGAGGACATTTGGTATATCTGATGAAGTATGACACTTGCCCCTTTTTTTTTTTTGTTTTTTACTAACTAAAATAAATCATTATCTCTTATTATCTTAATGCGTGTGTGAACCTGGCTCGTAAAAATTAACTGCTCAGTTGATTAAATCAATTTAATGTTGATCTTATTCTTTGTGTCTAGAATACAAGAAGATTAATTGTCTTAAATTCCGATTCTAACTATTCTTACGGTAACCAATAATTTGCCTTTCCATATTTTGACTGGATGGATTACTGTTATCAGGTCAATCACATGCCCATAAACATGTTGCCTGTTGGTTATATGGGTCAAAGTCATGGTCAAAGCTCTTACTCGTCTGATGATTTACCTAAGGCTGTAGTGATGACCCTAAATCAGGGGTCCGTTGTCAAAAGTATGGATTTCCATCCAGTTCAGCAAATTCTGCTTCTTGGTGAGTTTCCACTTTCTATGTACTCTAGATATTAAATTTCTGATCTTTTATGGTTTAGCTTTCCAAAACTTTTAATGCTTTTAATTGTTAAAGTATATCTTGTTATTTAATCTTTGGTTTTTTTTCATTAATATTAGTTGGGTTGAGCAATGGAGAAATCATGATATGGGAGCTCGGTAGCAGGGAGAAGCTTGCTCACAAGAATTTCAAGGTTTGGGATCTTGGCGCTTGTTCAATGCCACTGCAGGTTTGTATGACACTTTCTATTTTTATGTTTCTTCAGAAACGTTTCCTTCGTAACGATATAAGATGTGTTTAGACATGGGGATGTTGACTTTGACTTCTGTTTGAAATAGCAATCATTGACCAATGACAATACAGCATCAATTAATCGTGTAACATGGAGTCCTGATGGAACACTGTTTGGTAATATTAATAATTGTTTTCTCTTTTCAGTAATTTCAGTAATGTATTCATTAATAAGTAGTTCGTTAATGTAACCAATAAGTTTAAGTTGGGAAATTGTTTGAAGCTTGCATTCTTATGTTGGACCTTCCATATAGGTGTTGCATACTCAAAGCACATTGTGCAGATATACTCTTATCATGGCGGTGATGATCTGCGAAACCACTTGGAGGTTTGTGTGTGCTTTAACTATCTTTTTTATTCTTATAACTTTTTACCTCTATTATCTAAGTGGGACAGGCTGACAGCTGGCATTGTTTAATTGGATGTCTATGACTCATATGAGCAGTACCGTTTTATATGTTTTTTATTGTTCAGATTGATGCTCATGGTGGCAGTGTTAATGATCTTGCTTTTTCTTACCCCAACAAACAACTTTGTATTGTGACATGTGGAGATGATAGATTAATAAAGGTTTGTCTTCTACTGGTTTTGCTCTCCTTTAAAATCACATGCTGTTATAATCTCTACTTTAATATGAAGTTTTTTATTACAGGTGTGGGATGCAGTAACAGGGACAAAACAGTATACATTTGAGGGTCACGATGCACCAGTATATTCTGTTTGTCCACATTTCAAAGAAAATATTCAGGTATAATTTATCTCTAGAAGTGATGATCAATGAAGTTATTAGTATAGAACTTTTTAGTCCATTTCATGAATTAATTACTATGCTATTGTGTTATGTAAACAGTACTAAATTATTTATGCATTACATAGGAGCTGCTAATTTTTTTTCTCATATTCGTTGTACCAGTTTATCTTCTCAACAGCAACTGATGGGAAAATTAAGGCGTGGTTGTATGACAATATGGGTTCAAGAGTGGACTATGATGCTCCTGGTCATTCATCCACCACAATGGCATATAGTGCCGATGGAACAAGGTTTAAAAACTTGATCTCCATGCTCTTATGATTTTGTATGTTAGAGGTGTTTCAACTCATTTAGAGTAAATGGGTTGTGAAAGTAGCTTAAATTCTATTTTAGATTAAAAAAATCTCCTAAATTATTAATTTTTTTTATTACATAACATAGTGAAATTAGAATCTCTTCTGGTATGGAAGACCTCCTGTCTACTGACTACAAGACTGCAGCCTAACACCCAAGTTAGCTTGATATTTTTGTAATCATGTTTGACACTAATGATTTATTATGATTTCGGGAAAAAGTCTTCTGCTGAAGTGAACCACATTTACCCATGTTGACATGTTACCCTATCTGCCTTGCTACCTCTATTTGGCTTGGTCTTGGAGTCATATTCTAGCTATCTATGATGTTAACTAAAATATCTATTTGACGATGTTTGCACAACTAATAGGTTATTCTCATGTGGAACAAATAAAGAAGGAGACTCATACATTGTTGAATGGAATGAAAGCGAAGGAGCTGTGAAACGTACATACAATGGGCTTGGCAAACGATCAGTTGAGGTTGTGAAGTTTGATACTACCAAGAATCGTTTTCTTGCTGCTGGTGATGAGTTTATGGTTAAATTTTGGGATATGGACAATGTTAACTTATTGACTACAACGGATGCTGATGGTGGTTTACCGGTACTCTTTGATACTTTCATCTTATTATAACCTCTTTATGTATCTGACTTAGCATCACGGGTCAAAACAGCCCGACTCTAGATGTCAGCATTTTTATACTTTCTTGATAATTAGCTACTCTTACAAATATGATTACGAGTTTATATAACTTTAATAATAATATTGTTCTTCAGAAAAAAATGATTTAGAAGACTTCATGCATTTGAAACACACTTTGGGCAACTTTTGGTTCCTTTCTTCTAAGCTATTTTTGTTGCCTGTTTGACCCGTGAGATATTAAGTATAGCTTGAATTGACCGTTCATAAGCAAATGAGTCGAAATTTCCATGTCTACTTAACTGATTATTGGTTGTGCTGTATCTGCAGGCTTCCCCTTGTATAAGATTCAATAAAGAAGGGATTCTGATGGCTGTTTCAACAAATGAAAATGGAATAAAAGTTCTTGCTAATCCAGATGGAATAAGGTTACTAAGAACCATGGAGAATCGACCTTTTGATGCATCTAGAGTTGCATCTGGATCTGCATCTCTTGTGAAGGTAACGACAACGTTGTAAAATTCGATAGCGGGGAGTAATCGGCCGGGACCTTGTAGTGCTTAATCGGCCAGTCGGGGAGTAATCGGGGATTACTCGGATTGGACTTTTTTAAACATTTAAGTAATAAATTTCAAAATTATATGTGTAAATATAGAATAGAACCATAAACATAATTGTCTAGAAACATAAACATAATTGTCATATTAAATTGTTGACCAAGTTTGACTGTCTTGGACCAATTTTGACTGATTTTGACCGATTAATCCCGACTTTAACCTGTTGACTGCCTTTTAAGCCTGATTAAGGCCGAGTCGCTTCGGAGTAGCCCGAAATCCAATTAATTGGCAATTTTCCCGACTTTTACAACCCTGGGTAATGGGTTCTTATGTCTTTCTTCTCGTTTGTTTCTCTGTAATGTCTTACTGAATTGTTCTACACACATACAGACCCCCATGATGAGCATGTTTGGTGCTCCTAATACGTCTGTGGGACCAAGTATTATGGATAGGGTTACACCAATGCCCTCCATGGTGGCGATGGTAAGCATTTCTTTTCTTGTGATTTTAAGATGATTACAGTTTAACTTGGCTTAGGGTGTGCATTGGGTTGGAACTAGACAGAACCTGACTCAAAGGGGTATACTTAGATTGGTTTTGGTTTAGATATGGCTGATTTTAAACCAGACTGTGAACCAATTATGTATTTGGGTATTTATGTTATCTTGTGCTCATGATATAAATCTTTTTCCATGGGTGTGCCCCTAGAATGGTGACAATCGGAGTCCAGTAGATGTGAAACCCAGAATTGGAGATGAAGCCATGGAAAAATCCAGAATCTGGAAACTAACTGAAATTACAGAACCGGCACAGTGCCGCTCCTTAAGGCTTCCTGACAGTACATCTTCAGCAATGCGGGTATTTTTACACTTGCACCTGTTATTGGTAGCATTGTTATAATCAATATATCTGCGAGGAAGCATATCAAAATTTGCATTTGTCATCATCACAGTGATTTTCATCTCTTCATTTTCATATATTCTTGAATGAGACATTGGTAATAGCCAATTTGCTAGGTTTGATCAGAAATGTTACTTTTATTGACCTGGTTTAACTTGTTCCCTCTTTTTGTCCAGGTTTCAAGATTGATATACACAAATTCAGGATTTGCCATATTAGCTCTAGCTGCCAATGCTGTCCATAAACTATGGAAATGGCAAAGGAATGACCGTAATTCATCTGGGAAGGTATTTAAATGTAACATTCTGAATTCCATTTTTGGATGTTAACCTATGTTTTTACTTAACACATTTTATCCTTTTTAGGCCACTGCTAACATCTTACCTCAGCTATGGCAACCAACAAGTGGTATATTGATGACTAATGATATCAGTGATACAAACCCTGAAGATGCCATTTCCTGCTTTGCATTGTCGAAGAATGATTCCTATGTTATGTCTGCTTCTGGCGGGAAGATCTCTTTGTTCAATATGATGACGTTTAAGGTAAGATGGCTGTTGTTTATCTTAAAGAAGAGGAATTTTGGTCCAAATGGATAACAGTTTGGCAATTTTGTGTTTTGCTGACCCACTAAAACTTCTGTCCTTTTTATTTTGTTCTTTAGCAATTAAAGTACCTAATATGGTTACAAAAGCTATACTGTTTAAATAATATTTTAATTTTCAGGAATGAAGTAATTTAGAAGAAGTTTTTTAAGTTTTTATTACTTTTGACCGATTACATCGCCACTATACTTAGTTCCATACTTTTCCATATAATATGGTTATTATGTATCTTAAATAATTTAGTTAGCAGGTCACCTGACATGACCCCCTTAATGAAATGGCATCTTTCACCCATCCCGTCCATCTTGCCACAACTGGTAATTTACATCAATGTGTCATGTGTGACTTAAATTGCTAAAGGCAGTGTAGTTCCATCTTATGTCATGCAGAAATATTGAGTTCATCTTGGTCAACAGTGCAAAATAACTCAAGGCGCTGAGATGAAAATCAATTTTCTTTTACCTAGGGGCCTTGGCCTATGTCTGGACACAATAAGCAGTTAAAGAAAGATGCAGATCTTTCCTACTCGTAATTCTTAGTTGCTAATAAAATTTGAACATCTCTTTGGATTCTTTTTGGCTTAATCATTAATTTCATATGCTGTTTTTTATTTATTATTTTTTGATTTGATACATCTACATATTATTTTCTTGATTTGCACAGACGATGACTACATTCATGCCTCCACCACCTGCAGCAACCTTTTTGGCATTCCATCCACAAGATAACAACATTATCGCCATAGGCATGGATGATTCTTCTATCCAAATATATAATGTCAGAGTCGATGAGGTTGTTTGCTAGCTCTTATTCGAAAATAAGTCTCGAGTGAAATTTGTTTAACATGTGAAGTGATGCTAATAATTTTTATAAGCAGGTCAAAACGAAGCTTAAAGGCCATAGTAAACGAATAACGGGTCTGGCCTTCTCCAATGTGCTTAATGTGCTAGTATCTTCTGGTGCTGATTCTCAGGTAAGAGAAACTGGACGACCTTTGGTCCTCGTTTGTTGATATTTTTTCTCAAATTGTTAAAAGTTCATACAGTTGATATGCTCTGAGGAGAGGTCAATATCATGTATCATCCTTGTAAGATAGAGTTGCCAGAGTGTATACTTTTTGGTCCGGGTCGGGTTGACCCAAAACACAGCCTAAAATTCTTAATTTTGTTATAGATAGTGTATCAAATATTACAATGTAAGTTAATATCATTTAAATTACAGTTTATTTTGGAGGTTTACTTCTAGTTACTCCTGACTCATTCATTTAAATTACAGTTTATTTAGGAGGTTTACTTCTAGTTACTCCTGACTCATTTGATCCGTACAACCTGTTTGACCTGTTTTTAAGCTAGTATACATATTTATTTTACCTGTCTGACCCCTAGAAAGATAAACATAACCCAATTGACTGACTATGTTAATGGGTCGAAGTTGCCTACACTATAAAATATGGGTACACCGGGATTAAGTTTTGTGTACCGTCTGAGTTTTATCTTTTTGTGCAGTTGTGTGTTTGGAACACAAGTGGATGGGAAAAGCAAACAAGTAAACACTTGCAAGTTCCAGCAGGACGTGTGGCTGCTCCCCTTGCTGATACTCGTGTGCAGTTTCACCAAGATCAGACACACGTGCTTGCTGTCCATGAAACTCAGATAGCTGTTTATGAAGCACCTAAAATGGAATCCCCTAAACAGGTATGTTTCAATATCTTTGGGAACATTTACCATTGTATGATGTTATGGTGTTACATTTTAGCTTAAATTTGAAAAAAGGTATGTAAATATTGCCATTCTTTGAGTTTTTTCAAGAACAGGTAATACTAGGTTTTAAATACTTTGTGATGGATTATAAAAACCCTAGGAAGCTTAATAATACAGTGTAACAAGCTAAGGAAGTGTTTGCATTTGCGTTTTGAAATTGGTTATCTGCTTATTGGGACTTGTGGCTGAATATCACATTGTCAATTTCAAATCGAAGTTAGGTATCTATTAGTTTCTTTTTGTTAATGAAAAGATTCCTTCTTGTTATCCGTGTTGTCGTGTTTCCAATCCAAATAGTTTTTGATTCGTATAAACTTATTTCATTTATACGGCCTTCCTTGCTACTCGCTAATGAATTTAGTCGTGATAAATATCTGATGCAACTTTGTGAATGATGTCCTATAAATAGTGGTTTCCGCCAGAGACAAGCGGCTTGATCACCCATGCTACTTATTCATGTGATAGCAAATCAATATTTGTGGGTTTCGAAGATGGAAGTGTTGGTATTCTTACTGGATCAACACTCAGGTTGCGATGTCGGATAAGTTCAACTGCGTATTTGCCAAACAATCCTAAGTAAGTGTTTCCTTGTATTTATCTATTTAAAAAAAATTGTTTGACATGTATACTTTCTGAGTGAAATAGCTTCGCTGTGTGCTACAAAAGTTACCTTTGATACATTATTTCCATTCACATCTTCTCCACTGGTTCAACGTTTTGGCCAAAAACAAAGAAAGTTACTGATTTGGCCATTTTCTGTTGTTAATATAATGTTATATAAGTGGTGAGGGCAAATGATGTTATAGTTCAAAACTAGAGGTGTGCTAAAATGGGTGGGTTAGGTAATGGGTCAAGTTAACTAATAAAACTCGTTGTCCAAACTTGCGACTTCTTTTTTACTTAACTACCAATTATGATCTAAAAAACATTTACATTTTTTCATTCAATAATAATCTAGTAAGACTTATAAAAATGGTTTAGGAGGTTTTATGTAAAAATAATCCAAGTAGTGTATCAAATTACAGAAATACATGTAAGAACTCAGATCGACCAATTCATTAGTAAAAGGGTCGAATTCCACACCCCATGTTTCTTATACTATATGATTTTGCAGTTTAAGGGTGCATCCACTTGTCATTGCTGCACATCCATCTGAAGTTGATCAATTTGCATTGGGACTTAGTGATGGTGGTGTCTGTGTTATTGAGCCACTGGAGTCGGAAGGGAAATGGGGCACCCCTCCTCCACTAGAAAATGGTGCCGGACCAAGCAATAGTGCTCTTGTTGCAGCAAGTACAACAGATCAAGCACAGAGGTAACTTCAACTTTTTGCTGAAAGATGCAAAAGATTTAGGTACAGTAGCGTGTAGAGGATGATCCATTAGAAATTAGTTCAGACGCAAACAGTAAAATTAAATGAATATTTAGACATGATGTTAGACTCAGGAGTAGAAAGTGTTGGTTGTCATGGTGTAAATTATATCCACGGGCAAAAAGTGGTTGTTTAATTTATAATATTGGGAATGATTGAAGGCTATGTTTATGGCCTCAAGTTTTTCGTTTAGTTCCGAACTTTTTTGAAATAATATATATATATATATATTCATCTCCTCAAATAAGTTTGGTAGCTGTTTTTCTTTCAAGTTTTCCACTGCGTTCGTATGACGATTATGTCCTTGAACATTGGCTTGATCAAGAAAAATTAGGTTCCGATCTTTTAGCTTAGGCTAAGCGTAAAAAGTTATTACTAGCGTAATTACTGTTGCTCAGTGCTCTTTTTGGTTGCATATCTGACAATATTTCTGTCATTTTTGTACTTTTTAAAAGCATATCTACTTGTTTTGTTGAGTTTTTATGTAAACGCCTTTCGAATGCTCTTTAATACGTATATTTATATTTATAGAATTTCAGGAAAAAATAACAATTTTTATCAAATAATTTTGAACAGTCCCATAAATATGAATATAGAACGTGAATTCATCAAACAAGTTTTGAATTGTTTGATTTTTATGATAGATATTTTCTTAAAGAAAATGATTTCTATTTGATCAAAAGTTCCAATGCAAATAAGTTATATCTTTTTGATCCCTAAATTTTTTCATATATACAACAACCTCGATATGTTTTAAACTAAATTTTACGTATCATTTATGCTCATTTTTAAAATATGCATAGAATGTGTAAAATTTTCATATCCAATTTTTTGAGTTTTTTCTTTCGTTAACCGATATGTTCTGAACTTTTGCGTTTCTAGTTCTTTTTTTCTTCTAGACATGTCGCAAATACGATTTTTTGTGCCCAAATTTTTTTTATCTTGCAAATGAATAATTATAGAGGTTTAAAATTGATTAATTTCTGTTTCTCACAATATTTTTCTTTTCCATGCTAAAAATAACACAAACGAGCAAAAATAAGAGGTGTAATATTATGAAAACACAAGCTTAAAGGGTCACATAACCTAACCGATACCAATATTATGGCTGTTACTCGCATGCCCCAATCAATGTTGAAGGAAACACGCATTTAAATCTTCTTTAACACCATAACCGATACCAAAAATTTATAATAATAACTTACAACACCAACCCGCAGAGAGCAAAAACAGCCCCCATTGATACTTTTTTCTGGGCCAACTTATCCTTTCATGTTTTCAGACCACATACAATGGCCAATTATACAAAGCATAAATCCTCTGAACCATGGCATTTCTTCACTGTAATCTCAACTAGTACTTGGAGCTTTAATTTGGAGTAAATTAATGTGAGATATGGTTGTTTGTTTAGTCAACAAAGGGTTGAGAGTCCATGCATAGGTGGACTAGTTTTTGTTGGAACTGTCCATATAATTCACCAACAGCTATGACATCTTCGTTTTGTGGGTTCAGTCCAGGCAAAATAAGCAACTTTTCTTTGATTAAAGAATCTGGCTCTTTGTTAGTATCTAAGGTCTCGATAAATTCGGCATGAATTTCCCGACAGGCGGTAATGAACATTGCAGCAGTATCGGGTTGTTGAGCGTCACGGAGTGCTGCCAGCGCATCTTGTAATGAACCGGCTGCTATATACAAAATCAAGGCTCTGCATTGGAAATCAACAAGAGTATTGTTAGAATCAGAATATAATAAGCATACAATGCCCAGAATTGCTTGGTCCGACGAAGTAGAAAATTGGGCGGGTAGCACATGTTCGGTAACAGGTCAAAACAGTTTTTTGGTACGGGTCAGGTTGAACCATAACATGTTCTGTCTAAAATTAGTGTGTCAAATATGATTACAAGTTCAAGAAAAAACACAACATGTTGAACATAATTATTTAGCTGGCTTTATCCATAAGACCTTTTGAGCTGTTTACTCTGAAGCTATTATTCTTATTTGACCCGTTATGATAAAGCATACCCAAACTGATCCATTCATGAGTACATGGGTCGAAACTGCCACCACTGGTACTTAAGGGCGTGGTTACTACTCACTCATAAAGAAATATCAGCTACATAAAGAAAATCGGTGAATCTGATCACAATCAAACGAAAATAAATGTCAATACCTCCAGATGTTATGTTCAGCATGAAGAACGTGTTCGGCCCATCTGTGTAATACCCTGCAACACCACAATTTATGACGGAAGATCTATAATATTTTACTGCTTTGATTTGCTGAAAGAAACTGCAAATATGCGAATTTGATATGCAGCGTGTGAAAAAGATTCAACACGATCTTCTAGCTAACAATCAACATAATTCCAGCACATATGGTCATACTAATGTGCTAAGTTCTTTTTCTTTTTATACTTGATTGAGGACAATCAGTAATGTACTAGAGATGATTGGTAAAATACGCAACCGAAATTTGTGAAGCTACAAAGAGGCCAATAAGAGATGGTTAAACTTTTCGAGGAAGATACAAACCTTGCATAATCTGTTCCACTTAAATGAGTTGCTGCCAATGTTGCAGCATCCGTCCAGCATCCTGCATCTTGTAGCTGAAATATAGATGCAGTTAAAATGAATGAGTCATACATATGATTTCGAGTTTCAGATATTGATAAAATAATAAACCTTCCGATATGTGAGCATCAAATAAAAACTATATGCATTTCATCTATATGCACCCTATAATTAGATAAAGGAACCATGGGTGGAATATTGAAAATTCTATGCTTTGCAGAAACCAGATGATGTTATTAAATTTGTTCAGATTTGTGAGCAATAGAACAATACCTGTGAACAAGCTTCTTGATATCTCCCTACAGCACAGAGCAGATGTGTGCCAGACAACGACCTGTCAGTCTCCACCATATTTGCTGCAACCACCTAGATCAACACAAGTGGGCAGGTGGGCAATTATAAATCTAATTAGAATGTAGGATGTGGAGCATGCTATATTGAATCCCAATTACCTTTACAGCAAGTTCATTTAAGGATCTTGATACTGCAGATGAAAGAGCAACGGCACGTAAAGCATTAGGATAGAAGTAAGGGCTCTCTGGAGGAGTAGAAAGCATTAAACTCACAGCAGCTTCCAGGTTACCAATTGACACAAGCCTGATCATCATGGACATCGAATATAAGAAACCAAATTACCTTATACTCATGATGATAAGTCATAGGACAAGAGGTGTCCATTTCGATCCAGTTACTTATATAGGGGTTAGTTTTGGTTGTGTTTTATCTAGTACGGGTCAAATTCGAATATTAAGCTAAGAAAAGAACAAGTCAAGTCAGAATAAAGTTCAAGGAGTTGAAAGTCGCCCAAAGTCTATTTTTTATTTATCAAACCTCCTAAATAATTTTATTCAAAGGTTTATATTATAACTGAAATACTATAATATTGTTTTTAAAATGACAATTGATGCACTACATATTTATGTTTGAATATGGACAAGAGAATTCACCTGTTTTGATCCATTACCCAACCCAACCATCTTGCCACCTCTTTAAGATGTAAATAAGCTTCGGATACACCGACTCTATGACAAAGTATAGCATGATTAACAGTAGATTGATAGAATTACACTCACTCATGAACACGGTTCTGAATAGCCTCTTCATCTTCTAATTTTTCATGCCAGGGAATACGTTCGCTAGCACTTTGCCACAACTCATCTTGCTCGAATGCCATCAACTTAAGTTCTCCGTCAGTCTGCAGAAAGAGACGCGAGCGTCAATATAACATATTATCTTCCCAACAAAAAAAGTTCAATTCTTAATAATTTTCTCCTGCTGAAGAAGTGCCTAATAAACCACAATGTGGCGTTGTAGGTTTATGCTTCTTGCACTAATAAATACATCCATAGTAAAATGAAAATCACAAAACTGTGAAAACCTATGTTAAGTTTTAGCAATAGTTGATGAATCCTTGTTAGGACCTATGAATACAGCAGAGCAATAATAACTGAAAGTTAATAATCCGTTCTCTATGATAAAAAGACGGGGAAAGACTTCAAACAGATATTTTTGTGCTCACAATATAAGAACCAAAAAGCTTACCACAGCGTTCCTTTTACTTAATCCAGTTCCTGATTTTCCCTTCGAAGATATCCTACTCAACAATGACACATCATCAGTTTCTGAAGATGATTTTTCCGGAGTCTTTTGCAGAGATTTGTTAGCCAAATTGTTCATCAAGTGCTTAAGTGCGCGAGGCAATTGCAACCAAAAGTAAGCTTCAGATGTTTCACCAAATATTGCAGCTGCAAAAGAGAATCTCGCAGCTGAACCTTTATTAAGTATAGCAGCATACTGTCGCACCCTCTCATCATCAAGTATGCAACCTGATGTAACCAAATTAAAAAACAAGAAATACAGAAAAAAATTTAGGAAATTTTCTCAACAGTATAATCCAGAATAAACTCCATGATGCCATGTGTTCAGAACCACACCTTCACTCTGGTAAGGCTCTAATACCTTAAGAAGCAATTCTGGCACAACAGAATCACCAATACTTGGTATATCAATTAGATAACTACGAAGATCGCCTGCAGATGATGCAGTTTTTAAGAGTTGAGCCTGTCCCTTAGCGATAGTCGTACTATACGTGTTAAACCACGAAGGCTTTACACCACATTGTAAGATCAACCGCAGTGCCTGTCAGTAACAAACAAAAATACTTGTTCAACATCCCAATGCAAAAGTTAATACTTGCAATACAACGAGAGTAACTCAAAAGCGTTTGACTTTAATGGTGCATCTGCCATTCAGGAGATGGCGTTTTCTACATGGCAGCCGTAAGTCTAACACATTGGAGACATTGGTTAATACGAAAAAAGTATATATATAAGTTGGTTGAATGAATGATGAAGTCAAAGGTAAACACAAACAATGTGAAATGATTAGCATTTCAAACATTGTAATTGTCGCTTCATATCCGGAAAATCGACATTTGGAAATAAAAAGGAATGAGCTTTGTCCAATAGATTTCTGGCAACCTTAATGTTTTTACTTTATCTTGTAGTTTGGAAGCATGTTGATTGTTAAGAAAGATGAATGGATACAGTCGTTAAATATACCCAATCAAGCCTATTGCGACCCAACATTCTGCCTCACACAAGTCTTCCCGTTCTAGAAAGTATAGAAATGATTTTTTAAAAATCATTTAAGGTCAAAGTCAAAGAATAAGAATAGGTAACGAGAAAAAAAGGAAAATATTGCATTATTGAAAAGATAAATCAGCGAAGTAAACTAGTTTTAAGACGTCATGATAACTGTATGTAAGAGGTAGGGAAGTCTTCGTTCACAGCCTTTTCCTTGGCAATAGAGAAGAGGTTATTTTCTGAGTCAAACCTGTGACCTTTCAGTCACACAATGCAGCATTGTTAGTTGCTCCAAGACTCTCCCTAGAGAACAATATAAAGTCACTTAGAGAAAAAGATATAAGTAAAATTACCAAGGCATGAGCTGTAGGAAGTAAAATAGGAGAACATAAAGGCATTGGCCGAAATCGCTCCTTGATAGATCCAGACTGGGCTCCATAACCAATTCTCTTATCACTGCATAGAAAGATAGGAAATCTCTAATGAGCATATGCTTATTATAAGTAAAAGTTTTTTAATTCTAAAAAAACAGAACTTGGAAGCCTAAGCACTGTAACAGTAAATTAAATTAAATCGTTCAGTAAGCTTGAATAGTTATCACACATACATGTTAACCTCAACAAGTCGAAAGCTACTATCTGCTCCAGTAATGCACAATACCAGCGGATCATTTTTATCAGTTCGCACAGGCAACCAATCGAGTTCCAGCACAAGGGTTCCAGGAAATTGAGGCTGTAGTAGAGAGTTAGCTAATGGATCTGGTGAATCCTGCAATTGAGAAACAACTGTAAGCTAGAATTTCCTTTTTCAGTTTATATTTACTTTTTCCCTCCGTATTTAGAAAATCATATTTTGACCAACAGCAAGAAAGAAAAGAATCAAGTCATGTTACTTCTCTCACTTACAAGATCAAACACAGAAAATGTATTGTCATTAAACAATACAGCAATACGTCCACGGCTACGATCTCCAGGAACAACAGGCGAGAACTTGATTCTCCTAATCCCTTCTCGGTGAGTGTTGAAAGAGGAAGATTGTCCAGTTGTGACATCCCACCACCGTATGTTTCCTGACCTGTCCCCCATGACCTGACATATCAATCAATCACTGTAGAGATCATGAGAGGCAAACCCCAACCACAACTTCCACACACAAGGGAAAAGAGAATATGATACTAACCACATGAGGCAAACGATAGGCCATAGCTCTGACCGGTCCATCAGAAGAAGCAAGTGAAGAAGCAGGCCACTTTGGTCTGCACAGTAATGAACATAATTTGTGAACTTATGAACCTCGCTTCATAACAAGTAAACCAACTAAACTAAATTACTAAGAAAATGAGAAAAGAAATTGAAAAACAAACCGTCAGAGATTAATCAGGTTTCAGTTAAAAAAAGAACTATGCTGTCCCTGATAACTAATGGTCAAGGAAAATAAAACCGATGTGCATAAAGCTTAAAAGATTTCTGGATTTCCAGAAAGTGTTTCTTGAGAATTTCAATGAGTCAAGTTGCTATGACCTACTGTTTAAGCAATGTTGACCTGAAAGTAATTCTAGGGCATCTTGACACTTAAAGGTTTTTGACAGCAGCAATTCATCAGGATAGATTTACTGTCAGACAACAGGATATTGCAAATGTAATTCAAGATAACATCAGTTGATGAGTAATCTGTTTCTTGTAAAGAATATTACTTGAAGTCTCGGATCCTTCGACCATGAACTTCAAACACCCCAAGTGCGCCATTTACCAGTGCAAATGCAAAACTCTCAGAAAATTCTTCTTGAGTTCCATCTGTATTCACTGCCTCTGCATTACAATTTAATTTTGACCATTGTAAGTTTGTCAAATCCAAGTTACCTAGGGATTCAATTCATAACAGCAGTAACAGCTGTAAAATCTCACTAGATTAAAGTTGAAAGGGCTTATACTTGGGGGCTTCTATTTGGGTACCAATATGATGATTAACAACTTGATGGGACTCTATGATACATACAGTGAAAATTCAAAGAAATTATAGGGACTAAAAGTGAGTCATAGCTTAACCACATTATGTCAGAAGTAGATGTCGGCAGCAAAAGGATCACATCAAAAGAAAGATTAGAAAAAGGTGGAAGCATAGACACCAAGATCATTAAGTGGTATCTCAAGGGAGCTTAAGGTTGCACATCTTCTTTTGGTTTATTAAATGTTGCCAACTGGATTTGTTAGTTTAGTTCCCTAAATATAAATCCACCACTATCACTTAATAAGGATAGGAATTTGTGGTGACTAGGGTTTGGATTATTTAGACAAATTCTAGTATCTAGTTTATCTTGATTTTGCTTCCTTAGGATATAAGCGATTGAACAAAAATTCATGGCTGAGAAACTTCCGTTCGTTAAATGTAATAACAAGGTTTGATGCAGTGATGTTTGTAACTATGATAACCTTTGTACTGGTAACGCATAACTATGACAACCTCAATAATGTCTTCTATAATGGATAGATGTGGATGGCGTTGGGTCAAATATATTGCGAGTGCAGTGTGTCATACTGTCATAATGATAATGCTATCAACTCACTAGAGTCTGTCTGGGATGCCATGCCATCAGTTGGCACAGAAGCGTTCGATTGCTTAGAGGCTCCACTCTGTGTTGGTCGCGGAACAGTAGGAAGAGTCCACTCCAATACTGTAAACGGAAGAGCTAGAGACCTAAGCTGCAAATTATATAAAAAAAGAAGATATTATGACTGATCTACAAAAGTATCTCAAGATCTCAAACAAGCAAAATAGTCTTACGTAATTCTTAGCCAAAAACGTAGGCAAATAGATCAAAATTTCAGCAGTGAAAGATACCATCATGAATAACAATACAGATGTACATGTGTGTGTATGTCTGTTTGCATGTGGATGTATGTATATATACGCATGTATGAACATGTGTTAAGAGTAACAGAACTACATATGGATGGTCTACCATGATTGAAATACGTAAAAAGAACCACATAGGACATAAAAATAATAAGAGAAACAAGTCATTTGGTTTACCATGATTGGAGTCTTTGTCATCGCCCAAACCTCCACAGGTGCATCGCGAAACAATATTAAAAGATACCTATAAAATGCATCAAGAATGCATCATTACATATTCCACAAGAATGCAAACCACCTTCTTACATCATGTTTAGCAATGAAACTAATACAACATCATCTAGAATGGGAAATGGTAACTAAAGAAAAGCTAATATAAGCCCAGCTAAGTGTAAAGATCAAATAAATCATGTCATAAGAAGTTAGCATATTAGTCCAGTTTCAAGAACAACCTTCCAGAAGATGAAGCCCGTAGAGCTCTTATGGGTGTACGCTCTGGCTTTTGTAAGACCCTAAATGTTCGATTAAGGCCGGTCCGAAGGTTGGTCACGACAAGCCTATTAGTATAGCCACCAGTCTTCTCATTTCCCTGAGTTCAGAAATACATATAGAAATTGACAAGTCATCCAAGAACTTAGGATATTGAAAACTGATTCTACTGACTAATTAATACAGTTTTGTTCCATACCTCACTGTATGAGAATGAGACCAGTCTGGAATTTCCCAGCCATCTTAATCCTCTTACAACACTATCATGAATAGAAAAACTTGCAGCAACAGCATTAGCGGAGACATCAATAATTTCAACGGAACCACTCTGAGTTCCCAAAGCAACCAGTGGAACAGCTACAGCAGGATGGTTTCCCCCTCCTTCACATATAAAATCTCAGTAACTAATAATCGATTAAATTTGCATTATCAACAAAAACTCATATGTTGGTTTAAATAACAGTCAAGTCACAGAGTACAGTACTCACGTGCTAAAGTAGCAGTTAAAGAAGGAGATGGTACAGCCAACATGGTCACTGCTGAAGAAAGAAGATGCAGCTGGCCGACCAGGCTGATCTGTATGAAGAATTTCAACCGTAAGAATGCATATATAACCAAAGTCAACACTGACAAATAACAATAATCAACATGGCAATCACTTGGTGACATTTTCAAGACGACTAAATAAAGACGGTAAATAGAGGAGGTTTTCCTGTTCAGGTTACCCGGGGAGTGCGAGTCTTTTATTGACTCAGATGTACGCGGCCTAATTGGGGATGGCCGTTTCTGATGACCCTTTCCCTAGCCACCCCCAAAATGTTTACCTAGTGACATTCGAACCTGAGACCTCTTGTGAGGACATCAAGATGACTAAATATTTATTATAATATATCTATGCAATTGGAGAAACTTGAGAATGGCTTTTGATCTTTGTGGAGAAATACCTCCTTGAATCAAATTATTGAACTTATACTAGGCTCTCACAATATAAAAATCAATGAAATATGATTTTCAGAAATTTTTGGATATCAACCTTCAGTGTCAGATCATCCTGGCTACTTTTGGAGGCCGATGGACGGCCCTTTCTAACGTTCTCCTTATCTGTTTGTTTAACAACATCCTTCACAGAGTCGAAGGAAGAATCTATTCCATCAGCATTTATTTCTAAATCTGCATCCTTACTGATTTCTGCAACATTCACAACATCTGATGCATCTTTCTGATTCTCTGCCGGGCCTTCAGCAGTCAGAAGCCAGTTCCATATTTTTCCATCATCAGAAATGGATAGCAAATGAGTTTTAGAAAGGACATGAGATTCATCACAAAAATCGAATGGGTTGTCAAAATCCACATCAATTTCTGTGTCAGGTGATGATTTGTGACGTCTGTCGGAGAGATGTTTGCGAACATTTTGAAGGGTGGAATCTGATCGAGAGATGACAACCGCAAGAACTGATGGAGAAGGGACAGGTGTGCCAAGTGACGGCATCAATTCTTCCATCATGCACATTACGTGTACCTGCTCTCCTCTGTGGTGATAGGAAAAATAAGTATATCCTCTCATGTCAAAAGAAGCAATTAGATATCTAATAATAAACATATACACTCATACATCAATTATAATTGACAACAAATATATTTCATTTTACGTATAGTTGCTTAGTTATTTCATGTAAATATATGCACATTAGCTTATCTTCTACTTTTGAAGAAAAAACGGGAAGGGATGATAAGTTCTTGGCACTATAAATTAAACAATTAAGCAATTTCACCATACAACATGGAAATCTATAGATGATATCAAAGGATGTGAACCATTTAACAAAATGCCACAGATAAGCAACCATACATTGCATACTTTTCCAAATAAGTAACAAGTTTACTTACTCCTTGCGTCGCCAAGCGCTAAACCGACCATCAAAATGAGCACAATAAACCACCTCCAAGCTCGGATCAGGCAACACATCCATAAACCTTCCACAACCTCTTGGTAAACCAACACGAAACAAAACCTTCTTATATTGCAAATCAAACACCACCAATTCCCTAGGAAATGTCACATATAAAATATGCTTCCAATGCGGTGAAAATGCAAGTTTCACAACGTAATTCGGAAACAATGCCATCGCAGGAGCATTATTCGATACACCTGAATTACTAGAACTAGCATTAGCGGCATCTCTCTCCAACTTATTCAATTCAGTTACATTCGTATCGATTTCTATCTCTTTCAAAACAACGTCAGATTCGGAACTATCACCGTGAACTTTAAACGATAACAGAAAACCTCTTAAACCTACAACACAAAAATGACGTGAATCAAACGGATCACGTCTAATACACGAAAATACTTCCGGTGCGACGTCGTATTTGAAGAAACACCGTCCGGTAGAAGTTTCGAACAGCGAGAGTAGCGAGGATCCAGTAATCGCAGCAATTATCCACGAATCCGAACCGGAACCAGATCCGGATCGGATCCAGTTCAAGTCCTGGATACCTAATTTTGATACCGGATCCGTTTGAAGAAAAATTAGTGTATTACTACTATTACTAGATGATTTGACACGTGGATCAAGGAGACAAATCCGGCCTTGACGGTCACCAGCAGCAAGAAGTAAGTGAGAATGTGAAGAGGTAGGATCGTGTGAAAGCAGGTCCATGCGGAGTGGCGTAGGGCACCATCGGACGGCGGTTACGAACGGAGATAGGTTTCCGGTACCGGATGATGGAGGTGGAAGTGGAAGGACGGAAACGAGTTGCATTGTGTGTGTGTCGACGATAGCGACGGAGCTGCCGGCGGCGTAAGCGAGGAGGCCGGTGGACCGGAGGTCGGCAGAACCGCCGTTGTTGCGAGATGGTGGACCTGGCAGCATGTAGTCGTATGAGGTTGTTGGTGGTGGACGTTGAATTGTTGACATGGTGGTTGATGGTTTTGATTTTCCGGTGATGGGGGTTTGACTTTGACCGGTAGTGGTCAGTTACATATCTGTTCTTTTGTTTCCAACGGTTGTCAAAATGTAATGGACTCGCACTCCCTGTTTTTTGCTGGTGGACTGGTGGTACTCTTATTTTACGTTGTTATTTCATTCTTAAAGTATTGAGGAGGCATTTGTTTTATAACTGATTTGGTAACGAGTATTGATTAAACAAAAGTAGAAAAGAGAAAAGAATAAATGCTTTAACATAAATTACTTTGTTTTTTTTATTTAATTTATATTTATATTTATAGGGTTTAAAGTAAACCCTATTTTATTATAAAAGATTAATTAGGTCATCACTTCGCGATAACGCGGGACGAAATTAATTTTTATAAATAAATAGAATATTATGGTTGATTTGTGACCAATTTTTTTATATAGTTTATAGACCTGCGATAATGCGCAACTAATCTAACTTTTATAAATGTATAAAATATTTAGTCGATTTTTTATATAGTCTATAGACTTGCTATAATACGGGATGAATTTAATTTTTATAAATGAATAAAATATTATGATTCATTTTTTTTAATTTTTATTTGATCAATTTTTTTTTATATAGTTAACAAACTCGTTATAAGGCATAAAGAATTTAAATTCTATCATAAAAGGTTAATAAGAGAGGTAAAATAGTAGAGAGAGATGGAGAATAAAATGAGAGACGGCGTCACTTGTAAGTTAAATTGAGGTAAAGGTTTAGTTTCAAAACTTTCATTTTAAAATAGTAAACAAATATGGATTTATAAATGAAACCCATTTCTATTCCTATTCCTATAGAAGTATCAAAACAAACATGCCCAGAGTAACAGTTATTAATTGATAATAATTGATTTTGATTATTTTTTATTTTTAATGTTTATGTTTCAATCAAATATAATTAGAAAACCTATACAACAAAAATAGTAATATAGCCTGTTTAATGGGCTTGAGCATTTAACAAAATGGGCTCGATCCACCTCTTTTTGTAACCCTGTTCTGGACCTAAACCCAAAAAGGATAACCAAATCCTGTCAATGTTTAAAATGACATGCCACTTTGTTTAAGGACAGTTTTGCTCGATCGAACTAATCACCCACATTGTCAAATACAACAAAAAAAAGAAAAATGTAAATTTATTCATTGGCCATACAAAGTTACAAACGATACAAAAGAATATATAATATCACGAATTAAAAATTCATCAAATACTCCAATTTCTTTTAAAAAATAAACGCCCTTCAATCAGAACAATCTAGTAAAGGAAGCCAAAGTGATAGCCAAGAATGTGATGGGTACCATGGCAGTCTGGGGCAGAGATAGGAAAAATTAATTGAAGGGGTAAAAACAATTATTTTGTTCCTTTTCATTTTTAAAGGGGCAAAACTCATAAAATATCATTAATATCTTTTAAAAAGATTCTTATTTACATGATTTGAAATTTCTTGAGGGGGCGGCTGCCCCCGCTGCCCCCATTCTAGCTCCGCCTCTGATGGCAGTCAAAATTGAAGATGCACTTGGTGATGGTGGAATGGGGCTGCCTGTAGGAGATTGCTCAAATGTGGATGGAGGATTAGCGATGATGGATGGTGGAGATAGTGGTGTTGATTCAGGAGTAGTGGCGGTAGCCGGGGAGACATTGATAGTTAACTTCTGACCAATTTGGCAATGACTCACGACAGTACAAATAAAGTAGTGTGGGCCAGATCGGGTCAAGGTGATGGTAGCTGGCCCGGTGGGGTTAAGTGAGAGGGTGTTGGTGGATGTACATGAGCCATAAGCCGCTTGTGAAATTTCAGCGACGTTGTGTAATCCGGTGGTGAAGTTAAAAAAGAGACTATCACCAACGCGGAAGGTTTGTTGGGAAGCCCATGTGGTATATGTGGCTTCGCCATTAGGAGGAATTGTCCAGCCCAAAGCGTCTCCTACGACGTGCCTGTTAATTTGGTAAATTCGCATTAAGGTGTATATATAATCAAATTACAATATAATTAAACCTTGTACATTATATATGAGAGTATACTTGTACAAGAAATACCAAATAAACTAAATGACTTATTGACTTACCTAGTCTGTGCCATTGTGGATTGCAGTTGAAAAGATGCAACCATGATAACCATCAACACAAAAATTATTGATTTTTCCTGCCATTGTATCTTTCAGTGTTAAAATCTTATGTTTGTGTTTATGGAGTTGATATAGGTGGTGAGTTGAGGTGATAGGAGGTATTGTTTTTGAGTATGTATTTATATATGGTAATGGAATGGTAGTTGGTTGACCTTTTTGTAGAATTATTGACATTGACTTATGTGCGCTGTAAGTCAAATAGGTATTAGGAGTTTTTCATATATTAATATTGAATAAAAATAAAAATAAAAATAAAAATAAAATATTTCTTTTAGGAACTCATTAGAGCTATCAAATGAATTAAAGCCATATTTCTTTTAGGTAATGAAACTTAGCCCCTTTTCACCTAATGCCATCCACGTGATTAAACTATTCAAACTTTACATTTTCTAACACTTGATGAACATAATACACATGTTCGTTAGTATACTTTTTATGTTTATATATATCCTATTGACTTTTTAATGGCAAAGCTGATCACTTGTAAAAACAGATTTTGTTCACATGGAATGTTAATGTTATTGACTAACTGTCAATTTGAGAGCACGGTAGGTGTATAAGCGGGTCCAAAACGCATAGTCTTGGTAACGCCTGAAAAGGACGTACGTGTTTAATTACATATTTATCATGGGTTTGCTACAAATAGTTTATGAACGGAACAAAAAGTTTGTTTAATTCAAGCATGCAAAGTACGTCCGAACTTTCAGTTGTTATAATCTAAATCAATAACTAGTATTAAAATACGTTTTATAGTTAAAATTTAAATACATATAATAGGAATTTGACTTGGTCAACCCTAAATGGCAGTCGCCCTAGAGAATTATTGTGTGAAAGCAGAGGTTACTTTCCTTTTTATTGTCTAATTTTGAATTGAAATTCTTGGCCATGATTAGTCAAACGTACTCGTTTTTTTACGTTTCAACTTTCATATTTCGAACCTTCGATCTCTTGGATTTTTCTTTTCGTACATATACTAGCTTAACGGAAAAACTTCTATTTATCTGAAATAAGTTGATAACATATATCCATAGTGCAAACATTATCTTGTGTATTGTATATTGATACCCATAAAACAATAACGACAATAAAACAATATAACGACAATAAAACAAAACACAATAAGTAGAAAGACAGAAAGCGTAAGAGAGTAACGTTTAAAGAAAGAACTGATTTTTTCTTTAGTAAAAGAATCTCTTGCACATCACCTGTCCTTGACTAATAAATAACTAACCTTTTAAGTCCTTCAACTTTTCAGCTTGTACCAATGTTCTACAACTAACGACATTTTCATATTAACTATGTCATACAATTAATAGGGCCATTAGTACGGCCTTTTGAAATTATTTTATAATCTCGCTTTGATCAATTTTCACCTCTTTATCTACTTTAGTGTCGATATATACTGTCTTTTGACATTTAAAACTAAAATTATTGATCGACGTGTAATTTCTACTTAGTTGAGAAATTTTCGACTACAATCAACGCACGAGATGACTAGAATATGTTCAAGGATGATTTCGGTCATGTGGCAATGATCAATGGATATGTTCCACAAAGCAATGGTCATCAATGGCGTAATCCAACCTTATTAATTACTTTTATTTCTTGATTGTGTTATAATTACAAGTTGGCTGATAGCCATTAGTGTAGGGACCTATTACAAGCGATTTTGATACTTGAAGGACTATTTATGTAAATACAGTGAACCATTCGTGATTGTTGTCGTGGTAATGATATACTCCTACGTAATATCTCAATGAACTACGACTGATCCTGCATGTTAGGCATTTTTTATACATGTATGTTGGGTGTTTGTTTGGTAACACATCCTATTTTCTAACTCATGGAAAGTTTTTTTTTTTCAAAGAAAAAGAAAAAAAATCGTTGAGGCATGATTCGACTATAAGCCCGAAGTTGGTATACGAATTAAAATTTTAGTTGACTCATTAAATAGTTGTACACAAATTTTCTGCTATGATAAATGAAAACGGATATTTTTATTAACTTGTACATCAAAAATAAATATAAACTCAACATCTTTTAGATCACAACAAAAAAGAAAAAATGGACCACAACATCCAATAACAAAAACTACAACCAACCAAAACTAATCTAGTAAAAGATAGCTAAAGCAGCCGCCAAGAAAGTTACGGGTGCAACCACCGCAAAAGATGATGCACTGCTTGGTGACGGTGGTGGTGGTGATGGAGATGCCGGTGTGCTACCAGCAGGAGCTGGGGTGGTGGGAGCTGTAGGAGTAGGAGTAGAAGTGGCTGCACCAACATTAATAGTAAGTTTTTGTCCAAGTGTACAATGTGATCCGACACCACATACATAGTAGTGGTTTCCAGGTGTCGTTAAGGTAATGGAAGCAGGGCCATTGCTGGTTTGCGACATAGGGTTAGCCGTGGTGCATGGACCATATGCGGCTTGTGAAACTTCTTCAACGTTGTGAGCTCCAGTTTGGAAGTTGAAAACAAGAGTATCGCCCACAGTGAAGGTCTTTCCGGATGCCCATGAGGTGTATGCAGCCGCACCATTTTGTGGAATACTCCATCCCAATGCGTCTCCAACGACGTGCCTGTGTTTTTTTTGGTAAATAAACGTTTATAAGTTAATTATACTGTATTCTATTATACATTATAAGTAGTACAACTCAAATTTCAACTCACAAATTGTTGGCTAATGGGTTACTCTAATAATAAAATCATACATAGTTATAATATATTGATTCCGGAAATATAACATGTATGGAAGAATTTAAAGATAAACGACTTACGTAGTTTGAGCTACAGCAGAAGATGCAACCATCATGACTACAAATATAACAACCATTGACTTTAATCCTGCCATTTTTGTTTTGTGTTGAAATCTCAGGTCGCCCAGTTGTGTTCTTTGTAAAAAGTTTATATTTTGAGTTTTTTACTCTCTAGGGAATTGAGATTGGTGAAGATGAAAGTGTAGTTTGGGTATGTATTTATAAGGAAAGCGGAAGTTTGACCGTTTTTGTTGAATGAGTACGTAAAGTTGACTTATTATGAGGTGTGAAAGTCAAAATTGTAGTGGGTGAGGATTTTGTCCCGGCTTTATTTGGCCTTGTTTTCCCACTGACCCATGTTACACTTTTTCTTCATGATTATTATTTATTATTTTATATTTATTATTAATAAAAGAAAGAAAAATAAACTTCTTCTTAAAATTGTTCTGGCTTCAAATACGATAATTTAACTTAATTATAATAATTAATCTATATCTATATTTGTAGCTAATGGGTTTTACAAAATTAACTTGCCAAAATGAAGTCGTAACTTTTATGAAGATGTTGATAAAGCTTGGTTTTAAATAAAGTTATTTCACTTTAATTTTCGTTAACATGTTTGAAATTGAATCTTTGATTGGTAGACATTTTAATTTAATTGCACGTGTCATTAGTTTATGCATTTTAATGGAATAAGTAAACTACCCTAAGATTAAAGAATTAATTAGCACTAACATTTATATTTTACTGTGTAAAATATATGCAATATTTTTACTTCAACTTGTTTATATCGTGTAATAAAAAATCGTTGCACAATCCATTTGAATTTCATGACGCTCTTGCTCTTGCTACAAAATGCTGTTTCGGTTTCTTATTATCAAAGAGTAGTTTTTATCTAAATATAAGTAAATATAATTATTACAAACAATGTATTTGTCTAGAGTAAACCACAATTAAAGTACCTTGTTTAATCTATATTGATATTGATATATTTATATTTATTTATTATTTATTAATAAAGACAAATGGTTCCACAAGACATGGAATAATTTGTTAAGTTCTTCCCGAAATATATACAAAAAGTTGCCCATTTTCCAAATTTCAACGGTAGTTCATTTACGTATGTGGACCTAATCTTGCTTCTTTAACCAATCCTATCTTATTATGAGCATGTTCCGTTTACTCGTATATCTTTTTTATTAAATTCAATGGTTATATGATGTATTTAAGAACATTTATACATCAAGCTAAATTTGTATTTCGTTTACTTAAAACTGTGAAATTAATTGTGTTAGTTTCTAAAGTTACTTTTATATTTTTAGATATTTGAATAGTCATGAACTTAGATGTAAATCGCATACGTATCCACAATTTTAAGTCATGACCGTCTTTGACGGTGTACAAAATGATTGACCGTTTAGCGATCTGTCTTAAAAATGTGTGTATATGAATATGTAATATTTAAATTATTTGATAAATAGTTTGATTATAAGTTAACAAAAAAATAATAATAATAATAACTTGATTGTGTCTAAGATAATTGAGCAACCAAAAACTTGAATAATTTTTATACTTTGTTTCGTAAACGATAATTTAGCTTTGTGTTCCAGGATATCATTTTGGTGATTACCATTATTTTGTCCGGTGCCTCCGAAAATTCAATGACAACCCTAAGATAGCCACCCCTATATAATTCATTTTATTGAATCCACCTTGAAACATCTATTCCCTAGTAGGTGACAAGACGAACGGTTGAATTAGTTTGAGTAGTCGGGTCAAAATGGATCACAACATACTCGAGTCAAAACGAGTATTAGCATTTTAACTCAATAATTGAGCCACTTGCAAGTTTAATGAACCCAAATTCGCCCGGTAGGCTAAAAAAGATGTTCAAGTTGACTCGGTCTTGAATGGATGAGCATATTTTGACAACTCTACCAACAATGGTCATGAAATACGATATTTAATTATTGTTTATAAAACTTTATAGTTACATCATTATATCATCATGATATTTTTGTATGTCTATATAGGATTAATAGGATTTTTATTATCTGATAAATAGTTTGATTATAAATTAATTAAAAAGAAGAAGAAGAAAATAGACTTGATTATTTCTAAGATGATTGAGCAACAAAAACTTAAATAATTTTTTTATTTTATTTTATAAATTATAATTTAACTTTGTATTATAATGCCTTTTTTCAAACAAATGCTACAAAGACAAGGGGTAACATAGATGAATATGCAGTTTATAGTACGTATAAGCATCTGGGTCCTTTCCTACAAAACAAACACTTAAATAAATAAAAATTATTGTTTATTAATGAAAACACAAAATCTTTATTTAGTATAAATAAATGCGATTGTTGATTTTTAGATGGAGGTTTTCCATGAAAATTGCCGTGTGGAAAAACATGATTTAGTTCTGTTGGTCTAATTTTGACCACTTCGGCTTTAAAGAGTCGAGGATTCATATTCCTGTACGTTAAGAATGAGAAAAAGTTGAAAGTTATATACATTTTAGTTTATAATTAAAATATTAAAATGTAAAAGTAAATTAGATTCACTGACTGAAGGTGCCGCTTTGCTTTAAATTTAGTTAATTCGTATCCACGTATAAACAATCAAATTATCACGGAAAGGTCTCCAAAGCATATTCTGAATGCGATTGTCGGTTTTAGTAACCTCTAGCATGTTGTGTGGTTTATAAACGGCACCACGGCCTCAATACCGGCCTGGTTGGACTTCTTTATGAGTAAATTTCATTTATTTCTTGTACAAAAAAATAACAGGTCAGACTACTGAGTCAATGACCAAAATGATGGAGAGGAAAAAAATATTTATTAATTGTATTTTTTAAAAAATATTTACACATAAATTGTTTCTTTAAAAGGAATTGTACTCTTTTCTTTAAAATGGTTTTTTTAAGTAAGATTTTAAGTAAATTATTTTTAATTTAGATCGTTTTAGATAATATTAATCGTTTAGCCATGAAAATCAAGAGTGATTTTAATATTATTATATGTACTTACAAATCAATCAAACAATTGTTTTATATGAAAAATCCATTTAAAAAAAAACCATATATGTAAATATTTTCAAAAAAACACCAAGTTGGTATATATTTTTTTTCGTTCCTATCATTTTGGTCATTGACTCTCGAACTAGTGGTATGATCCCGCTCACCAAGCTGGTTTATCTGTTTAAAGTCCTTTACTTACTGTAATGGACTGATTTGTGGCGAGATCATAAGGTTTAAGTAGCGTCTGTAGGGGTAAAACATTAAGGTGTGTGATACATGAGACCAGTTCAAGACTGATACGAAGATGTCAACGTGCAACACGGTTTTGATGCTTTTCAGCGAGTATAATATTCAAAATGATAATTCGATCAAGAAAAGGTCTTATGATCTGAAAATCTAAACAATAAGACCCGAACAATTATTTGTCAAAGATGATGTTATTATTGTCAACTAAGTAAAGCGACTGGCAATGCACGTTGAAGGTTCTTATGGGACACAAAGTTTAATTAAAATCAAAATAATAGATTGATATAATAACGTATAAATCGGTTTAACATCATTATAAACTGCATAATAAGTCCATCAGCATTCACTTATACAAGTAATTAAATTCTAATTTATAATTAATAATTGATAACTTATGACTAATATAAGACAAGCTGATTTATAGTGAAACAGGGGACTGAACTTATGCGTCTTTTGAGTATATTGATTATAGTTTGCATGTAAGTTGCTATGGTTTACAAAATAATTAACTTCATAAACAAAAATACATTAAATTGTAAGTCCTTAACTATAGGGTTATACCATTCAACTTGTATCAACATCACAATTATATCAATCAATCGTATCAACAAAATGAAAAGTAAACTATAAATCTGAAAACATTTAATGCTCTAGCTTATATAAATATCAATGGCAAATACATAATATTCACAAAACAAATTCACAACAACATCCTATTATTTGAAGAGAAAAAAAACAATTTTTTTGCAAGTCAAAAAAAATGGCAAGTTTCAGTTTGAACTTTTTTGTGTTCTTGGCCATAATGGTTGCCTCTATGCAGTTTCACGGCATCGTAGCACAAACCAGGCACGTCGTAGGTGACGCCTTGGGATGGACCATTCCTCCCCGTGGCGCCGTTGCCTACACCACTTGGGCATCCCTGCAGACATTCACTGTCGGTGACATTCTCGTATTTAACTTCGCCAATGGTGACCACGATGTTGCAGAGGTTTCTGAGGGCGCATACGGCCCATGCACAGCCACCAATCCCATTTCCCTCACCACAACTGGCCCTGCCTCGTTAACTTTGACCACTGCTGGGACCCACTATTATATTTGCACTTTCTCAAGTCATTGCCAAATTGGTCAGAAGTTAACTATCAACGTCTCAACTAGTGCAACCACCATGCCTCCGTCAACAACACCCACAACACCGGCGTCTCCACCAACTAACACACCTACCCCACCATCCGCAATGACACCTATGACACCTACTGAACCTTGTCCTCCCACCTCATCTCCAAGTTCCAGCCCAACGTCGCCACCAACCACCACCACCACCACCAACAGCATGACTCCACCACCACCACCTAGTAGTGGAGCTCTGTCCTACACCGCCATGGTACCTGCCACTTTCTTGGCAATTGGTTTAGCCATCTTGAATCTTTAAATTTGCAAACTGATCGGAGATTACACATACTTTCGACTGCTGCTTTCATGTAATGCTTTTCTTTTCTTCCGTAGTTAATTATTTTACTGTTCCAGGATTACTGGATCTTTGTTTGTCATAAGTTTGAGATGTATTTTTATAATCACATGTTTTGTAATCAGTTACATATTTCTACGTTGTTTGAATATACTCGTATCTAATATATTATGCTTCAAACAAAGATAGCCTTTAGTTTAACAGCGGAATTTTATTAAAAGCACCCTAGCAAGTCGCTAGAGGCTAAAGAAAATGGATTAGTCATATTGAATTACAAATGGTAGAACAGGGACAACAAATTATATCACTCCTTATCTTCTGTGGATTGAATACCACATCGTTTCTATGCTTTCATATGGTTCTAAATCACCACGTCGGGTCTTTCTTTCAAAGAATCATTCTCCAAAACAGAGTCTAGACAATTTCTTGTTTGATAACCAAACAAAAATTGAAATCACCAAATAATGGTTACAACTTTTATTCATCTGACATTTTGGTAGAACACTGTAACCAACTTTCATGATACAACAGTTCTGTAATTATTTATTCACTGTTGTATAACAATGACTATATTAAGAGTATAATACAACAGTTCTGTAATTATCTATTTTTCATGATACAACAATAGTTCTGTAATTGCCTATTGACTGTTGTATAACAATGACTATTAAGAGTATCATACAACAACAGTTCTGTGATTATCTATTTTTCCATTGGTCGAAACTCGAGGCCACGTATAATAAGGCCAGACATAGTTCCTTCGTAACTTGTGAGTTTCAAATTCACATAAAGCGACTCATTACGAAGCTCGGAACTTGAGTTGTAGATCCACATGATAACCTCCATCCATCCATCTGTCCTCTCCTTTGGAACTCGATCAGTTTCGTGTACATTCCATGGACTTGGGTATCTAAAATAAAGACTTCCTTTACTTTTCCAGCGGTATTGATCTCTTACTATCACACGACAATGCAACCCGCTACATTTTTCTGAAAGCTTGAACACAAGATAACACGCATGTTCTGTGTTAGGAGACACCATTTGACTACTGATCTTCCACTTGATACGAAATGCTGACTGTCGTAGAAGCTCTATCCCTTCAAATCTGCATATAAGATATATCATGTGAATATGTGACAACATAGTTCAGAAACGGGAAGTAGATTTAGGTACTGCCTAGCTACAAAACCACGTCTAAAAGGTAAGTTTTTGCAACTGGTCTACTATTATTGCATCCTTAATAATTGTTAAGAAATAGACAGTAGACAAGCATATGAATTTATATTATGAAATTTAGTTCGAGTATTTGACATACAAGAAAAACTGAGGAATTGTATAAAAATGTAACGATAATTAGTTCAAAAGACCTGGAACGGGATGAGCCATCTATGTGAACAAGCTTTTTATCAGAATAGCTGTAGAGAACCCACTTTGCATGAACCTCCTGTATCATACTTGCCATTGATTTTGCTCGGGACTATTCATCAAAGGGGTGATATAATTTATCATCAAAACCAAAAACAAATATAATTAGTTCTCATATTGACAACGAGTTTTATAAATATAAAAGAAATTTTGCCCATGTCATTGTTTTTCGGAGATGTTATATGTGATATATCTTCCAATTGGGAGTGTTATTGTACCTTATCCATAAATGAGTTGGATTTCAAGATTGGTTGTTGGATTTGGTCTAACTTCTCGATTTTTTCTTGTTTCACCTGCATAAATATTTCAGAGTCACCCAAGCAATTCCATCGGTTTCAAAATATTACCAAAAATCCTAGAGTGAGAATCAGAAAGTACTTTCAAACTTGCATCGTCAGTGGGTCAAAACTCAATGCCTTCCACATAGATGGCACGACTATCACAGTAGCATCGTGAAAAGCTCTTCATAAAAACCTCTATATTTGATTCCTTCTTCTGATTTGAGGATCGATATAATTCAATCATCATCCACCCATCTTCTCTCCATTTAGCAAAATATGCATTTAAGTTTTCATTACCCATTTTGTACTTAAGGTTCACATACATCCGTTTAGCATGAGATTTTCTTGGACAACAAAATTTGAAGACTAGATGAATGCTGTAATTGACACTCGGAAGTAAAAGCTGAGGTCTTCTCTTAATTTGGATATTTAGATTCGAAACATCTAACATCTCTGCTACTTTCTTAAACCTGCATACGTAATATTATAATAAAAGATAAAAAAATTGAAGTTTATACTTTATTTCTCCACATATACACTTACATTCATGGAGATTGTCATCTTTTTCAACCGTAAATAAATAAAATCAAATTGATTTATTTGACAAGAATGAGCTCAAGTACCAGACTTGGAAATACAACATTTAAACAGCAGACGAAGAGAAATTGTAACTAAGAGCTATAGAGGTACCTTGATTCTTGAATAGTTTGCCACCTACGTGACCTACAGTTTTTGTATGAAAAGATTCTCGCAGAAAACATCTCATTTCTTTCTCCATTACCACTGATTGAAAACCACTGTCACATACAACAAAAACAAATCAAACCCAATTACCATTATATGTAGAAGCCTGTATATATGAATTTGGACTCCTTCACAATATTTGTTTTACCAAAAATACCTTGTAATTAAAATTCACTTAAGTTTTAAATAACAGAATGAGAATAAGTGTATATATCAATAATGAATGAACCTTGTTTTTTCAAGGGCACAGATATCTAGTTCGCGGAAGGATACAATTACTGGCAATCTTGAGTTCTAGAGTTGGGAATTAGTAGTTACTGCAAGATTTATTCATATGAATAGAAAACAACTCTGAGTGAAGTAACATTAAACAAGAAATTATACTATTTGTAGATTCAGTTCTTGTTAACAGAGACGTGGAAGTTGGAAGACAAAATAACATATGGAAATAAGTTAACTACCAGTTTTCCCTTCTGAAGGAGGATTCCGTTGAAAAGTTTGCTGTAGATATCCTTTTTCTCCATTGTGGAGTAAATCCCAGGGGACTCTGAATACTCGAGTATTTTTTGATAGTTTGTAGGCAATTTGGCCTCCCATGTAGCAGCCTCCTGCGTATAGTACGATTTTATTTTGATATGATTATTCCATGATGTGTATAAATCAAACACTTAAGTAGCATTACGAAAACTTACTTGAAATTCCAATGCCTTTTGAAGTTGAACTAACACTGCTCCTGCTGTTGGTCGTTCTTTCCTTTCTTCTTTTAAGCATTTGAAGGCAATGCTTTGAAATGTAGCCAACGACTTCGGTACAATCTGTTTCTTTATACCCTTAAACACTATCTCATCACGTTGTATTAGTTCATACTGGCGTCTAACCGAATAGTCTAAAAACTCACTGCTACTTCTAAAGTCCTCTGGACATGCCAATCTCCCCCACAACATCTCAAATAGAATCACACCGAACGAGTAAATGTCAGATTCTTTGGTTAAGAAATGTGTTTCCCAATACGATGGATCACAATAGCCAGGAGAGCCTACAACATCATCTTTTTCCTGATTTATTGGACTAATCAAAGAAACCTCAAATCCACAAATTTTTGCTTTCCAGTCCCCCGTTAGCGGAATATTAGAACTTTTTATGTCTCTATGTATCACCACCTCTTGTCCTACATCACCTCCGTGAAGGAAGTTTAACCCTTCTGCAATACCAATGCATATCCTAAGTCGTTTGGTCCATGGAAAACTAGCATCGTTCAAATACCTATCCAGACTTCGGTTAGACGCATTCGCATAAACAATGAAGTTTTCATTCATTTTCTTACAATAGCCTACAAGACCAATGACATTCTCGTGGCTAAGGTTGAACAGAATTTCAAACTCTCTACAAATACCATGTTCTAGACCAGATTTGCTCAACCGCTTTACAATAACGCTCTTATATCCATTATCATACTGAACTTCAGCATTGTATAACATTCGAAATCCTCCTTCTATAACGCACTTGGTATCACTGAAGTTTACTCCGTATGTCTTTTAAGTGAAATTTCCAATGTGTCCTTCCGGTTTTCCTGTGATGGTAAACGGGATAAAATAAGTTGTGATAAACTCAGGTGTACTGCTTCATGTATATGACTTACTGATGCTACTATTAAGGATAACGTATATGTAAGGAAAAAATGTTTTAATTATGAAACATCGACTTACTTGAAGATCTAATGCCCTCTTAAGTCCGTTGATGACGTCTTCCATTGTTGGACGACTGGCTTGAGCTTCCGCCAAACATGGATATGCAACTTCTAAAAATGCATTCAAAGAATCTTGATTGGGTCCTATTCTCAGAGTAGAACTAAGTTCATGAGCTTCGTCCATTATTTTAGTATCAACCATTTCCTTTAACCTTTCATTTTCAAAGTTCCATCGTGTGACAGGTGCAATCCCATTCACATGTTCGTGGGTGTAAATTGAATCATAGGCTAACTTCCCGGTTAGGATTTCGAATAAAACTACTCCAAAAGAGTAAATATCAGATTCTACTTTCAATTTATGTTTTGTCGCAAATTCCGGATCCAAATACACCAGTGTGCCTACTCGATTTTTACAGATAGTGATTTTTGGGTCATTGATAGGGTGGAACATTGAGAGCCCAAAATCAGCAATCTTGGCGTTCAAATTCTCATCCAACAGAATGTTTCCACTTTTTATATTAGAGTGTATTATACATTCTTTGTAGTCCTCGGCTGTGTGAAGGTATCTTAGTCCGTATGCAATATCAAGGCATATCTTTAAACGCTGACCCCACAGAAGTTTACTCATTTTGCCGTTTCCAAGATAATCATCAAGACTTCCGTTAGAAGCATGCTCAAACACAAGAATTTCTTCAGAATCTTCAAACACAAGAATTATATTGGGATGCTCGCATCTACTAATTATTTCAAGTTCGGCAAGGAACCCTGAAACAATCTTGTTTTCTCAGATTGCGTTTTATAGCTACGGTGCATTTCTTAGGCACTTCATCTGTCATTTCTATTGCCGATGAATTTCTTCTATCAATAACGTCAAGTTCTGCTCTGTACACCACCCCAAATCCGCCTTGCCCAATATGATTTTTTTTATCAAAGTTATTGGTGGCCGCGAGTATGTCAATAAGTCGAATCTTCAAACGTTCCAAGTTTTCCACCTGCAACGTAAGTTGTGTGTTAATGGAAACAAAGAGAGCATTATTTGCGAAAACTGTCGATTTAGCTATTATTAAAAAAACATTTATCGATAAAGTCACTCGAGTTTCTTTCTACATTATGAGTCTACCTTTTGACTTGGTAAATCGATATGTTAGCATTAGATAAGTAGCAAAGTTTGATTATCCATATAGTTTATTATAATTGTTGATTTAGCCACTACAAAAATAAAAGGTTTCATCGTTAAACCCATTGAAAATTGTTAATTTACACATAATTTGCAAATTTAAAAATGATTCTCCAATGAGAAAAAAATGGGTAATCGCTAAATCAACAAATTAGACAATTATATGACATTTTTTGACATTCAAAAGGAACTTTTCTATTAACTTATGACCAGTTTTATCGGTCATCAAAAGTCAAAATAAATCAACTAAATTATACACTTTTGAACACTAGAAAAACTCTTCAATACTAGCTACATCAATCTTTTGGTCAAACTATGTATATGTGAGTTTCATTTGCCCTATTAAAGTGTACGGGTTTTTTAAATGTCAATACATAAGAGCATCCCAATAAAAGCTTTATCAAAAGTTTATTGAAAGAGCTTTTTTTAAGAAATAACTTTTGAAAAAGCTTAAGCTTCAACGAAGAAAAGCTTTTCATTCTTTCAAAACCATTAAAAAACTTCTCATTGCTATCAAATTACTTTCTGATGATTTTGAGGAAAGAAAAATTTATCTTAACTGAAGTGATAGCTTTTTCTATAGTTCATTTAGAAAATCTTTGATAAAAAAGGCTCAAATAAAAAAGGTTTTGTTGCGAACGCCCCACGTACCTAGTTGCATTACTTAATACCTAATTAAGATCTACAATATCTGGAAAAGAACATTTGACAATCCAAAAGACTGACTTACTTCAAAGCGTAATGCATTGTTAAGGGACTTGATGACGACTTCCACCGTTGGACGCTCGGCTTCGATTTCTGACAGACATTGGTAAGCGATTCTTCCAAATGTGTCCAAAGAACGTTGGTCAGGTCCTATTTTTGTAATGTAACTGTATTCACGAGCTTCCTCCATTATTTTAGGATCGATTATATCCTTTAGGGTTCTTTCCTTGAAGTGACGCCGTGCAATGGTTGCAAGCCCCTTATCATTTTCGTCAATGTAAATTGAATCATAAGCCAACCTCCCACATAGGATCTCAAATAGAACTACCCCAAAAGAGTAAATATATATCTTTTCGTACTAGACTGTGAATCATCTGCTCTCCAATAGTTGTTTTTTTTTTCATGTAATATACTTGGTAGGTAGTAGTATAAGTACTCCAATCCTTGTGTAATATTATTAGCATTCTCTGAATCGTCGTAAGTAACGGTAGCTATCTTTGCGTTCCATTTTTCTCCCAACATAACATATCCGCTGTGTATGCCTTGAGGTATAATACTAATTGGTCTGAGAGCCTCCATATAATTGTGAAAATACTCCAATCCATGAGCAATATCAAGGCAAATTTGTATTCGTTGTTCCCAAGTAAGATTAGTTCTTTCACTACCGGTGTTTCCCAGATAATCAGAGAGCCTTCCATTAAAAGCAGATTCATACACAAGAATCATCTCAGACTCTTCCCATGAGAATCCAAGTAAAGACTCTATGTTGGGATCCTTACGAGCTGTAAGCATTTCAATTTGTTTAATGAACCTTTCTGCTACTAGTCCGTAGTTTCTGCTCAGGATGCGTTCTATAGTTACTGTGCAGCACATCTTCGGAAGTTCATTCCCTTTTATTGTCAACAAACTATCAATATCAAGATGGTCGAGCTCTGCTTCATACACCATATATTGTCTGTGTGACTTGATGCAGTATTTTGTAGCAAAATTCTCAGTGGCCGACATTATATATCTTAGTGGAATCTTCAAGTATGCAAAGTCTTTTTCCTGCAGTGATGTACGTGTGCAATCAGAGAGAGTCACAGGCTATACATGCTAGCAAAGATGTTATATAATGAAATAAAAAGGAACAATCCTTACATTGTTTTCCAAATGTCAGTTCATGTCAACTAATTAGCCTGAAGAACAATATTCATATCATTATGAAAGAAAACAAAAAATAATCTGGAGTATTCTCTTACAAGTCTTTCACTCGAAAGTAGGTCCGACG
Source organism: Logfia minima (assembly GCA_963921325.1). Lineage (NCBI taxonomy): Eukaryota > Viridiplantae > Streptophyta > Magnoliopsida > Asterales > Asteraceae > Logfia > Logfia minima. The sequence continues at coordinate 37,347,375 of OY992767.1, forward strand.
CTTTCTGAAGTCCTATCATGATAAAAAATTCAGAGATATCGGAGCCTATATCTACAACAGCAAAAGCTATATATGTGAAAATGGCAAGTGATTGTGGGTGCATTTTGTTTTCTTAGATCAGGATTGATGATATCATCCAGTTTTCCCTCTTTATAAAGGCGTATGGCCATTGGAACTAGAGATTCGTCTCCAATCACTGCTTTCCTCCCACAGAGAACTTCCAACAATATTACGCCAAATGAGGAAAAATCAGGCATCTTGGTCCCCCGAATAAGTTCATCTGTGCTAGATGCTGAACGAAAGACATCAATTTCCCAATCTAACAAAATTTTAGCTTCCCAATCTTTATCTAACAAAATTTTAGTACTCTTGATATAATGATGATCAATACCATTGTGCACTAAGTCACTGATTGCACTTGCAGCACCTAGGCATATTTTCAATCTTTGGGACCATGTGAGGTTTGGATCACTTAGATATTTATCCAGACTTCGATTATTTCGAACTTGAAAACCATCATCATTTCACCATTCTCATTACAAAATCCAACAATAGGCGAGATATTTCTATGGTAAAGATTACTAAGTGTTTCAATCACTAGCAGTAACTCCAATTCCTTTGGCTTCGACAAATGATGAAACATATGTATAACAACATCAATCCATTCTTTGGAGCGCAAGATTTTTCCTTTGTAAACATCTGCAATGCTACCTCATTTGATGAGATTATCATCGGCAAAGTTGTTGGTAGCGGAAACTATATCATCAAATGGGATATGCAAGTGAGCCAATTTTTGCGTTAGAAAGGCCATATCATCCTTATACATCATGTGCATGCAAAAACCGCAACATCTGAAGAGCTAATGTTTAGGATTTGGCAGGAGAAACCCTTTTCGTGTATGACTTTTGGGTTGTTTCCAAAACGGGAATCGGTACAGAAAAGAGAATAATATCTTTCATTATTTTTTACCCTTCACCCTCAAAACCTCATAAGTAACAACATTCCTCCTGTGGAGACTGTAGTCAAATGCCATCCTGCAATCTCCCCCACAAACCAACATGGATATTTAAAAAGTATTTCAACATGTACTGATCATCTTGGTCCTAAATTAGACAAATCACCCAAAACATCATTAATAGACAAGAATATGAACCAAATTGAAGACAATAAAACAAATTCTTCTTAGAGTATTACCAAAAATAAATAGGACTTCATTCTTTTCATAAAAGAAGTATTGACCTTTTCAACTGTAATTTTAACTTATTTATTCTTCACAAATGAAGTAACAATATTGGGTTTTAACTTATGCAAGAAAACTCTCAATGCTACTTGCTATTATAAGATATATATACATTTAGGGGGAAATAGAAGCCCTAAAAATATAGCAATGCGTTTTGTTGTGATCCTTACATAATTTTAGGAAGTTGAAGCTGAGTTCACCGGAGGTAGAAGTACAGTGGTGCCGAGATAAAGTCCGCCGGTGGTCAAGATGAGTTCCCCGGAAGTTGTAGAGAGTGTATGAGCTTTTGCGTTCTTTAATTTTTTTCTGTGCCTTCTTTAACTTTTTTCAAACGCGAAACGACACGGAAATGGATAAAAAGGACGATTATATGGAAATAGATTTGGCAGCATAGGCCATATACGCTTACATATATTTACATATATATCCCTTCAACTTTATTATATATATATAATAATATAATATATAATATATTCACCTCTATCATATTGTAGTTATGTGTTACTTATTGATTTCCCGAGCATCTTCAACTTATACACTAAATATTAGTAAATTAAATTTGATATCTCCTATCCTATAATTTTTAAATTCTTGATATAATTAATGATGTAATAAATAAGTGTTTAATTTTTATTATTATTACTTATATTTATACTTATATTATAAACAATCTATAATAATAATAATAAACTTGCACCAATTTTTTCATATGTTTCTTCATTTTTTATAAATTACAAATTCATGTGAAACAATATGTTCTAATCGTTTTATAACAATAAAATTCCAGTAAACAAATTATAATGTGTGTGTGACTTTTTAGTGGAGCAAATAATTAAGTTTTGTTGATTAAACAAATTTATTGAATATCACAATGGATTATTCTAATGGTGGGTGTTTGTTAATCATATAAGGTTAGATACATAATGGTCACCGTGATATTATCTTAGTAAAAATTATAACAATATAGAAATATGACTATAAAGAGTTTTAGATGTGTATATTTGGATAATATAATATCTAGCTTGGTATTAGTACTTTGTTATAAAAAATTTTAACTATGTCTAAAGTCATCTAATAAACAGATAATAATCAAAATTGTGACCATACAAAAAGATAGTTAGCAACAAGTAATTGACAATTAGTAAGTTAAGAAGATCTGCACATTGCACGGGCCAAAAATACTAGTATAACAAAAGAATCTATGAAATATATGTTTACATATGGTTTATTTCCGACATATACATCAAAATTTTAAACCAAATATACTTTTGACATTTACATATCACTTCCATGACTATTTCTATATTCTAATTTACTTCAATTAATTACTTTTAAATTCAATTAACATTTCAAACTATTAATTTAATTGTAACTTTTATTTATTTACTTTCATTTGCATTCAATTACATAACATTTTCAATGAATTGAAATGAATTAATATTTTAATTATTGTACCTTATTTGAAAGTTATATTTTATTCTTTCACCCATCAATCAATTATATATCTCAAAGTATAACATATTTACATGAATAATATAAGTAAATAAGTTTACAGAGATTTTAACTTATATAATAAAAATATTTTACTCAAAAAAGTTAAAATGAAACATTATAATCTTGATGCAAGGTTTGATGTTGCATAATATTTGATGTAAAGTCTTCATATATTTGATGTATATTAAAACTTGTATAAAATTTAATGAGCTAATTGAAGAAGTAATTTTACATAAAAACACTAAATTTAATATTTTATTGTATATATTGGAGATGATGTTATTATTAGTAGTAGTGGCTTACAATTTTCTACATGTGTAATCGTTATTTGCTCTTTTAATTAAGAATAAGAAAATTGTTGTAAAAATTCTCAAGTCTCTTTATATATTCTTGATATCGGGTCCTTCTCGAATAGAATCTTTATCATTTTTCACGTAGTTTTTTAGTAGGAGAAACCTTTCAAATAGGAGTTATTTTATGAAAGCTGGTGTTATCCCAAATACATACATCATTAATTAAAATTGGATAATAAAATCTCAGACGCTCAAAGTCACAATTATAAAGGGCTTATACACCATTGGGTGATTGATATGTGGAATAATATGTTATTGCTTATTGTTTGTTGTAAGGTCACATAAATATAAAATAAAGTAAAAAATTACGCAATGTAGAGATCAGTTATCAAATTATAAGAATACTAGTATTACTTCCTCCATCGCATTTTAAGTGTCTTCATTCATATTTTGAGTTGTCTCAAAATAAATATTCATAATTTGTCAATCGTTCTTTTCTTTATTCATGTAATCCTTCAAAATGTAGCCAACGATTTCTTCACAATATGTTCCTTTATACCCTCAAATGCTATTTCATCGTGTCTTCCTAATACTGCATACTGGCGTTCAACCAAAATGTTTAATAACTGATTGTTATATCCGAAGTCCTCTGGACACGCTAAACCACTGCATATAATCTTTAAAAAGATCACACCAAATGAGAGTAAATATAAGATTTTTGGTTAAGAAACATGCCTTTCATATAATGGATCAGAATAGCCATGGGTGCTCATGACGTTGCTGATGACATAGTCAATCTCTCGACTTTATGAAAATTTTAGAGAAAACTCAAACCACAAATTTTTGCTTTCCAATCCCCGGTTAGTTGAAACTTTTAGGTCTCTATGCATATCTCTATACATACATTAGGGTTTAAAAAAGTTTAATATACAATATAGAACTTCTATGTATATATACAATAGTAATAAAAAATGTAAGGTTTAATATTATAAAATCATCAACACTTAAAAATGATTAACCCTTAATTAAATTTAAATTTAAATCTTAACTTTAAAGGAGAAACTGTAATTAGATATGAGACCGGGCATGAGGTTACTAAAGTTAAAGATTGAAATATACACTGATTGTCCACGTGGCTTGTTATTTTCATCTTTCGTCTCTATTTAAAAATCATTTCAATGAACAATACAGATATGAAAACAGAGAAAATGTCTTGATCGATCGGTATGTAGTTACGTAAACTAATTATAACAAACAACATCATATTTGCCTAGAGGAAGTTTCTGGGTAGCTGCTTTAATGGTGTTTGATCCACAAATAATAAATGGTGTTCAATTAAATACCCAAGTAATTGAGCCTCACTCACATAAAAAGCACACATTAGTTAAGTGCTACTTGTAATTTTATATAAGCAATTAGGTCGATCCAAAAATGGCAAGTTTTGATTCGAATTTGGTTGTGTTCATGGCTATTATGATTTTAACAATGCACAAGGTAGCCGCCGATGATCATGAGTCCGCCACCACCAACAACGACATATTTCATTTGCCAGCGATACACTAAACAAGAAAACTAATGGGTACTTTGGGCAATTATTGGCTCAAGTGTAATTAGCGCTCCTTTAGATTATTAATTAGTTGCTTTTGATAAACTTAATAGTTTTGCCATGTTCATGATTATTATTATTATTTATTATTTTATTTTTTTATTAATAATAAAAGAAAGAAAAATAAACTTCTTGAAATTGTTCTGGCTTCAAATACGATAATTTAACTTAATTATAATAATTAATCTATATCTATATTTGTAGCTAATGGGTTTTACAAAATTAACTTGCCAAAATGAAGTCGTAAATTTTATTAAAATGTTGATAAAGCTTGGTTTTAAATCAAGTTATTTCACTTTAATTTTCGTTAACATGTTTACAAGAAAACAACAGGCCGGACTAGTGGTATGGTCCTGCTCACCGAGTTATTTGATTATAGTTTGCATGCAACTTTTTTGTATAAAATAGTCTAACAAGAACGTCAATTATTTAGTTAAGTATGAGATAACTATGAGAGGTGGTGAGTTTGTAGAACTTTAAAGTTGCGTTTGGTTCGTGGAATTTTTTTAAAGGAATTGAAATTTATCATTGGAAAAGGAATCTCAGGAATTTAATGGATTATAATTTTATTAATTACTCAACTAAACAAATTAAGAAATGAAATCTCAATTCCAATTTCATTGAATTTCAATCAATTCCGTAATTCAAACGCAACCTAATTTAATTACTCATATAAAACTTATAAGTTATTGACAACTTAATTTCATCATGAAAGTTGGAGTAGAAGTTATTGTGCCAGTAAGTTGCTATGGTTTACAAAATAATTAATTTCATAAACGAGTAAATTGTCCTTAACTATATGCTTATACCATTCAACTTGTATCAACATCACATTTATATCAATGAATCAACAAAATAAAAGGTAAACTATAAATCTGAAAACATTTAATGCTCTAGCTTATATAAATATCAATCACAATATTCATAAACAAATTCACAACATCTCCTATTATTTGAAGGAAAAAACAATTTTTTTTCAAGTTAAAATATGGCAAGTTTCAATCTGAACTTTTTTTTGTTCTTGGCCATAATGGTTGCATCTATGCAGTTTCACGACACCGTGGCACAAACCAGGCACGTCTTAGGTGACGCCTTGGGATGGACCATTCCTCCCGGTGGCACCATTTGCTGACACCACTTGGGCATCCCTGCAGACATTCACTGTTGGTGACATTCTCGTATAGTCGTATTTAACTTCACCGATGGTCAACACAACGTTGCAGAGGTTTCTGAGGCCGAATACGGCCATGCACAGCCACCAATCCCATTTCCCTCACCACAACCGGCCCCACCTCATTAACTTTGACCACTGCTGGGATCCACTATTATATTTGCACTTTCACAAGTGATGCGGGCCCAAGTGTGGAGGATCGGGCCCTTGTGTTTCTTGAGGCCCAAGATCGCGTATCAAAAGGGGGCTCACGAAAAAGGCCATAACTTGGGCTAGGAGTGTCCGTTTGAGGCCCATGACCAGGCGAAAGAAAGCTTGGGCCGAGCCCAACGTTGTGACTAACTATAAGCCCAACTTTCGGGCCCAAATTCGCTGTCTTTTATGATTTATGGGCATTTTTATGTTTTTTTCATACTTTTTTGGACTTTGTTTTTGGGCTAGGGTCCGGCCCGTTTATCCGTTTAGGCCCATTCGAATTTCTGGTTCCTTTTTAGGGTTTCATGAACATTATCAAACAGTTAGTTTTTGATTGAATGAAATTTCATTTTTTCTCTCATTTTTGAGGCGAATTTTACCTAATTATTGGCATTCTTTTGAATCAACAATAGTTGGAGGAATCGTTCCTGGTATTCGTGTGAATCAACAGGTTCGATTTGCGTTATCTTAATTTTAGTCTACATCAACAAGTCATTGCCAAATTGGTCAGAAGTTAACTATCAACGTCTCAACTGGTGAAACCACCATGCCTCTGTCAACAACACTGGCGTCTCCACCAACTACCACACCTACCCCACCATCCGCAATGACACCTACTGAACTTTGTCCTCCCACCACATCTCCAAGTTCCAGCCCAACATCACCACCACCACCACCTAGTAGTGGAGCTCTGTCCTACACCGCCATGGTACCTGCCACTTTCTTGGCAATTGGTTTAGCTATCTTGAATCTTCAAAATTTGCAAACTGATCGGAGAATACACTTACTTTCGTCTGCTGCTTTCATGTAATGCTTTTTTTTCTTCCGTAGTTAATTATTTTACGGTTCCAGGATCTTCCTTTGTAATCAGTTACATATTTCTATGTTGTTTGAATGTACTCATATCTAATATATTATGCTTCAAACAAAGATATCCTTTAGTTTAGCAGCGGAATTTTATTAAAAGCACCCTAGCAAGTCGCTAGAGGCTAAAGAAAATGGATTAGTCATATTGAATTGCAAATGGAAGAACAGGGACAACAAATTATATCACTCATCTTCTGTGGATTGAATACCACATCGTTTCTGTGCTTGTTCACAAAGTTGTCTAAATCGCCATGTCAGGTCTTTCTTTCAAATAAATGTTCTCCAAAACAGATTCTGCAAAGACAATTTCTTGTTTGATAACCAACAAAAAATTGAAATCACCAAATAATGGTTACAACTTTTATTAATCTGACATTTTGGTAGAACACTGTAACCAGCTTTCATGATACAACAACAGTTCTGTAAGTATCTATTTTTCAAGATACAACGGTTCTGTAATTATCTATCCAATGTTGTATAACAATGACTATTAATAGTATAATACAACAACAGTTCTGTAATTATCTATTTTTCCATTGGTCGAAACTCAAGGCCACGTATGATAAGGCCAGACATAGTTCCTTCGTAACTTGTGAGTTTCAAGTTCGCATAAAGCGAACTCATTACGAAGCTCAGAACTTGAGTTGTAGATCCACACGATAACCTCCATCCATCCTCTCCTTTGGAACTCGATCAGTTTCGTGTACATTCCATGGACTTGGGTATCTAAAATAAAGACTTTCCTTACTTTTCCAGCCGTATTGATCTCTTACTATCACAGGACAATGCAACCCGCTACATTTTTCTGAAAGCTTGAACACAAGATAACACGCATGTTCTGTGTTAGGGTACTCCATTTGACTACTGATCTTCCACTTGATACGAAATGCTGACTGTCGTAGAAGCTCCATCCCTTCAAATCTGCATATAAGATATATCATGTAAATATGTGACAACATAGTTTGTAAACGGGAAGTAGATTTAGGTACTGCCTTGCTACAAAACCATGTCTAAAAGGCAAGTTTTTGCAACCAATGTACTATTATTGCATCCTTAATAATTGTTAAGATATAGACAGTAGACAGGAATATGAATTTATATTATGAAATTTAGTTCTACTGTTTGAGGACATACAAGGAAAACTGAGGTTTTGAATAAAAATGTAACGATAATTAGTTCAAAAGACCTGGAATATGACGAGCCTTCTATGTGAACAAGCTTTTTATCAGAATAGCTGTAAAGAACCCACTTCGCATGAACAACCTCCTGAATCATACTTGCCATTAATCTTGCTCAGAACTGTTCATCAAAGGGGTATTATAATTTATCATCAAAAACAAAAACAAATTTAATTAGTTCTCAATTGATAACGGGTTTTTGAAATATAAAAGACGTTTTGCCCATGTCATTGTTTTTCGGAAATGTTATATATGATATATTTTCCAATTGGGAGTGTTATCGTACCTTATCCATAAACGAGTTGGATTTCAAGATTGGTTGTTGGATTTGGTCTAACTTCTCGATTTGTTCTTGTTTCACCTGCATAAATATTTCAGAGTTACCCAAGCAATTCCATCGGTTTCAAAATATTACCAAAAATCCTAGAGTGAGAATCAGAAAGTACTTTCAAACTTGCATCGTCAATGGCTCGAAATTCAGTGCCTTCAATATAGATGGCACGACTATCACAGTAGCATCATGAAAATCTCATCAGTAAAACCTCTATATTTGATATTTTGATTCCTTCTTGAGATTTGAGGATTGATATAATTCAATCATCATCCAACCGTCTTCTCTCCATGTAGCAAAATATGCATTTAAGTTTTCATTACCCATTTTGTACTTAAGGTTCACATACATCCGTTTAGCATGAGATTTTCTTGGACAAGAAAATTTGAAGACTAGATGGACGTTGTAATTGACGCTCAAAAGAGTTAAAATAAAACATTATAATTTTGATGTAAAGTTTGATGTTGTACGAAATTTGATGCAAAATCCTCAAATATTTAGTGTACACCAAAACTTATATCAAATTTGATGAGTTGGCCGAAGAAGCAATTTTACACAAAAATATCAAATTTAATGTTTTAGTGTATACATCGAAATCGAAGATGACCTTATTATTACTAGCAGTGGCTTACAATTTTCTTTATATGTCTCTATTGAAAAATCATTTCAATGAACAATACAGATCTGAAAACAGACAAAATGTCTTGAAAAGATATGTAGTTACATAAACTAATTTCAACAACCACATATTTGCCTAAAAGAAGTATCTGGGTATAGTAGCTGCTTTAATGGTGTTTTATCCACAAATAATGAATGGTCTTCAATTCTTCTTATAAATATCAATCCCCATAAGTAATTAAATACCGAAGTAACTAAGCCTCACTCACAGAAAAAAACACACAGTAGTTAAGTACGCCGTGTAATTTTATATAAGCAATTAGGTCGATCCAAAAATGGCAAGTTTTGATTCGAAATTGGCTGTGTTCATGGCTATTATGATTTTAACCATGCACAAGGTAGCCGCCAGTGATCAGGAGTCCGCCACCAACAACAACAGCATATTTCATTTGCCAGCGATACACAAAACAAGAAAACTAATACCTAATGTTGGCGAGGTTGCTGGACATGTTATACCCGGAGCAGGTAATGATTCCAAAGCCGTTGCTGGAGCTGCTTCTGGAACTGCTGGAGCTGCTGGAGTTGGAGTTGGAGCTGGTGCAGCTGCCAAATCTGCCGGAGCTGGTGATGCTGCCAAATCTACCGGAGCTGGAAATAACTTTCAGTCTCCTGTGTTAACATTTGTATTTATATGTATTTATGTATTGTACGTGTAGTGTAGTTATGGCCCAATATGGCCATTGTATTTTCGGCCTTGAAGCCCACTTTGTACACCATATATTTGTGTGTAATTGCAATCTCAAATGTCCATCGGAAATTAGCCGTTATAATATGGTATCAGAAGGTTGACTCCTCCAAAATCGTTTCTCCATCAATCTCAAATGTCTATGGGAAATTAGCTATTAACTAATCCTGTAACTTTGTTAAAGGTTAACAAATGTCATTACTTGTTTAGCTCACAACGGACGGTTGCCCAAGTCTACATTAATACGTAAAATTTCTTGCTAAAATCACCTTCTTCTTTTTTATATAATTTATAATTTATTTATAATACTAACTCCTTAATCTTAAATTTTATTTATCAAATTATTGGTTTTTATTTTTGCTTTTGTTCTACAGAGCAATTAATGACTTTTTACAAACAAGGATGCTTGTGACAAGTTCTCAAATATCATCGAACTATTTGGATATTCCTAGTCGTACTGTAAACTTAATTATGGGTATTTATTGAAAAAAACTATTATACCATTTTTATTATAATAGTCTATTCGTTTAACTATGAGCTTCTCGCAGAGAATCGATTGGTTTTAAAACAAACCATTTATAAATCGTTCTTATAGAATAGTCATTCATAATATTTAACTAAACAAATTTGATATGGTCAAATCGTACCAAATTTGTGATATTAGGTATGGTGAAAATTACTTGAAATTTAATATTGAAATTGTTAAAATATATAAGCCTGTTTAGTTATTGACAAAGATTGCTTGATGATAAAGTGGTTTTGTGACATAACACTCGTCCTTTGGCAATGACTCATTGTGATGATCGAATTGGCCGATTGGAATAGATGCATGCACATGGTTTGCAATAACTTTTTTACTTTTATGAAATTATTGCATATATATATATATATATGGGTGTTGGGTGTTTAATAAGTATTGTAATAAACACTTATTAAAGTTAAGGTAAATAGGATAAAACTTGTAAGGCTAGTTAAGTAATTTTAATATTTGACATTTAGGTACTTAGTCAAGCTCATTATATTAAAGTATTAATATTGATTAAATTTCGTAAAACTAAACATTTTCTTCTAACAAATTTTAAAATAGGATAAAACTTGTTAGTATATTGATTCACTGGTTTATAAACTCGTATATATACGAGATGATATAAACGAATATGTAATTTTTTTATTTTGGAATAAATATATAAATTTTTAGTTTTTATATCGAGTCATGTATATTTTAGATCACAGTATACATGTCTATCAAACTATGTCAAATTTGGTAAATTAACTCTAAAATATATTTAAAAGATAAACTCTTAGAAAAAACCGGCTATATATATTCTAAGACTTTAAATCAAGATCAACTTTTTAATTTTTTTCATCATACGTTATATGTATACAACTAAAAAAAAGTATTTTTTTAATCAAAATTACGACCTATAACTAACGTTGTTATATAGACGTTTCGCTTGCCTCGTGAGGGTAGTGAATGTAGTATTTATAGTGACGGGTGTCTTAATTTCTTTGAACAAATAACATTTCAAGTCGTATTTAACTAGCTGTGTTGTTTTTTTATTCAAACAAAGTTGTGTTCAGTAACAAAGGTACAACCTTTAATTCACTATGTATAACTCATATACAGTTATCACTTCACAATAAAAAAAATAAAAAATCAAAAAAGATAATTGTTAATGAAATCTACATATAGATAATAAATCGATGACCACGAGATAATATAATGATTAAATAAATATTAAATATATGTATGCAATATAATTCTTAAATATATATGAATTAAAATAGATATTAAATTTGAATTATAATAAAAAATTGAAGATTTTAATTGTTAAACTCTATATGTTATAACTAATCGTTTATTATTTAACCATTCATTATCTTTTAATAGTTTAAAGTATGAGGTTTTAATTATAAAATGAAGTGAAATAAAGAGACCTGATCAATTAAACTTTGATTTTAAAAGATGATGTCATTATCTGCTAAATTTTAGTCAATTTAATAAAATTAAAAAATTTAATTATCTAATTAAATATTTAATGATATCGTTGTTCAATTTCTATACCATATTTAAGATACTTATAAATTACATGCACTACATGACACGTTATAAAGTAAACATGATAGTAGCATATTCTGTTACAATTTTTATAAAGATGTTCCAATTAATAAGTATCCAAAGATCAACATCTCATTTTTTATCAAATAAAAAGAAGAGAAGAACAAAGAAAAGTATCTCATGACTCATGTGAGTGAGAAACAAGATGAAATCTATTTTGACAAACCCCTTCAAAGACATAAATAAAATCAAAACCTGTCACGATTAATTTATATTGTACCTTTTAAATTATTAAAGTAATCGAACATGCATTGATTAATTTGTATTTTGACTCCATGTTATGTACACATATTTATGTATATAATAACCTTTTATAGTTTTATTAACAATTCTGTTATAATTTCACTTAAATTAAAAACACACGTTGATTGTAAGGTATGACCTCCAATTTTTCAATATGAGTTGGTCTACGATTAACAGATAAATTGAAAGACACACGCAGTGTTCTAGGTGGGCCTGATTCTATGAAGGTCCAATATATTGACATTGGGCTGTTAAGAGGGTTGCATCCGTAGTTTGAAACTACATGGCTGCCTATGTCAATAAACGTAATATGGACTTCAACTCTTCAAGTGTTGTGGTTGCTAAACTTATGAGTAAATTTTTATCATTCACACAATTCATATTAATACTTGTGGTAATAACATATTAGTTTATATATATGAATCGGTAAGAATATAACTACATCAACTTCACATCATTAAATGAATCATATAATAACTCATCTTTGTGTTACTGCACGAACTTTAGACGCTGCTAGAAACAAAAGAAAACAAATCCATTTTTCATCCGTACTATGTAATACAGAGTATTTACATAATGAGTATAATAGTCAGTAACGTTACGGGTTATTATCTGTATGTAACATTTCACGATTTTTAAACGAAATAAAGTACAGAAAATTATAGTAAAAATGTGCATATCATGTATATATGTACGTATTTATTTTTTCAAATATACAATAGAAAAATAAATAAAATGCAAAGAAACAAAACTAGCAGTCGGCGGACTTGGACTTGGACTTGAAATATAAATACAAATAATAAAAATACTGTGGTAGTTAGGCGTTGGCAGCAAAGTAGGATGCATTATAAATCCACATTCTACCAAATTTACGTCAAACGTGACTTTAAGAAAATACTATTTATTAAAGTGGTGGTTCTTAGATGAGGATGGTGACTTCACGGTGAAAAGTTTAAGATGTATGGTAGATGAGAAGATCCTTACGGGTCAAAGCACATTGGTGGACACAAAGTGGAACAAATTAAAGTCTTACAAAAAAGTGTCAAACATTTTCGTTTGGAGACTACGTCAAGGTAGGCTTCCGGTTAGAGCTGTGTTGGACCGTATTGGCATGGACTTAGATTCCGTACTTTGTCCACGTTGTCAAGATATGGTAGAAACAGTCGAACATTGTATCACACGATGTAAATGGGTTGGGCAAAGATTTTTAAATGGTGGAATATGGGTCAAGTAGATGGAAGCATGGTGGAGGATCTATTGACACACAGATGAACATCCTATATTTTCAAGTAAACACATTATTGTGGCAAGCGGTTACTTGAAGTGAGGCATACTTGATTTGGATCGGTCGAAATAACGCTATCTATAAGGATAAAAATGTATGTCATGCGGATCTAAGTGTGGTGGAGGTTCAAGTTTTAAATTTCTTTTGGGTGAAACATAGAGCAAAGGATTTTAAAGCTACATGGCAAATATGGTGTACAAGTCCAGAGATTGCATGGTAATGTACTAGTACAAGTTTCTGTTGCTTGACTACTAGAATGTTTGGGAGGTCTACTCAATTTGGTCATAGAGCGAAGGATTTAAAGCTACATCGCACGTATGGTGTACAAGTCCAGAGATTGCATGGTAATGTACTAGTACAAATTTCTGTTGCTTGGGTACTAGAATATTTGGGAGGTCTACTCAATTTGGTCAATGGTCAAATTTGTTTATCTTCTTATAGTTTTTTTTTTTTTAAAACTCCTTTACTCCTTGTGGTTAAGTTCTGGGATTTCATGTAAAGCGTTTCCTTTATTTTTTGAATAAATATATTACATTTAAAAAAAATAAAAATTTAATTAGCTTACTTAAAATATTTTGGTCAATACGGTCCTCACATACTATATACTAGACCAAAGTTGAAAACCTTCTTAAATGGGTTTCTCACATATCTGGTATGTTAATTTAATTCCCCAAAGTTGAATTATACTGTAATTGAAGAACATGTGTACTAGATCGTATGATTTTTTGCTACATAAAAGAGACTCACTACACGTATATAAGATTTAATCAGTACTAAAATGGTTGATAAAAATTTAGAAGCACCATACAAGAAGTAAAATAAAAAACTCCCATGATTATTATATCAGAAGCAAACATACAAGAAGCTAGAAAGAAAAACACCTGGTTAAATCATGAAGAACACAAAAGTGTAACTAAACTAGTTCAAATACACCAATAAACCCATAAACATGAACATGAGAGATAAACTTTCTGTAGTTGTCACGGCCAGTGCACTGGCCCCACTTTTCCTCGGCGGTGAAAGTGGAGATGGTGCACGAGGAGGAGACCCTGGAGAAGGAGGAGACCCTGGAGAAGGAGTACCGTTGTTGCTAGTGTTGGTGTTAGCATTGGCGGTGATTGTCAATTTTTGGTTAAGTGAACAGTGGTTTAAGATTGTGCATATAAAATAGTGTGAGCCAACTGTCCCAATGGTGAAACTTGCAGGCGTATTGGTTTGAATCGAAAGTGGATTTCCAGTGTTGCAACTGTCGAATGCTGATTGTGTTACGTTGGCCACTGTATGAGTCCCAAAGAAATTGAACACTGTAACAAGTAGATAAATTGGTTTTTAAGAACCCGCATGCTTCTTGTTCCAAACAAAGCGTTACATAATTAAAAAGATATAAATAAAGACATACCATACATGTTCAACAGATAATTTATCCTCGAATAAGTAGTGACATGACAACATGTCTAACTTTAAATTGATCAAAACTATAGGGTGGTAAAATATGTAGATTAGGCGTGTTTGTGCAACAGGTCAGAACAGACTACTTAAAAAACAGGTCAAAACGGCACCTACAAGGATATTTGGAGTTTTTGGACATATATATATATGAGAAAATAAAGTGTTATACTTATGTTATAAGCTAAACTTCTAGATTACAAAAATAAAAAATTGTTGGACTAGTTTCAATAGTCTTTATACGGTGAATCAGTAACAACAGTATTAATATTTTGTAGTGATAAACATTAATATAAACAATATAAAGTTTTTGCTAAATTGTATGATCTTTATATATTATGAGAGGTATACCTAAAACGTCATCTACAACAAAAGTATGTTGAGAAGCCCAAGTGGCGTAAGGATCACCACTGGTCGGAGTTTGCCACCCCAAGTTGTCTCCGACCGTGTAGGTTGCCGCTAACACGCTCGGTACAACCAAAATAGTGGAAAGTACTAACATCCAAAGCATGACAAAATGGTAATTGTTCTCCATGTGTTTGTTAAGGTCACTTGTTGATTTCTATTGTTGGAGACTATGCATGTGAAAAAAGGATAGTACAAATTAACTCGTACTCGAAGTCACAATATAAAGGAGTTTGAAGCCATTGGGTGATTGACATGTGGAATAATATTTTAACGATTCTTGTTGTTGACACATATAGTTAGATAAAAAAATTATGCAAGTAAACCTAGATACCGGTTACAATATTACATGCATTCCATTATAATATCATTTGGATAACGATGGTCTATGGTTATGGTTATATAATATAAGTAAATGTAAATAAATGTAATGTTCATCCAAAAAGAGATGCAACATTTGTTACTCATACATAATTAATTCCACTATTGTTAGTATTATAATTGATGAACGTATGTTACAGAACGTCATTTCAAGAGAGATTGTGCATGCCTATCAATTTAACTACTCAGTTGACCAACTAACACATGCGTTTGAAATTTTGTCATAGTACGTGTTTATTTATATGTATCGAGTGACTTGCTATTAATCTAACACGTTACTTGCGCTATGCAGCAGAACATAATATTTTATTTTTTACACGTTACTTGCGCTATGTAGCAGGACATAATATTTTATATTTTGAAAGTAAGTGATACCGTTCTCATTCGATGCGGTTAATTTGCGAAAACCTATTAAAATCTTATCGATTTCATAATTTTGGTATGAAATCGGTATTACATGCGCATGTTGTAAGCATGTATTCATATTTCATGAACTGATTGAAAGAATATTATTAACGTAAATTAAATACCATATTATATATTTGTTTTCATTATTTTTAAATTGTTTCTAGATTTATGCAGTAGGTAAAAGATAAAAATGACATTTTGCATCAATAATTTATAAACTAATAAGGTTGGAGGGTAAATGCATTACAAGGGTTTTAGATTTAGATGTATAATCTGGCTTTGATCTCATATTCTGTAATATTTCAACAACGACAGGCCTAATACGGATTCAAAGTTGAAAACAATTACAGATCATTTTAAGTCACAAAATGAAAACCTTTATATTAGAGTACTCCACTTCAATTCGATCAAAAGAGTATTAAAGAATCATTAACAAAATTACCGAGTACTAATTTTTGTTTCTTTTCATAAAAGCACTAAACCTTTATATGTGTGTGTCTAGTAATATCATTCTTTATTATTTTTTTAATATTAGGTTTTCTTTTTAGATTAATTAATTAATTAGGAAATCTATTCTTATCATTTAAAAATAAAAATATAATGCGGAAGAGAAGCCTGCGATAGAGTTGGTGGAAGGAACATTAGTTTATACAGTATATCATAGTTTATTAAAGAGTCAAAATCCATACTTTTTTTCTTTTATACTTCCTGTAAATATATACTAAAAATTTAGCTCAAACAGACCTTGTTAACAAGCATAGTTGACAAAGTATGAGCTATATAACGTCACCATTCCACCTAATTCTATCGTTCCAGCCACAGAAGAAGCAACCCATCCGACAAAAACCTAACTCTCCATGTCATGTAGTTTCCCTTTGTCCTGTAAAATCAGAAAATGATAAGTATTTTTAATTATTGAACACAGATTATTAGATTAAAAGGAGGAAAAAAAAGTGTTTGCAGAATTGCAGGTACCCCCACCCTGACCAAACTGTTACGAAATGTTCAAAAGATACCCCGTTTTGACACGTTGCACAACCCATCTAACCAGCCCAATTTGCAAAATCCAGTTATAACTCCGTATACCTATAACTGGTATAAGTAATTCTTGTTATAACCAACGACACATATAGATCCAGTCGGGATCTTGAGTAGGGTACAAAAGTCATCACGTAAAAACAGCATAAGCACAGAAACTCAAAATTGATACATACTATATTTGTTTAACGGCCACCAATGTCTTGCAAGTATTTAGCATGAGTAACATAACTAATGATCAAAAATGTAAAGACATCACCAAATATATGCCCAGTTGGGCATTCTTGGCCCAATTAGATATTATTGATTGTAAGTTTATAAACTTAATAATACCGTTTTCATAAACAATCATGAAGAGTATCTTTTAGTGGACGGGGGATTAAGTTGACCAAAACGGGAACTTATTTTTGGTTTTGAAGGAGGGAATAATCATCGGTAATGAACTCAAGCGGTACCAAATCCTACTCCGGGAGGTATCATTCGTGTTGAGTTGAATCATTTCATGATCTTAGCAACAGAAATAAAGCCAATGAACTTGCGGTTAATCTTTCAAGAAAGAGAAAATCTATGATGAAACTATTTTAAGGGTCTTCAATTTATATATTGTACCATGTACAAATACAATTGATTAATCAAAACAGAATTTATTTATCCATAAGCAACAATCTAAACCATGAAACTAAATTAAAGTTAAGCAGTAAAGTTCAATAACTTATAGAGGATCCTAACGCTAAAAATGAACATTCAACCACTTGCACCTCTATTCTAGTTTATGCAGCATATAGCCTATTCAAGGTCCAGGCATCCCGCATGAAAGACGATGACCAAGTTACACATACACTATCACACGGATACGGAAAAACAGAAGGAAAAAAGGAGCAGGTGATTCAACAAAATAGATACATGTGATTAAGTGACATGTGCCATCCTTTTTTCCCTCATAACTCACCTACTCTGCATATTTTATTCTAAAACAAATATGATCTATAGCATAAAGTTCAATCTATTTGGTAAGAAGCCAACCAAACCCGTAACAGCAGTTTAATTTCTAATCGGTCATATAGACAGAGGACACCTGCATATTATCTTATATTTCTTTAATATACAATGACCATATCTTGCGTTGTATATAAATGCCATTAAATCATGAAAAATCATAGTTGTATCTTATATTTCTTCAATATACCGACTACATTTTTATTACAACTATGAATGATAATCAATATCAAAACTATATTTTTTCATAGAGTTTTGACTTTTGAGTTCTCTTTTGAATAACCAGTTTCATGAAGTCGGTATGAAGCAGATCATTTAACCGCACATAATCAGAATCAGAATCAGAAACAGAATCCCTTTAGCCGAACACTAAAAACTGGTTATTGGGACATTCACCCACAAGAATTGAAACCAGTTCCATATCGCATATCCAAACAGCCATAAATTTTGCAGGAACCTCCTATCAGCTAAAGGTCCCCCACTCATATATCATCACAGCTAATAGACTAAACAGTAGGTGATGTGTGTAGAAACCAGTGTAACATATCAATTGTATCAAGGGCTAATTCGAATAACTTATTTAGGTTATGTAATTGTTTTATGTATATAAGCAAATCAGGGTTTTCTTTTGTTTATTATATAAAGCTAAAATTAGAAAATCAAACTAATTTGGAATGTATGGCCCATAAAACGTGTTCTACTTGTGTATTTCTTTAATTTCTTATGAGAATAGTATGCAATAATATGTTTATACATAATTCTTTTTAACGGGGGAAGTCACTAATAAAAACATCTCAACATATTTATAATATCATAACTTAAGCATGGTGGCTTTTCTTCGCACTTATAATCTGAAAATTTCATATTTTATAATGACAATTACTTCAAATAACTTTCTGGAAAAATTTGGGATAACAAATCAATAACTTGGCAACTGAATAAACTGCAACAGTATGCTTCATACCTTAATTGAGAGATGAAATTGCAGATGAAGACTTTAACGCTGGAAACCCTATATCCAATGAAATCGTCCCATCAGGTTTGTACAAACCAAAGTTCCTTTCAGAAG
Source organism: Logfia minima (assembly GCA_963921325.1). Classification (NCBI taxonomy): domain Eukaryota; kingdom Viridiplantae; phylum Streptophyta; class Magnoliopsida; order Asterales; family Asteraceae; genus Logfia; species Logfia minima. Next base: position 37,366,503 of record OY992767.1, read on the forward strand.
TTGGACCAGACTTTGAATTCTCATTAAACAAAGCAAAAATATATGCCTTCAACATAGATTTTGGCCTCCGTGGGGTTCCCTTTCTCTTAGCAAGCCTTTTGCGCAGATTATAACCGTAAGTCCTTGCATTTTCAGGTGTTGCAGCACCTTCATTTGTATCTCCATGAGAAGCCCATCCTGTTTCCGTCACTATAACCTCCATCTTGTTATATCCAGCATCTTCAAGTGCAGCATAAGTAGCATCAATCTGAGCATCAAGCATGTTGTCATAGTGAAGTTTCCACTTTTTATCGTATATTCCTTCAGTTGGATTAAACAGCGCATAATTTATATCAATCTGATCTGGACTACCCATATAAGCTAAAAAGGGGTATGCATTTAAACAAAAAGGGGACCCCATCTGTGTAAATAAATCTAGTAGTTTCTTCATGTTTTGGGCAACATCGTTTGTAAAGACGCATGAAGATGGAGGGTATGAACTAGCAAAAACTTTCTGTGAATGTGCAGTTGTTATCTGAACAGCACCATCCAACTGCAGCTTTTGTGTCGCATTGTAAATATTTTTAATAGCACCATACAGAGCATTCTCGAGATCCGAATCACCCCCTCCAAGAACTTCATTTCCGACAGCAATACCGACAATATGTGTCTCGGGGACATACGCTTGAACATAATCTTTGACCCAAGTAAGGGCATGATCAGCACTATTACTCATATCTTTCACATTTCCATTAGGAAGTCCAATTACCAAATCTAAACCACTCCCCCTAAATGCATCAAGAACATCTTTATCATAATCATAAATTCGTACGTTCTTTATCTTAGCAGCTTTAAGAAGCCTCACAACATCCTTAGGAGAAGGAATATTATTTGCTAATCTTCCATAATTTATTCCATAAGTCCCTGTGAAAGGTTTAGCCGTCACAGACCCTGAGAAAAAAAAAATAATAATAATCAAGGAATAAGCATGAGCAACAACAGGCTTTTAGGACAGGAAATATGCAGCACACAACTATGCTAATTAACAACAAAATTTCACAACATTTATCTAATGTTGTCTATCTCGCACTGATTCCATTACTAAAATAATTGGATATTAAACCCAAAGGTCGTATACCAGACTTTAAAAAATAATTGTCCTCAAATTAATGGTTTCAGAAAACATGGTTCAATTAAACTCTATAAATAGTAGGATAAAGTACTGCCTATAATACAATTTAGGCATTCGATACACATTTAAACCGTTTCGAATCGTCAATTGAATAAATTTAACACCAACAAAAATATAGATATATTGATTTTATATATAGAATATAGATATATATTTTGTTAAGCATATAAGTGTTAATGTCAAGTTTGATGAACAATAGTCCATTTACAGCACTAATAAAGCAAAAATAACTCATGATCACTAAGATCATCATGTTAATTGAACTAAAAAACCTACAATTTATCACTAAAAGCATCTAAAATACATAAATTCAATTTAAACAGTAAAGAGAAAAAAACTCAAAATGGTTACCTTTTTTAAGAATAATTACGAGAAGCAGAAGTAAACATCGACTAAACGATCGCAAATTCGTCATCTCGGAGTCAATAAAATAACTCCGTTGCCGTTAATTTCAATCGTCAAACTCATCCATGCCATAAGATTTGACCACTTTCTCTCTCTGGATATACAAACAGTTGTATATCTATCTTGTATGTATATGTAAATTTCTTTCTTTCTTTGTCACTGAATTAGTATGTGATAGTAGATGTAGTGACGAAGTTTTTTTACGGTGGTTTCCGGCAACGGAGTAAGGTAGCGCACGGCGGAGCAAAAAGAGGGTTTTGGCAGTCGTTTTCTGTCGACTGGACGCGTTTTCTGTGAACCGCGGAGATATATTTTTGTTTTAGTTTGGTGAATATTGATATTGATTTGATCATATATAAGTGAAGTGATGGAACAATTCGGTGTAACCATTTGATTGTGAAATTTCATTTTAGTGCCCTTAACTTTAGAGATAAGTTACAATGTAGTACTTTGCGTCTCCAATATTAGTACTTTTGTGCCTTTTTCATAAAAATTAAAATAGTGTAAAATTGTAAAAAGAAACATATTTTAATATTAGCATTAAGTACCGTATTATTTTAATGTAATGATTAATATTTATTAAAATAATAGTGTAAATAATTTGGTATAACACTAACATTACAATAAATACTATTCATATTAAATAACAATATATATAATAATTAAAATGTATCAGTATAATATATTGTTTATAAATTTACGTTTAATATTTTTAAAATTACTAGATATAATGTATCATTTTTATTAAAGAAACTTTATAATTTTTATAAAAACTTTTATTTATAACTTTAAAATTATTAAATATAATGATTGTTTTTATATCGTTTAGAATAATTTAATAGTTATATAATTTTAATATTATATTGTAAATTGTGTATTTTAAATCAATTAAAAATGATCTAATATAAAAATTCAGTGCAACAAATTGGATCAACTTTTTTTAGTATAGGCATATTCTCAAAAAAAATAAAATTACACTATATTAGTACAATTTGTTGCACAAAAATAATGCGTAAGTTTGAGATGCTCTTAGGGAATGTATTAAAAAAAAGAGATGCATAATCTTACTAAAGTTTTTAATTTGGGGATGTTACTTTTCATTTTAGGGTCATGTAGCTAAAATAACAAACTTCTTTTCATTTTTGTCACATTGAGTCGTATTTTTTTTTGTCGTGCCAAGTAATTGAAACTTGACTTTTTTTTTTCCTTTGAGCCCATTATTTGCACTATCCATAAAAAAACACGTAAATAATTGATGATATGATCAAATTTATAGATTTGATTTTGTGACATGGAATTGTAATTTATAAACGTAGAAAGTAAAAACTGATACACATGAAACGACATTGTTTTATGGAAGCAAAATACTCTCGATTTGAACGAGAGTTTCAAACTACGTATAAGTTAGACTCATGTGTATCTTTTTACGTTTTTAAATTACGATTCCGTGTCACAATATCAAATCTCTAAATTTGGCCACATCATCAATTATTTACGTGATCTTCTTATGGATAGTACTAATAATGGTCTCGAAAGACAAAAAAAGTCAAATTTCAATAAAAAGTAGGTTGTTATTTTAGACAACATGACTTTTTTCTTTTAATCATAAGTATATGGCTTTTTTAACAATAAAACTATGCTTGTTTCATATGTGATATTTGGTGAATTCCAAACTGATAATAACTTATTGATGGTGTGATGTTTCAACCTGTTTTGAAGTTTTACAAGTTTGATATTAGTATCATAGTTTTAGTTTTGACCGATTACTTAATGTTTCGTAGCGATTGTGGTAGAACGTGGTCCAACCCTATGGTTTGCGGGGACGGTAATGGTACTTATCATTATTTGATTGCTTCAATTCGTATATCTTTTAAAAATCTTAGGCTAAGATGTTTAGCACAAAATTTGAATGCATCATACATACTGTGTTTTCCAAAATCTACATCTATATATGCTATATTCAATTATGGCTAAATGTGATAAAAGAATATGTTGGTAAAATAAAATAAACCATTAAATGTGCAATTCTAGATAAATGCATTTGAAAGTTGAAACTATACGTATTTGGTTGGTGCCTTCCCTTGGGTGAAGAGCCAAAACGTACACTTCAAATTCTTATTCCATAAGATAACAAAAGCATAAAAGTTAAAGGGCTCCAACTAGCAAATAAAGAATTATGAAAAAGGACAGAGAAAACCAATATACAGTATACCATCAAACTTGATTTAGGTGTTGAATAATATCAAGTTATATTAAATCTATAGAGAAAGGGTTTGTAACTTTATACATATATTATATTATATTTCTGAGAATATAAGAAAGAATCTTGATTTGCAGAAAATTAAATTAAACATAAACTCCTTATCTTACAAGAATAAAACAATATCAAAGTTAGATTTGATTACAAAGATATTATATACCTCTTTTATTTTTATTATTATTATTATTATTTTAATATTTAAGAGACATTGTAAAATCAAAGATAAATATGATCTATGAAAATACTATTGTTATATGTCAACCATCTATTAACTTATATGCATGATATCTATTAGGTATTGAGTATGTGAATTAACCATGACAAAAATATATGTATGCGTTTGTTATACATCAACTAACATAAAGTATTTTTAAGGTATTTGTAATTGAATTTGGTGTCGACTAGGAAATTGATGGGGATTGGTAGAAGACCAACTAAAGTTTCTTTCTCATAGATGAAGATAGTGATAGTGATAGTGAAGTGATGATAACTCATGAAGAAAAGAATCTTGATGTACCACCTATTAAACATTTTCTTTTATTTTTTTTTCTATCATCATAATTCCACTTTATCAAAAAGACATGCAATCAAGGAGGCTTTTAAATCATTCTGGATGTCATCCTTTGATTGCATCAAAACAAACATTCAAACTTGAAGAAAAAAGTCCCAAATTATCAAAACCTTTCCATGATTGATTCCACTACAATATAGATCGTGTTCAAGAAAATTTCCAAGAACTTGCCATTTTGTTGCTTTTGAATTTAGTAGATGATGGAATCGTACTATGTAATTATTCTATGTCATAATATTATTGAATTTCTTTTTCTATCATATAAAACTCGTATCGAATATGCGAAATAAAATTCAAAACTATAACTCTGTAAGATACAAATGAACATGAAACAAAAGTATCATAAATAAAGTTCATCAATATATCAAGTCAAGATACAGTTTGCAATAACATTATTTGTTTCACTTGAACGAGTTTGTAGGTGTTTCTTCAATATCATTTGTTGATTCCATGTGTGCATAACTGCATAAGCTATTCAAAGTTTGGGTTTTGTAAAGACAGGTATTTAACTGTTTATACTATTTCAAGATCATCTGTATAAACAAATGATATATATATATATATATATTATTATATATAAAGTATAAAGCATGACGTAAAAAATAGAAAATATTCCAAGAAGAAGTATTTAACTTTTAAAAAGGTGCGATGTATGGTATGCTGATGCATGTGATGTAAGGGTGTTGTCAATTGTGTTATTTCGTGTTGTAAATATGTATGAAAGAGACCAAAGTCAGGGTGGAATTTTGAAAAGAAAAAGTATTACCTTGAGTGATAAGCAAATTAACTTTTTGACGCTTACTAATCACTTATATATTTTGAAGAGTTCGGGTTTAACTTTGCTTACCACAATCTAATCGTTTTCTCATGGTACGTATAGGGTGTTAATAACAGCATGTAAATAAATTAGTCACAATTAGGATTTAAACATAATCGGTCACCGGGGTGTGTTAAATTAATTTGCCCAAGTTGTGTTTCTTTAACTGGATACAAAGTTTGAAACAGTAATGGCTATCGTGATTATTATATACTAAGTAATACATTGCCCATATCAGTACTTACTATTAGATGATAGATATGTTAAGTTAGATGACTGAAGCTCGATCTTGGACTTATTATCTATTAGGATTTAAGGTTTTTAATGTATGTAATTATAAATACTCGATCGATGATATGTCTTACTCACGGAGATTTTACAATTTAATATAGTATCAGAGCGGGTCTAATCCTCAATCAGTTGCTGTTCACCTCTTACTATGGTCAACCACTGCTCTAACTGTCCTACCCTCTACAACTTCTATTTTCTCTAAAAACTCTCCTCCTCTCCCTATTTTTTAATTCTCTGACCAAACCCTAGCCATCACCATTTCTCTCTTCTCAAAAAAATATAGAGAAATAATTAAATAAATAATTCCACTAACTTTTGAAATTGCCGGTAATGAAATACAAGGCTAGCTGTGCGATCATTCTTCTTCGATGGTTAAATTTCTTCTCTGCTCACATATTTTTCTATAATATATTAGGTCTTTGCCAATTAATCAAAAAAATGGATCCACTTTCAATTGTTTTAGAAATTGCTATCATCAAACCACTATTACCAATTTTCTTCTTGCTACTCTTTTTATTTATACCAGCAGAGCATTCGTGCAAAGTAACGGATACTTATTGTGTTTAATTTTATTATATAAGTAAAATAAATTATGTTTTATATTGGTAATCACAATTCATTTATATGCCTTAATCGCTTTTGAAAGTGAACATTCATAAATTGCATTAATGGATTATGTATATATATATATATATATATATGAATATATAGTAACTTAAAAAACATCTATAAATTATGAAAGTTAAAAATCAATAAACATTAATAAGAATAATTAAATCTTAATTTTAAAAATAGATCACTTGAAATTTATATCGATTACTTAATTAGAATATAAATAGATAAATTAACATTGAGGGTAAATTAGTAATTTTGATTAGCTTTTAAGAATTAAGATTCAACACATGAACATGTTTTATAGATAGTAATAGATAATAGATTAGTCTTTGAGCTATTTTCTCTCAAGAAACCACTTTCTAAGATCTATATAAAAAAACATTTTTTCTTATTTTGTTTCCTAAGAACTCACATCTTCTATCTCTATTTCTTTCTAATGAATTAAAAAAAAACTACCAAAATATTTTATTTTGTAGCAAAATCATATGTATTCTTTCAAATCTTTATTCTCTTGAAACCTCCTTTGTTTAATCTTTTATTTTCGCTGCAACAATACATTGAATTTGAAGACTTTCAAGAAAAGTTACTTGTTATCGGACATCTTATCAACAAAATAGTCTTTTTCATTTTAGTTAATAAGAATTCTCACTCAGTCTCTAACTTTTGTGATTTCGTCGCTCGAACTACGCAGAGTATTAGATAACAAATATGTTAAGTTAGATGGTCCAAACCCGATTGTGGGCTTAGGAACTATTAGAATTTATGATTTTCAATGTATTTTGTAATTATGATGCAATTCGTGTTTAGGGTTTGAGAAACTCAGTTTTGATATTATTTTGACAGTTAATAAAGAATCCCTTTAATGGGCATTCGATTAATTACTCATTTTTATTTCGTTTTGTGTTTGGCCATAGATCCGACATTAAATTATATATACTCTTATTTATTTCATTTTGTGTTTCACAATTTAACACTTTCTATGTTACTATTTAATGGCTTAAACCCTTAATTGTATAAGCTATAACTATTCAAACATTATAGAAAGTAACGAATCTACAAAACTCAAGATTGGGAAAAGGTTTTTTTTGGTGGTATTGTTGTTTCGTTCGCAAGTTAATAAAAACAAAGGGTTTTTTAAATTTTTAATTGTTGTTATGATATGTCGCTCACACAAACACGGATCAATTAATATATTGAAACAAAGATTTCTTGTATATTACGTAAACCAAAACCATACGTAAACCAAACTAAAATATACTATATTTTAATCATATTAATCCACTAATTAATAACTTAATTAGCAATTAAGTTAATCAATGACTATTAATTTATAAACCTTTCTTTTAATCCATTAAATATAACATAGTTGAACTCATTTAGTCCAAATAGAAAAGTAACCAGTTTTGTTTGTTTCATTATTTGAATAATATATACAACATACATATAGGGTGGGTTCAAAGGAGAAGAAAAAAATTGGTGGAGAAGGGGGAGAAGAATTTTTTTAACCCTTTGATTCAGGAAAATAACTATTTGATTCAGTTTGAAATCATATTTACTTTTTATTGAATCATATTTATTTTTTACTGAATCATAGTTATAAATATATATTTCTTCCTTTCTCCATCAAAATTCTCTTCCTTTTAGATCCTGGTACCATATATATGTATATACTCTTTGTGTGTGACTCTAAAAGGTCACATATAATCAGTAGTATAGTTATAAATGTTATAATATGCACATAATTTTAACATTAAACTTAAGCAATGAAAGTAAATTCGCAGCTCAGAGTTCGATTTGAGTTTTAGTTATCTAAAAACCACTTTGATTAACAACTATAAAAAGTAATTAAACAATTATATGAAGTTTGGAAAACCAATTAAATAGCAAAGTGTAATAGGATATGGAGAAAAATAATCTCTTTTGACTCCTAATAGTCGTATAATTTACTGAATAAACTCTATTAAGTATTTGTTCCAAAAACATAGACATATATAATTTATATCAAGTGAAACAATCTTAGGTATAATTTATGTTTATCAAATAATTTGTTTTAATTCTCAAACTAAGTAAACTCAGTACAAGTCAAACTAAGTGAACTCGTGACGGATTCATTGATTTGTAATAATATGTCATCATTCAATTCAGTAAGCTTTGATAAACGAACAACCGATTTAAGTGCATAAATAATAATGGAATGGTTAACTTTTACACGAATGAAAATAGAGTTTATGAAAATCAATTAATAAAATTGTTTACCGGAAGAGAACTTAAGATTTAGTGGTTCATTCTTGACTCCAAATCTTTAACGGTGGATAGCTGAATCACACACGGCGACTCCTACAGTTTTTTTTACCAGGAATCGTCAATGTATTATCATTACAAGCGCGGATGTATAAGTTTGATAAGGGTCTCGATCCAAGGACCCTGTAGAGTTAAATAAGAAAATAAAATAAAATACGCTTATGTAATACTACAGTACAAGGAACCATACAAGTTGAGGTTGCTATACTATTGATATTTCCCTTATAAATATCAATCCCAAATACCCCCATTAATATATATATATATATATATGTACCTCATCGACACTTTCACACAAAATTATCACTAACGTTAAAAAATTCTGTGATCGAGTCTTAAAACTAAAATGGCAGCTGGTTTGAATTATATGAATTATGTGGTGTTCATGGCTGTTATGTTTGCAACGATACAATTTTGTGTCACGGTGGCACAGACCACTTATATTGTGGGAGATGATTTGGGTTGGACCACTCCTGATGGTGGTGAATCAGATTACATCACTTGGGCTTCTGGTCGGAACTTCATTGTTGGAGACACCATCTTGTTTAACTTCACCACTGGAGAACACGACGTTTGTGAGGTATTTGAGCCGGATTATGGCCCTTGCCAATCTGAATTCAGTAGCATTTCTTTGACAGGTTTCATTCGCGTTCATGAGGGTCCCGCCTCTGCCACGTTGTTATCTAAGGGCATGCACTATTACATATGCACCAGGCCACCGGTCATTGTGAACTTGGTCAGAAGCTAACAATCAATGTCGCCAGTAAACATGTGCCACCAATGCCGGACGTATCAAGTCCCATCTTTACGTTTGATCCACCACCTCCATCACCTCCATCACCACCATTACTATCACTAGTCAGTACCACCACTACCTGGTATCGAAGCTCCGTCTTTGATCACCACTGTGGTAAGTACCACTTTCTTGGCGGCAATTGGCTCGATAATTACCCTTCTTTAGTAACTTATATATCCACCATGTCTAGCTATATATAATTAAGCTATTTATATACCTATGTTTTTCATGTCATTTTTTCGTTTTCTTCTATTTTTAATTATTAGTGTACCCGTATTATAGTACGTTTGAGATGTACTTACTTACTAATAACATATATGATAAATAATTATTATATTATAATTAGTTTTTTTCAAAGAACAACAAATCTACAATCCAACTCTATCATATTGATGTAGTCTAAAAACGAGATAACAAAAATTGAACATGTTGATTCATGCGAATGTCGGGAACAACTCTTCTAATTATCGTTGATTCACTGAATACCAAAAATCAGAGAAACTTTCCACTCAAAATATAATTGAGAGAAAAATCAAATTTCATAAAAATCAAAACTGGTTGTTCAAGGTTCTCAATAGAACCCTAAAATAGACCCTAAATTTCGAATGAGCCTAAAAAGACAAACAGACCGAAAGCTAGCACACAAACAAAGCCCAACAAATTGGAAAAATACACAAAAATGCAAATAACTCCTAAAATACAACATTTTAGGGCCCAAAAGTTCTTTAACCCACCTACGGCCATTTACCATGACGTTCTTCTCGGCCCAAGCTTCAATTTAACTAGTCTTGGACCTAACACGGAGCTCTGTAGCTCAAGTTATACTCATCTTAGCGGAGTCTCCTTAATCATACAATCTTAAATCTCCATAAATAAAAGGGTCCGTTCCACAACATTTGAGCCTGTATCACACATACTATGTTCATTATAATTTAGATGTATAGTTTTTGCCTGACTTCGTGTTATATTGATGATTATGTTTTTAAAGTTGTTAATGCATGGTAAAGTGTGTCATGATGAGTTTTATGCTCGTGAAATAATGGTTCATCAAAAGTGATGTTGAGACTATACCTAGAAAGAAAAAGATTATACTTTTTACCGTTCATATTTGTTCATTTATTTGATAAACTTAAACGATCCGTGCGTTTGTGTTAATTATGTTCAAGTAAGTGTTTGGGCTCCTTTTGACAATTAAATCTCTCCGTATGGGAAATAATCCGTACGATAAATGAATGGTATTCACATAATTAAAACATCTTACTAACACCTATAGTATTTATGTCATCCTTTCACCTATGCCTAAAGTCAACAGGATGTGTATGCGTAAAACTGATTCCATCGTCACATGAGTTCATAATTTAAGTGTTTAATCCCGCTATTTTAGAGAAACAAAAAAAAGAAAAAAGAAAAAGCCAACTATGGGTTGTTATCATGTCTTTTTAGTCGATTTTAACTAACAATACTTTAAACCCTGCACTAATCAACCTTTATATATAAGTACTGAGTTTTCACAAAAATGAAGGGAATATAACTAGTTAATTTGTGTAACTAACCCTCAATATGTCTGTCACCAAGATGACCAAATTGTTTACATGATATTAGAAATAAAATTAGTAAATTTAAATATCCGACACACGATTTAGAGTTATTAATTGAACTGGCCATTATGAGTTTTAGACTAATCCTTAATGAGAAACAGTGTTTTGAAAACCGGTTTGACCGGTCTGGTCCAATCGGTTGAACTGAGATTTGGAGGTTTTCAGACACAAAATAAACCGGTTTTCAGGGAAAGTTGACCAAGTCAACAACCGGCGGTTCGACTGGTTTTCGGCCGGTCCAACCAGTTTTTTGGGTGAGGTTGGACCGGTTTTGACCAAATTGACTTTTTTTTTGTAAACTTTCAAAGGTCACATTTTTTCGCTTGTAAATTTTGATTATCCCAATTTTTTTTAAAAAAAATCGGCTTCCTTAACTTTCAATCTTGTTAATTTATATATTTTTTTTACTTTTAAATGTACTTTAACCACTCATAGTTTGCTTCGAATTTCAATTTCATAAAATTTACAATCAATATGAAGTGTAATTAAACATTAATTCTCAATAAATTTCGATTTTTTTTTTAAAAGTCAAAAAAGTCAACAATTGGTCCGACCAGCCGGTTCAACCAGTCTAACCGGTCCGGCCGTAACCAGTGAGATGACCGGTCCGGTCAAAAAACCGATTTTTAAAACATTGATGAAAAAACTTGACTAGTCACTTTAACCATTAACTCAATCAATAACGTCCTGTTGTTAAACTGAAAATGAGAGATGATAATAATGTAGTTAATGAAGTTACAAAAAGATACTCAATGCAGAGGTCTTTGTGTAGGCCATCCTAATATAGAAGCCTAAATCACATAACTGTATGGAGTTAAATGTTAAATTAGGTACACATTTTTTAATATATCGCTGATTACAGCATGGTTGTAAGTGTGAACTAGATGCCTAATTAAGGTCACCCTTTCATTATGTCATTGTGCGTGTCACCTTAATTATATTCCCTGTTTACATACATGGTTAGTTTGATTAAATTAAAACATAACTGTTCAAATCTCAACTCTTATAACCGAAGAAAATTAGCAAGTGGTTATCTTTAGTTGACCTTAATTAGACATTGAATGCAAACACTTTAACCAATCTCGGTCTGAATTTTACTTTGTTTACCGTAATCAGATTGTTTACTCACAAGTAACAACTAGAACATACATTTTTAACATAAAAGTAGGTCAATTTAATCGCTTATTCGGGTGTAATTATTTAGAGATATTCAGTACTTGTTTAGGTATAATCTTTCTTCCATCTTGTTACAATTCTAACAGATTCAATATGTGGATATAGTTGGATCACCTATGGAAATCAATTTATATAACATCATTGAATAATTAAGTATATTAGGACATTTGCACCTTAATTAAATGATCTATCTTTTGCAACCAATCTACAAATCCTCAAGATAAAGAGAGACAAAAGAAAATAGTCAGAGACTAAGAACCAAAACAAGAACATAGTGGAAGACATAATTCCTCAAAAGATTTTAAGCCTCAAATCTCACGATTCTTAGCATCTCCGATCAATATCCACATGTTTTACTTACACAAGCACAAAGCATGGATTATATAGCTAGATCATTAGAAGACAATCTATATGACTATACGGGTCTTAATTCGATACCTTGCATAATAATCTCACTAACATACTTATCACTTCTTCTGAATTCAAGGTGCGGAATGATTCCCATGACAGTACCTGTTTGAAATTCATATACTTGTACTTCCATCCAACCGTCACCCCTTTTCTGTGGAATGCCTTTTAATTTGGGTCTATTCTGTGGGTTGTGGGTGTTTTGATTAACTTTTGGTCTTATAATTGGGGTTTCAGGACTAACGAAATAGATGTACCAATACTCATCCTCATTCCAATCTTTTGAACCCAAATCTTCATCCCTCACTTTCATAGGAGCCCCATTTTGTTTTCCTTTTAGTAGTTTGTAGACAATGAAACTTCCATATTTTGTTTGAGGTGATAGTACTTTGGATTTGTTAAAATTAAGAATAGTAGAGCCCCAAAAATAATAATATGCCACCAACGCTTCTCCAAATCTGCAAAAACTTAGGAAATCATTTTGTGTATAACAGAAATACTTGAAATTAGACAAGATCGATAAACGTTGTAAAAAGGATTTGAAAATCTGGAAGATATAAAGAGAACCTGGATTCGAATTTGGGTAAAGACTGCCAACTGACATACTTGGTCTGGTCAAATTTGAAAGCAGCTCTTGCTGATATCATCACACAATTCTTCCCATTTTTATCAAGAGAAAGCCACTATTAATCAATCAATATACATATGTAAGTAATAGCAATAGGGTACTGTCTTGATTCCCAGGAATAATTTCGTTTCAAAAGGTTTTGAAAAATGGAAGTAATGAATCATTCAAACAAAATTTACCTCTTGGCCATCACTGATTGGGAACCCTGTACGAAAAACTGAGAACAACTCCTTCTTCGTCTTGAATTTCACACTTATATCTGTGGCCCATTTGATTATATCTTGATAATTATTCCGCAACTTTTGTTCCCAATATGCGTCATCTGAATCTGATACAGGTGGTTGTTGCATATCCAACAGGTTCTGATAATTTAACACGTGAGGCTCTTTCACCTTAATAAAAACATAGCCAAATTGGACTTAAGTGTGCTAGTTATCATAGTTAAGGAATATTAATATAGTTGATGAATAATAAAACTGTGTCAGCTAGCTTACCTTGTCTACGGGTCGAAACTCAATGCCTTCTGCTACAACACACGGATCAATTTTTTCAAAAATAAATTCAAGATCAATAACAGTCCCATAGTATGTAAACTGATACAATTCAACAGCCCACCAGTCGTCTTCTCTCTTGTAAGCAAGGAATTTATTACAAGTTTCTTCCTCCATGTTTAACTTGTAACAGAAATGTCCTTGATGTAATTTTTGAGTGATACTGACATCGTACGTAAATTTGAAGACAAAGTTCACTGTGTATGTTACATTTGGTGATAACAACCGAGTTCTAACACGTGTTTTATTAATATCTGTCGATTCATAGTAGCATGGAAACCTGCATAAAGAAGCAGTTAAGTAGCAAAGAAAAATACATGCATAAATTATTATTATTATACTCATGATATAACAGGGGCAATTTACCTTGAATTGTGCGTATTAGAAGGAAAGCCCCCCAATTCCGGATTCAAATATTGTCCCACAGATATCAATACACAGTGTTCTCCCTTGTCATTTAATGAAAACCACTGCATGCATTTACATAAAATAATAAGTTGGAATTACTTTACGGGCAAAATTAATAGAAGGGGAACATGATATATGAAAATGATCGAAAAGGGAAATATAAAATGATGCATTGATGTTTCAGCTGACCATATTAACTTCCTACAACAATTAAATAAATAAAAAATTAAACGTCTACTAATAGATGTAACGAGACCCATTACCGTGTTTTGGTCGTTAAGGAGGAACCCTTCATAGAGAAGCGCATTCATTTCCTCTACGGATCTGTAGACAAGAGAAGCTTCTGCAGACTTGAGTAACTTTTCGTAGTCCAACTCTAACCCTTCATGATATTCCACCTACGTATATGAAACAAGCACACATTGGACATCGATTAATTGACCATATTGGTTAATAGTTTGTAAGAGTGCTTTAAACTGAGTGAGCTAGCTCACATCGTCTAAGGGTTGGAACTCGATGCCTTCTATTTCTAAGCTATGATCCCAGTAATGCTGTTCAAGAAGCTGAAATTCAAGATCAACAGTTCCCCCATCGCTAATAAACTGGTGCAATCTAGCTATCAACCATTCCTCTTTTCTCCTACCTTCAATGTATACCCAGTATCTTTTCTCCACCTCTTTCAGTTTGTATTCGAGGGGTCGATACCTACTTGTTTGTGCCCTTATTCTGCCTGAACTTTTGAAAACAAGGTTAACTGAGTATTTGGTTCCTCGTGACAAGAATTGACTTCTACACGTGTTTTGAGTTCCTTGCCATGTGTTGAATAGCAGCCCACTTCAAATCTACATAAAAAATAGCAACAAACGATACAGATTACAGATTCTTACTATGAGGGTGTTTGGCTTAGCTTTATCACTTGGACACCTCACCTTGAATTATAACGAGACGAAAATCCAGGACTGATATCCTCTTCTTCGAATGGAATCACACATTCTGCTATTGATATCAATACACAGTGTTCTCTTTTGTAATTCAAACAAAACCACTATACATAACATAAGTTGGAATTATTAGAGCCAATATTATCGAGTGTTTGTAAACATTTTTTAATTTAATCTTTATTTTTTATTGATCGTTCTTGAATAAAAAAATATGCAATTATTTTATAAATCACAATTCCCAACTTTTTTAATAAAAGAAGTAGCTAATTACCGTTTGGCCACCATTAAGGAAGACCCCTTTGGAGAGATGCTTTATCAATGCTTCTAAGGATCGGTAGTCAATGCGAAATACAACAGCATTAAGTATCTCCTCATATTCCTTTGGCAGCTTAAATACTGCAACTTTAAGATCATGTGGTTCCTGAAATTCAAGTGCGATCACGAGTTCTATAACAACAAGAGACATTGATGGTCGACCTTCACGATACTTGTTCAAACATTGGAATGCAATGTCTGAAATTATTTGCAAAGATTTCGGGTCTATGGGTTGCATCACATCATGAAAAATAATCTCATCTAATTGTCCATCTTTGTAACTCTTTTTCCACGTTGGCACCAATGTTAAAAACGTACCATCGATGTTTTTCTCGACGCATAGTTTTCCACATAAAACTTCCATTAAGACAACGCCGAAAGAGTATACATCTGACTCTTTCGTTAGTACACCCATTTGCAAATACATTGGATCCAAGTACCCCAAGGTACCCACAATGTTGGTGACAAGAGCAGTGTGCGGCTGATTAGCGGGTCCTATTTTGGACAGTCCCATGTCAGCAACTTTAGCATTCCATTTGTCATCCAATAGGATGTTTGCACTTTTTATATCTCGGTGAAGAACTCTTTGCTGTGAGCCCCTGCAATCATGGAGGTAACTAAGTCCCCTTGCAGCATCAACGCATATCTTGATACGTTGAGACCATGTGAGAGCAGTGCTACTTAAATGGCGATCAAGGCTACCATTAGATGCATGCTCGTAAACCAAGATCTTCTCACCTTTCTCGTCGCAAAATCAAGGAGTAAGATGAGATTTTCATGCGAGTAACGGGAAAGCATCATGATCTCTTTCCAGAACTCAGGGTCTCCTTGCCCAAAACGACGATCTAAACGCTTAATAGCGACAAGGCTTCGGCCCTTAAAGTGAGACACTTCTCCTTCATAGACCTTTCCGAAACCACCGGATCCGATAACTTTAGTTGGATCAAAGTTATGGGTGGCTGATTTGATCTCTTTGAGTTGAATAATAAGATGTTCAAACTCCTTCATGAAGTGATCCATTATACTAATGTTAAATCAAAGAATATCTAATTAATGAGAAAATTCAAATATAGTGTTCACAAATACTTGAAAGTTAAGAAGTTTAAAGGATCTAGATGCTAATTAATTGAAAGAACCCAAAAAAGGTGTTTGATGTGAGATAGAGAGAAACGGTGGATGTTGTAGAAGATATCAAACGTGGATAGAAGGGTTATATACATTGAATTGAAGTTGCCAAGTTGGAATGTTAACCCTTGCAAGTTGCAATAACACACAGCAAGTTGGGATGTTATATATATATAATAATATATATATTTACACTATGAGCAACTATGGATTTCACAAGATGACCAGTCTTTTGATGCTCTATGGGGACCATGCGGTGCCGTGAAATGTGTAGGCCTCTTTTTCACTATATTAGTTTGTTTTTTTTTTCAAACAATTTGATTAATTTATGAACCTACCAAGATGCTGGAAAAGAAGAAGATTACATATTAATTTGTATATGGGTCCCACCTATTCAGCTTGTTATAAGTTTCCTGGATTACAATAAATAAAATATATATTGGTATTAGGATTAGGATTAGAATGATGTAGTTAATTAAACTTTCTAAGGTTAATGAAGTGCGGATGCCATCATAGCTTAAGTGTAATTTTATATAGTTTAAGTGTCTAACACCACCATACTCAGTTTTCTCTTTTATATATTAACTTTAGGGGTGGTTCAATTAGTTAGGATTACTAATTATTGTAAGACACAATCTCAACCCTACACTTATCCTTCTTTTATTCTTTTCAACTTTAAATCTCATATCTAGAAATCCATCACACTTTCTTACTAACATTTTTCACTCTAATACACTTAGATCCAAACTTCTTCATGAAGATCACAGCAAAACGTGTCATCTCCTCCGGTGAACCTACTTCAGATTCTCCGGCCAATCTACGTCGTCTTCTCCGGCGAACCAACGTCATCTTCCGGCTACGAACGAACGGCGTATTATACGGCAATAATTCAACATCATCTGCACAAACCTCCATCGTCTTCTCCGGCGACGAAAGGGCATCGTATTCACTGGCGAATCTGCGCCATTCTCTCCGGCGAAGTGGAGATATGTATTTGTTTATCTTTTTCCGACAATAATAGTTTGAGAGAAGAGAGCTCGTCGTTCTCTAGAACTAGTCAACCGTTTTCGTAGTTTTCAGGTGACATCTCCGTTGCTCCTTTTTTCCGGCGAGATTTCTTCTCCGACGCCTTATTTTGGATGTTCTTGGATTTGTTGTGTATCTATAGGCAAACTTTTTGCTTAAATTGAAGAGGATAAAAAAGCTATAGTACAAGAATGTAAAAGAAAGGATTGAAAATATGGTCGGTAGGAAGGATCGCATGGATTTTATTAATTTATTAATTAAAAATGGCAAAGGGAGTTTGGATGTTAATGTTAAAGCTGAATGATATCTTCGTTGTCAGCAGAGTAGATAAGAGTAAATGATTCCGGACAGGGACACCATACTCCACCTTTTCCACTCTTCTCAATACGCTAAAACGATAAAGGCATATAAATTTTATCAATTGTATATGCATCTTAGCCCCGTCCCAATGGTTGCGTCAGTTACAAAACTGACGCAAGTAGTAAACTGAAACTAAGACCACAACCAACTCGCAACCAACGCTGCGAACCGAACTGACGACGTTGGCAGCGTCGTGTCGGTTCACAGGGGTCGGTTTGAGGACGCAAGAACGGATGACAAGTGGGGCCCAACTCGGTTCGCAGGTCGGTTTGCAGCATTTACAAGTCAAACGGCCCACCTCGGTTCGCATCTCAGTTCGCAGGTCCGTTTTTTTCAAAAATTTAATTTCAATTTTAATTTTTTTTATATATTTATCCTAACCCAAAGTGGTTTAATTATCGTAATGCTTAGGTTTAATTATCGTAATGTATCGGTTTAATTAATTAATGTAATCTTTAGTTTAAATTAATTAATGAAATGTTTAATTTTAGTTCATTATTGTAATATTTAATTTTAATTAATGTAATGTAAAGTTATTAATTTAATTATATTGTTTTATTTAAATATGTATGGGGCCAGAAATCAAAGTGACACGTCAGGGTTGACAGCGGTATAGCACCCCTCTTTCTATATAAGAATATTATATTAATAAACACGGAAGCATGAATTTAAAATACATTACCTTAGTATATATCAAACATTATACATAAACAGTTTACATTTCCCAAAAATACACCAAATTTCAAACTATTTAAAACTACCAACGGCGGGGTATTATAAAATTTCTCCAAACAAGGTTTATTACAAAAACCATATCAGAGAACCAAAAGCGCAGTCAAACATTCCCTTGATCAACCAATCACCTCCCGCACCCACAATAATCAAAACATATCCTGCAGGAAGTAAAATGAGGGGTTAGCACAAAGCTAAGTGAATAGATTCATCACACTCCATTCAACTTAGCATAACTAGCTAATTACACCAATAAAACGTAAACACACATAATTCAATGAGGATCGGTGGTTCTGGGGATATCATAATACCCGGGGATTCCCCCAAGAACACTTACCGTCAATCCGTATGGCCAATACAGAATAGACCGATAACTACTGGTTATTAAACACATACACAGGTCTCAAACACAACAAATGAATCAAAACCTGTGTAAAACACATAATAACCAGAAGTCCAACTACACGTTGACCTCAATAACATAGTACACATAGTTCACATATCACGTAGATCAATAATCAATAACCAAGACTAAACAGTCTAATACACATCTACGTTTACTTGTTGTAACCAAATAGTTACAACTAAATCAAATGATGAGTTCTGAATCCACTCACCGATACCTCTGACGTCTCCACACTCAGGATTCTAATATCACTGAGTCTTACGTTGATCTGAAACAGAAAATCATACACAAGTCAGAAGTTCGTTCCATAAACATCATTATAGCCTATTTATCAAATCAGGTAATCCCTGAAGTCTAGGCAAACAAAAGTTCACTCAGAAATAAACTCAAGAAAAAGTCCGCAATGCCGCTTAAAACTGAAAAATGCCATTTTCGGGTCCTAGATGACCCCGGATGGCCAAAAACTGCCTAGGCTATTAAAATATAGCCTTGATTACTAGGTCGTTTCCGATTGACCATGCGAATTTCAACTAAATCTGAGTTAGTGATATTTTCACAAAACCGCGTCTCAAAAACCCTTACGCATTTTCAAAATTTGCAAAACAAAAATCTCTTTTATAAACTTAGCGACACAACCATTGTGTCGCACCACAAACCCTTGCGACACAACCACTGTGTCGCACAACAGAAACCTGCGACACTAACATTGTGTCGCAATACTCAAAATGGCCGCCTTTAGCGACATAACCACTGTGTCGCACAACATTTAAGCGACACAACCTGCGACACAAGCCTTGTGTCGCAATGATGAACAGCCCAGTTCCCAGATTCAAAATTCACAAATTCAAACATGTAATAATCAAATTAACCTATTCCAATCGGTGTAATTCACTTATAAACAATAACAACACATAATAATCAAACCCTTACCTCGAAATCCCGGATTAAAAGCTCAAAATGAATCAAAACCCAACTTCTCACTTTTCTCACTCTAATTCTCTCTCTAAAACGAGTTTAAAGGTTTAGAAATGTTCTGGAAATGATTTTGAAGGCTTAGACGGTGTGTATATATATTTAACATCGAATTACACTTAAGCTCCTTACTTAATTTCAGTTCAGCCCGTTTTGCGACACAGTCCTGCGACACAACCATTGTGTCGCACAGACAACCTGCGACACAACCCTTGTGTCGCAGAAAATCAAAAACTTACAATTTTGAATCTACTAATATTTCACAATAAAACACATAATATTAAATAGTTCTAAAACAATTAAATAATCAATTAAAATAATGGAAATTACCAGACCGGATGATAGGATGTTACAAGCGGCGTGTCAGTTGTGTGTCAGTTTGGGAGGCGCTGAGGTGGCGCTGACGTGTTTCAACTGACACGCTACTGACACGTTCAGGGTTGGGAGTGGTCTAATGGCATCACTGGTCTGTCGGTTTAATTTGCGTCAGAAAAGCGATGAAGAAATTGGGTGTGTCATTTTTTTTCTTTAGTTTTTTATTTAGTGTATGATAATGGATGTATGTAGTAAATGTGAGACCCATAAATAAAGTGACATATTACGGTTAGCACGGATATATTAGTTTGAAAAGTGATGAAATAATCCTGAGATGACACAACTGTTAAATTAAATGTTAAAGAAGTTTACGTAAATAAATGTTAAAATTAATGTTAAATTAAAAAGGATAAAATGATAATTATTATGTTGTATTTATTTGAGTAATTAAAATTTTAAGTTAATAATTATTGACTTTGCGTGTTAGGTGTGTATACGACGAAAATAAATTTGTGTATTTGAATTTTAAGTTAATAATTTATCACTGTACATATCAAAATAAGTTTATGTATTTTGTTATTAATTATATGTTAATTTATTAAATAACATTGTATCGCAAATAAATTATATAATTATAAGTTTCACATTAGCATATTTAAAATAAATTACAAAACTCATATAAATATAAAAATATAGAAAACTGTATTTTTATTCAATCTTATTTGATTTCTAAAAATTAAAAAATAATGATGACTAAAATATTAAATTAAGTTTATTATTTAAATTATTTTGCTAATATTTTAAAGAAGATAAAAAAATGAGTGGTAATGTACGCGTGCGAAGTGATGGACTGAGCAAAGAGTGAGTCTGTTGCCACGTATGGTTTAGATTTTGTCCTACGCTTATCCCTTATCGTAACTAAAACATTTACTTCTTAGCAAAAAAGAAACTCTTATACGCTCATTATACATTTTGAGTATTGAAAATTAAATATTCGCATTTGCAGAGAAAGGATATTCATAAATTTATTTTCCATTCAGTGTAGCTGCACAAAGTGGATTGTTATTGTGTCTTTTTGGTTGACTAGAAATGATTATTCTTAATTGGTGTTTATCAATCACTACATTTGCTTGATTGGACGATTATTGAGATAAGTGTGTTTTAGCGTTATATTTGATAAAAATGACAGATGATTATAATTATAAACTTTATAGTTATAGAATTAAGTTCAAATAAAAATTAATTTTTTTTTATAAATGAAGAAATCAATCTCAACTATTCATTTAATCAAGATAATAATATTTTAATATTTTTTAAAATTGAATATTTTACAAACGGATAGTCAAAAAATATAAAAATTATACCATTAAATTACTTTAAAATTAGTAGTAGACCCGGGTTATAATCTACAAATCATATATTTCAACTGCAAAAACTAAACTCAATTAGGTTACTTTAAATAGTCAACATAAAGAATAATAGAACGTAACTTTCATTTTATTAACTATTGGAATGAGATTGCTTAAGAAAAATGTAAAGCTCATTGTATATATTTTTGTAATATATCATAAAATTAGAAAAAGTTATAAAATAACTATTACATTATTAATTATTTTGAGCACTTCAACATTTTTAAATATTAGATCTCATTTGATCTTTGTAAGAAAATTACTGTAACATAATTAGGTTAAGGAAGAATATCCAATCTCATATAATATATATGAAAAATATCAAATAATTGAAAACTATATATATATATATATATATCTATATATAGGAGTAGATTCAAAAAAGAAATAGGAGAATAATTTTTTAACCCTTTGATTCAGTAAAATAACTCTTTAATTTTTAAATTATATTTATTTTTTATTGAATCATAGTTGTTTTTTCTGAATCATAGTTTTAACTATATATTATATGTATTTATTTCTGAATCATAGTTGTAATATATCATAGTTTTTTCTGAATTATATTTATTTATATTTATTTCTCCCATTTCTCATCTAAAATTTCTTTCTTTTTAGATCCTGGTACTCTATATATATACATATATACACACTCACATATATATATAGGGTGGGGATCAATGGGGAAGTAAAGAGATTAAGGAAGGAGGGAAGCAAATCTCAACTATTGATTTCATCATAAATGAATGTTGTTAACATTCATTTGTAATGAATGAAAAAATCAAGGGCTAAGATTTGCTTCCCTCCTTCCCCAAAATTTGGAGCTTCCCTATGGATCCTTCCCCTATATATATAATAGGGAAATGATCCATAGGGAAGTTACAAATTCTGGAAAAGGATGGAAACAAATCTCAATAATTAATTTCATCATTTATAACATTCATTCAAAATGAATGTTAATTCATATTTTGTTATTATACATCTATGAATGTTACTTAGCATCATTTCTTGATGATTTTTAGTGATAATATTCACTCATAAATGGTATAATCAGTGTATAATAATATATATGAGTTAATATTTATCATAAATAAATGTTTTAAGAATATTAAGTTGAAATTTTGACTAACATTCATCATAAATGAATGATAAATGTCGATTTTAAGAGTTTTTTTTGTTTAAAAGGTAAAATTATAACAATATTGTTTGATTAAATGATGTATATAATCGATTCATTTATATTTCAAGCTTTCATTTGATGAATCTTGCTTGAAAATCATGTTTTGATTGTAAATGGGTATTTACTTCCCTACTTTTTTTGTTTTTTTTTTGTTTCCCTCTTGATCCCCACCCTATATATATATATATATATATATTTATTTATATATAGGGGGAGAAGAAAAATTAGAGGGAGAAGAAGAAAAAAGTTTCTTTAACCCTTTGATTAAGCAAATTAACTATTTGAATCAACAAATTAACTTTTTTGATAGTTTACTAAATTATAGTTACTTTTTGCTGAATCATATTTGTTTTCTCTTTTCTCCCTCAAAATTTATTTTCTTTTATCCGTGTACATATATATATATATATAGAGTGTAGGGGCTAACATTTAACTAACCCAACACGATCCAACTCGTTATCCAACTCATTTATTATGTTATTACAAATAATATTTTAGATATAATTAGCTTTAGATTCTAGATTCGTGACTACCAGATTATCGTTGTGCGTTTGGTGAGGAAATAAAGATCGACACGCTGTGTGGTTACTGGCACTAGTGTTGTTAAGTTTCGAATTACTTTACATAACTGGGTTAACGAAGTATATCCAATCTTATGAACTTATTTACAAAATCAAATAATTAACAATAATAATAATTGATGTATGTGTTAGGATCCACCTTGATTTACCTACTCCAACCCGATCCGACTCGTTATCTAACTCGTTTATTAGGTTATTTTAATAAGTTAGCCATAATTAGCTAGTGAATTATAAATTCTAGATTCGTCATTACGTACCAAGAATATTGTTGTGTTTTTGGTGAGTAAATAAAGATCGACACGTGGTGTGGTAGTGTTGATAAGTTTCAAACTGCTTTTTTTCACTTTATAAACTTTTTCAAATATCATTATTTATCGTTCCCAAAAAATTTGTAAATAATAAAATATACTAAAATGAAGTAACTTATCACCGTTTTGCCACCGTTTAGGAAGACCCCATTGAAGAGGTGCCTTTTCAACTCCTCATGGATTTGTAGTCAGTCTGAGATACTGCAGCCTCAAGTATCTCTTCATACTCCTTTGGCAGTTTGAGATCATGGGCTCCCGATGTTCAAGTGAAATCTCGAGTTTTTCCACAATAAGAGACATTGATGGACGACTTTCACGATTCTTGTTCAAACATTGGAACGCAATGTCTGAAAATGTTTTCTCAGAATCCTGTTCCATTGGTTGCATCACATCTCGAAAGATAATGTCCTTTAGTTGTCCCTTTTTGCTTTTTCCACGTATCCACCAATGTTGAGAACGTACCATTGACAGTCTGACAACATAGTTACCTCGAATAAGACAATACCAAAGAGTATAAGTCCGACTGATCTTTCGTTAGGATACCCAGTTTCAGATACTTTAGATCTAGGTACCCAATGGTACCTACAGCGCCAGTGACAAGGGCAGTGTATTGCTGATTACAGCGGATCCTACTTTGGACAGTCCCATGTCAGCAACTTTTACATTCCATTCGTCATCCAAGAGGATGTTTGAGCTTTTTATATCTCGATGAAGAACTCTTTGATGTGCGCCGTTGTCATCATGGAGGTAGCACAATCCCCTTGCAGCATCAAGGCATATCTTGATACGCTGACCATGTCAGAGCATTGCTACTTGATGTAGACTAAAATTAAGATAACGCAAATCGAACCTGTTGATTCACACGAATACCAGGAACGATTCCTCCAACTATTGTTGATTCAAGAGAATGCCAATAATTAGGTAAAATTCGCCTCAAAAATGAGAGAAAAATGAAATTTCATTCAATCCAAAAACTAATTGCTTGATAATGTTCATGAAACCCTAAAAAGGAACCAGAAATTCGAATGGGCCTAAACAGATAAACGGGCCGGACTCTAGCCCAAAAACAAAGTCCAAAAAAGTATGAAAAAAACATAAAATTGCCCATAAATCATAAAAGACAGCGAATTTGGGCCCGAAAGTTGGGCTAACAGTTAGTCACAACGTTGGGCTCGGCCCAAGCTTTCTTTCGCTGGTCATGGGCCTCAAACGGACACTCCTAGCCCAAGTTATGGCCTTTTTCGTGAGCCCCTTTTGATACGCGATCTTGGGCCTCAAGAAACACAAGGGCCCGATCCTCCACACTTGGGCCCGCATCACTACTTAAATGGCGATCGGGGTTACCATTAGACGCTACCTCGTAAACCAAGATCTTCTCACCAGCCTCGTTGCAAAATTCAAGAAGAGAAGCGAGATTTTCATGCGAGTAACGGGAAAGCATCATGATCTCTTTCCAGAATTCAGGATCTCCTTGCTCAAAATGACGATCTAGACGCTTGATAGCAGCAAGGCTTTGCCCTTTATAATGAGATACTTGTCCTTCATACACATTATCAAAACCACCTACACCGCTAACTTTGGTTTGATCGAAGTTGTGGGGGGCTGATTTTATATCTGTCAGTTGGATTCTAAGATGTTCAAATTTCTTCTTGAACATCTCCATTACTGGTGGATGAGGGATGAGAAAATACTTGAATGAGAAAATTCAAATCAAGTCTTTTAATCAATTGGAAGTTAAGAAGTTCAAAGAAGATGTTAATTGAAAGAACCACATGAAAAAGGTGTTTTGTAATCTCTCTAATGGAAGGAAAACTAACCACTCTTTGATTGAAAGATACTTAAGAAATAATAAAGAATGAAAACTTGACTACACAAACAATGACGTGTTTAAGATAATTACCTCAATGAAAAAGAATGGCTTTATATAGCTTACAAAAGATTGTAATTAGTAGTAATATCTGACAGATATATACCAGCTATATAAAATTGTATCATGTGTATTATGATAGCCACTTAACTTGTTCCACTAATTAATCTTTATGCCTAAAGTCTACAGGATGTGTATGTGTAAAACTGATTCCATCGTCACATGAGTTCATAATTTAAGTGTTTAATCCCGCTATTTTAGGCAGACAAAAAAAAAGAAAAAAGAAAAAGCCAACTATGGGTTGTTATCATGTCTTTTTAGTTGAATATACCTAACAATACTTTAAACCCTGCACTAATCAACCTTTATATATAAGTACTACGTTTTCACAAAAATGAAGAGAATATAACTAGTTAATTTGTATAACTAACTAACCCTCAATATGTCTGTCACCAAGATGACCAAATTGTTTACATAATATCAGAAATAAAATTAGTGAATTTAAATATCCGACACACAACTTAGAGTTATTAATTGAACTGGCCATTATGAGTTTTAGACTAGTCCTTAATGAGAAAACTTGACTAGCCACTTTAACCATTAATTCAATCAATAACGTCCAGTTGTTAAACTGAAAATGAGAGATGATAATAATGTAGTTAATGAAGTTACAAAAAGATACTCAATGCAGAGGTCTTTGTGTAGGCCATCCTAATATAGAAGCCTAAATCAAATAACTGTATGGAGTTAAATGTTAAATTAGGTACACATTTGTTAATATAAATGCTGATTACAGCATGGTTGTAAGTGTGAACTAGATGCCTAATTAAGGTCACCCTTTCTTTATGTCATTGTGCGTCTCACCTTAATTATATTCCCTGATTACATACATGGTTAGTTTGATTAAATTAAAACATAACTATTCAAATCTCAACTCTTATAACTGAAGAAAATTAGCAAGTGGTTATCTTTAGTTGACCTTAATTAGAAATTGAATGCAAACACTTTACCGTAATCAGATTGTTTACTCACAAGTAACAACTAGAACATACATTTTTAACATAAAAGTAGGTCAATTTAATCGCTTATTCGGGTGTAATTATTTAGAGATATTCAGTACTTGTTTAGGTATAATCTTTCTTCCATCTTGTTACAATTCTAACAGATTCAATATGTGGATATAGTTGGATCACCTATGGAAATCAATTTATATAACATGTTTGAATAATTAAGTATATTAGGACATTTGCACCTTAATTAAATGATCTATCTTTTGCAACCAATCTACAAATCCTCAAGATAAAGAGAGACAAAAGAAAATAGTCAGAGACTAAGAACCAAAACAAGCAACATATTGGAAGACATAATTCCTCAAAAGATTTTAAGCCTCAAATCTCACGATTCTTAGCATCTCCAATCAATATCCACATGTTTTACTTACACAAGCACAAAGCATGGATTATATAGCTAGATCATTAGAAGACAATCTATATGACTATACGGGTCTTAATTCGATACCTTGCATAATAATCTCACTAACATACTTATCACTTCTTCTGAATTCAAGGTGCGGAATCACTCCCATGACAGTACCTGTTTGAAATTCATATACTTGTACTTCCATCCAACCGTCACCCCTTTGCTGTGGAATGCCTTTTAATTTGGGTCTATTCTGTGGGTTGTGGGTGTTTTGATTAACTTTTGGTCTTATAATTGGGGTTTCAGGACTAACGAAATAGATGTACCAATACTCATCCTCATTCCAATCTTTTGAACCCAAATCTTCATCCCTCACTTTCATAGGAGCCCCATTTTGTTTTCCTTTTAGTAGTTTGTAGACAATGAAACTTCCATATTTTGTTTGAGGTGATAGTACTTTGGATTTGTTAAAATTAAGAATAGTAGAGCCCCAAAAATAATAATATGCCACCAACGCTTCTCCAAATCTGCAAAAACTCAGGAAATCATTTTGTGTATAACAGAAATACTTGAAATTAGACAAGATCGATAAACGTTGCAAAAAGGATTTGAAAATCTGGAAGATATAAAAAGAACCTGGATTCAGATTTGGGTAAAGACTGCCAACTGACATACTTGGTCTGGTCAAACTTGAAAGCAGCTCTTGCTGATATCATCACACAATTCTTCCCATTTTTATCAAGAGAAAGCCACTATCAATCAATCAATATACATATGTAAGTAACAGTTGGTTAGCAAAGGGTACTGTCTTGATTCCCAGGAATAATTTCGTTTCAAAAGGTTTTGAAAATGGAAGTAATGAATCATTCAAACAAAATTTACCTCTTGACCATCACTGATTAGGAACCCTGTACAAAAAACCGAGCACAGCTCCTTCTTTGTCATGAATTTCACACTTATATCTGTGGCCCATTTGATTATATCTTGATAATTATTCGGCAACTTTTGTTCCCAATATGCGTCATCTGAATCTGATACAGGTGGTTGTTGCATATCCAACAGGTTCTGATAATTTGACACGTGAGGTTCTTTCACCTTAATAATAACATAGCCAAATTGGACTTAAGTGAGCTAGTTATCATAATTAAGGAATATAAATATAGTTGATGAATAATAAAACTATGTCAGCTAGCTTACTTTGTCTAGGGGTCGAAACTCAATGCCTTCTGCTACAACACACGGATCAATGCTTTCAAAAATAAATTCAAGATCAACAACAGTCCCAGAGTATGTAAACTGATACAATTCAACAGCCCACCAGTCGTCTTCTCTCTTGTAAGCAAGGAATTTATTACAAGTTTCTTCCTCCATGTTTAACTTGTAACAGAAATGTCCTTGATGTAATTTTTGAGTGATACTGACATCGTACGTAAATTTGAAGACAAAGTTCACTGTGTATGTTACATTTGGTGATAACAACCGAGTTCTAACACGTGTTTTATTAATATCTGTCGATTCACAGTAGCATGGAAATCTGCATAAAGAAGCAGTTAAGTAGCAAAGAAAAATACATGCATACATTATTATTATTATTATACTCATGATATAACAGGGGCAATTTACCTTGAATTGTGCTTATTAGAAGGAAAGCCCCCCAATTCCGGATTCAAATATTGTCCCACAGATATCAATACACAGTGTTCTCCCTTGTCATTTAATGAAAACCACTGCATGCATTTACATAAAATAATGAGTTGGAATTACTTTACGGGCAAAATTAATAGAAGGGGAACATGATATATGAAAATGATCGAAAAGGGAAATATAAAATGATGCATTGATGTTTCAGCTGACCATATTAACTTCCTACAACAATTAAATAAATAAAAAATTAAACGTCTACTAATAGATGTAACGAGACCCATTACCGTGTTTTGGTCGTTAAGGAGGAACCCTTCATAGAGAAGCGCATTCATTTCCTCTACGGATCTATCGACAAGAGAACCTTCTGCAGACTTGAGTAACTTTTCGTAGTCCAGCTCTAACCCTTCATGATATTCCACCTACGTATATGGAACAAGCACAAATTGGACATCGATCAATTGACCATATTGGTTAATAGTTTGTAAGAATGCTTTAAACTGAGTGAGCTAGCTCACATCGTCTAGGGGTTGGAACTCGATGCCTTCTATTTCTAAGCTATGATTCCGGTAATGCTGTTCAAGAAGCTGAAATTCAAGATCAACAGTTCCCCCATCGCTAATAAACTGGTGCAATCTAGCTATCAACCATTCCTCTTTTCTCCTACCTTCAACGTATACCCAGTATCTTTTCTCCACCTCTTTCAGTTTGTATTCGAGGGGTAGATACCTACTTGTTTGTGCCCTTATTCTGCCTGAACTTTTGAAAACAAGGTTAACTGAGTATTTGGTTCCTCGTGACAAGAATTGACTTCTCACACGTGTTTTGAGTTCCTTGCCACGTGTTGAATAGCAGCCCACTTCAAATCTACATAAAAAATAGCAACAAACGATACAGATTCTTACTATGAGGCTTAGCTTTATATCTTTTTAGCCTTTTAGCTTATATGGTTAAAAGCTCAAACGAAAAAGCCTCACTACCAAGTCTTCATTAAAAATGGGCATTTTAGCAAAGCCAAACAGTTTGACAACTCAAAATGATTTATTGTATTGATATAATGCAATAATCTAAAAAATCTTTTCGAAAAGCTAATCCAAACATGGCCTATATACATGTGAATGCTAGTGTGAGTAACTGAAAAAAAGAATGCTTGTGATACACAGAGTAACACTTTTATTTTGTTTTTTCATTAGCAGTTCAAAACTCAAAAATTATTATACGCTCAGTTCCTTGTTAAGTTTAATATTTTTACCCTTTAATTTTCGTATTTTTTATCCTTATAGTTTTACTTTAATTCTGATTTTGGTCCATCATAAAACAGTAAGGGTATTATGAATGGAGGTTAGAAAACAAGAAGGTATTAATAAAAAAATAAAATGAATTATAAAGTTAAAAAATAAGGGTATTTTGTTCATTTCATTGTAATTAAAAATTGAAATGTTAAATTTAACGGAAAAGAGAGATCGAGTGTGTAACCACTTTTATAAATTTTAAACGTCAATGAAAAAACAAAGTAAAATTAGGTGTGCTACATGACCACAATTAACTTTAAAAGGAAGAGGAAGGATCAAGCGTATAGGAGGATGATACCTCACCTTGAATTATAACGAGACGAAAATCTAGAACTGATATCCTCTTCTTCGAATGGAATCACACATTCTGCTATTGATATCAATACACAGTGTTCTCTTTTGTAATTCAAACAAAACCACTATACATAACATAAGTTGGAATTATTAGAGCCAATATTATCATCGAGTGTTTGTAAACATTTTTTAATTAAATCTTTATTTTTTATTGATCGTTCTTGAATAAAAAAAAATGCAATCATTTTATAAATCACAATTCCCAACTTTTTTAACAAAAGAAGTAGCTAATTACCGTTTGGCCACCATTAAGGAAGACCCCTTTGGAGAGATGCTTTATCAATGCTTCTAAGGATTGGTAGTCAATGCGAAATACAACAGCATTAAGTATCTCCTCATATTCCTTTTGCAGCTTAAATTCTGCAACCTTAAGATCATGTGGCTCCTGAAATTCAAGTGCGATCTCGAGTTCTTTAACAACAAGAGACATTGGTGGTCGACCTTCACGATACTTGTTCAAACATTGGAATGCAATGTCTGAAATTATTTGCAAAGATTTCGGGTCTATCGGTTGCATCACATCATGAAAAATAATCTCATCTAATTGTCCATCTTTGTAACTCTTTTTCCACGTTGGCACCAAAGTTAAAAACGTACCATCGATGTTTTTCTCGACGCATAGTTTTCCACATAAAACTTCCATTAAGACAACGCCGAAAGAGTATACATCTGACTCTTTCGTTAGTACACCCATTTGCAAATACATTGGATCTAAGTACCCGAAGGTGCCCACAATGTTGGTGACAAGAGCAGTGTGTGGCTGATTAGCGGGTCCTAGTTTGGACAGTCCCATGTCAGCAACTTTAGCATTCCATTTGTCATCCAATAGGATGTTTGCACTTTTTATATCTCGGTGAAGAACTCTTTGCTGTGAGCCCCTGCAATCATGGAGGTAACTAAGTCCCCTTGCAGCATCAACGCATATCTTGATACGTTGAGACCATGTGAGAGAAGTGCTACTTAAATGGCGATCAAGGCTACCATTAGATGCATGCTCGTAAACCAAGATCTTCTCACCATTCTCGTCGCAAAAACCAAGGAGTAAGATGAGATTTTCATGCGAGTAACGGGAAAGCATCATGATCTCTTTCCAGAACTCAGGGTCTCCTTGCCCAAAATGACGATCTAAACGCTTAATAGCGACAAGGCTTCGGCCCTTAAAGTGAGACACTTCTCCTTCATAGACCTTTCCGAAACCACCGGATCCGATAACTTTGGTTGGATCAAAGTTATGGGTGGCTGATTTGATCTCTTTGAGTTGAATAATAAGATGTTCAAACTCCTTCATGAAGTGATCCATTATACTAATGTTAAATCAAAGAATATCTAATTAATGAGAAAATTCAAATATAGTGTTCACAAATACTTGAAAGTTAAGAAGTTTAAAGGATCTAGATGCTAATTAATTGAAAGAACCCAAAAAAGGTGTTTGATGTGAGATAGAGAGAAACGGTGGATGTTGTAGAAGATATCAAAAGTGGATAGAAGGGTTATATACATTGAATTGAAGTTGCCAAGTTGGAATGTTAACCCTTGCAAGTTGCAATAACACACAGCAAGTTGGCATGTTATATATATATACTATGAGCAAGACTATGCATTTGATGGTAATTAAGTTCATTCTTTGTTTCATTGCATCTATGCAACTGTGGATTTCACAAGGTGACCAGTCTTTTGATGCTCTATGGGAACCATGTGGTTGCGTGGAATGTGTAGGCCTCTTTTATGAACTTACCAAGATGCTAGAAAAGAAGAAGATTACATATTAATTTGTATTTGGGTCCCACCTATTCAGCTTGTTATAAGTTTCATGGATTACAATAAATAAAAGATATATTGGTATTAGGATTAGGATTAGGATGATGTAGTTAATTAAACTTTCTAAGGTTAACGAAGTGAGGATGCCATGATACCTTAAGTGTAATTTTATATAGTTTAAGTGTCTAACACCACCATACTCAGTTTTCTCTTTTATATATTAACTTTATCATAACTGAACATTTACTTCTTAACAAAAATAAAAATAAAAGAAACTCTTATACGCTTATTATACATTTTCTTTCTAAAAGCTATTAAATACGAGTATTGAACATTAAATATTCGCATTTGCAGAGAAAAGATATTCATAAATTTACTTACTATTCAGTGTAGCTGCACAAAGTGGATTGTTATTGTGTCTTTTTAGTTGACTGGAAATGATTATTCTTAATTGGTGCTTATCAATTACTACATTTGCTTAATTGGACGATTATCGAAATAAGTGTGTTTTAGCTGTATATTTGGTAAAAATGACCGGTAACTACAATTGTAAACCTTATAGTTATAATTGGTAACTGAAAGGTTGTATTTAAATTTGAAAGCTAAAATTTACATTTTTTTTATTAAGGTTTCAGAAATGAGGTTTAAAGTTGACCCTTCTAGACTCCCGGGTCCATTTCAACTGGGTCAACCCGGGTCCAACCCGAGTCTAATCGGTTTTCTAAAATCCAGAGAGAATCTTTCATTTTCTCTCAAATAGTTCATAAGCTAGAAAAAAAGGTACCATACCTACTGTGACCCCATTTCTTTTCACTGTTACTCCATTTTTTTATCTCAATAGTCAATACCTACCGCTTCACACTCTCTTCATATCCTTAACTTCTTTCTTTCCCTTTCTCTCTTCATTTTTCTCTCCATTTTTCATCCTCAATCATCCCACCACTACCACCATGTAACCATCACCTACAAATCATCACCCAAACCCTAAAATCAAAATAAAGAAAACCACAATATTTTCGAAAAGTCGGGTTTAGACGACAACCAGGTCATCGGTTGAATCGAAAACCCGCCCGAGTTGATCTGGGCCGGATTATCCTAAAAACCCGGTGTACTTCAACTCGCTCTCCTGTTCGGGTCACATTCAAACCAGGTCGACTCGGGTTTCACACTATTGCTTTTGTTAGGTATCTGGTAAAGAAGATACAGATGAAGTTTATAAACGTGAATTGATATTGATATAAAAGATAAAAAGATGATAAACAATTAAATATGAGATATTTAAGTAATTTTAGACTTTTAGTTTTGATAAGCTCAAATTACTTCAATAAGCTACTCGAAGTAGTTTATTTTTACTGAACATATTTTTCAATAGACTACTAAGATATAGAACTTAAATTTGAAGTTTATATTTGAAGTTAAAATCGAAAACTTATATTTTTTCCAACTATATCACAATATGTTTTAATTAAATGGGTGGTAATATTTTCATTATTGTATTTAATAAATCTATTAAAATTATACATTAAAAATTTATACTTTATACAAAAGCACTGCACAATCTTTATAAATTTACCAAAAATAACAGTAAATATTTCAATACCCTAATTAAATTGACTAGAAAATGATAATGTCTTCACCAACCCAGTTTATTGGGCCAATCAGTGAAATTGTACACCCGATGACCCATAAATCACACCTTTTGAGTTGGTCATCGTGCAACTATTAAACGGAATAGATATTTATATTCGGTTGATTCGCAAAAGACAAGTCTTTTTAATTCAAATTTAGATGGTCTAATGAGGTAATCATTTTCAACATTTTTTCTAGTTCTCTTCAAAATGTTTAGCCAATGAGAAATGTCCAAATACGTCTTCTAACTGTTAATTTATTTTATTTTTTCAATTTTATTTCTTTTTCAGTTTTCACCTGCAACTCCACAACTTCATTGCAACACCGCCATCATCTATCATCTATGCCAACCTACAATTCCCTAACTGCAACAACAAACCTGCAAAACACTGAATATCAACAATCTCTTCAGTTGTATCCCTCAAAATACATCGAGAACCTGCTAACAAACAACTCCTAATCCTATGGCAGATTATTGGTACAAAAAGTCATGAAATTAATAGATAAAGTAGTAACAAGATTAACAAAAAACAGGATATGCTAGCAGTTTGACCTTACTGACCCTCCACATGACAACCATTGTCCACAACCCTATTTCCTTCCGCTTCCACTTTTTTCTCGGTAACACCATCAATATTACCCTTTTGCCCCTCAACTGCACCATCTTTCTCAGCCTCAGTTATTAATATTTTCTCTGCTTCATGGATTATTTCTCCTTGGTTGTTTGCATCGACTTCATTACCATCATCTGACAGGTGTACTTGTGGGATTTCACACACTTCATCAGTTTTGATTTCATCTTTTCTATCATCCATCAAATCCTTCTTAGTATCCTCTGGTTCTTTTCCTTCTGTTTCCTCGGGGGAATTTCTGTCTTTTTCCTCATGTTTCTCAACGTCTTTCTTGGTCTCTTCATCTTCCTTCATTTCGACCTCTATGTCGGTGATTGGTTCAGGGAGCCCTTCATTCTCTTTTTTGCCCTTCTTTGAACTTGAAGACTTTCTGACCCGTTTCTTAGGGGACTCGATCTCCGAAGGAGATGGAGTTGACTTTACCTTCTCATTAACTCTTGTTGACCGCCTTGGTGTTTTACCACTTCCCCAATCAAATTCCGAGAGTTTGGCCCCACCGGGCTGTGCTTTCAAGTACTGCTCCAGCTGCTTGCGGTTGGTGATCTCTTCCCCTGTAGGGGCAGTGAATACAATTTCATTCTTCTTCGGGGTCCCTTCTTCCTTTGGCAGAAACTACATGTAGAGACTTATTGTGTTAAATATTAGAACAAGAACTATGAGATAAAAATGCAACCAAAATCGACCCATTTACCTAAGAATGGGTCGACATTGCCACCTCTACAAATTAGCGAAAGAACTCATCTAAGAGCATAAGATTTAATTATGGGTATCTAAGATAATTCTGCTCTGTGCGATATTTTTCACCAATTAGCATACTATTATACGAAATTTTCCTGTTTGTGCGAGATGTTTTTCTTTTGGGCGTATATTTTCCTTTTCTGTGAGAGATTTTCTTATTTGTTGATCTCCATTGCTTTGAATGTTTATTTGAAGTAGATTTTAGGGGTTAATTGTTCGTTGTTATGTTAGGGTTTTTCCGTTCGCGTATTTTTATATCCAGTCTCTTTGGCATACTGGTGCGGGAAATTGGGTGCTAAAACGTTTAAGTTGAGGCCCAAGTAAGTTATTTTCTCAACATCAAAAACCCTTTCACTAAAAAACCCTAAATTTCAAAACCCACCAAAAACAAACCAAATTATCTCTAAAATGTTCAAACTTTTGCAGTATTGAACTACACCCAGAACCAATTCACAAAAATAAAGAGCATAAAAATATAGTAATAATGCTACACATCAACCATACTTCATAGTTCATACGACATATAAATAAAATGCAAAAAAGTAGGTAAAGCAAGAACCTTTTTTTTCCAGCCAGTAGGTGCAGGTAGCTCCAAAGAAACAACTTCATCATTTGAACTTGCCATTTTTAGTAACCAAAAGAACCTAAAAAGGAAAAACCAACTTTGTAACTAATAACGAAATGGGCATTATACATATACATACACATAACATAACATAATTTAATAAAATATGATATAAAGTAAAGCTAATGTTTATACAAGACTGAAAAGAATTTATTTCGCCTTTGGTATTTCTCTCTTCAAAAGTTGGATTTTATTCGAAAATTTGAGCGTATGAATGTAAACACTCTTTAGTTGAGAGCGGTTAGTAAAACAGAGGAAATGTTATCTTTCGGACCTTGTACTATGATATAAACACATTTTAGTCCCTGTGTTATACCATTTCGAATTTCGAATGTATGCATCATATCACTGAATTTGATAGTATTTTATTATAGAAGCTCGTTTCCAATCAAGGTACATTTTTATTTAACATCAGTATATTTTGTTATTTTATAAAAGATCAAGTTAGTATAGTAACTTTTTTAAAACCATGAGATTTAATACGCTATACTACTATATTTTCTGGTTAAACTAAAGCTTCATGGTTGGATAATTACTCTTAATAAAAATAACGATTAATCGGTTCTTATTTTTTCTTTCAAATCATCAATGAAAAGAAAAGAATAAAAGGAGATAAAATATGAGTTGATTGCTGATTCTATTTTAATTGTTAACTACAGCTCTCATTGTTAACAAAATTCATGACTTATACAGATTAAAAATAAATCCCACTTTCACAGTCAAAATAATAGTATTTGACTATTTGTTATAATGTTCAAAAGCCTTGGATTGTAAGAATCAAGAGTATTTATGTTTACCAAATTAGTAATCACCCAAATTCATTTTTGCAAAAAGAAAAACTAAATACTTTTAATAATTATTTTTTGGGCAAAATTACTTTAGTCTTCTCATCATATTGAATCAATGACTACTGAGTAGTATCGGATAATGAATTTGATGATATTTCTGACGCAGGCTAGATACATTTTTTGTTTTCCTACTCTTCTATTACATAAAGAATTTAAGTATATGATATTAAAGGAAAATTATGTTTTCACATCCTAGAGAATTTAAGTGCATGTGTATATAGCAATTTCATCATGTCTATCACTCTATTGTACACATAATTACTAAAAAGTCTCCAAATTTGATAAAATCACTACCCGTTTGTGATACAGATAGAACCTGAACCTAGAGATGTGGTGCATGGGGGTTTGGGGCACCGTAATAGGCCAGCGGCAGAGGAGCTCAGGGCGGGACTGGCGGGTAGAACATAGGAGTAGCTTGGGCTGCCATTAATGCCATCAGATCATAAACCCTGTAACCAAAAAGTGTAGAAATTTGATATCGATTTTAACATAAACTTGTGAACAAATTCTATTACGAATTGCATACAAGCCAAATGCAAAGTAACATAATAAGCTAATATTCTTGAAAATTAGACTATTATAAATTTTAAGTAATGTGCAATCCAAATGTCAATCAAAATTTACCTATACAAATTTATGTCAATCAAATTTTATCTATACACATTAATATGAACCAGTTGCCCAAAACTCGAAAAGTAATTATGGAGAAACGGCTTCCAAACAAGATATGTAAATCATGAAGCTTACATTGATGGCTGACTACTAGTTTGCTGCATCTGGGCGTATATGTACTCATCAACTCTCTGCTTTGCCAGTGCAACCTATTTGGCATCGGATAAATACACATATTAATTACTAGATCTTAGAAAATAAGAGGTGGCAATATGGGCAAATCAGGCGGTTAGGTAAAAGGGTCACAGTGGGTAATTTTATGTACAAGTCGGCCTGGGTTGGTGGTTGGCCTGCAACCACTTCTAGTCGACCTTTAAAGACTGTTTTGAAGATAATTAGAAAGATGTATATGATTACAAACATTATACTATTACAACAATAAGCTAATTTAACAAAACAATGTAGAAGATTTTATGTGTTGAGAATACACTTAGGGCAAGTTTTAACACGTTCAACATGTTTTACCCGTCCGACCTATTTACTTTCTATTTAGTATATTTTATTTCATCTGTCTAAGATAACTTATAACCTACATCAATAATTCATAAGCAAATTGGTCGAGCTTGCCACCCTCCATTAAAAATACTTGATACAAAATACCATATCAAGATATTGGGAAGATGTTAAAGAGAAACCAACCTGTTGAGCACTACCACCCAAATGAAGTTGCCTATGTTTGTTTTCACCTTTCCCACCATGAACCTGCAAGACATCGAACACACAACTCAGATCAAAACAATCCACACATTTATACAGATATTAAATCCAAAAAAATATACATCTAAATACCTTGATTATTGCACCTGATTCTGTTCTGATCCTTGATATGTTTGATCCACATCTTCCAATTAATCCACCAATAAATGTCTTGGATATCATCATGTCCAGAGTTACATATTCATCTGAAGGAGGTATGACATTACAACTCAACACAACTGCAAGTATAGAAAAGCAGAAGATAAAAAGAGCTTCAAGTACGATGCGCTAATAACCTGAAGAAGGGTCCATGTATGGTTGAGGTGGCCGATGCATTAAACCAAAATTATAGGTTGGGCTGATGGAGATTATCTGTTTAGGTGGATTATCCCTACGTACAAAGAAGAAGTATGACTAATATGAACTAGATCCACGTGATAGAACAAAAAATTTTTGAAAACAAAACCTTAGTTGACATCCAATCTCTACCAGATCCTTCAGCACTGCAGGTACATCTCCTGATATCTACAATTTCAATATCGATAAACCCGTATCAGGGGGAGTCGTTGAAGAAAAAAAATGAATATCAGACAAATGAAACCACAGTGTCAAATTAGATTTACATATACTAGATGTGACAGAATGGGCGGGTCACGCAAGATGGGTTAAGGGTCATACTCAACGCGGGGTTTTTTGGTACGAGTCCAACCTAGCCGGTTAGCCCGAAATCAATTGTCCTATTTATAAGTTATTATGTTAATATGATTACAAAAGCTATATTGTTGCAATAATAATCTAGTGAAGACACCAACACAATTTCTACTTGTTTTTGTTACACACACACACAAAAAGCATAACGTAATTACCTGAACTACTCGATCAGATTCATGAGGAGATGCACATAAAGGCAAGTGATTTTGCGCAATTACAGTACGGTAGCACCAGAGGAATTCCTTACTAGTCCTAGGTTTTGACCGGTTAACCCAATCAAACCACCAGCTTGGCAACCAGAAATTATTAGTCTTACTGCATTTGCAGCCACATGCCCTGTTCCAACTTTCCGTCCTTCAACATTTTGATCATCAAAACACTAATTGATATATTCTTCTCTTCTTTAAAAAAGTATCGGGAACATGTAAATTTTGATTTTCTATTTTTTTCTGTGCCTAAATTCTCCACTTAAATTTTATGTTTTTTCTTTCTTATATTCTCCGTCTATTTTCTTTCCTCAAAATTAAACTTGGAAACATGCACTAGATGTTTCTATACCAACTGACCATGTCATACAACTTTAATCCTATATTACATGTGTGAATTGAAACACACACATTTATGAAGTAACATACGTTAGTAAAAAATAGATTAGTTTCGAAATTAGAAAATTAGTGGAAAAAGAGATTATGGTAAACATGGTGGCACACCCATGGGTCTAGGAGTATCAGAAAATAATCGAATTTGAATAATCATCCGCCTTTAATTGAATTCAGATTATATAGGTTTGATTATTCGGTTAATCGAATCCAAATAACCCGAATCAAATCTTATTTACGAAGACATACTCGTTTCAAACGAAAGAGAGATGTACATGACATTCAAGTTAATTAATAGCTTGGTTCTAAGTATGATGAAGTTAAGTTCTGCTGGCAGCATGGAACGATATAATTGGATAAACCGAACCCAAGGATGGCATCTGTATTCAACATCTGATACAGATAGTTGTGACCGATATGCATAGTGTGGTGTTTATGGAAGTTGTGACATTTCACAAACAACGATTTGTGGATGTTTAAAAGGGTTTGAATCAGTAAATCCGCATCAATGGCAAATGTCAGATTATACGAGCGGTTGTCAAAGGGAAAAGCCACTAAATTGCAGTGTTGGAGAAGGGTTTCGAAAGTATTCAATCATGAAATTAGCGGACACAAATCATTCATGGTTTGACCCGAATATAGTTTCAGCTGTGCCTTTTTCTTATTATTTGCAGAGAAAGATAAAAGGACCTCAAGAAGCAAAAACAAGTTGATGATAGTTGTCATCCCCTGTTATTATAGGTATAATCATTCTACTTGGAATGTGCACTTTAATCATCAGAAAGAGAAAGCTAAACCTACAAGGTAATACCTTCTAATTTGTTAAAACAATATTTCTATGTTGACCTAAATTATAAATTGAATATGACCTTTTCTAGATAATGGCTATAAATTAGACTTATGGATGCAATGATTGTTTAAAATTTTGGTATAATAATTATTTGTTTCAATTGGATCGAATTGTACCTCTAGAACGGCATGGTTTGATTACTCAAAATGAGAACCACTAGTAACCCATCGATACAACCGTGAGATGGTAGGAACTTTATGGTCTTTAACGGCAAAGAAAGACCCAAAACCCAAAATCTTCATCTGACAGAATTTTGGTAGGTTAAGTATCTCAAAATACATTCAACTTTGTCAAAAAGTTATTGTGTGTATCGTCTATTACGTGCTTCTATTAAATGTACTCAGCTCGTAAAATCATTGTAATTAATGTAATTTGGCCGGTGTGTCATCCATACAAACACCCACGTATCACTCATACAAAGTTCCACATCAAAATATTACATACAATTGTGTGTTTTTACAAGTTGAATACATTTAATAGAGACGTTCAAAAGATAATACACACAATAACTTTTTTGATAAAGTTTGATGTATTCTGAGACACTTAACTCAATTTTGATCTAAGGTTGAAGAGGATTTTAAAACTATTATTGCAATTGATCAATCTTGTTATGAAATTATTATAACCATAAAGGGATTAATTGCTATGTCAAAATTAGTATGTTTTAAATATCCAAGGGGTAAACTAGAAATGAATTAAGGTTCAATGACACATATGAAACAAGTGAATTCAATGTCTAATTATAGGTCAACTAAAGAGACTTAATAACCACTTGCTAATTTTCTTGAGCTTTGTATTAGAGTTGCGATTTGAACTTGTTTATAGTCAAACAAGGAATATAAGGTGACATGTAGAGAGGGTTGAGTTTAGGCATTTTCGAACTTACAAACCACCTGTAATCAGCATTTAAAAAAGTGGTCAAACTTTCTCTTTAAAGACAAGGCTTAAACTCATTATCGCTGGTTCAATTACAAATAAGCTAGAATTGAATTGCCAAATAAACTGACCGAATTACATCGTCTGCCAGATATTTACAACAGTTGGAGTTATTAGTGTGTCAAGTATGATTATAAAAATTATTTTATTGCCATAATGACCTAAATTCTTGAATAAAAAACGATTTAGTTTCGATGATTTCGAAATACACTTTGGGGGAGACTTTCAACCCGTCTCGTTTTATGGCTGTTTCTGGTTATTTTCCCATTTTAGCTATCTGACTTATATGGGTTGAAAATTTGAAATTGCTATTTTTAATAGGAATGCTCACTAGGTTGTAAATTTTGATTCTTTTTGTGTATACACTTATGTAGGCCCTTGAAATAATATCTAATAACCATCTTCTTATGGACACCCTGGTCAGATTGGATCTTGACTTGATCTGCATTCTGGATTATATTTATATTTAAATACTTAATTACTTAAAATGATTAGAATTTAATCAGGGATTGGCTAAACTACAAAATATTCCTTTTTAGAGGAAGGACTATGATTAGTGTATGATTGAAGCAGCCTTCAATTATTTTATGTTGGTCGACTATTTCCTCCTTCAAGCCACCCATAGTACTTACAAGTTCCCCACAACAATCACTATTCACTACTGTACAACATTAGTCCATTTACATGAACAACAATGGAGGTATTCTTGGTACCCATGTTTTACTTCTTTTCATTATGTACGTTTTCTACTTGTATCATGGCAGCAAACACTATACTCGTGAATCAAACAATTAAAGATGGTCAAACCATTGTTTCACCCGAAGAAACATTTGAGCTCGGGTTTTTTAGCCCCGGAAACACCTCCAACCGATACGTAGGCATATGGTTCAAACGATTGGCAACAGGCACGATAGCTTGGGTTGCCAATAGAGATACTCCTATCAGAAACAAATCCGGTGAGTTAACTCTTCTTCCCAATGGAGTTATGGTGATTCGTGATTCCACCACTAATGTAATCTTTTGGTCATCAAGTTCATCAAGAACTACTACCAACCCAACAGCCCAACTGTTAGATAGTGGGAATCTTATGGTTGTTGACAGCAAAGATGGACCGGAAAATTACATTTGGCAGAGCTTCGATTATCCCGGGGATACGGGACTACCAACAGCAAGATTGGGAAGGAATTTGGAAAGGGGTGTGATCACAAACTTTACATCATGGAAGAGTGACGATGATCCATCTCCAGGTTCGTTTGTAACTTATATGGATTTCAATGGCCTCCCACAAGTATTTCTAAAAAATGGAGATGTGATTCAAGGCAGACTCGGATCATGGAATGGTGTTAGGTTTACGGGGGCTATAAGTAATGAACCAAATGCCATTTATGCAAACACGTATGTTTCAAATGAAAAAGAGACTTACTTGGTATCCAATTTGATAAGTAACTCGGTTCTTAGTATCATGAAGTTAACTCCGGCAGGCACCATGGGACGGTATAATTGGATCAATCCAACCCAAGGATGGTTTTTGTATTCACAAACAAGGACAGATCTTTGTAGTGAATATGCATTGTGCGGTGTTTATGGAAGTTGTGACATTACACAAACGACGATTTGTGGATGTCTAAAAGGATTTAAACCAACAAATCAGGATCAATGGAAAATATCAGATTGGATGAGCGGTTGTCGAAGGGAAATGCCATTAAATTGCAGTGTTGAGGTAGGTTTTCGAAAGTATTCTTTCATGAAATTACCGGACACCAGGAAATCATGGTTTGACATGAATATGACCCTCGGGCAATGCAAGGTAAAGTGTAAAAATGAATGTAATTGTATGGCTTATGCGACTTTGGACATCAAGTATGGTATTGGTTGCTTGATTTGGTATGATCAATTGATTGATATGAGAATACTTCCCAACAACGGACAAGATATATACATTAAAATGGCTGCTTTGGATTTAGGTAAACTCGAATCTTTCTCTATGCAACAAAAACAGAAAAAGAAGAAGAAGAAGAAGCATAATCTAATATATATTTAGTTATCTTTTTTTTTTCCTTTTTTTTTTATAAAGATAGTTTCAACTGTGCCTTTTCTTATTATTTACAGTGAAGGATAATAGGACCTCAAGAAGAAAGAGAAAATCCATTATCATTAGCATCCCTACTATTATAGCTTTAGTCATTCTACTTGGAGTGTTTTCTCTAATCATCAGAAAGAAAAAGCTAAAACTACAAGGTAATATCAATTTGAACTGCTAAAAATTCTTTCTCGTTTGAGGTAAAATATAAATCGAATCTGACCTGTGCTAATTTTCATTTTCATTCCGCGACCTATTACCAAGCCTTTTGATTTTATCACATTCAGGTATTTGTTTCAATAGGATCTAAATTTTAGCTCTGTTTGCAGAAATGCATGGTTTGATTGCCAACGAGGATACTTTTGACCTACCATTGTTACGTTTGTCAACATTAGTTGCAGCAACGGACAACTTCTCTGTTAGTAACAAACTTGGTGAGGGTGGCTTTGGACCAGTTTACAAGGTACTTTTTAGAAACATAATTTGACGTATATTTTATATTGATTTGAAAAGACATATCTGATGAAAGCATACCTATTAAGGGATCTCTCAAAGACGGGCGAGAAATTGCAGTTAAGCGGCTATCCTTGAGTTCCTCACAAGGAGTTGAAGAGTTCAAGAATGAGGTTATTTTCATTTCCAGGCTTCAACATCGAAATCTTGTCAAAATTCTTGGATATTGTCTTGAAGGTCAAGAAAAGATGTTGGTTTATGAGTACATGCCTAACAAAGGCCTCGACTTGTATCTATTTCGTATGTTTTGACATCAGACAACGCATAAATACATATCTATCTAGGCCATATATTCAAGTTAACTTACTAATGAATTGACTCCTTTTGGCAGATGAACC
The DNA here is from genome assembly GCA_963921325.1 of Logfia minima. Classification (NCBI taxonomy): domain Eukaryota; kingdom Viridiplantae; phylum Streptophyta; class Magnoliopsida; order Asterales; family Asteraceae; genus Logfia; species Logfia minima. Next base: position 37,410,364 of record OY992767.1, read on the forward strand.
AGAAAGCAAAATGCTTGACTGGTCAATACGATACAATATTATAAATGGTATCGCTCGAGGGTTACTTTATCTTCATCAAGATTCTCGATTAAGGATCATCCATCGAGATCTCAAAGCTGCAAACATATTGCTTGATCATGACATGAACCCAAAGATATCAGATTTTGGCCTTGCAAGAAGCTTTGGAGGAAATGACACCGAAACAAATACTAAAATAGTGGTTGGGACATAGTAAGACTTCATTATAATTATGATTTATATATATTGCATACTCTCCTATGAGTTTTAGGTTTCTCAATCCCTTTAACTTAAATAATATGTACCATCACACTTTCAACTTTTTCATGTCATATATAATAATTTTTAAAGTAAAAGTTTCTAGTTTGTTAACATAACCAACACTTAAATGCAGTGGATATATGTCCCCAGAGTATGCAGGACAAGGAATTTTCTCTGTGAAATCAGATGTATTCAGCTTCGGTGTTTTGATGTTAGAGATTGTATATGGGATCCAAAGTAGACACAATCTTCTCGCACGTGTAAGATGACTCGATGCTACTATTTAGTGTGTTAAATCAGTTATATTTTTAACGGCACGTGCATCATAATTACTAATTCTTCTTTAGGCATGGAACCTCTACAAAGAAGGAAAACTCCATGAATTGGTTGACCCGTCTTTAATCGAATCAGACCATAAACTTGAAGTGTTGCGGTCGATCCAAGTGGGCCTACTATGTGTTCAAAACAACCTTGAAGACAGACCAAACATGTCTACAGTGGTTATGATGCTGAGTAGTGAGGGTCAATTACCAGAACCAAAGCATCCTGGATTTTACACAGAAGCTAGTACTGAGAGCTCACCTGACATAGAAACAACAGAATCATACAACAACATTACCCTCACTCTTCCGGCAGCTCGATAACTATTGCTTTCCTTATTGTTTTGTCTACTAAAAAATTTCCATGTTACATGAAAAAAAAAGGAACAAGTAAAAACGTACTCATGCAAAACATGAACAATGTTTTTTAGAACTTTCACTTTGTGGTTGTCATTTCGCCATAGATTAGGCTTTTCAGGAGTTATGGTAGTCAAGGTGTATCGTGTATTGATTAATTTTTATCATATGATATTCAAAAATTCTGTGATTGGGACACAACTCCTTTACGTATCGAAGGTGGTTATCTAGGATGGTTATACTTTATATTTCTCTCTATCATACATCTGATCCCTTGTACAATCAATTTTTTTTTTTGTCTTTTTGACAAGTTCAAACAGAGAAAAAAGTTCTTGGAGCTTGAATGTTTACCAAAGCTCTCGACAAATAGACGAAGAATTTGAGAATTTAGTTTGGGAGTTGAAGTGAAGAGATAGATAGAGGATTGTGTAGTCCCTTGAGATAAACAAAAAGAAGTAGAAGATCATATATAATCAATGGCAAATTCAGAAAAGCAAGCTTTTTTGGCAGGGTTTGTGGTGTGGATTGATGGCTATATTATTTCGAAAAAACGGAATATTAATCACCAGTTCAGCAAAAAGAAAAAAAAAAAACTGTTGGTGTACTAAACAGCTAAACTAGAAAACTTAATATTCCAAGATGTTTAGGTGTTGAGTGAGTGATGGTTGTTGTAGCTATTTGTTTTCATGAGGAACCTCTCATATCTACATTTTTAACTTCCATAAACTCGTGTTAGGGTGCGACGTTGAAGGAGAAAAAAAGTGAAGATCAGGCAAATGAAACAACAGCTTCAGAGCAGATTTATATATGCTAGAGGTGACAAAACAGGCGGGTCAGGCAAGATGGGTTAAAGGTCAAATCTGGTATTTATGCTATGAGTCAAACCTGGCCACCCCATATAAATGTCCTAAATTTATTATTACTAGTACTAGTACTGAGAGCTGGAGCGACATACAGACAGAAGACTCATACAACAGCATTATCATCACCCTTCTGGCAGCTTGATAAGTAATTCTCCCTTTATTGTTGCATCCATGTCATACAATTTTCTTGTTACAGAAAAGAAAAAAGAAGAAAAGAAACAAGTAATAAAATTCATGCTAACATCGACCATCTTATTTTCTATTCAAATGTGGGGTATTATTTGAGTTTGTCGAGAAAATGTGGGATATTGTTGGAACTTGTTCTTTAATTGGGGACTTTAATCCCACATAGGAGCAAGGATAGTACCTGAGATCATAAAGCAATCAAACGATAAAGACAATTGGTTTTAGTTGCTAAAAACACCTTCGCTTAGTACCTGAATTCAATTAGCGATAAAGACAATTGGTCTTAGTTGCTAAAGACACCTTCGCTCTGAAATGTTTGAATTCAGTTATTTTTGCAACTGCAACAATGGTTATGAAGGGTTGCAATGGTTCACAACCAACATATATATGTATGTTCGTTTGGAGACAGGAAGTTACACATAATACAGAACCCAGAAAACTGATTTCATCATCTTCATCATTTACATATAATAGATTCGACATATTCAAGTTAATTACTTAAAGAAGATTGTTGTATCCTCTAGACTTGACAAATTTCTGTCTTAGGACACTGCATAGCAGGCCTCAATCAAGTTGTATAATCGTCAATCGCTTTGGATCAAGTTAGTTATTTGTTTATTCTCAGATTTGTACACTTATACATATTGAATATATATATATATACATATATTTTACATATATTGTTCCTGTTTATTATTTTATAATTGCTGTTTATCTATTTCCTAACAGTCATTTGAGAAAAACAACAGCCAAATTTTGGATTTACATTCGTAAAAACTTATTTGCAGAAGTTATGATCAAGATTGCAGTAGAAAATGCTCTGTAATGGGTCAAATAGTATAATACAGGCCAATCTTTTGGAATTTTGATGAAAAGTATTAATCTTGATCCTGCTGTTATGATTCTCCCTTTTGGTGCCAATATTGATATAAGAGACACTGTTCAATACACAGAACTGCGGAAGACATGGGACAATTCAATCTTGGACCGAATGGAGGAACATGGACATCACTTAACCTTTTTGCCGATATATTTGAGTATTTGACAAGGTAATGGTGAGCACGTTTCCGTTTTTAGATTTTTTGACATGCTTACATATACATGAATGATCATTAGTGTGTAACGGTCTGTTGGTTCTTTTTTGTTCAGTGGGGGAAATATGGGTGGGTTGGGTTGGGTAATGGGTCAAACATATCTGGTTCACTATTTGTCCATTATCAATTTTGTATGACTATTTAGTGTGTTAAATATGATTATAAAAATTATTTTAGTGTCATAATAAACTAAATTTTTAAATAAAACGATTTAGTTTTATTCATTTCAAAATACGCTTTGGGGGAGACTTTAAACCTGTTTTGTTTTTTGGCTTATCTGTTTATCTAACCACTTTTAGCTATCAGACTTGGTTGAACTTGCCATTTTTAATAGGAATGCTCACTAGGTTGTAAAATTTTGATTCTTTTTGTATATACACTTATGTAGGCTCTTGAAATAATATCTAATAACCATGTTCTTATGGACACCCTGGTCAGATTGAGAACTTGACTTGATCTGCCCCTGGAGCAATTATTACATATTTAAATACTCAAATATTTAAATGCTTCAATGATTAGAATTTAAACATGTATTAGCTAAACTACAAAAAAAATCTTTTTAACTCCGACAGGCACCATGGGACGGTGTAATTTGATAAATCCAACCCAAGGATGGTTTTTTTATTTACAAACAAGGACAGATCTTTGTCGTGAATATCCATTGTGCGGTGTTTATGGAAGTTGTGGCATTACACAAACAACGATTTGTGGATGTCTAAAAGGGTTTAAACCAATAAATCAGGATCAATGGAAAATATCAGATTGGTCGAGAGGTTGTCAAAGGAAAATAACAATTTTGAAGTAAAAGTTTCTAGTTTATTAACATGACCAACACTTAAATGCAGTGGATATCTATCCCCAGAGTATGCTGAACATGGAATGTGAAATCAGATGTCTTCAGCTTTGTAATTTTGATGTTGGAGATTGTATCTGGGATCCAAAATAGACACAATCTTCTCGCACATGTAAGATGACTCAATACTACTATTTAGCGTGTAAAATCGGTCATATTTTAAGGGCAATTGGTCTGAAAATGTATGAAACTATTCCGAAAATCTTATTGTATGTATTTAACTTATTAGTCATTTCTATTGTATGTATTTACTAACCCTAATCAGCTTACGTGGCTTGAGTCGCTGTGTCAGTGTCATGTCACTAAAAGTTCGATACATGTTTCCACGTCATCATCTTCATCAACTTTATCATCTTCCGTGACACCATTTTTTCCGGCGACACTACCGCAACCAATTTACGCCTCTCTAACCACCAACCCCTATATTTAGCGTGTAAACGTTACAAATAACCTTCCCTTTTACTTATTTTTGGGATATAAACTTGTTGCTCATTATTCAAATATGGTGTTAGGTGCCAATACCCGAGCATAACATATATCCTATGAAGGAAAGATTATCACCCGAGGAAGCAATAGATGAATATGAGCATCGGATTGAACATTTGGTAGCAAACAAGACACTAAGAAAATCACATAATACAGGTTGTGCAAAATTCGATCTAATGTTAGTCATTGGTCTAGTGGGGCACGTTGCATCCCTCTTTTGTAGGCATTTTCAACGCTTTGAGAAGAAAAAGTGGGTGACTTTCATAACGGATTCGCCCAAACTACCTCCTAATAGGCTCACTTTCACGTTCCCATTGATCAATTCGGCATCCGAGATTGCAATAGTGGTGACCGGAGAAGATGCAGCTGATGCAATAAAAGTGGCTTTAGGAAAACATGCTTGCCTGTGCAGAAAGTTTCACCCGAAGATGCGCTCACATAGTGACAAAGAAGCTATTTCAGTGCTCAAGTAAAATACTAAAATGTACACGAAGCTACTTTTATATACTAATTAATTAAAATAAGGCATTGACTACTCGTATATATGTCTTAATAACATGATGTCTCATGGAACCTTTAAATTTAGATCTATGGAGTTGTATGAGAATCTTTGTTCTTGTTGTTGTTTGCTTTTTATATAGTGTTTCAATATTTGCAATAGAATTTTGCTACTATTAAAACTGAAGAATATATCTTAAAAGCTACATTATTATTTTTTATGCGAAAAGTAGATTAATCACCTGTTAGTTATTCCTGCAAATGTAGAGTTTTTTCTCGTGCAAATTATGACATTGAAGTAGTATGTTAATTACTTGCTAACACGTTGATACAATTAGCAGCCAATCATAGATAGATCTAATATGGTTAAGAAACAAAACTGTAAAACACCCTAATCTTCGAAACAACAACTAAAATGGTGATATAAAAAGTAGCAAATCATGTTCATGAAAAGTATACACTTATTTTCGAAGTTGAACCTCCATCGAAATGAAAAGACTAAATATCACAAATTAGTACACATGAAGTAAATATTATGCAAACGTAGAACACACATAGGTTAATGAACTATTGTTCTAAACATAGGAACATAAACCAATATTTGTGTTAAAAACATTAATTATGGTACATACTTTAAGATGTATTTTATATATATCCGAAATAAAATATGATATATGGTCATCGAATAAGAAATGGCAAAAAATATTAGTAGTAGTAATAATAAAATAAATGTTTAAAGTTATTTATCTATTATTTTATTTTATAGATGATAAAATCATAAAAATGATAAACACTTCAAATTAAAACCTAATCCAGTTTTGTCTACCCGTTGAACGCTATTTCCACCGACAACAATGGCGGCACCTAACATCCTGAAATTCGAGACGGAAGAAGCCACTGCAGATGCTCTAACTCATTACATTATATCACTATCCGCTAAATCCATCGCCGATCACGGTTCATTTTCCGTCGTACTCTCCGGTGGTACTTTATTCGATACTCTCAGGTACCTAACTAACTAACTAACTAACTCATTTAACAAAACCTGATATTCAGATACTCCGTAACTATGAACAACATGATGTGAAAATTTAGAGATAGTAGTTAATTGATATTGATCGTGTACGATATAGATGAATGTTTTAATGGATGAATTTGGGTTAATTATATGGCAGGAAGTTAGTGGAGCTTCCACATGTTAGTTCAGTTGACTGGTCAAAATGGTTGATTTTCTTTCTTGATGAACGAGTTGTGCCGTTGGATCATGTTGATTCGAATTACAAGCTTGCTTATGATGGCTTTCTTAGTAAGGTAATTTTTAGGTTCTGTGCTAATTTTAACGAATTTAATTGCAATATCAAAAAGTCTATCTTCACTTAGAAAAAAGTTCTGCTTTCAGAAACTTACATTTAGGGCTACCTTGCAAGTTAACCGGTTCCAATGTGCCATAATAGCACCCGCATCATCAGAAAAACTCACATGGTTGATGTTGATCAACACTTAGCTGGCGAGCTGCCATGTTGTCATTTTGGCAGGGTAGCTGGGTCGAATTTTCCATATAGAAATTTTGTGAAAGTTTGATCCTTTTCTGTGTTTCTGTTTTATTCAATTTTTCCTTCTGATTTTTAAGTTTCAGTCATGACTTTGAAATAACTTTTTCTAACTCCACTTTAGTTATCTTTACAGTTTACACCATTGGTACACAAAGTTGTCACTCATTTCTCAAATATGTTGTTAGGTGTCGATTCCCAAGTCAAACATTTATCCCATCAAAGAAGGATTATCAGCCGAGGATGCAGCGGATGAATACGAGCAGCGCCTTAAAAATTTGGTAGCAAACAATACACTAAAAACATCACCAATTACAGGGTTTGCTAAATTCGATCTGATGTTAGTCGGAATGGGCCCAGACGGGCATGTTGCATCTCTCTTCTGCTGGCATTTTCAACGATTCGAGAAGAAAAGATGGGTGACGTTCATTACAGAGTCACCGAAACCGCCACCTCCTAGAATCACTTTCACCTTCCCTTTGATCAATTCGGCAGCAGAGATCGCTTTGGTGGTGGTCGGAGAAGAGAAAGCCGATGCGGTGAAGGTGGCATTGGGACCACATGCTGATTATGGTTACCCGTTGCCTGTGCAGAAGGTTTCACCTGAAGGAAATCTTACATGGTTCTTGGACAATGGGGCTACTTCATTGCTCAAGAGTAACATGTAGAGGTACACAAAGCTATATTTCTATATATATTGCGCATCTTGAAGTATAATTGTTCTCTTAATATTCATCTTATTAAACCGCATTTGGTTATGCTAAATGTATGTTGAAGATTTTGTGAGAGGTTAATTAGGAGGATATTAAGTTAGGGAACCAAAAAGTTGTGTAGCTTCTTGTATTGTATGGTATCAATCTTTGTTGTTTGTTTTAGTTATGCGGTGTTTCAAGATTTGTAGACTTTATTGTTTCTAATAAATGATTTGGTTTCCTTACAAGTTTGGTACTACCTATTATTAGACTGTGATTTATCAACCGGTATGCCGTGTTTGGTTGTGTTTCATGATGGACCAAACAAATATTAAAAGCCTGCCAAGAATCGGTTTAACTGCAAAACAAGCCTTATCGCCCTTAACCGGCATGTCAAAGAACTCATTGACAAAGCTCTCATATCTGCCATCATCGATCACCTGTATACGATCATCAGTAATCTTCAGAAAGAAAAGAACAAAAGAAGTTAAAACAGTATTGTAAGTTATAAGGGTTTTAACTTAGACGACAAAGACCTGAAAAACCGAATTCTTGGCAGGCTTGAAAATTTGTTGGACGTTCTTAGTCTGATCATTTTGAAGATTACAGTTATCTCCTTGCAAACTGTAACTGCTGGCACTTTTTTCGGTTGGCATTACGTAATCTTTGGGAATGGGTTGAACTACATTAGACCAGGTTGAAACCATTTGATCCATGCTCAATCTCAATCTGCTTCTATTAAAAGTAGGATAGTTAATGGGCTTTTATAGCATCAAACTGGGCCATTTTTGAGGTTAGACATAGGTCCGATTGTCCGAATTAACAAATGTAACCTCGAGAGACAGGAGATGATGCCAACTTGAAATCTGTAGACTCTAAGGAAGTAGCAGACATACACTTCAGCATAAAAAGATACCTTTAACAATCCTATCTGCAAAACTCATGCGGTTGGTAATGAGGGACATCGATAGTGGACAAAACAAGTATTAAAAATTGTTACAAAATATGTGTGCTAAAACAAGACATAAACTATAAAGATTGGGTCCCCTATAAGATTCCAATAATTTTATCATTTTATGTATACAGTATTCAATCTATACTCCGATAATACTATAACTAAGAACTAACACAAAAATTAAGCACAATACATAGAGAAGCAAATATTAAACTTTTGCAATAATGAGTTCCTCAACACAGCCCAAGCTTCCTGTTATAGACGTATCTGAGAAAAACTTAGACTACTTCAAGTTATTGGGTCACAAAGTGCATTGAAGTTACACTTGCACTTGAAAAGTATGGATGTTTTGAACCCGTGTATGATGTAGTGTCTTAAAAACTTCATGACACAATTTTCCTTGAATCACAAGACCTATTTGATCTTCCTACTGAAGTGAATATCTTGAGCACTTCAGAAACACCAGATAATGGTTATATTGGGCAACAACCCATTGTTCCTCTTTATGAAAGTTTAGGCATTGATAATGCAACTGCCACAGAAGGAGCTGAAAGATTCACAAAACTCTGGAAATGAAAGATTATGGTATGGTTTTCAATTTTCGTAGATTGTACGTACTTGATGACATACATAAAACATCTACTTAGAATTTAATTTGTCTGATGTGCATAATTCACTGAAAGTGCATTGATGTACTCAAAGGGTGTTGCAGAACTTGATTAGATGGTGATGAAGATGGTATCAAATTACTATGGAATAGAGGAACACTATGAACTGCTCCATTAGTTGTCAACTTATCATCTTAAACTCACTAAACACCTAAGGCCTCAAGAGGATGATAAAAATATGGGACTTCTTCCACACACGGATAAGAGTTTCATGACGATTTTACATCAAGATCATGTAAATGGTCTAGTGGGTCTAGAGATAAAGACCACGGATTATAGTTGATCTTACGCTCTCATCTTTCATAGTCATGGCAGGCGATGCGTACATGGTAATGTATACTAATTACGTTTGATTGTACTTTTGTTGATTATTGTGAAATATGTGGAATTTATGGTACTTTTATTTTCTTAGGCATGGACAAATGGAAGAATTGAAGCACCGTTGCATAGGGTGTACGTCAGAGACTAATGCAAGATTTTCGTTGGGCTATTTACCTTTATCCGGGACCAAAAGATAGAGGTACCTGAACAACTCGTTGATGAATATCCCTGTCTACAATGTGAGGCATTCAATAACTATATGTACATGGAATACTATAATACTGTTGAACGGAGGGATCAAAGTGTGCCATCAAATCCTATTGTGGAATTTGAAGTGTATCAATCAGCTATTTACTGTTCAAATCCAGGGGAAAACGCCATGTTTAATAATATATATCCAGGTTTCAAGTTTGTTTTTGGTTTCCCTTTGTTCAAGTACTAGAAATGTACAGAATAAATGTATGAAAAATGGGTGGAGACACTTGCTTAGATTATATCCAGTTATTACTTCCATCAAATCTTCTAACATAATATATATACTCGTATTAATTAATGAATATGATTCATGACTCTAAGTTTCCCTGCTGAAAATGATTCTTGATGCTAAGTTTCTATGCATAGAGAAAGCGATTCGTTTACTCATTATATGAAATTTTCCAGCTAGCTTCAAATTCATTAGTAGGACAAAACTTTACAAATATCTACTAAACACCCAACTTAATATCTCTATCTAGGCCTAAACATAAAGAAATGATATTGCATAATGGATATTATTATCATAGACAAATTAGATCGCCATTTTATTTTATTTAAGATTTAAAATGAAAATCTATTGCATATTGGAATATAAGCCGCTTGCATCAAAGCCCATTATGATTACTAAAGATTTCTACCCATGAAAATTGGGCTAGACCAGCAACAAAGCCCATCTATCCCATAATTTTTCTAAACCTTAAATCGAAATATGTAAATTGTTACTAAATTATACATCCGAACAATTTTGTACGCATCATTACCTCTTTTTTTCTTTTTGGAACTTCACTAAAGAAACAACATTAATTTGTACATCCTTATCGTTGCCACTATATGATCTTATCAATTTGATTAATGTTTATATTCATCATCATATTTCAAATTAAGGAATTTAGTTAAGGATTCAATAAGTTTAAAAAGATATGATTTACATAAACCAGATTCAGCTCTTATTTGGCAGAAGGATTCACTGGTTATTTTTAGGAAAATCTTTTTCGAAATCAATTGTTATTATTAACATCTTATGTAATAAGTTAATGGTCATTGTATCGACATTATCATATATATTGTAAGTAGTCATCCGACACATTGTTTGCATCTTATTTGATTACCACTAGTCTTTCGTTCAATTTCTTTAAACCTAATCCGGTTAGTTGCTTGGATACCTGAGCACGTTGCGTTGATCAGATGTAGTGGTCCTTTCGAACCGATACTTTGTTTTCATCTAGTCAATTAAGCTTCTTGAAGGCGTGGCCATTTATGAACGCGTTCAAAGGGCATATTAACGTAAAACTTAGTTAATCGATATTTTAGTGATCAAACACAATCACATGGATGAATTTCTACTTTACTATTTATAGGCATTGTGAAGTCTCCATTGTTGGACCTTCATTAAAGGTAATTCAAAAATGAAATTTTTGAATGTAGATTTTAGTATGGTAGTTTATACAAATACATTGACTATTTGTTTATAAACTTGTAAGATTCTTTTGAATTGGTAAGTTTGAGCTCTTAATTATGGTAAGGGAGTAAGGGTAGACACAAGGAGTAGACATTATCAACGGATTACAAATCTATTAGTTTTATGTAAAAAATGTTCCCCTTAATGAAGAAATTAATTATGGCTCAATTATCTTTTATTTAACCATTATTTGTACTTAGTTTAAGTTGTAAAATTCTTCAAATCGCATATGTTCAATTACAAGTGTGACAATTAGTATTCCTACAAATTTGCATTTGCATGATCTATGGAGAAATAACTCAATGTATAAATGCTGTAGTATAAATGTGAATTCTTTTTGTAAATAATGTCCATTCAATGTAATCATGGAATCGTAATATGAAAGTGAATAGACGACGTTGTGATGGTGATGGTGACTTGAAACTGGCCACTAGGATCATGGTCATCAACCACCAACTGTCAGTGGTGGTGGTCGGTTTTTACACTTACTGGTGCAAATAAGTTTGGCTACTGCAAGTACCATGATCATGACTCCTCCTGCAGACTTCAATCAAGTTTTGAAGGAAACAATAGGGTCAACAGTTTGCTATATTTAACCATAATTTGGCCCGGTGGGCTCGAGCTCTGGCAAACCACTTGGTTGAATTTATTACTTCAATGATTTACTAGTTAGTACTTTACATGATAGATTAGGTCAATCTTATCTCTCGCCTTAATCCCTTACTACTTAGTTTTCTATTTCAAAGAAGCCATAAAGGAGAAACCAAAGATAATGTGGTAGAATGAATAGTTTGTGTGGCTTGTAGTCGGTCAATAAGGATTCGGTTCTATTGGACCATTTAAACTCGATGAGGACAGATCAACCCATATAGATCATTTTGTCTATTTTCGTGTAGTCTTAGTAAACAAATGAATTGCTTGTACATACCTTTTGCGATTATTTTCAATCATTAGACTTCAACATTCAATTGAATTGCTTGTACACTTCTTTCTACATACTCGAGGACAACATCCATAACTTGTTGAACACTAGTTTTACGATATACTTATAATGTGTATATACTTTCAAGTAGAGCCTAAATTGAGTTTCTTTTATCTAACATCGTTCTAACTTCTAAGAACATTCTCTATCATAACACCCACCACACAAGAACTAGCTACCATATCAGCGTCACATCATTACCACTTACCCACACCACTACACCTAAAAACTACACACTCTATCATAACTTACCCACCACTTACCAATTGGGAAGTAATTAATTACCATTGTGATCACCACCACTACTTGCCCACTTTTAGAGTGTGCCTATGGTGCAGCTCGTGGTGGGCCTGAGAACGAGCTAGCAAGGAAAAAGATGTGACTGGAGTCCTGGACGGAGTTGCCCTAAAAACAATGAAATACGTTATAGATTTTGAAACTTAGATATATGGTAATTACATTTTGTCTACAAAAGAAAAAGAGAAGTACATCAATAAATTTTGATATTTATTATCTGAGTATATGAATGTTTCATCATCTATATATAGAAAGAGAATAGAAGTGACACCAGAGTCATACTTGCCCTAATGATCTGAAAACAAGCATACACATCTATTTCTCATTTGTAGTGCTTAATTGATTAGGTGATGTCAAACAACAGCAGCAACACCTGCACAGATGTAGCAGCTGCAGCTTCAGCTTCTGAGCAACTTTGTTACATCCATTGCAACTTTTGCAATATTGTTCTTGCTGTACTCTCTCTCTCTCTCCTTCCCTCCCTCTATTAATCTATCTTTACTTGTATATATACAGTTCAGTTTAAAAGGTGACCAATTTATTAAAATTAGGCCACTTACGAGAAGCTAAAGATAAACCGCGACTGTTACACTTAGTGTATGTCTCTATTTGTGTGTATTTTTCTGTAATAAATAATCTATGTAGAGGGTAAAGGTTTTGCTGTTTTCTGTAATAATTAAGGCTTTTTCATGTATCTCTTCTGGTAGCAGTCAGAAGAAGTATATGTATAAACATGTAATCATGTACACACTGACTTGTTGCATGTACTAGAAGTATGAGTAAAAAGGCATTCAAATTATAATATCACGGAGATCAAATTTTACAAATTCATTCACTCCATTTTCACAATTAATATGTATATGATAAACAAATGGTTCTTCCAACCACCCAAATTGATCTTGTTGAATATGCATGTATCTAGAAGTCTTATCGATCGAGAGCAACCAAGAAACTGGGGTTTTGTGCCTATATACTTACTAAGGTAGATGAATATTTTCTGAAGATAATAACTTTATTTTGTATAGAACTCTTCTAACATCCGGTTTCTTACTAAAAGCAGTTATATGAGATCTTTATATGCTAGACTACCAACCATGAATTCCTAAATAATGTATATATAGAGCTATATTCTTGATATATCTTAGAAATTAAGGTGGCCGGCGTATATTAATTATTAACGTTAAGTTGAAACCCTAGTTTTCTCGTTTGATAGACTATTCATACAGAATGAACTAGTATATATGATGGGTATTGATTTTGATCATTTTATAAAGTATTTAATCTCATGAATGTTGGAAAAATAATTTTAATAATTTTTGGTGTGCAGGTGAGTGTACCATGCAACAGCTTGTTTGATACAGTGACAGTGAGGTGTGGAAACTGCACACATATTTGGCCTGTGAATGTGGGCATTGCTGCTGCTTTTCATCAATCTCTTTCTGCTGCTGCTGGTTCAACTTCCACCTTTCAAGATAATGCATCTTCTTCTCATCATCAGGTCAGTCTCATAAACAACATTAGTTTGGCTTAAATCTATAGTCAGGTACCGTTACATGATTATTTTAAAACCAGCACAAAATTAATTAATTTCAAGTTGCATCTTGCCTTTGTGTTCCTTTACTCCAATTTACTTAGATCATTTGCTTATAACATATATCTTCAATGGAACCACAAGTTTTTACATGATTTCTTTTCTATTGTATATGATCCACGATTAGTACTTGGACCCATTAAATGATTTGAATCGCTGGTTTTGTTCTTGTGATTTCAGCAAGGACTAAACCATACTGCTCCAAATTATAGGCTCGATTTGGGTTTTTTACCAGACTGCAACACGCCGATGACCATGAGACCACGGCCTCCTGCAGTTACCGATGCACAAGAGATCAACAATCGGCGTTAGTTTATTTAACTCTTTCCCATTTTCTCATATATGCACTATCATAAAAAGAATGTTTATCTTTCATTTGTTGTTCAATTGTTTCCAGCTCCGGAGAAGAGGCAACGAGTTCCTTCTTTGTATAATCGATTCATAAAGTAAGTACGATAATTAGCAACAGTAGTTATCTAAATATCAAGATTGTAATATAAACATATTAGAGTAGAAAGGTGACATTCTTACATAGAAAATTATCCGATGACTATGATACAATAAAAAATGTAAAATTTTAAAATTTTAAGAGTCAGTAGATTTACATTTTGTGTGTGATTAAATGAATTAATGTAGAAAATGGATGAAATATGAATGTCAATGCAGAGAGGAGATTCAGAGGATCAAAGCCAACAATCCAGATATCAGTCATAAGGAAGCTTTTAGCACTGCTGCTAAAAATGTAAGTGATCACATTTACCTCATATTAAGTTTAATCGCAATTTGTAATTAAGCTGTTTATCAAGTTTAATCGCGATTTGTATGTAGTGGGCACATTTCCCTCATATTAATTTTGGGTTGATGCTGGAGAACAACCACCACCAAGCTAATAACCCTGAAGAGGTATATGTATGTTAAAATTCATCTTTAATTAGATTTTCTTGAAGGGAATAAAATAGGCAGTATCAAAATGATCAAATATATTCAGGAAAGTAACTGATCTTTATTCTTTGTATTTGCAACAGAATCAAGGGTTGCGTTTTCCAGCAAATGATAAAGCTTGATTTGGAAGATATTTATCTGCATGCGCAACTAGTATCGTAAACATATAAAATAACAAGCTTAATTTTGATATATGTTATGATGGTAAAATCTGTAGAATTTTCTTAATTATGGTGTGAGTTGAGAGGCAAGGGTTTCTATATATGCATTTTTATTCTCTATCGATTATAATCAAGTATTGTGACTTATTATTGTAAATCTTTATAGAATTTTCAACCCTTAAATTTCTAAAAGTAAAAAAACTCTATTTTACCCTTTTTATTACAACCTTATGGTAACCATATTTGTAAAATTTGGCCAACTCGGAAAGTAATCGTGACTTGAGGATGGTATGAGGTGATTGGGTCTTATTAGAACTAAAAATTTGGTCAACTTTAATCAAGATGAAAAATTCAAAATAACTTGGTCAAATTTTGAAGTACTCAGTTAAAGTCAAATGGAGTCAACATTTTAATATGTTTTAAAATTAGGGTTTTTAGTCCAATAAAATGTTTGAACCGCTTTATTTTCCTTCGGTGTCACTCTGTAGTTCCGTTCACCTACGTTCTTCACTCTCTATGTTGTATTTAAACATATAATTTGAAATTTATTATTTAAATGCAAAAAGAAAGTCAACTCGAGTACTTCCCGACTAAATCGAATACTCGCTACAAGGTCCCAACCGAATACTTTCCCGCATAGTGAATTTTACAACCTTGACGGTAACGATACCAATTAATAACTCACTTACACTAAATAAAAAAACCTAAATTTCAAATAATGAAAAATCGTATCTTTAAAAATATAAAGTATGATATAATATAATATTCTCATCCAACTAAATTATTATTACACTCAAATATATTATACACACATATGATGTGAAAAACATGAAAATTTGAATCTTTTTAAGTTCTTTTATAAATTCAAATATTTGATACAATTTGTGTACATCACATACACAATTAATAAAAATAAAACAAATAAAACATGACCGTTCTATTAGATAAACAAATTTACTTATAAGATTACACATTATACTTTACCATCTGTTTGGCATCAGTGATATCATTCGTATCAATTTGTTACGATTAACCGCATCATTTTTTAACCGAATGATTTTAATAATTTTTTGTTACATCAGGCGACTAACCAACTATACCTATATGATTGGCATCACACTTAATATCATCTCGAGAAAGCTAGCTAACTTAACTGTACGTTTACTGAATTCAGTAGACTAATGAACATGTATTAACGTGAATATATTAGGCACACTTTAAACTTTTCAAATTATATTAATACATATACATATAATAATAATAATTAACTAATTAAACTTTTTTTTAATCAATTAAGGTCCAAATATGTAAACTAGTGAACGCAACGTGCACGTTCATTGGTCTTGTCAAACCCTTTCTTTCCATTATTGTAAAAATGAAGTTGCCGTTAAAGGTAGTTGGTCGTTGAACTATCACTGTCATATCGTACTTAATTGTGTATTCAACTTTTGCTACTTGTTTGTGGGGATCATCGATATGATGATATTATAATCTCAAGGCTTTTATTAGATGTACTCATATGATGGATATTGGTCGTGTTGATAGATACGACTTACGAGGCGGACCCCACCCCTGAGCAAATAAATTATATGTTATGTTTCTCTTATAGTAACAAAATAAAACCAAAATGATTTATTAAGACTTCATGTCGATCTATAAGGATCAATGATATAATCATATGTTTAGCTCTTGTCTCCTATTAATACGTGCTTATGATTCCTAGATTATTAGCCAAAAATTCAAATAAAATCACACGTATACGAAACTTATATTTCATAAAGTAAAGATGTTTAACAAAAAATTGTTCAAAGAATAAATGCATGTTTTTGAATGAAATTTCTCTTTATTTAATCTGTGTCATAGTAACAAGCCCATGGTCCAGTTATAATAGGGTTCAAAGTTGGCCCAAGTTGGGCTACAAGTCGATAATCTTTTGAACAAAACTTCAATACATCATGTTCGAAACTTTTTTGATTTGCTACTTTCTTTTAATCATCAAACAAATTAAAACTCAATAAACCTTGAGTTAGGCGATCTCAAGTCAGGTTCAAGAGTAAATTTTAGAAATGATCCAAGTGGTATAAAGACTGAAGTTTGTTGTTGTATAAAGTATAAACAATTCCCTAGTTAAGATTAAACTGTTAAATAATTTAAAATGACCATTTTACCCTTTTATTTTCTTCATTTTTTTAGTCCCAAAGTTAACTAGTCTCTTATTGGTTGATTTTTCAAGTGTTCGACTGTTTAAAACACATTTTTTTAAAGATATCAGTGTATCATCAAGTGTTCTTAAGGAACTTTGTTATTCAACTTTGTATGTTTTGACATGTCATCTTTAATGGCAAAAATACGTGATTTATATCTGATTGGTAGCCATTAGACAAGACATCAAAAGTCTAGAACTTCAATTTTCAATTTTATTTTTGGCTACTAAAGACATGAAAATGAGGGGTATTTTGGTCCGTTGATATAACTTCTTCATCTTCTTCTAATTACTGGAGTACAATCTATCTTTTCTCATGGATACTGCCTTAGTGATTTCTCCCTTGAGAATTATAACAAAAGCATCACTCCCACATGATCCACAAGGCTTAATGAACAAGTGCCCATTTCTATTTCATAGTCAGCATAGCCATTCTGATGGTCTGCATAGCGTGTTGTACAAATTGCCCGTTTTGGCCCATTTTGACATGTTACCACAAACTTATGGTTAGAGGGAAAACAGGTCAACTTAGGTCCTGTTTTGTAATGTGTCAGTGCTAAAATTGACTGTGAAAAAAAAAAAATTATAATTGAAGGGTAAAAGCTTTTCCAAGTGACTATTTATACATGAAACCTCCTGAATCCTTGTATCCCAAAATGGTAGGTCATATTGAAACGATATAAATTTTGTATTTGCATATCTCACAAATTTATCTCATCATTAACAGCTTTGGATTGGTCAAAATATATTTCTTGTCAACATGATCTATTTTGAACCATTACTTAACCCGTTCGACCCGCCCATATTGTCTCCTTTACTTATAGTCATTAATATCCCTATCTTTTAGGGACTAATTATATGATTATAATTCTTCATATCACAAAAATCACTTTGTAAACACATATCCAAACACCCCTCTTAATCATGTCAACCCTATCGATTATATTTCAGAGAAAGTGAGCCAACCAATGAATACTAATGTCACTACATCAAACTTTAAGTCACAAATCTAAGCGTCCTTTTCATACCTTCAAACAAAACATGTCTTAATCCTTATGAAAAATAATTTCACAATAATATTATTAATATGTCAATGTCATTGACAGTTGCCACAAAAAATATTGATTACACAAGTTGGAGATAATTCAGTGTTTTGTTATATAGTAGTTTATACATCAAAAGATACATGAAATTGTAGTTGTGAATATGAGTCGTAGACTCAAATAATCAAATTTCAGTGGTCCTGTTTAATTAAGTTCCAAGGTCCTCAATCATCTCACCACAAACGTACATAAGCAGAGCAATTACCAAATAAACTCTAAGAAGTTTTCAGAAAAGGTTCATCGTTAATCCTGGTGTACCAAGGCCATCCATATCTATGAGGGTTAAAACTGTTGGATATATTGCATATGCAAAATTTATTTAGTGATGAAGGTGATGGTGTATGTTTTGTGTGACATCTTAGGTGAATCCCACATCAGCCGTGAACATGAGAGATTTGGGGCTTTTAAGGTAAATCTTGTCCTTACAAGACACAACGCGTATTGGAGCCACAAGCCCTGCAGATCTCATGTGAACTCGTGTGTTCGACAAGAAAAATATTGAAAACTTCACAAGGAAACTTAACGGAAGCATATACAATTGTATTTGTAAATACTGTATTGGTACATCATTTATCATTACATACAAGTGGGTGTTATATCATTCTATCAGGCACCTCTATGATTAACAAAAAGAAATTCAATTGAGTCAATAAAGATGATAATTTCCAAATACTCAAGGACAAAAACTCAGTTCATATTATTACAATATTGGTTGCAATGTCCCACTCAATTCCATACACCACATACTTAACAGCTATTTCACATAAGAAATCAATAGCTAAATGTTTACCATTTCTCACATAACAATCCAAAAGCTAAATAAGTAGCAATAGGCCGATATCAATTCATTGGAGCAGCTGCCTTTCAGGACTAAATGCAATGGTCCAACTAGTTGTGTTAAAATTGTTAACCAGATTTATTGTGTAATGACAGAATAATTACAGCAACAAATTGCTAGGTGGTACTCATGAGTCATGATCAACTCAATTTAATATGTAGGAAGACCTTTACCAAAGAATTTCAAAACTTATAGGATCATATTCATTACCTTTGTCACATACTAATTACAAAATTGATTGAATTTGGACTTAATAATTAGAACTTATCGATGTAATATATCATCTTAAACTATAAAATGACTGAAATGAACAAAAATTTAAGTACAAGAATCAACAGAAGGGAGATGGGTCAAAAAGTTGCTACTGTACATAATAAATCTGTTATTAAAAACAGTTTTCTTCATCCCAATTATGCTGCGGCAATCGGAAACTGTTGTGAAGCTTCATGTAACAAACTTGGTGCTGCTAGATTCATATTTGAAACTTCTTCCTCATCTTCTTCATCAGCGTCCCAAAGAAATCGAGCATACGAAGCCATAACATAACTGCATAATGATCAAATGAAAATTCTTCAGTCAAACAATTAAAAAAGCTTAAGTTATTGTTTACAATGAAAATGTTTAGCACAATATCTTACCAGTCGTCTGGAGAAGCTTTTACCGCTTGATCAAAGTAACTATCTGCACGAGATGCATCTTTTTGTGTCTCCCAAATCAGACCAGCGTACATTGACAAAGTATTACCATCACTCGGGTTTGCGAGTATTGCTCTAGTGCAGTACTCCTCAGCCTTCACAACATCACCCCGAACCTGTTCAAATTAAACAATCAAAACCAACTGTCAGAGAAGCACTCAAGAAACATTAAGATATGAATCTTGTAATACTAAGCAGATTTTATTGTATTAAGAAGCAACATACTTTCACTTTTTCATCTTTATAACTTCCCTTAACTTGTACTATTCTATAGAGCAGAATCAAGATTAAATCAGAAACTAAATCTATCTGAGACGCGCTAGAAGAAAACAGATTAACTAACTCTGTGACTTTCATTCAAAATTTTGTAAATATACGTAAAATTGTTATTAAATAAAGTTATAAGGTTAATAAATCAGGTTGATTTTCATGTTTCTCACATATATTTACTTTCACACTGGATCCTAAGCCTTGTGTTTGCAGACTTACACTTTCATGCAATTATATGTAAAATGACCTAACTTTCTTTACAATTATAGTACAACTTACTTTACTTTTTACCATTTTCTTGCAATTATATGTAGTATTGTTACACCAACATGCAACATACTTTCACCCATTTTTATCACTTATATTAATTCTGAAGCAATTAATTAACCTAGATAATGACTAAACTACTATTAACAAACATAAATGATAGAATAATATATACATGTATATATACCTCTTTCAAGTATTTAGCATAATTAGCAAGAATCAACGAGTTCCCCGGGTTCGTTTTAATCATATTCTTATAATACACATCAGTATCCTCATTACCATTATCACAATCCCCGTTATCACCATCACCACCACCACATATGCTTCTTCCACCAAAACCGCCACCACCACCATTTTCATCAGTCTTAAACTTCACTCTACCTCCTTCTTCAACATCCAAACCACTACTCGAAAACAACAACCCCATGTTTTCAATCTCCTCAACTTCTTCCAAATCTTCTACGTACGAAACCAAACTATTTACACTGTTTAACGAATTCTTACGTTTAACGTGTGAATTAAGGTTTGATAGATCATTCTCTGATGCGGCTCGACTGAGTAACGAATTGGACGAATGTAACGAACGTGATTGTGATTTGATGTTTCTATGACTTATTAGATCAAAGTGATCTGGTGATGATGGTTTGGAATTTTGTTGTTGAAACCATGAATTTAGTGCTGGGTTTGATGAGCTTTTCAGTAACATGTTAAATATTTTATGAACACTTAACTTTATATTATATCACTTATTATTAAAAAAGTGTTGGGAGGATATCTTTTTTTATGAATGAAAGAGAAGAATGAGTGGGAGTATTTATAGGAGAATATGAAGAAGATCTTGACCGTTGATTTAGTTTGATGATAGTACGCGGTTGCGGTTGTCGTTTTCAGTTGCAATTATTTTTCACATTGTATTATCTCTTTTTTTATTTTTTTATTTGAGGAAGGAGAATACTAACTATAGGTCTTAGGGCTAAGGGTTATAGTTAAACTTATTTAAAATAATATTAACAATTTAGTTCACAATAATTAAAAATGATTATATTCTATATTTATACTCACATTTCATATATACATATGTAAATATTTAATATTCATAAAAATAATTAGTTATAATTTTAAAAAGTTTGTAAATATGGTAAATTTAATCATAGCCTTAAAGACTATAGTTAACATTTGATTGGAAACATAAATGTTGAAGCTTATACTTCATCCTAGTCTAATTCTAGATGTTTACACATGATGAATTAAATGGTTTACTCAAACTATGAACACTTATAATATAAAAACCATCCAAATTAATTAATTCCTTAGCGATTAATTTGTAATGTATGTTTTGTATTATCTTTCACATATTGTACACTTAGATGGAATCACTTACATGGAACGTGTGAGTTTGTCAGTATTGTCTCGTAAATCGTAGCATAAAGGTAATTAATTGGACTCACGGGATGGGGGCCGACGGTGCATTAAGTACTTAGATAGCGTAGTTTGTTTAATTCCTCATTTATAACGTGCTAAATTGACAATGAAGGACTTCATATGATACATATTTTTATTTATTTTTCATTTTTTAGTATTTAGTTTACGGGTCATATAAATCAGACAAATGTCCTGTCATATGAGAAGTAAATTCGATTTGTAAGTAACGTGTGGTCTGAAAACGTCTCTTTGCAGTTTTCAGATATAAGCTTTTATAAAATGCTAAAATCCTGTAACAATGGTGGTTCTGATATTTACAATAACAAAATCAATCGGTTATTCTTTTTTTCTTTAAAAAACGTCAAACACTCACATAATCCCATCACGAATATATATTTTAATTATATATGTCTCATATTAAAATTTACTCTCAATCTCATAGTTGAAAAGTCATATTAATACCACTAACTCAATAACTCTCTGGTGGATCAGCCGGTTATTAATATTCCTAAACTTTTATTCATGTGATTTTCATTTATTTACAAATAAGAGTTCATCATACTACTAATATACATATACAAATTATTTATTTATATGATGATGATTATACTTGTTAATTACTTATTGAACAAAGCAACTAAAGCCACAATTTGGTTATTTGATTATTATTATTATTATTATTATTATTATTATTATTATTATTATTATGTTAAGGTATTTGTATTATCTGCTATACATGAAGAAGAGCCTACGGGATATCTCGTGTTATTGAATCTAACGTTTTTATTTGAAAGAATCACGTGCTATTGAATACAACACTTTTGGTTGAAACTATGACAACATGAAATACTTCTCCATTATTCATGCGTAAGAAGACGTGTAACATATTTTTTTCAACAATCAGAATTTATTATTATTACTAAATAATAATCCATCATGTAGCAAAGGGTCACAAGTCTACCGTATTGTATCGACCATTTTAACTATGAAGTTGAAGGTTCAAGTTCGAAACAATTATATATATATATATATATATTTATGAATTAATGTGTATATTCGTGATAGTTGAGATGTGAATACTTACCTTTGTAAAAAAAACTCAAATTGTGTAAACTGGTAAGGGGTAAATATTAGAGTTATATATGATGAAGATACATACGAGGAACTAATTAATTTAGTGTTAATTACTACTATAATAATCAATCAGGATTTATCAAATTACACATTATATAAGCAATATATGTTATACATTTAAGGTCAAACACTTTAGTTATCTTCAATCTCCATCATTGATCAGCATCCTAAAGAAACCAAGCATAAGAAGCTAAAACATAACTGTATCACCATCAGATAAATTAAATAAGCATCAATATATATAAATAAACAAAATCAAAACACAATTTATAAATGGAACCTTAAAATTTAAGAAGATGTTTATAGATCTTAAGCAATTACCAGTCATGGGGAGAAGCTTTAACCGCTTGTTCGAAGTAATCCATCACACTCGCTGCATCTTTTTGTGTCTCCCAAATCATCTCAGCATACATTGCCAAAACACTCCCGTCATTTGGATTAGCAATAATTATCGATCTGCTGCAATATTGCTTCGACTTTGTAAAATCACCTCGCACCTATTTATTTATAATAACATATCAAATCATTAGAAGGTTATGACAATATGTAAATTATAAATACATATTAATGTTGATGGAGTAGGTTAAATGACTTGTATAATTCGATCTCTACGTGCTTTAATAATTTTATGTATCAGTTTGAGTACTCTACTGATTTACATGCAATCTGATGTCACTAAACTAAGGGTGTCAGGTTAAGTGGGTCACTATTGATGACTAAAGTGACCTATTTAAGTGTCAACCAAGTTTAGTACTGACGCATTGCATGTAAATCAATACATTAGACAAACAAAAAATAAATGAAAGTAGGGAGCTATACACGTGAGTCAACTTAATAACCTTATATCGTATATATATGTAGATATAACTCTTTGAGGTACTTAGAGTAATTGCCAAGAATCATTGGGTTCCCAGGGTTCGCTTCAATCATATTATGATAAAACATATCTACACCATCATTTTCATGATAATCCGCATCATTACCTCCACCTCCATAGATCCTCCCACCGCTACCAGCTCCAACGCTATCATCCACCATGTTGTCATCACTCTTGTTTAGTAGACAATGTCTATGATTGTTTAGTAATCTCTCGCGCCTAGAGTAAGATATACTGGCTGATGATTCTCTTGTGATTTTTTGAGATGGGTGATATAGCAAACTCGATGAATAAAATGAAATTGTTGGTGATCTCAAATTATGGTACATGAAATTGGGTTCTAGTGATCGTGATCTTTGTGGTTTCGTTGTTGAAGCAATGCATGTTGAATCAGTTGAGCTCTTCTTGAGTAACACTTCTAAAACCCTAGTTGCAAAAACAAAAGATTATAGTATTGTGATGACGAATAAGAAGTGCATGAATACATATTTTATAGGGGAATGAGACATGCAAGATCTTGTTCAGTTGCTTTTAGTGAAACACAAAATTTTGGTTTAAAAAAATTATAATATTAATAAATAAATAAAATTAATAGGGGATGACCCACAATTGTTGTATGGTTGTGTAGGTGTAAGAAATAATAAAATTAATGAATTATTAAATATATATTTTTTAGAAAAGCTAGAGATATATAAACAAATTCTTGTGCCTCTGATGCAAATGTTGAATGACACCAAAAATCCTATCAATTTTCTTATTTGATGTAGCTCCCTTATTTGATCAGACGGAATTTTTGATAGTGATATATTTGGGTTAAATTCATAGTGCTTTTGGTTTTCAATTTAGTTTATAAAAAACCGGCAATCAATTCAACACGGAAAGCATGAGTATTTTCTTTTGCAAAAGGTAATAACTGATAGTTCAGGTTTGTTCATAATTGGCTACCTATCAATGATGTAAGAACATAGTTGACTCATTTAGTGATCGTGACTATAGAATATTAAAGTTTAAATTTCTGACCTTATACTTTTTGTGATAAATATGTCTCGTCCTATTACCAAATGAGCTATGCATTATTGACCAAAAACATTATTTTATACCAAGAACAATTAAATTCCGGGGTTCATTGCATGGATATGGATCACTTGATATATGAAATGGTTAGGCTTCATATATGAAAATACGTGGTAGGGGCTAACTAGTTTGGGTTCAACCAAATTGATTGGGCTCCAAGAACTGACTTCAACGGTGAGTCTTTGATTTAGACTTCCAATGTTTGACCAGGTTGACTTGATGACTTCTATGAGATGGTTTGGTTAAAAAGAAATCTAACCGAGTAAAGGCAAAATTTGATTTGCAATTTTACTGAAAATAAAACATCATCATTTACCTAAATTAAATCACTTAATTACAAAGGAAGCAATATCAATATCAAATAAGGTTATAGAACAGGTATATTGTACTAATCAATACAATATTTGTTTCTGTTAGAATATGGATTTGCTTATATCCACTTTTATTTATGGGTTCATCTTTATTTTTTTAGAAAGACCGAAGATAAATTTAACCACTATTTTCAATTAGGATTTTTAATTTGATAAATAATATATCCAATATCCTGAAAAATTATCAAGATCTTTTTCTAATTATATTTGACCTTCAAAATGAGATTCCAAGTATCAAGTGCTTTTAATGAAAATATCAAGTTTATTTTAGTACACGATTTTTTTAAACAAAAAGATGTAACTATGATATTCAAAGTAATCAAATCTAATCCATTTATTACAAATTAGTTACATATACATATATATATATATATATTATATTGATCGATAATATTGAAAGAGGAAACACTAATTAATCACTTTATTTCTTGGCTAATTCTTACAAAATTCATCTAATTTACCATGATGATGAGTAGGGGCAAGATGTGCATGATTTGTTTGTGTTCGATTCTGTTGGCTATTATAATCGTTATAATACTAGTATTTGTTGGTATAATGAAAGCCTTTAAGAAGGTTGGTACTGATTAATGTTTTGTTCGTGATGTTCGTTTCAATTAATTAAGCAATATATGTCATTGTTCTACTTAGTAATCTTGAAATTTTATTGTTTATTCTTTTTAACATTTATGTTCTTGATGTATATAGTTAATTTGCATTCTAATTAAACCCTTTTTATATTGAATGGTGCACTAATATACGTTTAACGATTGATATTTATGTTTATTATTGTTTTTATTCATATAAAGTTGAAAACTTAAAAATATAACTATTATGTTGCGTTTGGTTCATAGAATTTCTTTGAAGAAATTGAAATTTATTAAAGAAAATGAAATTTCAATTCTTTTAGTGGAAGGAATTTGATAGATTCTAACTTTATAAATTATTCAATCAAACAAACTAATGAATGAAATCTCAATTCGAATTCCAACAAATTTTGATCAATTCCGTAAACCAAACGCAACCTAACAGTTATTATTACCAAAAAGAAGATATCAACGTACAGAAATCATTATTGACAATTTCATCAATCAAGTTAAATGATATGCACATTAGAAATACAATGTTGCAAAGATTCAAAACTAAAATCACTCATGAAACCCAACCAACGATCAATGTCAAAAGAAACAGAGCAAATGCAGAGCAGCTAAAATCTTGCAATCTCCACCCTGTCGCCGCCGCAGACTTCCCTGGGCTTTGAGGCATCACGTGCTTCCCAAGGTCGATCATAATCTCGTACTTACAATTTGCCCTCCCCGTTGTTGGTTGTATTCTTGTGATAACAGATAAATTATGAAAATCACATGATCCTTTTTGTTGGTTAAACGTTTGATAATACTTGTTAAACGCGTAAGATGCATTATTTCTAGCATCTAATCCATTGCACGATGACCCGTAACCTAAACTTGTACAATCGGAGTAAGTACAAGCATAACTGATGCTATCGGCTAGATTAGGGTCAGATTCACTGGCTTCTGGTGCTAACACGCACCACTCTCTTGGTAAGTACCTGACCCCCTTAGCTGGGACCAGGGTCCGGTTACTTCCGAAGTCAAGTTTATATTTAATAGTCCCATCATAATTAAAAACACCCCAATGTCGTTCGAAATTCCCGGGTTGTATGCTCTTTTCATCCTCATCAATAAGCCCGAAAAAGTACACATCAGGTGGTGTTTTTCGTTTCGGTGTACCTTGTCCTTGTATTATCCTACTTAACAACCCTTGGTTAAACTTCCTAGCATATTGTAGATTTGCATTCGTGTCCCCATCCGTGGGCCACCCAATCTCCCCGACAATGATGGGGACTGACGAAAATCCATTTTTCTCGAGTGTCCACACAAGGGTATCGTAATTGGCATCAAATACATTCATGTAGGAAACCGGGCCATCTACGACCGGAGCGTTTGTTCCATCGAAGAAAGCAAAGTCGATAGGGAAATGTGGGTCGGCATATAGGCTAAGGAAAGGGTAGATGTTGATGGTAATAGGAGCTGCATTGTCACTTAGGAATTGAACTATGGAGATCATACGATCATGGACGTCGGGCCGGAAGTTGCCTTCTGATGGGACGCCCGAATCACTTTTGTATACGTCGGCGTTTAATGGGACCGTTACTTTAACTTGCCGGCCTAAACCGGCTTTGATTAAGGCTGCTTGAATGTTTTGAAGTGCTGGGAGTGTTGCATTTGTGAACATGTCTTTGTATGTCTTTAGAAATGGTTCATTTCCAACTGCCACATACCTAAAAAGGATCAACATTTCTTAAACAAAAATCCTGTAGTTAATTAAATTTCATATCAAAGAGCATACTATCAAAATCAACTACTAGAGTCCATAGTAGAATAAGAGAATCAATTACTCTACTATTTAGGTTATTAATTAACAATTAGGTTCAACAGTTGTTTGATTACATTCTCATAAAATAGTTAAGCTTTTATTGTTTTATCCGTGTAAATGTGTATATCAACTTGTGTGTTTCAATATATAAACAATCGTTGATTATTTTAGAAACACATACTACACACCTTAAAACACACACACACATGAGGGCTGAGGTGAGGTGGTTTATCCTCCTTCCCTCCCTACTTAACCCACCTATCTGCACGAAACCGTCAGATCTACATCAGAAATCTTCAAAACCACCATAACTACGTCTAAAACTTACCGTCACATTATGTAGGTACCTTAAGAGCTTGATTATAAGATTTTTTACCACACATTTCATCAACTAAAAGATACTACTAATTTTCTGTCCATTTTACCAAAAAAAAAATTTGACAACAATAAATAAGTCCGTTGTTTTGAATGATCTTTTGTATGTTATGGTAAAAGGAACCTTGAACAACGTTTTTGGTTCGATACTAACACATAGAAGATCGACCTATTCAAATGGGTCGCTTCCACTTGGCTTTTAAGCATTAATAAGTACGAAAAAGAAACCAATTATACTGGATACCTTTTATCCAAAATATCCATTCATGACGATCCTTAAAGCGTATATATAAACTAACCTTATATCGACTCCACGTGAAACATATGCAGAAACATTTTTCGTCACCCATTCCTCAGCAACCGTTACACCACTCGCCAACGGAGCTAAGAAATCATTAGGAATCCCAAGCATAACTTGAATACCCGAGTTTCTAAGTGCATCCAACACCCAAGGCTCGGCCTCAAACAACTTAACCTTATTGAACCCGTTATCTTTCATTAACTTCACTACGATATTAGGTGATAAAGGATGTGTCGCCACAGTACCCCAGTTAACCCCAAGACCATGAACCGACAAAGTTTTGATATTTACTACGAAAATAATCACTAGAACCCACATACATGAAGAATTTTGAGATTCCATTTTGTGGGAATGATATGTTGCAAAGGTTTGGACATGACCAACATTGTAGATATAAGGTAAAGAGGAACTTTGTGTAAAGGCAAGGAATTGGACAAAAGTTGAAAAAGGGATTGGATGCTATTTGGGGTACCTAAATGAATTAATCTTGAGTTAACTTGTTCTAGAGATTATTTGTTTCAGATAATTTGGAATAAAAGTTAGGCTGTAACTGATTTTTGTAACACACTAAATATCAAATTATGATATTTTAAAAACATTATTATACAAGATTCTTAGAAAGTTGGTGTTTGCAGTTGTTGAACTCGTTAAACTGTTATTTTTTAAATAACCAAATAATCTATTTTACACAGATTGCCTTTTCTGTGGGTTTGTATATATTGAATTCTTTGGGAAACAAGATACAATAAGATCAAAAGATACAATAGTATCATAAGTAAATAAATTTACAACTGCATATAAAACAGTGTAAGTAACACAAATTGGGAACATAAACTAAAAAGTAAAATCCCCATAAAAAAACATGAGTTTATAGCTGACCAGAATCAACCACAATGGTTTCATTGACTTTGACTACAACAAATAGTCAACCATAACAACACCAGTACCCCCAAAACAAGAACTCTTAGAGAACCAAGGTAAAGGCCAAACAGTGTCTCTTACGCAAAAAGAGTCACAAACAGACCAACTGAGCCTGCAAAAACTAGACCATGATGCCAACTGGTTCGCCAAGATTCACTGTAAAAATGGTGCGGCAAGGACAGCTATTTTAATCTTCAGGAAAGTATATCACATCTCCAAAGATTGACCACAAGTGACTCAATTGCACTACTGCTGATCAAATTGCAGCCTTGGAGATTCAATCCCAAAAGGGTTCTTCCCAAATTCTTAATAGGAAACACACTCTCGTTAGAAACCCGAGAGCAGCCCGATAAAGAAAGAACCTGCAAGTTCATATGGCCAGTGTTAGACAAGCAAGAAACCCCAGCATCTGTGATGCAACACTTTGAAACATCAAGATCTTTGAGCAATAAGCAGCTTTCTGCAATTGCAGCCAAGCTTTTGTCACTGATCTTCCTGCAGCCATCAAGATTAAGCACTTCTAGGGTTCTGCCATGGATTTTAGCCATATCCACAACCACTTCATCAGTCAAGTTTAAGCAATCACTAAGGTTGACTTTCACAAGTCCAACCGTGCAAGTGTTGAGAAGTTTGATTAGGCCTCTATCGTCTATCCCACACAGCCCGGTTAGATCAAGACTATGCAGCTGTGGACATAACTTCCCGATCATCGCCAAATTTATGTTTCCAAACCCCATGCAGTTCTTGATCGTTAAAGATCGTAAAGATTGACTTTCCGAAAAGTCAATAGTTTCTTGGTCTATATCTTTGATCCCCATACACTTCAAAAGTGAAAAAGATTTCAATTTCGAGTTTCGATTCGATAAAGTTCCTAAAATCCCGTATTGGCTGATCCTATTACACTCTTCCAACAGCAAACTTTCAAGAAAACGAGCAGCTTCAGTGAAAGAAACTAACCCTTTATCGGATACAAAGCAACATTTTTTAAGAGCCATATGTTTTAACACTCGACAACCGTTCCCAACAGCTTCAAGGCTCAAATCGGTGACACCATAACATGACATTACCGTCAACGAAGTCAAAGATTCAAGACCTTTCGCATTACCCATTGCCCAGAAGCCTTTCTGACTAACGTTCCAGAGGCTTGTGAGAGAAAGATTGGTAATTGACGTTCCGTAACGCCCAATAACTGCTAGTGACAAGTCGGTTATGTTTAAAGAGTGAAGCTTTAACTTTGTAAGAACCGAAGATGATGATGATAATAAAGTAGCAACTCCTTGGTCTTTAATAAGTGGGCAGTCTTTGATTGAGACTGATTGTAGATTCGGGCAGCTACGGGCAACAGCTTGTAGGCTCTCATTTCCGATGTTTTTGCAAGACTCAATTGTTAAAGAACACAACTTTGGGGAGTTCTCCACGATTGAAGCTAAACCCATGTTGGAAACTATAGGACAGTGGCAAAGATCAAGACTTTCTAACAAGTGGCATTCTTTAGAGATCTCGAATAAAGCATCATCCCCAATCAAAGGAACATTCCATAAAGAAAGAACCTTTAGAGAAGGGCAGCCACGGGCAATTGCCAAGAATCCAATACTTGTAACTTTATTACTCCCCCTGACTGAAAGCTTGCCCAATCCACCTCGAGCAGACGTACCAACTGCAATGGCGGCAAGTCTAGTATCAGTTGCTTTCTTGCCGTCTAAAGACCTCGTAAGATACCCATCGTTCTCTTGTTCATCATCTTTCGATGATACGTTGTTGACTTTGTTTGACTCAATTTCTGAGTTTCTGACATTACTCAAGATCCAAAGCCAACGCTTTGAAACACAAGCAGCGGCACTTCTTGATTGGCCACTAGATAAACACCTAAAAATCTCATATAGACATTCAGCTGGGAGGATTTCGATTGAAGGATTCCTTTCTTCAACAGAGAAGATACTGTAAGGGTCACTAATCCGTACCCGTTTGCAAGGTCGGTTGTAAACATCAAGACCATAAAACAAACGGGTCGGATCCATAGAACACAAAGATCCTCTCTTACGATGTTCATCATTACCTACAAATCCAATAATCAAATCATTAGTAAACGATATTTTGCCATATACTTTGACTTTCTCTCAGATACTCTAAATATAAAAGACATTATAAATTTGAAAAATGAGTGATTTTCAGAACGCATGAAGCCTCCGAAAATCAATCATTTCTATATTTATCTTTGCAGCAAAGACTACTTTATCCTAAGTTAGTTATTAAGTTCTAGTTTTACTTCCATTTGGATCCTCATAAGAATGCTCAATGTACACAATTTGTATACTACAATCTAGGGTTTCAAAGTGATCATAAGTAAGCCCTAAAGTTAATTCATTTAACCTTTAATGTTTATGTTTCAAAGATAAATCCCAAAGTCACTTAAAATTTACAAAATTTAGGTTCATCATGTCAATTCCCAATTTCCCGTTCCTATCAGCATCCAATTTACAGGTAATCAAGACTCTTAAATGCCTAAATCGTAAAAGCAAACAAGTACAAGAAACATAAAAGTTTAAACTACCCCTATTGAAAATTTCAAGGTCTAAAAAATAAAATTCAATTTTGACCTAGAAATCATACCCAATTTGAGAAAACAACAATTAAGAAAGATGAGCAAGCTTACCACTGTAATTAACCAAAGTAGGCATCTTTGTAAGTCTTGAGAAGAACCCTCTAAAAAGATCAAATCTTTCACCAAAAAGCACAAACAGATTATCAAAAAAGAGCGGTTATTGATTGAGTCCTTATCTAGAATTGATTGCATTTAAGCTAAAGAATTGTGATTCTGTTGAAGGGTTTTTGGGATATATATACATGTGTGTATGTACATATGTAGGGGTGCATGTATGCATGTGAATACGTGAGGTTTTTAGTCTTCAGATTCATTTCCCCCAAAACCAAATAACCAATTTGTTAGATGCATGTTGCATAACATTCATTGAATCTTTTAAAAAACAATTTTATTCAAGTTGGGTGTTTGTATGGTATTACCACTTGTACCAACAATAGGAGCCCATTCATTTTATTTTATTTCATTTCCCATGACATGATTAGGTTGAATTCATGACACTAGATATTATAAAAATGAAAAATAAAAATGAAATGTAAAAATTGGTTAGCAACTTAATAATAAGTCCAATCTGTAAAGGTTGGCAAATGGACCATTTTTTATGTTTGTTTAATTTTCAAAACAATAGAAAAAACACACAGCAAATTCAGTCAAGGTTAAGGTCAAATTCTAAAAAATATAATATGTACTTAGTTATCAATAATTAGGTACTAATAAGATGATTATGTGTTACATTTTGCTTGTAATATAATGAAATCGTGACGGTTATACGGTTCTTAATAAAGTCTAATAGCTTGAAAGGTAAGAGCATAAATTAGATAGTGTAACAAATTAGAATATGACCCATATGTAATTAGTGTGACTTATGAGACTCTTAGGGTGTGTGTTTAGTTAAAATTAGGTGTTCAATGAACTAGGTAATTTTCCTGATGAAAAGCATGAAAATTCAAAAATATGACCGTAGACATTGGATTTGGCCCTCCCTTAAATATAAAACTTAATTTGGACACTATCTTTACAATCAGGATCATTGGATTTTAATTTTTTAAATTGTTTATGAATGATAAGTTTGTGAGTTCATTATATCTCGATTTAAATCAAGCTCGTTTATCAATCGAACTTCAAAATATGATCAAGTCAGTTGGAACTCGTTTAAGTCAAGTTCAAATTGAACTTTAATAAGTCGTGCTCGAGTGTCTTGCGAGTAACTTGACACGTCTACACTCTCTTTTAATAATAAATTTCTCACAAAATATCATTTAGTTGTTTGAGTTCTAATCATAATCTTTTTTATTTTATTTTTTTGAAAAAAGGCAATAATTTTATTACTACTATAAGTACAATCACGAGTATGTACATAATCGAGCACATCGCCTCATACATACAGTATTTATGTAGACTAATTAATACAGAATCACATTTAGACATCCAATTGTCATACTTTTTTCCAGTAACACTTTTGGTTCCTACACATCTTCCATTCATTCAAGGATATATATTGATATATCTTGCAAACTAGTTCCAAGCCCCACACTTGCTGACGTCCCGTATGTATTTCATGACCTTGATCAATGTATGTTCTCATGCATGCAATTGCTTCTGCATTTGCCATTTACCAAACTCGCAGAAACTTTTCAATGGGTTTGTAATCCACCTCTGCCACTCGATGGTCTCTTTCTGTGATCTTCTTGATATCCACTCGTAACTCCGAATGAATGGAATCCACCTTTTTAAAGGGCTTCAAATCATATGTTCATCTTTTTCATCAATCATATCAAATGTCATAATCTTGTTCTTGAACGGATAATTATTCGAAAAAGTAAATACAATGTATCATAATGTGCTGCAAATAAAGCAAAAAGAAACCACATTACATTGAATACGTGATGAGTCCTATGACTCGTCAATATAAAATCTTATCCTTTACCCAAATACATGTTGTTACTCGTTATTCAATCTAACTCAAATTGACCACGACAATTATTATTATCGTCTATATTCGATGCAACTATAACTTATGTATTAACTTGACTCGCCAAAACAGAAATCCCAAAAAGATAAGGGTAACCAGATCATCAGCAGGTAACATTAAATTGATGTACCTATTGTCTTGTGCTAGGCTAAAGATTATAATTTCTTTAAATGAACTGTTCGATAGATGTTAAGAAGAGTTATATTAAAACAATTAAAAGTCACATGTATGTGTTATAAATTGTAGATTTTTCGATGGTGATGCATTAGCTATTTAAGCACATCAAAGTCTTAAGTGTAATTCACCAAAGATCTTAGCACCAAACTTTCTCTCACATTTATTGTCATCAAAATTATTTTTATCTAATATTTCTTTATTGATAGGTGTAATAATTTAAAAGTAAAGTGTTATTTGTATGCGTTACTTTAAATTATTATGTGATGTGATTCACGATGCGTTGGGCATTTGGTGAAAAGATAATATGTACAATGAACTTAGTAATTAGGTAAAGTTAATAATATTTAAAATCCGGTAAGTGGGGCAATAAAATGTTTTGAGAAATGATTATACCGGCACAATTTTGACCGGTTAATCGAAAATTAGAGAAATTTTGATTAATTTAAATCGGTTTTATTATGATTCAAAATTAGTTGAACTTTCAATTCCACCCAGTTGGATCGATAATTCGAATAGAAAATAATCAGTTTTTGTCGAGAAATTATACCTTTTATAATTGTAAATTTAATTTATTTTAGTACTGAATATTATTTTTAGTAAAAATAATTTCAAAGTTATTAAACTTACTTGAAAAGACTATATTGAAACTTTTCAAAAATTTAGAGTTCTTTTTGTCTAAAACAATGATTTACTTTTTTATTTTTGTCCTTTTGAGCCATAGTATTACTTTTAGTCATTCAGAGTCATTGAAAGTTGGTTTTTTTTTCTTTGAAACCATTATTCATACTATCCATCGGGAAACCCGGTAAGCAATTGATGATATGATCAAGTTTATAAATTTGATTTTATGACATGAAATCGTAACTTTAAAACGTAAAAAATAAAATAAAATATACATGAAACGACATCATTTTATGTAAGCAAAATATTTTCGATTTCAATGAGAGTTTCAAACTACCTATAAGTTTTAACGCATAAAATGATGTCATTTTATGTGTATTTTTATTTTTATTTTTTACAATTTCATGTCGTAAGATCAAATCTATAAACTTGATCACGTCATCAATTGTTTACCATATCTCTCAATAGATAGTGTGAATAATGACCCCGAAGGAAAAAAAAAAAAAGAGTCAAGTTTCAATGGCCCTGAAAAACAAAGAAAAATACAATTGCTCAAAAGGACAAAAATGAAAATTAAGTTGTTATTTTAGATAAAACCCCTAAATTTTATTGTATCTATTAGTATTTTATTTATTAATTTTAAGTATTTAATAAACTTGAAAATATATCATTGTCGCTGGTTCAATCGGTCAAACTGATTGGATCGAAATCAGAACTCTAGTCGATTAGATTAAAAATCAGTTTTTAAAACATTACATTAGAATGATTAAACTTAACTGTGCATTCCCTTTAACAATAAGGATCATTGAATAACCAACTTTTTAATAGATAAAGTTCCCACCAAAAATGCAGTTGTTTTCCACGTGATGCCAAATCTAAGCAAAACACCAAAAATACTCCTTGTCATTACAAATGAATTAGTCCCCATTAACAAAAGAGAAGTTCAAAATCTTGAGAAGCACTCTTGTGGGCCTTTTGGTGAATGGATCAAAATTTTAATGGGCTTAATAAAAAGAAAGAGGCCCAAAATCTTGTCGATCCCCATCTTTCTCAAGTACGTAACTCCGACTCCAAAATTCACCAAACTGTTAATGATCGCCGGAAATCAGTTTACCAGTTAATCAACGCAAACGTACCTCCTCTCTACTATTAGAAACGATCGTTAAACGCCGTTAAGTTGTCACTATAGATGGAACCGAAGTCATCATTAACGCCGCTTCCAGAAGAAAATCAAAATGAAAATGAAGATCAAGAGCAATTTGATGGCCCTAAACCTTCTTCTGCTTCTGCTTTCTCCTCAAAACCAATTCTTCCTCCCTCCAAGTCAGTTCCTAATCCTCCATTTTTCATTTTATTTCTTTAAGGGTTCAAAATTACTAATATTTTGCAACAAATTTGACAGTTCAAGTAAAACCTGACATACATTTATGTGAAATATCATAAACAACGGGATCTTGTATGCTAATTTGTACATTTTAGGCCTAATATTATATATTATGCGAATATTTTGATTGGTGCGAGATTTGTTTATTTTGTGCGAGATTTTTTCAGTACGTGCTATATTTTTTATTCCGGGCTATATTTTTGGTTTGTTCGATGTTTTTTAGTATGCTAAATTTTGTATGTATACAATGCTTTTTATATACTTGTGAACTAAAATGGGATGCCTCTCGTGACTAGTATACATATTTTCTCAATGCAATTCCCTTCTAACTGTTTGTTTTATTGCTACCAGTAAACTGATAATCACACTCATACAACATCAAAATAATATGTAAACTTGTTACATACTATTTCTCACACAAGTTCTACTGATGTGTTAATGGCTCCTACATGTTCATCAAAATTATACTAGCATGTTACCCGTGCGATGCAGCAGAATAGCATATGATAGATTG
Organism: Logfia minima; assembly: GCA_963921325.1. Classification (NCBI taxonomy): domain Eukaryota; kingdom Viridiplantae; phylum Streptophyta; class Magnoliopsida; order Asterales; family Asteraceae; genus Logfia; species Logfia minima. The sequence continues at coordinate 37,446,688 of OY992767.1, forward strand.
TGTTCGTCACATATAAGTTAATATATGTTTGATATAATTTGAATGAATTTATCATGAATAGTTTCTTTTAACTTGGTTGTTTATATTTTTGTCATACTGATATCAATTAATCATGTTTAGCGAGTTAAGTAATATCTTTTATAACTTGTTCACTATAATCATAATGTAAATTATCAAAATCATAAATTTATTTTTTTGATGTGTTTTTGTTATTTGACTTATCAACTTTATTAAAAACACAAAACATGTGCAATTTATTTGCAAAGATCTATTGGTTTAATCTTTTGATTTAATACATTGGTTTCCCTATATTACTAATTTAAAATATGATACTAACTATTAGTAAAATCGTTGGTATTAAAATTCCTAATTTTCATGTTTTTGTTTCAATAATATGTGTAGAATACATTTGGCTTTTTGTTTACTGAAATATTTGATATGCATATATTTGTTTATAACTGTTAGCTATTTATTTCCGTGTTTTAATTTACAAACTTGAAAACTGAATAGTATGGTAGCATACAAATAATTTGATTTTAGACTTTTTAGTGGGTCAAAACAGTAATCTGCCATCTTCATCTTTTAAGTTTTCAAGGATATGCTTTGAAATGATTTATATAAGAGTAAGAAGTAAGATGTGCCATTGTTATGAAATTGCACATATTTAACTAATGTATATTGGTTGATATATCGACATTCTTATGATATTGATTATTATATTAATATATGGTGTTGTTATGAAATTGGACATGTTTGTGTATGGAATTGATTAGAGCTCTATACGAATTGTTTTTCCTTTATCAACCTACAATAGTGACATTTCATGTTGTGAGAAAAATCAAGACCGTCATTGACAGTTTCTCCAGACTCTGTATATGTAAATCACTTTAGATGTTTAAAATGAAACTTAAAAAGGTGTAATAAGTATTAGAAATCTACATTCACGGTGAAAGTTTAAATAAAATAACTTAATATAGCCGTTTGACCTTTGAATCCGATAGACTGGGAAACGTACAAAATGATTTGAACAATGGTGGTTGTTGACGTAGATCTTACAACTCATTTAGCAACCTATTATGATATATATTTTTTTGATCAATAATTATGATATATATTAACATGCTTAATAAAGTGATTTGGTTCTTCAAGGTTGTTTATTTAGGAAATTATTTACAAATAAGTTGAAAAGATTTATTGGTTAAAACTTATTGTTTCTGTATTATTGTGAGTAGGTAAAGGGTAAAAGTGTCATTTCGCATCATCAATTTGTAAGCTTCTAAGGAAGGGAGGTGAATGTATTATAAGGGTTTTAGATTATTATTTAATATTACCTTACACTATATTGCATCATCATTGGATGTTTCTCTTAAGTATAAGATTCTTGCCATCTTCTCTTGGTATTATGTTGATCATTGCATTTCAATCTTACTTTCTACTTCTGATCCTTATAGGACATCTTCACAAATGTACTCCCCATTAGACTGGAAAGGCTATTTTGACCAAGAAGATGATGTTTGCATCCCTGACTCAAACGATGTTCGTCACATACTTCTTATGCTAAACAGAAATTTTCTTTTTCTCTAATGCAAATTGTAGTTTTTCATTTGTTGACTTACCGTGCCATTTAGGTCTTTCACATATATACTGCAGGAAAAGAAGGACCAGTTGTATTTTGTCTACACGGTGGTGGTTATTCTGGGTACGTCCGATTACTGCTAACCAGATGTATTTCTATCATTTTATCTTATTGTACGGGTGGAATAATGATTTGGTGATGTGGTGGTTGTTGCAGTTGCATAGATAAATCTGTTTGCGTTAATGTACAAAGTGCAAATTTGTTTTCACCATGTCTAGTTTTTTTTGTTTATTGTTTTTGGTCCTATATATTTGTAGCGTTAATTTCAATTTTAGTACTTTGGTCTGAATAGTCTTTTGGAGTGCAATTTCAGGCTCTCGTTTGCAATATCAACACGTGTAATCAAGGAGAAAGCAAGGGTGGTAGCAATGGACCTGAGAGGACATGGAAAATCAGCTACAGAAAATGAAGTAGACATGTCTATTGAGGTCAGTAGGTTGAGTTTGTCGATTCATTATTGGTATTTTTGCTGCTTTGAAAGTGTGCTATCCATCACAAAATCCCAATTTTTCATATAATCTATCTTAGTGGGAACAGTACCTTGTGCCTTGCAGACTCTATGTAGTGATGTTCAAGCGGTTGTGAACACAATGTATGGAGATGCTCCACCAGCAATTGTGCTTGTTGGCCACAGGTTTGTAGTTCTCCTAAAAAAACATAATGTGAAGTCTAATGTATGGCCACAGGTTGATCTGGTGTATGAAAACAAAATTAAATTAAGGATAAAAAAACAAACTAAGACCGATCAATATCTGAACAGAACAGATTCGAACTTCTTCTAGAATAGTTTCCGGTATTGATCTACTTTACATTGAATTAATGGCATGCAGTATGGGTGGATCCATTGCAGTGCATGTTGCAGCAAAGAAAATGCTACCTAGTCTGGCTGGACTTGTGGTTGTAGATGTTGTTGAGGTGCTCTTATTTACTCTAGATCCATAAGTTTTCCTCCACTTTTGTACTAAAAGTATTGATTGATTAATTTCATTGCAATTTCAGGGGACAGCTATGGCTTCACTAATGCATATGCAGAAAATTTTATCAAACAGGATGCAGTATTTTCCTACTCTTGAGAAAGCGGTAATCATGTCTTTCAACTTTTTCACTTCCTCTATACTGGAGCTAGTTTGAGATAGTATGGCTTGTAGTTCATTTGTCTCCTACATGGCTTTGAAAATGTTGATACCTTTGTTCATTATCCTTCTTCCAGTACATAAACTTTTCCCTGGTTATTATTCTTTTGAGGCTCGATTTGATTGGCAGTACCTAAGTGTGTGATATCTTTTTGTGTCACATTAACAGTGTTTGATTTATTATTTGGTAACATAATACCATACGTACAACTTTGCTTTTTAGATTATATATACGAAACATGCAACTTAGATGAGGTCATCTGTACCTATTGTACATCACAGCTATATTTTTTTCTGTTTCATGCCTCTTCCTTTCCCTTGCTGTATTCATTAATGTTTATTACTAGCACTCGATCAATAAATTGTGAAAAGCTTCTTATTGTTGGTGCTGTGCTCATAGAGCAAGTTTGTGTGTCATACTGACATGAGATATAAATGCTTGCAGATTGAGTGGAATGTAAGAGGAGGTAATTTGAGAAATATCGAGTCTGCTCGAATATCAATTCCTGGGACTGTGAAGTATGATGATTCACAGCAGTGGTAAGGTTTAGGGATGTCGTTAAATTTCTGTTTTTTGTCATTTCTAATTTTTGCATAAAAAACTCCAAATCACACAGGCTTATTTCTTTAAAGCACTTCCATCTTTTTCTTAGCTCTTTAGCTTAATCAAGTAGTAGTCATTATGATTTTAAAGGTTAACCTGACTATATTATGTTTTTAATATTGCCCCAACTTAAGTGATCTAGCTGTTGTATGTGCAGTTATTGTCACAGAGCACGATTGGAAGAAACAGAACAATATTGGAGAGGATGGTACAAATTAATTTTTATGATATATCGAGCTTTGGTTATAATAATTTTTCCTCCATTTTCAACTTCACTGAAAGCCCAAATTCAAATCCAATTCTGCCTTCTCTTTTTACAATTTTAACTCATGTTTCTGCATATACAGGTATGAAGGACTCTCTGACAAGTTTCTCTCATCTCCTGTCCCAAAGCTTTTGCTGTTAGCTGGAACAGATAGACTTGACAGGTCCTTGCATTCGCCTTTTAGTTAATCTCATTATTTATGAACTAGTTGTTGTTAAGAACCTTAAGGTCTCCATGGTGCTTTGTTGTTTTGAAGTACTCGTACAATTTACAATAATTTGGGACAGAGTAATAACATATCAGAAGCCATGGTATGCCTGTTTTCATCTAAAATAATTATAGGCTGCCAGCTGAAAGCATGAAATGGCTAAATTACATTCCTCTTGTAATTTTAAATAAACATAAATAAAAATTTAAGTGGATGTGGTAGCTTTTGTCCTTCCACTGTTTGAGGACGTCAATCTTAAGAATTATGTTCTATATCGCACTAAGATATTAGCTTTGCTGTAACAGGGCTCTCACAATTGGACAAATGCAGGGTAAGTTTCAAATGATTGTTGTCCGACATACTGGCCATGCAATACAGGTTACGGTTCGGTCTTTTGTTAAACGAGTTCATTCCTTATGCTTTACTATTTAGATGAAACCGCTCTATTTTATAACTATCATACTTTTGCCTATTACAGGAAGATGTACCTGATGAGTTTGCGACACTCGTACTCAATTTCATCTCACGCAATCGCATAGGTCCTCGTGGAGTTGAGGTTGGTGATGTCATAATCTAATACCAAAAACAGTTTTCCTTTCTCTACAATTTATAAAAGAAAGATTCTGTATATCATGTGTCACTTTTCATCTTCTTTTATACATCAAAAAAATTAATTTGTATTTGTATTCATCTAAAATTGGTTCCTCTTGATTTCTGAGGGTGTTGAAAACTGCAGCTTGACCATGGTTTAGTAGGGGATATGCAACCACCTTATAATATATGCCAAGCTGCAGTAGTAATTGAAATAGAGGTGGCATAATGGGCGGGCTGGTGGGGCGGGTAATGGGTCAAAACAGCAAAGATTGTTTGAATATATCAACTTAAGAGGTTGAAAACATTTGAACATAACTTTTGGAGACTTCTAACTCATTTAACCTGCTAGACCTGTTTCACTTTGAAGTAAGTTTGATCCATTTGAGCCATAAGAGCTCAAATCTTAACCCAAATCGACCCATTTCAAAAACTGGATTGAAATTGCCACTTCTACAGATCTACTTTGAAGTTAAAAGCAAATTTGAATATGACATATGGGTACTAAACAAAAGTTGGGTCATACAAGTCCCTTGCTTAATAATATCCATGCATTAGTTATATATTAATTTGTATTGCAGATCCCAGGAATCTGCAGGCCATCACTGCCTCATGCATGAACAAATGGAAAAATATGTAGGTGTGTTTTTTTTTGGCAGAAAAAAGTTACCTATTATCATCATCATTACATAGATGTATAAAAGCTAACAAATGTAATATAGAACAATTAGAGTATGCTAGATCTATAAATGAAGCATTTGTCCATCAATCCATTTCCTAATAAACATCGCTGAACCATCTTGAGCAGGTCAACGCATGTCTTAACACAACTCACGAGCAGATAAGAGGGCTTGTGAAGCTCACTTTCCACATGCACAGGTATTAATTTTATACTTAACTGTAATTTTTAAAACGAAACTAAAACCAATCTTTAGCTTATATAAATTTATTTAGTTATTCATGCTCTATTGGAACCAAACTGAATCAACAATCTTTGTTTTTCTGTCTGTTCACAGTTTTTTTGTTTCATCAAGGAATGAACAGTTTCTGATCGACACAGACTTCCACTGTTGTACAAGCAATAACTCTGATATGTATCTTATAAAAAATTTCTCCATAACTAGCGTGTTGTGCTTTCGTCTTTGGTTGACTTATGTATGATCTTCAAAACATGAAATCGTTAAATATGTTAGTAATCTTCGTTGATCATGTCGCGTGGATAAGGTAAATTCACATATCGTATGCGAATGTATACTGCTAGGTGGAATCAAGTACAAATCTTTTTCATGTTGGGTGGCTCCATAAAAAGGTGGCTTTTCCACTTTCTTAAATTCATAAGTTGGTTTTATTGGACAAAATATATTTAGCATGAAAAGAATAAACCAGTCTAATCGTTTCATAGCTAATAAAGCCAAAAGTCTTAGTATGTTGAACTTATACAACCTTGGACCATCAGGATATGTGTAACATTATAGAAAAATTAAAAAATCCTTTGGTTGAAATATAATTAATAAATCTTCTTCTATGGAAATATAATTAACGAATCTTCTATTTTATAAGAAGTTTAATAATGGGTAACTTTATTTATGGTTAAACTCAACTAGATCTGTTTCAAACATACTAAAAACGGATGGCATCAGACATCTTTTAAGAAAATTTTAAAATTAACAGTTTTATAAAAAATAGAGATAGATTTCCATAAAATATTGACAATAATTAAAAGTAACTAAGGGATTGTTTGTTTTATACTAAACACATTTAACGAATATAGAGTATAATTGGATAGATCATTTAAATGTGTTTGTTATTGATTTAGGGTTGAGTTTAAATGAGAATAAGATCTTTGATGAGAATTGAGGAATCAATTTTAATCCTTAATTTTCAACAAAATAATAAAATCCTTCACAACTTTTAAAATTGATTATCTTAAAAATGTCTAGTCAAAAATATATATAAAATTGCACTATAAAAATCAGTATTTTTTTCTGTTCGGTTAGAATTCTCACATGGCATACTTTCAACGAACTTTTTCTTCACTTTTTTGTGGGTTTTGAAAATTGGTAACACATGTGACAGTTGGCTAGTAGCACATGTAGCAGTCGCTGGTATCACATGTGATAGTCGTATTCAAAACGTACCAAAAAATGAAAAAAAATCGTCGAAAGTATACCTTGTTAGATGTCTAATCGAAGAGAAAAAAAACACTAATTTTTATAGTGCAATTTTTATAATTTTTTAACTAGTCATTTTTAAAACACATAAAAATAAAATAAAATATTGTCAAATGAAATTCCGCTATTAGTTCTCCTATTTTCATAAAAGAAAACTTGTAGTCATTAACTTTATTCTATTAACCTAATAAAAAAAACATGTCTTAGTAATTGAAGTTCTAAAAATTTGCTATGTTACCTAACAAATCATAATTTCTGACATAACTATCATTTTAACAATCTCATCTCATTTAAATAATTAAATTAAATTAATAATTTTTAATTATCAACTCAATTTATTCGGCAAATAAAACGAAGAATAATTATTATCTTATTACATTATATATTCAAATTCAAATAGACACCGCATTATCAAGTAGAAAGTTGGTTGACATGAGTTGGGCATGTTCAAAACTCTTTGAAACTTTGACGGATATAAGGACTCGGAACGCATAAAATGAAAACCATAGGGGTGTTAATTTAAACATCAATAGCCTTTCTTTCTAGAAGAAAATTATTCGAAAGTTCCCAAAACTGTTCATACTAGCAGTCTTTGCCTAAAAACTGTAACAATATATTTTCTACGCAATGAATCGATAAAAACGATCTTTATCTTTTTTGTTTTCAATCTACAAATCACCGACTTTAACCAAACTAAGGTTCGTAATTTATACTTCAATTCTCACTATTTTAGTTCTTTTTAGTTTTTGATTATTGATACCTTGGAATCACAATCACTACTGGTTGCTGAATGTTTGAATGCTAATGTTTAGGGTTTTTTGTTGCGCTGAAGTCATACCTGTAGGTTTTTAGCTAGTAAGTATGTAGGTAGGTGATTTTCGTTGCTGTTTTTGGTAGTGATTATATCTATGGATCTAGGTTTTGATTAGTATGTTTAGTTACAACTGATTTTTTTACTTAATATTTTTTATACGTTCATGAATGTTTAGTCGTGTTTTAAAGTGCTGCTATGTTTGAACACTACATTATTGTCACGGATTTGTTTCTACAAGCTTTTGTGTGACACTTTGATTTGACACTAAATCGATATTTCACGGATCACAGCCTTTAGAAAGGAAAAAGAAAAAACTTGAAGTTTAGTAGGATATATGCTTACAGCCTCCTTATTAGATGCCTTAAACTTAGCGAGTCATTTCATAGTGCTATCTATTTTTGATATTGTCATGGCATTATAAAGAGCTCACGTTTTGCTTTCAATGTTTATCGCACAGCACTTCTAAAGATATACATTTTTTTTTTAAGGGTTTGAGGTGGGTCGAGAAACTTAGAATTTAAAGTTCATTTAAGAAAATGACGTGGTTTAGAGCTGGATCTAGTGTGGCAAAGCTTGCGATTAGAAGAACATTGTCACAAGTCGGATCATATGGAGCAAGGACACGTGTCGTTCCTTCAGGAAGTCGATACTTTCACACAACGGTTTTAAAGTCAAAAGCGCAATCCGCACCCACCCCTCGTGCTGTTCCACTTTCACGGTTAACTGATAGTTTCTTAGACGGGACAAGTAGTGTTTACCTAGAAGAGCTTCAGAGAGCGTGGGAGGCTGACCCAAATAGCGTCGATGAATCGTGGGACAATTTCTTTAGGAACTTTGTGGGCCAGGCTGCTACATCTCCTGGAATATCTGGCCAAACAATACAAGAGAGTATGCGATTGTTATTACTTGTGAGAGCTTACCAAGTTTATGGTCACATGAAAGCGAAATTGGATCCGTTAGGTCTAGAACAGAGGGAGATTCCTGATGATTTAGATCCCGCTTTGTATGGTTTCGGTGAAGCTGATTTAGACCGGGAGTTTTTTCTCGGCGTATGGCGAATGGCCGGTTTCTTGTCCGAAAATCGACCCGTCCAAACTCTAAGAGCAATATTAACAAGGCTTGAACAGGCTTACTGTGGAAGCATCGGCTATGAGTACATGCATATTGCGAATCGTGAACAATGTAATTGGATACGAGACAAAATCGAGACTCCAACTTCAATGGCGTATAACAGTCAACGACGTGAGGTTATTCTCGACAGGCTTATCTGGAGCACTCAGTTTGAGAACTTCTTGGCTACAAAATGGACTGCTGCCAAGCGGTTTGGTCTCGAAGGGGGTGAGACGTTAATCCCGGGTATGAAAGAGATGTTTGACCGGTCAGCAGATCTCGGTGTCGAGAGCATTGTGATCGGAATGTCTCATAGAGGAAGACTGAATGTTTTAGGTAACGTTGTCCGGAAACCGTTACGTCAGATTTTCAGCGAATTTAGCGGTGGTACGAAGCCTGTGGATGAAGCCGGGGGGCTCTACACCGGAACCGGTGACGTTAAGTATCATCTCGGAACTTCATATGATCGTCCAACAAGAGGCGGGAAGAGAATTCATTTATCTTTAGTTGCAAACCCTAGTCATTTGGAAGCTGTGGATTCTGTAGTCGTCGGTAAAACTAGAGCGAAACAGTATTACTCAAATGATGTTGATAGAACCAAGAACATGGGTATCTTGATTCATGGGGATGGAAGTTTTCCAGGTCAAGGTGTGGTGTACGAAACTTTGCATCTTAGTGCGCTTCCGAATTACACTACCGGGGGCACCATCCACATTGTGGTGAATAATCAAGTTGCTTTTACTACTGATCCAAAGTCGGGAAGATCATCACAGTATTGTACTGATGTTGCTAAAGCCTTAAATGCTCCTATTTTTCATGTCAATGGTGATGATGTAGAAGCAGTTGTTCATGCTTGTGAGCTTGCAGCAGAGTGGCGACAGACGTTCCATTCGGATGTTGTAGTTGACATTGTATGTTATCGTCGATTTGGGCATAATGAAATCGATGAACCATCATTTACCCAGCCCAAAATGTACAAGGTAGTTCCCCATTTGTATAATCACTTTCAAGTTTTTTGAGCTACTGCTTTATGTATTATTTCAAATGCTTATAATTGGTACTGATTGCTACAGGTTATCCGTAATCACCCCTCAGCGCTCGAAATTTACCAAAAGAAGCTTCTAGAAACTGGTCAAACGACAAAGGAAGATATCGATAGAATACAAAATAAGGTTACCACAATCCTTAATGAAGAATTCCTGGCCAGCAAGGATTATGTCCCTCAAAAAAGGGATTGGCTTTCCGCTTATTGGGAAGGATTCAAATCCCCTGAACAACTTTCACGTATCCGCAACACTGGGTAAGTTACGTATATGCTGTTTGATCGTGTCACTTTGAACCTTTGCTAAAAAGTCTACACTGTTCTTCAGGGTCCAACCAGAGATTTTGAAGAATGTTGGCAAAGCAATTGCAACGCTTCCGGAAAATTTTAAGCCTCACAGAGCAGTTAAAAAGATATTTGCAGATAGGTTAAAGATGATTGAAACGGGTGAGGGTGTTGACTGGGCGGTTGGGGAAGCCCTTGCTTTTGCGACATTACTGGTTGAAGGCAATCATGTGAGGTTGAGTGGTCAAGATGTCGAGAGAGGTACTTTTAGTCATCGGCATTCTGTAGTCCATGATCAGGAAACGGGTGAACGTTATTGCCCTTTGGACCACGTTGTTATGAATCAACATGAAGAAATGTTTACCGTAAGCAACAGGTTAGTTATTATGATAATATATGATTATTCATATCTATACAAGATATCCTTAGAGGTGGAAATATAAACGGGTTGGGCGGAAACTGATCATAGTACAGGTTGAAACGGGGTGGTGTGAGGTTTGCTTGACCACATACACCCTTTTGTCAGTTTTTTGTCTTATTTTTACAAATAAGTGTGTTAGTAATGGTAACTGTTTAGGAGGTTGTCTGCATTAAATTAGATTTTACACGACCTCTAACCCATTTGAACTGTTCACTGTTTTATCTGTTTGAATTATATAACAAGCCAAATTGACCCATTTTTTAAGTTACTGGGTCACATTGACCGTCTCTAAGAATCTCACTCCCTAACATTGACAATTTTGAATTCTGATATCTTTTCATGCTTCTGATACAGCTCTCTTTCAGAGTTTGGTGTTCTGGGATTTGAATTAGGTTATTCGATGGAAAATCCAAATTCACTGGTGATATGGGAAGCCCAGTTTGGTGATTTTGCTAATGGAGCTCAGGTGATATTCGATCAATTTTTGAGCAGTGGGGAGGCCAAATGGTTACGTCAGATCGGTTTAGTTTTGTTGCTACCTCATGGTTATGACGGTCAGGGTCCAGAACATTCTAGCGCAAGACTTGAACGCTTCCTTCAGGTATTACTATTCCTGAAAAGCAGCTGTATATGTGCATTGTTTGCACGTACTTCTGATGAATTTGACTGCAAAACATTTTGTTACAACTAATTATCTGAATCTGATTGTGATTGTTCATACATCACATAATGAATTGTAAAGACACACAGTACTGCAGCATGTATACTTACTACAGTAACTCAGTGAATTCTGAATATGATGGCAGATGAGTGATGACAATCCGTTTGTTATACCTGAGATGGAACCAACACTACGCAATCAAATCCAAACGTGCAATTGGCAGGTTGTCAATGTTACAACTCCAGCAAACTATTTCCATGTTCTTCGTAGGCAGGTGAGTTTATTTGAGTAGGTTCTCCAAAGGTTTACATTGCAGCTGAAAATGTCAATTTGTTTATTTATGAATGAGTCAACTTGAGATGTCTTGCGTCAAACTGGACAAGTAAAAACTAAGCAGGTTACATGGGTTGAACTAGTTGATAGCCACCTAAAGTTTTACTAATGGTACAATCTTCTAAACTGTTAAGATTCTTAGTGTAATACTATTGTTTTTGCAATCATAGTTAACGCAGTAGATATATGAAATATAAATCAGACACTATTAATCTGCAGGTCAACCCAACCTGATACGTCCACAGGAGTTCACATTAAAGTGGCTAGTCTCAAGCCGAACCCGTTTTGGCCCCTTACCACATAGTTCAATTTTGTTTTTTCATGTTTTGTTGGGATGTTGCAGATTCACAGGGAATTTCGAAAGCCACTTATTGTTATGGCTCCAAAGAACTTACTACGTCACAAAGAGTGCAAGTCAAATTTATCTGAGTTTGATGATGTTCAAGGTCACCCTGGTTTTGACAAACAAGGGACTAGATTTAAGCGCCTGATCAAGGATCAGAGCGGACACTCAGATCTTGAAGAGGGCATTAGGCGTTTAGTTCTATGCTCTGGAAAGGTTCGTTATATAAATGACCAAAAGTAATATTTTGAATATTTGGCAGTCTTATTAAAAGAGGGTATTTGGCTGTGCATTATAATTAATTATCTGATCATTTAAGGGTCAAGTTCAAGTAATTACCTTTTTTATGGATTTTGTTAAGAATTGATGGAAAATGATTTGTCGTATTTATGGATCTAGATGTTGTAACAAGTTATAAGAGTGTCCTTTTTGGTTAATTTATCTGTCATTTTGGTTAAGTTGCCGTATACCCCTTGGTTAGCAACTAAGATGTCCAATTCTCTGGTTTTGACTTTTGAGTTGTAGCTGTTATAACGGGACTGCATTTTGCAGATTTATTATGAACTTGATGAAAAAAGGAGGTCAACCCAAGGAAAAGACGTAGCAATCTGTCGCGTGGAACAGCTTTGTCCATTCCCTTATGACCTCATTCAGCGTGAACTAAAGCGTTATCCTAGTAAAGACTTCATACTCTCAGATATTAATGAATGTTAGAGTTGTAAAGATGGGGAGGTTGGGTGGGTTAGCTAATGATTCAAAATAGGTTTGTGTTGACACGGGTCATTCCATTATGGGTCGAGATGGGCCGGTTGGGGTTGACCTACAAATGCATCTTTTTCATTTCCTAAAATTTGTATAAATAATTAGTGAGCTACTTATGATTTCCAAAACAATGTTGCTACAAAAAGAATCTGGTTCATTTATTGATACTGATCGAGGAGATTTGTATTAAAAATGCAAATAATAAGATTTTTGGTTGAAGCTTGAACTGATTGAGCAGTTTGGTTGACCCCTATCACTTATCGTCCAAATTTTTTTTAACTCTTAAGAGTAGTTAGTGTGTCAAATTTGATTAAAAAACATATCATTGTGTGTAAGTATATGACCCAATTGGCCTGTTTTTTAGGCTATTTTATTTTGAAAAATGATACATAGACCTACTTACACAAACCTAAATCTAGACCTAACAAGGAGAGCATGACACATGTCAAATTCAATGTATAAGGTAAGAAGAGAAAATTTTCAGCCAATGAGAAAATTAGGTCTATGTAAGTAGGCCTATATAGCATTACTCTTTTATTTTAGTTACCCGTTTGACCGTTTGAGATTAAAGATAAACCAAGTCGACCCATTCATTAGTAAATTCGGTCTAAAGTGCCACCTCTAGATTTCCCTAAATCATTTGTGATAAGTAGTAACCAACAATTTTATCACATTACTCTTGTTACATGCACAGATTCATGACCCATGCTTTCAATGGTATTTGCAGATGCTGAGATTGTTTGGTGCCAGGAGGAACCGATGAATATGGGAGCCTACACTTACATTGCCCCTCGTCTTGCAACTGCCATGAAAGCACTTGATAGAGGTAATCTGGACAGCATCAAATATGTGGGCCGTGCACCCTCTGCTGCTACAGCAACTGGTTTCTACACTGTCCATGGAAAAGAACAGTCAGAGCTCGTTGAGAACGCCATTACATCTGATTCCCTCACCAATCCCACAGTTAGCTAAAGGCCGTTCGCTACAAATTAAACCAGTCAAAAAGGAAACTGTTGATGAAAAAATCACCTATACTTCGTCGATTTACACATTTGGCAGCACTTTTCCGGTTTCAGTTTTTGGTTTTCAAGTTTAGACTGTTAGCTGAGACAGTTTTATATACCATCTGAGGGTGTGTGTAATAAGCACATCAGAAATGAGTGTTTCCTAAGATTTCATGTAAAGTTCTAAAACTCAACCTTGTTTTCTATTTGACATAAACATTTTTACTTTACTAGCAAAGTGAAAGCATATCTCCACCTGTTCTTACCTTTTCCTTTTCAAGATAACAAATCTAAAATTTTATAAACAAATAAATATTGCATACATTGTCGCAAAAATAATTTTATATACCCAAGCAAACCTTGTTGGCAAATTTGAGACAAATCCATATGATGTAAAAAGGTAGAAATAATGATTTAGGGAATATACTTAGAATCAACACAAGAGGACATTTAAAAGAATGATCCACTCATATTACTACTTTTGTTGATGACTCAGAGCACTTATCTTTTTTACTAAATATATTTCAACCAAACCAATCAGATAGCAATATGGTTTTCTACAAAATTTGGGGGTCCTACTCTAAGTGCCACACACCTCTAAATTCATGGGCTTTGTTGTTAACTACTATGTCATTTTACATAATTCAATAGGAAAGTTTGATTAGTGATTAAAATAATAAATATATTTTTTAATAGTGAAAGACAAAGAAATATTATCATCATAAACAATAGATATGACAATTAGAAGATATAAATTAGATAAGTATCAGGTTAAACTATTTGATTTGATGATACTAGCTAAAACAACATTCTATATTTTGTCTTCCCTCTCATTAACTTATTATCGATGTCATACGATACAATCTTTTACGCAACCGTCACCACCGGTCTTAATCATAATCACGCATTAGATAGTAAAAATATAGAGATCGAGATAACTTCGACGAATAGTCCATTTGAAGGAAAACAATTGGAGGTTTAAAAAAGATTATAATGATTCCACTTGGCCTGGTTTGTCCAAAGTGCCAAATAAATGAAAGAGGCAAAACTATGGAGCTTAGAAACTGTTATAGGTTCCTTTTGTGTTGTTAGTTACAACTACTTTTTGTTAAAGTATTAAAATGTAGGGAGCATTTCGAAATTACAATAATAATTTGTTAGTGCTTAACCATATAAAAAGAATATTAAGTTGGGGATGATGTCATTGAAGTTGAATAATTGTATATATTATATGAAGGTACTACCAAAATAAAGAAACTTGCTTGTGTCACTCGTGTTTTATTTATTGGCCTATGAATTGTGATGGTTGATTTATGATGTTATATGCACAATGTCACCTACCTATTGGTCAAAATTGATTAGCCAAAAACCACAAAAATGAAATATGTTACTCTTTCTTCTTAATTAGAGTATTTATTTTAATTATAAATATAATTTTACAAATGTCTAATTACACTTTTCACCAATTAAATAGTATATTGATATAATAAAAAACATTTTAATTAATTATAATATAAAAATAATTATTTACACGGACAACCCAAAATAACAACATACACATATGTAATAGAACGGAGCTATTATCATATTTAACTTTTTTGGGAACTTTTTTTAACTGCTACTTCTTTGAATAATGGGACATGTGTCATCGTTATAAAGTCCTCTAAGAACCCTCTGGAGTAGACAAAGTTATCAGTATGTAAAATCATGCCTTAGTTTATTTAAGCCACGTTAAGCACTTTCTTGATAAACAAATTAAGGCATGTTCATGCCCTTCTTTAAACTCTTTATTATTCCATTAGTGACCTACTTTTACTTATGCTGCATATTTTCATTATTGATGGTCGAACATTGTGGGACTTTATCGTTTTGTTTGGTAAAATTTGAATAATGCAATAAAAGTGAGAGTAAATTGCATTTTTCGTTTATTCAATAAAAGTGGGACTTATTGAATTTTTGTCTCTGATCTTTTTTTTCTTGCTATTCTAAGATTGTGTAATTTGTTGTCCATTAGAATTCCCTATTAAGTCCATTCTACACGAATTATCTCATTTTGGAACGATACATTTACGCTATATAGTAACTGATCAAGTTCCATTTCTTTCTCATGGTCCTCCCAACGTTAAGGAGTATAAGTTGTACGGTTAAATTGTATGGTATACGTATCTATCAACCAAACATATAGAGACAACACATTATGTGTCACAATCTTTGTGTGAACTATCAAAAACTAAATTAATAACCTTTTTCTCAAAATAATTGTCTACTAATTCACGCATGATACTATAATAACGCGTACCTTATGCAATAAAAGTTATACATTTATACAGTCTCAAAAAACTGAAAAATGTAATGACACACTCCTCTAAAACTAATACACCAAAATTCCCATATCATCATCTTTCAGTTTGCTTGCATACTTTGTAGCAAAGTTTGGTCAAACACTCAAAGTAAAGTTAACCAATTAACAAAGACTTATTTAATGTGATTGAATATATTCTTTTTTGCCAAAAAAATAATAATAATAATAATAATAATAAATAATATTAAAATTGTCAATGTACAACTCCTAGTCTCCTACAATCAAAGTAGTATGGGAAAAACGAGTAACTAAAAATAATTTCTTTCAATTTAGGTTTTATTTTTTCATCATGTGAAACGTATATTATGTGGTCTATTTAATAAACCCCTTTTAATTAGTTTGTTGTTGAAATCTAAACTTCACGAGATAAATGTTCTATTAACGGTTTTGCACTTTTACTAATACTAGTATCATTATCGTTTGATATCTCTCCTTGTTAAAAATGCTTAGTAAACTTAAAAATAAAAGACATAAATTAAGACATAAAAATGTGTTTGATTGAAGTAAAAAAAACAATTGGTGAATATATTTAATTGAAATAAAAAATAATTAATAAATATAAAGAGAGAAAATTAGTAAATTACATGTGTCATTATATAAATTAGATATAGATTTAGATCTATATTTTAGAATATTTAATAAAACTCCTTGTTGTTTCTCTAACTACTATTTTGATTCGAATTGTTTAATTTTAATTTGAGCACGTGGACCTAATAGAAATTAGCTAGGTTTTATATCATATGTTTAATTTAAATTAAGGATGAATTGATTTGTTCTAGAACTGCCTCTTGAATTTGTTATGGGGTTGGGGTTGTTTATGAATCATCATTAATTTATTCGTATACAACTCAACATGGTTGGATGGGTACGTAGGGAATTACACAATGCAAAAATTCTTTTGTTTGTGTGGCATTTTTTAAGGTGAAAAGTACTAATAAATACAATTTATTTAAATGGTCCGATATTAGTTTTTGCAAGAAACATTAAGGCATGTATAAAATAAGTTGGGTACAATGTGAATTGCAACTAAGCTAACCAAGTACAAATATATTATAACATACGTTTCACATTATGTTAGTATGTATTACCTACCCCCGAAATTATAGCTGCAAAATCCAAGAGATTCAATTTGTACGTTTAATCATGGCCGTGACAATAACATTTTTACAACACGTTACACGTATGATATGGTGTATGAAACGTTCTATAGTTACTATCTCAAACATTGGTATTTAAATAAAATTATTAATTGTCCAATCAGACAAGATAGAGTATAGACTTTAGAGGTCACGAACATGCATATCACATTGTCATTATATAATTAAACCTTTTCAATATTAATACCACAACTTGCATCCATTAATTTCATATAAAATAAATTGATGGTATCTATTTTCAAAAGCTTCAAAATTGAGCGATTATATATATATATATATATAACGTTTTCTAGTTATCCTTCGCAAGTAAGAAATACCGAAATCATCTTCAGTGATCGCGATTCCCACCCGAATCAACTTTAATTTTTATAGAATACCACAACTATAATGATCATGATCCTTATAATTCTAAACAAAAGTATATTGCATATATTGTGTATCAATTGCACATAAGAATTGAAAACATATGCCACAAACAAGTTGGCGTCTTTACAAACATGTGTTTAGTGACACTATAAAATAGATCCACTCTTTTCCAAGAAGAATGGAAGTGCAAAAGAAAAAGACATATTAGAAAAGGTTGTCTCTTTGAGGACAAAGTTAGAAGAAAATTAAATGGTAGGGACTTTTTCTGAATTTTGCAAAGAAAAATGATATAGTCACAAAAAAGTTACAAAATTAAGGTGGACCAATGAGATGAAGTAAGAGAAACATGAAAAAGAAAAAAAAATTTAACATGATTGGTCAATATCAATTGTCACGTCATTTTGTAAGTTTTATTTTGTAAAATTTATGTGGGTATAGCATTTCTCTTTGACAAAATATCATAAATTACAACTACTTCCAAGCACAACCAAATAAAGATCATTGATTGTGGGGGTATAGTTTTTATTTCATATTTCCCCGTCTTCTCAAGAATAACTCAAATTCACACAAATTTTTAAAAAAAGTGTAAACTGCATCCATGTTTAGGAATTGGTACATGAGTAGGATCATGTGCATGAGGTCAGGTTTTAACTACTTCTGACTCTCTTTTAGGGACAATTATAGAAGTAAGTAACTATCTTTAACTTTAGTTGCGAACTAAAAAGACACTATCTTTGCCAATGACATAGCGGGTCTAGGCTGAGTTTGCGCTGAAATTTTAGATTGCGATTAGGTAGGAGGGTTTTGAAGTTGTTTCACACATGATATAAGGTTGCGTACCTCACTAGTCTTTGAACTTGAAAGCCAGGTGGAGAAGTGTAACTACCTTACCGCCCAGGTACAGACCACTGGGAACCATAGCATGGGGGCTTAGAATCCTTGCCACCGCAAGGCTGGCTATCAAAGTTATTAAAAAGATACAAACAAACTTACCATTGGAAATTCACAAAAACATCATTATGAACAAAGCTAACTATAAAGGGTGAAGTTTCAAATTTTATACTTGAAGGGGCACAAAGTAACAATCTAAATTTCAAGAAGCAGAAATCTCTAATTCAAAAGTCTTTACCCTCAAAAGTTCATATACCAAGAAAAAGACACTATATAATATTTACAATGTCTTTTACCCCCTTTTGAGTTTATACAAGAGATTAAAACAACATAGACTAAGAAAATGGCATTTTACACTCCTAAGATATATAAGGTATCAAACTTGTAAACTTCACAAAAAGTAGGGACTAAATTCAAAAAAGAAAAGGTCATGAACAAGCAAACCGATGGACACTCCGATCTCTCATAATTCCACTGTACAAAGCCATTCTATTAGCAGGCATGCTAATTTTCTTTTTACCCCCTTCATCTTTGAATAAGGACGAACGAGTCCTAAACTTTGGTAATTTATTACTTTGAAGTCCTTTTCTAAACTCTTCACCATTACCACTTGGTTCCATCACATCTTCTGCAAAGTGAACCTTCTTTTTCTTTTTTACCCTCTTCTTTCCATCTACATCAAACTCACAAAAAAGTCAAAGTTAAAGAAAAAGTCAACGTGGTTATGAAAGGCTGACAACAAAAAAAAAGATTTCAAGAAACACAAACCTATAGAGATGCATGGTCTTGGGTGGTGTGTGGTGGTGAACTTGGTGGGTCCGGTGACGGCGGTGGTGGGTTCTTTGTGGTGGCGGAAGGCGAGGAGGATGACGGTGCCGGAGACAGCAGCCATGGCCGTTGCTAAAACCATCACATTTGATGCAAGATTTGATGATGACATAATGAACGAAAAGAATTCGACTTTTTGGAGAATTTGCGAGATTGACCAAATGGGTAATAAAGAAATTGATTTAAAAAGAGAAAACAAAAAAAGGGTTTTTTGATTAGGAATTTGGATGGAAGTTTGAAGTGCAGAAGAAGAATGTGTTACGGTTGGTTGAATTGGTTTCGAAGATTGAGTCTTTTATAAGTATTTATTTATTATTTATATTTTGAATATAAAATAAAAAGGGGGAAAATATGGTTGGTTAGTTTACTAGTTCTTTTTCTTTACTTTTTCTTGGTTTGAAATATAAAATCAAGTAATCAACTATTTTAAATGAAATTATTAGTTTATTCATTATAGTGATATTAAATTTAAATATCAGTATAAATTAAAAATAAAATATCATCTTTTATTCCATTATTTATTTGGTCACCTGATTATTACCATTAAAAAGACTATGTAAGATTGTTTTATGTAACTTAGTATAAATAAGGTGTATGTCGTTGTTTACATTTATTTAAAAAGTGAAGTGATCTATGAAATTGTCCATTTAGATGATTCAAGTAAAATTATAAAGTCTATATTCAAAGTGTTGTTACAGTATTGTTAGAGCATTCATAATGAAAAGATTTTTAAGTTTTTTAGAAAGAAAATAAAAAAGTTACTGTAATTTCAATAAAAAAAGCTTTTACACATACATTAAAAGGGTAATAAAATAATATTTGTATATTTATGTCATGTCCGGTGTTCAGGTGATACCATATGTCTCTGACTGCACAGGGCTTCAATTTTTGGGGCCTCTAGTTCTGAAAGTATGTATTAGTTTATTTAGCAGTAGAAAGTTGGACATATTCTTAACGCATCTCACATGGTTAAGTTGTTAGCATGCCAAATAGTTGGCGCAATTTCAATTCTTCGTCCAAGCTGACGAGTAATTTTTTGACCTTTTTAAGTTTATGCAAATCTTCATTTTATGACTTTTGCTACAAATTTTTATAAATGTGTATCTTCAAGAACTTTTTAAATATGTTTCTATAATTACATAGTTTTAGTTTTACTAGAATTCATAACATGAATCAACAAAATATAATAATAAAAATAGATTGGTATTATACAAAATGTAACTAAAACAAGTTTATTTATTAGTTAATTGTTATAGGAATGACATCTAAGAATTTTTTTTTTGATAAGTGTGTTTATTTAATATAAATTGTAATATCCCGCTTTACCACGATCATAATATTGTCCGTTTTGCTCACAGAAACATGATTTTTTTTGGGCGACCCACACGAGAACTTCTCAATAGGTCACCCATCATAGTACTACTCCCGCTTGAGCACGTTTAACTACTAAGTTCTCACTAGATTTGTTGTGCTTGTAGCCCCAAAACGAGTTGTGTCTGATAAGGATGAGATTTATTAAGTCCAAGATCTCATGTGGGATATGTCTAAGGTGCTACAAACACCCCCATGTAACACCCCCTAAAACCGAAAGCAATGGACTACTTGGGTATCCTTCAAGTTCAACTAAAAAGCATAATTGAAGGATACTAATAGCCTACTACTTTAAACTTATAATTCATACCGATATGAAACGCGTTGTTTCATAAGTATAATTTGTGCTCATTTTTTTACTCATGTTCTCATAGATTTAATTAACAGATTATATGTATTTAAAATTTGCGTGTTTAAAGGCCTTCATTTTTGTTGAGGCACAGGGCCATCAATCACCCAGCCGGCTCTTTATTAGAAGGTGGACCCTTTAATCTTTAGCAAGTCAAAGCCCAATAATCGGCCCATTAGTAAAATTAATTAAGTCCAAACATAACACCTGATCACCTTTTATGTTCTGTGCTCGCGCGTTCTTCACTTTCATCTTCATCATCTGAGAGTTTATTTAATTCAGACCCTAGCAGTTGGTCACAAATTATCTTATTTTTATGCCAAATTTCTGATTTTTTTGTTAAAGTTCCTATAGTTCGCAAAAAATTCTATTTCCTGCGACTTTCATCTTCATTATGGTAAAGACCACCGGTTTTAAAAATAATGTGTTATTGAAGTATAAAATCTCTAATCAGTTCAAACATGATAGTTTTAAAAATAATACGTAGTAAAATCATATATAACACACTATTGTTCATAGCGAGTTACAAATATTGGAATAAAAAGTCGGGTCAACCCAACTCGTACCAAAATAGTTTACTATTTTCATTTGAGAATTTGTCGGAAAGCGAAACTGAATGCAGAGGTCAGGGTCCATAAAAGAAATGTTAAGCACTTCAATTATGCTAAAGAGTTTGGGATCCCTTGGATGGTGATTGGCGGTGTTAACGAAGGAAAATTCAAGCTACAGAATAAGGAGGCAAAAGTAGAGAAAGTGGTTCCGATAGACATTTTTGTTGATGAGCTCATCAGACATATTAACACACCCCAACCCCAGTCAACTTGGATGGTGAAGAACATACGTTCCCTAGGTCTAGCTTTTGGATGAATAGCTGTTGCATCTCTGGCTTCACATATATTTAAGAAAAGTCTGTCCTGAGTTGACATAGGATAAACATGGTCAAACTACTACAATTTAAAAATGTCAATGGACCAACAGATAGGCATTTTACATAATTATATCAATAATTCTTCAAGGGTTCATAACCAATGTGTATCAGTGTATGTGATGAAGAAAATGTATAGGCATGTAAGATAGAAATACTAACCTTAAAGAAAAGCTTATAAACATAAACCTATATATATAAATATGATTATAGACCTAATTTAGAATGTAGGGTTAAATTCTAGATCTTCTGAAATTACTACAGGTCCTTAAATGCTTAGAAATCCAATGGGTGATTTGTGATCAACTTTCTTCTGACGAACCATGTATCTATTTAGATGTTGCATTTGTTTTGAAATGTCATTGATAGCTTTATACTTTTTGTTGTTCGATTTCTCAAAGATGCATACAACTTGTGGATATATAATAATTCTAAACTGTAATCATCATATAGTCTATGGTAGTTCATTTGGTTGGATTTAATAAAATAAGGGACTGTCGATGCTAAGTTAATCTGGAGAGTTGAATCAACATTTGTAGTCCTTAGACAGAAAGCTAAGTCGCATAATTGATTACACACTAAACACATTCCTTGCGGCTTAGCCCTTGTTAAAGGCTAAAGAACGTACTGAAAACTCACCCTTTCCTCTCCAATCCTCAATCAAACTTGCGTTCCCAGGCGCTATGAAATGGGTATTCAATATTGTTTGGTAGTGGCCATAAAGAATCTCTGCTTACTATTTTTGGGATTGTTTTTCTTTCAGCGAGCTCCTCGATCCTTATATACTAGATCAGGTATTTATCAACTTTACAAATATACTTAACAAATACCTGATCTGAGATATAAGGGGACTTGGACCAAATTGAAATAATTATGTAAGTGGTTATTGCCAAAGTAGATATCCTTGTGGTCTTCTAATCCCCGATAAATGACGGGTTTACACAAAGGACAAATAGATCAAGATCAGTATATATTCGATGCACTTGTGGATGGACGAGTTTACACAAAGGACAAATAGAATAGAACCATCCGTCTGTGCAGTATGATGGGATCGCCTTTGGGTGGACTATGTGTTTTTTCGTATATATATGTATGTCACAACATGAAGCAAACAAGTGTTTTCCCTAGCCTATACAGACTTGTATGTTGTCTGCAAATACGAGGTGATTGTACTCTTTTTTTTTAATTTATCTAAGATCTAACTTAGAAATTTCCAAACGTCGTATCTAAGTGATAAATTTATGTAATAGAAACTAATAATTCAAGTCCATTTAAAAAACTTAATATTAGTAGTTGCTTTTTCCAAAAATAAAATAAAATATATATAGGGTGAGTATCAAGAGGGAAGCAACAAAAAAAGGGAAGGAGGGAAGCAACTATCCATTTATCATCAAAACATGATTTTCAAGCTATATTCATCAAATTAAAGTTTGAAATATAAATGAATTGATTAAATACATCATTTAATCAAACAATGTTGTTATAATTTTACGTTTTAAACAAAAAACTCTCAAAATCGACATTTATCATTCATTTGTGATGAATGTTAGTCAAAATTTCAACTTAATATTCTATAAACATTAATTTTGTGATAAATATTAACTCATATATGTTATTATACACCGAATATATCAATTATGGGTGAATGTTATCACTAAAAAATCATCAACAAATGATGTTAAGTAACATTCATGGGTATGTAATAATAAAATATGAGTTAACATTCATTTAGAATGAATATTATAAATGATGAAATTAATGACTAAGATTTACTTCTTTATTTCTTTAAAATTTGAAGCTTCTATATAGATCATTCCTCTATGATATACTTATGTTCAAGTGATAATTAAAAGTCTTTACTCAAAGGAGTAAATAAGTATCTCAAGGTTAGGTATATTGCGAAGAGTAAACCATTTTATCCCGAAATACTAATAAATTAGAATATGATCCGTGATGTTGATTTCTGAAACGGACTTCCTTTGAGTGTGTCTCCTAAATATCACTGCTTGAGTTTAAACATCATATGGTCTGAACTAGAACAAATCAGTCGATATACTCAAGGTTCAAACATGGTACAATTTAGGCTTTTTGACATATATAAAATAAATAAAAACAAATATGAAAAAATTAATTTATATAGAATGTTCAAAAAAGTTAATGTTGATTTTTACAATGTTATATGTATATTATCTTTATAGTTGATATTTGATTGAAATAAAATTTTATTTAATGTATTCTTCTCTACTATTTTGAAGCATCGACACTTTCGATTAGTGTGTTTAGTTGTAATATGAATTATGATGATTTGTTGAATTTTAACGTCAAAAAATAAATTAAAAGAATGTCACAAATTTTAAAGTTAGTTATGATGTATATAGAAAGAAATGACATTAACCTAAAACTTACATATATAGAGGGGAAGACATTTGATTAGGATGATGTGTAAATTTTGAAAACCTTATATGTCACAATTTTAGTTAATATGTTTTTATATAAGAAATAAATAGTTTTATATGTCTTAGTATCGATTGATAACGATAATGACTTTTTGTTTAAATTTGTATTGTAAATGTAAATTGTAAATAGAATTAGTTTCTCGTTCTAGCTTTTTTTTAAAAGTACACATAGTAATCTCCAAAGTGCTTATGTGTTCAAATTCTATATAAATTTATACTGTTTTTATAAATTAGTTAATGAGATAATGAAATAAGATTGCTAAAAATGTTTTCGTATAGTAAGATGAGAGAAGATTTTGAAGAAGGTTGGTTAAACAAGTTTTAAGATGGTATGTAAAAATTATAAAGATGTTAAAGATATGCAAGACTATCACAAATTAATTCAAAAATTCTTTAATTGTTTTTATCATATAATCGTTTATTGTTAGGTTCTTGCTACTTTAATAAAATATCATCGTTTCGAAAAGAAAAAAAGTTAGGATAAAAAAATAATATTTTATAATATTTTTAAGTTACTAAAATTGTCTTTATTTCATATAGTTAACTATGCAAGTTAAGATTAATTTAAATTAAATTTATAAATATAAGAAAATTAGTATAAATAATTATTAAAAAATTTAATGACGATGATATATCAAAACATAGTGAAGCTATGAAAGTTGGTAGTCTTCGTGTATGTATGAAAAGAATCTTCCAAATTACAACCGTGTTGTATGCATATGATATGTTATGATCAACGGTCAAAATTAAATTGGATAAAGTCGTTTTATTCGTATATGTTTTTGTCTTATATATATCCAACTCGAATACACATCCAAAACCAAACTTTAGTTACCAACATAATCATAACAAATTTATAAAGAAAATTTATTATATTTCTTCTTATTTTAGCACGTTCAAAAATTATATCCAAACAAATTTTAAAGACAATAAAATAAAATAAAATACATTTAATTAAAAAGAATGAACTCACAGAGTTATCTTATCTTAAACCCTTATTAAGCATTTACCTCTTTTTGCTTAAAACTTAGAAAAGGAAGATGAGAAAAACCTATTATGCCCTTAAAAGTTAACTTAAGAAGATTGGAATGAATATATTGCTAAATCGGGTAATGAATATGGTATTAAATGTGAATTAAGAAAAATCAACTTAAGAAAAGTTAAAAAAAACATTTTTGTTATATTTGAATCAAAATGTATATTTTGATTCAATTTTTTAACGGTTATTCACTACTCTTTTATCGCGTTTCTGTCGCATTGCGCGGGTCGCCGACTATTGTAATAATATGTGTCTCGAAAACATTAAAAACGCATCACTACCTTCCCGAATATTCGTTAGCATATCCAGTAAAAGATCCGAATAGTCCAACCCAAATGGTCAAAGGAAATATTCTTCTTTTAAGTGAAGGGTCAAGCTTTTTCTTTTTTCATCGTCTACTAACTTCTATTACAACATTTTCTTCATTTAATTTGAAGAGTTCTTTTTATTATATTAAATTATTTTAAAATGAATATTTATTATATATTTCAATCAATTAGAAGAGATTTGAATGGATGAAGATAATACCTGATTGATTAATAATATAACTAATAAAAAATTATAAAATTACATATATTTTTAAAATGAATACTATTTACAAAGAAAAAAGTATTATTTCCAACCAAATGAGTATGACTACAAAATACAAAGAAAAAAGTATTATTTCCAACCAAATGAGTATGACTACAAAACATTGTGTTGACTTTTTCATTGAAAAAAATCGTTTCTAAATTAGATACTATAATGTTAACTTTATGCTCTTTGTATTTAAAAATTCAATATTTTAAAAATAAGTAATTAAAAAGTTATTAAAATTACATTATAAAACTTAACATGTTTTTTTCTTTAATTAGATATCTCACGTGATATACTTTTAATGAATTTTTTTTCTATTTTTAATGGATTTTAAAAGTGACTATCATGTGAGAACAGTTAAATATCACATGTGATAGTCGCTGATATCATATGTGATAGTCATTTTCAAAAAGTACAAAAAACTAGAAATAAAAGTTCGTTGAACATATATTTTGAGATGTCTAATCGAATAGTATAAAACGTTAACTTTTATGGTGCAATTTTTATAATTATTTAACTAACCGTTTTTGAGATACTTAATCTTAAAGAATATTGAAGAAAAATGAAGTTTTATAAAAAACTGAAGCTATTCTATTAATTCTTGCATTTTACAAAACAAATTATATTCATTTGAACTAAGCTCGTATCTACTATTTTAATAAGTATATAAGTTTAAAAAAAAATTATGTAGATATACAACAAAAAGAATTATATAGAATAATCAGTGTTACTCCGTATTTATTAAAGAACATGTCCACTTAACAACCATTTTTGTTAGAAGTACGAATTATATTTATGTATTAAATATATAATATAATTAATTATATAAAATAATCAGTTAACTAATCATAAATCATTCGTTTGATTTTAAGGATACTTTTTCTAATGAATAAGTTTAAAATTAAAAAGCTTTGACATTAAACTTTGAAGATCACCACAAGTTGCAACATTTTTTATTCCAATATTACCCTTCCTTTGTCTGTTGAAAAGGAATTAAACCATTTGTCTGTTGAAAAGGAATTAAACCATAGATATAGATATAGATATAGATATTAGATATTCTCATAAAAACAAAAGAATATTCCAATTCCATGATCCCATCCCTCATAGCATATGCTTCCTCCTCTACATATCAATCTTCACCCACCACTTTCCCCTTCATAACCTCACCTTTACTCACACCCATCTCATCAAATTCCCAAATTATTCAGACCCATCTTTTCTTATCCAAATTAAAAAAACTCATACACATTTCAAGAAATCAAGAAAAAATCATACACATTTCAAGAAATCAAGAAAATAATCACACCATTTAGAAAAAATCATACCCATCTCAAAAAATCAAGAAAAAGTTCATACCCATTTAAAGAAATCAAGAAAAAGATCATATCCAATTCAAGTAATTAAGAGAAAATCATACCCATTTGAAAAAGATATGAAATTTGGCAAGAGTCTGAGCAATCAGATTGAACAAACATTGCCTGAATGGAGAGACAAGTTTTTGTCTTATAAAGAACTCAAAAAAAGTTTGAAATTAATCAACCCACAGAGGAAATCAGGTGATGTTTGTAACAGGGAGGCTAAAAGACCAAAACTTTCCGGCGGTGGTGCCGGAGATTGGACGGTGGTTGACGGCGGAATTGGAGGAATGTCAGTGGAAGAGGTTGACTTTGTTGATTTGTTAGAGAAGGAGATTGAGAAGTTTAACTTGTTTTTTCTTGAGAAAGAGGAAGAGTATATCATCAAATTGAAGGTAATTTTCTTGATTCAATTCTAGTAATTTTAAACTATATGACTTGTACACCATGCATCAAAGGTTGTACACCGTTCAATATGTTTGATACATTCAAAAGTTGTACTGTGTTCGTTGTTCAAAATCCGATCAAAAATTTGTGAAAAGTTCAACAAGTTAGGTGTAAAAATGACACTTTGAATAGTTGTATTTATCATTAAAGTATGTTGCCATTTCATGTCATTTTTCATTAGCCTTGATTTTGTTATTACTTTTATCAGAATTAGGGGTGCATAACTGCACAAGCCATGAGATTGAGCAACATGCAAATGCATAGAAGCTTTACCTCACTTGAAGTAACATCTAGCTATTGTGTATTATTATGAAGATTGTATACCTTTGTAAAGCATGTACAAATTTTTATGAATAAGGTACAACGGATTTATGCATGATCTTTGGAAAGATACAATATGATAAAAGGAATCTTCTTTTTGTGTCCATGAAAGCGAGAATGATTCTTCTTGAGTGGATACAAAGATTCTTTCTATTTGAACCACAAGAAAAATTCCATACAACTTTAACTTTGATTGGTATATTTAGTAGTCTCTGACCACTGATTATTGCAACAGTTTCTATTTTAGAAGTTTTGTTTTAGTCAAACTGTTTTTATTATAGAAATTACTAAAAAAGATCTTGTCTTGTTTCCACACGATTTGTCCACGTGATTGACACTTGTTTAAGATAACTTAGATTTCGTGAACAACTAAAGAGTAATCTATTTGACTTTAATAAAAGAATCTTGTGAACATAAGTTGGAAAAAGTATTTATTTTGCCACATTAATGAGTATAATATGTTATTGTTACTTGTTTGACCACTACTCCTAATAACAAGTTTAAGTGCCTCTATGTGGATATGAATTATGTGATTCCATCCAAAACAACCTACTAGTGAAATTGTATTAATTTTTATGACATGATTACTAATCGTAGAATTGTGAATCGTATAGGAATTGCAAGACAGTGTAGCAAAGGCAAAGGATTCAAGTGAAGAGATGATAAGGATACGAAAGGAAATGGTCGATTTCCATGGAGAGATGGTTTTGTTGGAGAATTATAGTGCTCTTAACTACACTGGTAAGTTTACCTTGATAATTGACTTAGATTTTATTCGTTTTGATTATTGGAGATACAGATACGTTTACTCAATCCCATTTGGAGGTGGCAAAATGAGTTGCCGAAGCAAATTCAGTAACACGTCAAAACATGTACTTTTAGTATGTTGAAATATATGGAGTCGGATTGAGTGGACACATAACACTTTTGACCATTTCTAAAGTTCCTTTTATGTTTTTCTTCTTTTAATTCTGTAACAAAAAATGTGTTTATCTTTACTACTTTATAAAACATTTACCCCCTCCTCGCTCCTTCACTTTTTAAGAATAAGTAAAGTAAATCTTCACCATTAAATCTATATCACTTTTAATCTCATCCTTTCATTTCACTTTAACCTACCTATATAATAACACACCTAACAAATAAACAAACACTTTTGACCGAAAATCTCACACAATAACTTTATTTGTCTCCCTTACATACATGTCATCTGAACATAAAATCACCTAATGAATACCATAGAAAACACACACATCGAACACTAATAAATATGATGTCGAACCATATCATTCGACATCATTGCTTTGTGCGGTTACAAGGCTAGTAATATATTAAAGTAGGAATGTTATTTAAGTAAATAATCTAATCTCATTTTTTAAGAAAATGATTTAGTAGGTATTATATATTAAAATTTGTGGAATCTTCGATCCGTTTGACATGTTCTCCTATTAGCTAAACATTTTCATGTTACCAATTTGACCCATTGAGTCGACCCATTACAAGTAAAACGATTGATTTTGCCACCTCTACTCCTAACTAATTGAAAAATGGGCAATGGTCCTATAGTTCTTGAAAGTTAAAGTCACCTTTGGATTTCCTTATAAGAAAACTCCTTCGTCATTTTGGATTTCTGATATAAAAATCTGATCATTGTGGTTTACTGTAACAGGAATAGTAAAGATTTTGAAGAAATACGACAAAAGAACAGGAGCTGTTCTTCGTTTACCATACATTCAAAAAGTCCTACAACAACCATTCTTCACCACTGACTTGGTTTACAAGCTCGTGAAAGAGTGTGAAGCGTTGCTAGACCGCCTCTTCCCTTTAACCGAACCCCCAACTTCATCTGGCTGCTATGGTAGTAGTGACACCACCATGACCACTAGCACTTCAAACAATGGTGACACAACCATAGGACCCATAGGGGCTAAAGAATTTGCTGAGCTCGAGTACATGAAGAACTTGTACACAAAAAGCACCATTTCTGCTCTAAGGGTTTTGAAAGAAATAAGAAGCAGGAGTTCCACAGTCAGTGTGTTTTCATTGCCACCGATGCAAGTAGGTGTATTGGAGGAAACTTGGAACAAATTTCCGGTGCTTGAACAATTAGCAAAATAGTAAGAGAGACCGCCTAAGTTTATGTCAAGTTTTTGTATACTCTGTTTTTTATGTTCGTGATTTGTATTAGATATTTAACTACGATTGTAAAATGCATAAATATATAACACAAAGAATTTAACGATGGTTGGAATAGTCATCGATCGTTTGATATGTATATGATAATGTTATACAGTAGTTTTTATTTTGTATCTTTTACGTCGTGTTTGATAATGCTTTTATCTATTTTCTATCTTTGAGATCATATTTGGTTGCTTAGACGTCATTTTTATGGTTCTACTGATCGTTTTGGGATACAATTATAGGTAAGCTTATACTTGCAACAAAACAGCCACACGCTCTAACCAACCGAGCTATTCCAGCTTTTATTGGTTAGATTTACTTTAATTTATTTAAACGAATATTATAAATTGCTTATAATATCATACATTAAGATTTCTAATTAATTTTATTTGACATTTAAACACACTTTGATGCATATAAACATCAGTTTTTTCTTATTTACCTACTCGTTGGCCAAGTTTTACGGAATCACTTTCCTTTTACTTCTACTACTTAAGATATTCCAGTAGTATTTATAGCTGTTTCAATTATTTTCTTAATTTCGTTCGTGAAAATCACTCTAGCTATTATTCCCCAGCGTTCACAAAATCAATGGAGCCTGACATGGATCCAAGGCAATATCTCGAAAATCGGCTGAACACGCTTGCTGCTCTTAAGGAAGCCGATGCAAATCCATATCCTCACAACTTCCATACCTCAATGTCCATTCCCCGATTTATTGACGAGTATGATCAAATGTTAAATAGTGAGGAACATCGCAAGGATGTTCAAGTATCTTTGGCTGGGAGACTGATCATCAAACGAGCATCCTCCTCAAAGCTAATATTTTACGACTTGTTTGGTTCTGGTTGTAAAGTTCAAGTTATGGCGAATGCAGAGGAATCTGATTTGGACGAAGCTGAATCTATTTAAGTATCATTCTGGCGTGAAACGTGGAGATTTAGTTGGTAATTTTGGGTTTCCAGGAAAACAAGACGGGCAAGCTGAGTAATTTTCCGATATCGATCACAAGTTATTCTTACTGTCTTCACATGCTGCCACCTATGCATCGTGTTGGTGTTTCGACTTCAGGAATTGGTAGGAGTCCTGATACGTATACTATAAAAGATCAGGATAAACGCTACAGGCAACGTTATCTTGATCTGTTTAACCCGCAAGTCAGAGATATATTCATGACTCGTAAAAAGGTTGTTTCTTATATTCGAAGTTTTCTTGATAAGCAAGATTTTTTTTATAGAAATATAGAATCCGTTGCTATTATGTGCATATTTCATTATTTTGTACTTTTATATGGAATGTTAAACATCAAAGTGAAGAAAATGTACCAAGTTTGTTAAATTGAATACTACTTTCATATTGTGTTATTGCTGTCTAATTAATGCACCATTGATTAGGGTTGTTCACAATTCGGATAAAACCAAATTATTCAATTGGATAATTTGGATCCGATCATATGATTTGGATAATTGGATTTTCGGATTGGTTGGAACCAAAACCAAATTTATTATTTTGGATCATGATTTGGTTTTGGTTAGTCAATTTCAAATCGGATTATAAAAAAAAAAACAAATAAGAAGTGAATATTAATTTTTCAAACATTATATATATATATACATACACATACAATTGACAAAGGATCTAGTTATAAAGGTACTATATAGTTTCATTAAGTTGAATGTGACTAGTATATGACAATGCTTATGCTCATTATTATCATTTATATATGTTTCAATTGGCAAAGGATTAACATATTTTGTGCTTTTGGTAAAGATGATGTTGAAGATCATATTACTTTTTGTAAATGTGATAAATAATTTCACAAACTACTATATTTGTGAAGAACTAACTTTGATGCATATTATTGTAAACTAATTTAAAATCTTAACTTTTGAATTTAGAAACTAACTTCATATTTTTGTAAACCCTCAATGCAATACGACAACAAGTAGTTATTGATATCCCTCGTGACATTACTCTTTCACGAGTACAAATGATACCCTCATGAAGTCGATGATGAACCGAACGGTTAAAACCGATCCATCCAAATAGTCATTTGGTTTGGTTCGGTTTCAATTTGATATTTGTTTGGATGGATCGGATTCACATTTTAAAAATCAAAATTCAAATGGATTCATGTAATTCGATCTAATTTGATCCGATTCATCCAAACGAACACCCCTACCATCGATGCAATGAGCTTAGTCTTAAGGAATTACCATCTACGTTGACATGAATTCACTTTAAGTCGTTACTCAAAAACTGATCCCTAAAAGCTTAAAAGCCTAATGACGACAGATCTACAACGGTGACAAAATGACAAAAGAAAACCTACTAAAATTAAGTAAAAAAGTATTTTAAGGTATTATTGACATTTTAAAACTTTTTTCCTTCAAAATCATAAAAAATTACCATTGACATACATAATTCTAGCTCCACCCCTTAAACTAATAAAGTTAGAATAAATTCAAATTCGAACTCAGGTAAAAAATATCTGTCTTAGGATTAAGATGATCTTTGAACAAGAAGTTTATTTGTTTTGTGTGATGTAGAGATCTAATATCGATATCATCGGAAAAATAGCATGCTCAAGAAGATGACAAAATGTGTTATGTGTTCAAGAATGATTAAATGATACCTTCACGACTTCATATAACTAACTCATGGTGCCGTTACGGACTTTCTTTCTTCCATTATTAGACCTACTAGCCCCTTGATGTTTCAGTTATTACACTTTCACTCCCTCAAAATTCAAAAACTTACAAAGGTGCTTAACTTTTGTTAAAACGACAACAGAAAAAAAATCTAAAAATATTTACTACTTCTAAGTTCCAGCACTAGTCTACCTTCTAATTTTGCTCACATACAACTAATGAATAAGTCAAATAAAAATGAAAAATGTTAGTATAAAACGAAAAACATCACATTGAACAAGATATGAAAATAATATCTATTTACAAATCATAAAAAGTTAAAAACTAGCGTTAATATTCTCAGAAAATACTTTATGCTCCCAATAAATAAATTAAAGATTTTATCCACATAAAAATGACTGAAAATTGTGCCCATACAGAGTCCATACATTCATTCATCTTCCACAAAGAAACACACTACTCTCTTTCTTTCTCGAACACGCCATTAAATTATATAATCCCGAATTATATATTCATATCTTTTTCTTCAAGACTAATTTTATTTTCATTTTAACACTTCTGTAGAAATTGTACTTTTATAAAATTTGTATACAAACCCTAATAAAAATGGCATCAATTTCTCAATCACAACTCTTTTTAAAGAAAACCCAAGTCATAACTACTTCCGGAACATCAATATTCAAAGTACCCATTTCAAATCCTACAAAAAGTTTGAATCTTTTTGTGTTGAAGTCCAAGAAACCGGTGGTGGTGGTGGCAGCGGCAGGGACGGCGGCGGCGGAGGCGGAGGAAAAGGCAAAGAAAAGGTATCCCGGTGAAGGAAAAGGATTTGTAGAAGAGATGAGATTTGTAGCAATGAAATTGCATACAAAAGATCAAGCAAAAGAAGGTGAAAAAGAAGCACAAGATAAACCATTGCCTAAATGGGAACCAACTGTTGAGGGTTATTTGAAGTTTTTGGTTGATAGTAAATTGGTTTATGATACTCTTGAGAAGATTGTTGATAAGGCTGATTTCCCAGAATGTAAGTTTTACTTTTTATTTATTTCTGTGTTACATAATTGAGCTATATGATTGTGATTATATATTAACTGGACAGGGTATAATAGATTAAGGCTTTTTATGAGTTGTTGATTCGATAAAATCTTTATATAGGCTAATAAAGGTTCTATTTTTAGTAATAGTTTTGAATTGGGTTGAATAATGATGATCTTGGTGGTTTGTAGAAATAGGATATATGTTTTGGCAATTGTGGTAATGGTGTTTTTAGCGTCTGACATTGATACGAATTTAGGTTAGCCTCTTTTCTTGATAAGATGAGTTTATTCATATGCTGCTAGCAATGTTCTGCTTCTACCATGAAGTGCTAATATAATGTTAAAGAATACACGTGTATGATCATATAATCATGCTTTTGTATGTTTGCCTGTGGGTCTTACTGATGCGTTTATAATCACTTGAAGTTTCTTTATGCGTAATTTACTAATTTTTATAATCTAAGCTACTTAGCTTAGACTCATGGAGTGGTAGCTATATGGGTGTTGATTCAATTAAACTTAGGGAAAAATGCTACTCCGTAATTTTCAAAGCATTATATTCAGTAGATTAAATCTCCTAAATCCTTATGCATTTATAATCACTTGAAGTTTCTTTATGCGTAATTTACTAATTTTTATAATCTAAGCTACTTAGCTTAGACTCATGGAGTAGTAGCTATATGGGTGTTGATTGGTTTAAACTTAGGGAAAAATGCTACTCCGTAATTTTCAAAGCATTATATTCAGTAGATTAAATCTCCTAAATCATATCATCCCCAATCTGTCTCACCCGCCCATTTTGCCACCTGGAACTTCTTTTTTTTTTTTTTGTGTGTGATGTCACTCAACTAATTCTTCTCTTTTTTTGGGGGACTTTTTCATTGCAGATGCTGAGTTTAGGAATACTGGATTGGAAAGGGCCGAAAGCCTGGCGAAAGATTTGGCATGGTTTAAAGAACAAGGTCATTCTATACCTGAACCTTCATCACCCGGGCTCGATTATGCATCATACGTTGAAGAGCTATCCAAGAAAGATCCACAAGCATTTATTTGTCACTTCTACAACACCTACTTTGCTCACTCTGCTGGTGGTCGGATGATAGGGAAAAAGGTCAGCAAATTCTCATCTCTCTTAAAAAGTTTACCTTGTGTTCATTTGCCCAAAGAGTCGCATTAGCCTTTTGTGGCTCATATGGTTCATGTCCAAACGGGTA
This sequence comes from Logfia minima, assembly GCA_963921325.1. Classification (NCBI taxonomy): domain Eukaryota; kingdom Viridiplantae; phylum Streptophyta; class Magnoliopsida; order Asterales; family Asteraceae; genus Logfia; species Logfia minima. The sequence continues at coordinate 37,481,600 of OY992767.1, forward strand.
TCCTAGTGCGCCATGTTTTTTTCTGTTTGAGATTCATATGCATAAAGGCAACCCTTTTGGGGTAATGGGTTGGAAAGCGTCATTCTTTAGTATGGGTCAAAACGGGCTGAGTCGGTTTGGGTTGACTCATAAGTACTTTCTTGTTCTTTAAGAAAGTAATATGATGATTGCAAAACTGATATTATAAATTAGATATTTGAATAGCCAGATTTGGGTTTATGTTGAATTTAACCAACAAACGATTTTCAGTTGATCAACAAAGTAAAGTTTGTTTTGAGTGGTTTAGTTTTTCAAGTTTATTTGTCTTCTTGAAACATGGATAAAATTGGTGGATCTTTTTTCTTCAGATCGCTTAATAAAACACCATATGAATAAACCCATCTATAATTAAATGGAACGAAATTGCCACCTTATAACTATTTTGTATCTAAATTGTACCACTTGTAGGTTGCTGAGAAGGTAATCAATGGCAAGGAATTGGAGTTCTACAAATGGGATGGGGATCTTTCCCAACTTTTGCAGAACGTTAGGGACAAGTTGAATAAAGTTGCTGAGGTGAAACACTTCCCAGTTTGTGAAACTACCTTTTACTAATTTTGATTTTTGTGAAAATAAAGTTGATACATACATCAAATGCATAAAAGTTAATGATTAGTGAGACTTATGTCAATTCCATGTTTGTTATGATATCCCCAGGATTGGACTAGAGAGGAGAAGAATCATTGTCTTGAAGAAACTGAGAAATCATTTAAGTTCTCTGGAGAAATCCTCCGTTTAATATTGACATGATGTGTTAAAACATAGTAATCTTTACGGGCCAAGCACTAAAACTTCTCGATACACAATCTTTCTCGTTTTCTTTGCCATGCCCTGAAGAATTTGTTACTATTCTGTGCATATTGGTACTTTCTTAATTTAGGAAAGTGGAGACGATGTACCAACTTTCTTAATTTATATAGTTCTTTATATTGTGTTTACAATGTTCTAGTTAATCCATCATCGATGAAGGGTCGTTAGCCTCTACAACTAGCATGGTGTAATGTGGTGACTGTTTACTGGTGCAGGTCAGCATCATTCTTGACAAACAGAATTTCATTCTCTTTTACCTGCAAATACTGGACCACAATTAATTTTCTGAAGGCTGTTAACGACATCCCTTAAAATGTTCGGACATCCATACATAAATCATTGTACGTTAATCAATATTTTAGGGCATAGGGCCGTCGTTATCGTTCTTCTATCTTTAATAAAATAATAAATGATATCAGTATTCATCTATGAAGGGTCTCAAAGAGTTGTTTGTCTTTCAGAAAACATCATCAAACCATAATATTAGTAAGATTCTTTGTAATAGTGATAATAAGTTCATATATAAGAAAAAAATTTGAAAATTGAGATAAAGATACGGATATATGTCTTGACTTGAAAAATCAGTTATCAAAAAGTCAACAGAATATCAAACCAGCATTATATAGAAGAGATTATATTCAAAACAAATAAAATCAAGATTTACCAAATCATAACAAGCTTTGGTTTCTAGTCTTCCATAATGATTGAATGCTATCTTTAAACAAATTTGAACTAAACATAATTCAAGAATCCAAAATGCCAACCATGAATTATAATCCAAATCTAGCGAAACAATAATATCTACAAATCAATTACTTTTTCTGCAAGCTAGCAATATGATTAACAATGACAAGTTACCAACCATCTTTCACAATCTTGAACTTTTCTAAAACGGTTTTGCCTTCTTTGTACTTTTGGGATACTTCGTACGCTTTATCGTACTTCCATCCTAATACCTCCCCGCAATCCGAGCAACTTACATTTGCCACACTATGTAATCCTGTGATCAAGTGTCGGTCCTCTACGACACCTGTCACTAGGTTCATCACGTGGGAGAACAAAAAGGCTCTTCCATGTTGTCCCTACAAGCAAACGATTAAATCATCATCATATCTTGAAACACTATTGAAAAGTTTTTGAAGATATAAATTTTTTTATAAGGGAAGTGATTTATACACTGATAATGTTTTATATGCACCCATGTGTATATCAAAAGTTTGGTGTTTAAAGATCACCTCCCATATATAATATATACCTGGAATGTTTTAGAGACAATATCATCGTGAAGAGCAACATGGATGTGACAGTTGTAGCAAGCATATAATCTGGGAGAGATGGTAATTGCCATTAGGGAGAAATCAGTTGGGATGTTGAGTAAAAGAAAGAATGAATTAAGGGGATGAATTCAACATCATAATCATATCATAATAATAATAATAACAATAATAATAATTACTTTAAAATAAAATAAAATGGTGATTGATTATGATGGGATTCTTACTTTATCATTCTCTTCTCTTATTGGCTAATTCTTGGTTCCTTTTTTTCTTAATAAAAAACTAAAAAATAGGTATTCGTAATTGTTAGCATAATAATCAAGAAAAGAAAAGTATTTATTTTCACTTTTTGTTTATTTTTTGCAAAAGGAAAACGAGTTTAATTTTTTATTTATATTGTATTTGTATGTTCATAAAAATTCGAAACTTTTCTTCTAAACTATCTGTATCTTACACTTCTCTATCATTTACTTATGAGTTTATGTCGCTCAATAGTAACAAAATTTCATCATTTTTTATTGAAGTCATAAAAAGTATTCTTATGCTACTACAACTTATTATTATATAACTCTTATTTTGGAAGTGCTCTTCTTTTTGTCAAAGGTTACAATTTTCCTTGAGTTCTATGCACAACTGTTCATTATGTGCTTTGCTTGCTTTAATTGACTAAAAAAAAGGTAAAATCTTTTTTGTAGTTTCGACTCTACCGTTGGTTACACAACAATCCAGGGGGACCAAGCCGCCCCCACACCAAACCACCACCGTGATAAAACAGTAAAATGCAACCACTAGAAAGATAAAAATTACAAGAAAGAAGACAATACTCTTAGAAAGATCACAATAAACCTAACCAATGGAACCATTTCATTTAGGGCCATTTGGTGAATTCAAATACCTTAAGAACAATATAGGATATACAAAAGATTATAATTGTTTTAATACCAGTAAGTAAGAAGTAAGGTTGGTTTTTATGACCATCAATTTCATTTATGGCCATTTGGTGAACTCAAACACCTTAAGAACAATATCCCACCCTGTTGGAATCTGCCATATGAAAAGAAGAACATTTAGCACGTTTAATGCTATATGAAGGTTTCTCGCCGTTTCATTTCCTTTCTGCATAGGAGGTACTAATGCAGCAGCAGCAGCCCATAACACCGTTATTGCTGTTCCAAAAGTTAAGCATTCAACTCGTCATTTATATAATTCAAAACATGCAAATTATACACTCTACTCCATGTGCATTAATCAAACCATCCTAATCAAATACTAATGTTATTGTACATAAAAAGTTGAATATAATGAAAATTAGTTACCTGCACCAGCGTATAGATGGGGCCCGGGAAATAGTTTCCCTGTCCTGAGATAAGTGTTGACTCCACCACCAATGGACTCAAACACACCAAATGCAAGCAATATTGAACCTGCATTGAAGTGTTTTTCCTTATATTGCCCTTTGATCAACACCTTCCTCTCCTGTTTAGATATGAACCAAAAGACTAAATATAAATTTACATGTTTACTGTTTAACATAGCAAGCTATAGGACCTCTTTTACCATTTAGCAATGCACTTTAAAAAGTATGAGTAGAAACAAACTACTTCATTTCTTACCCTAAATTACATTGCTACTATTGGTATAAAGAATAAAAACCGGTCAATAAATGAAATTCTGTTACTATGATTGTTATAAAATAATAATAATAATAACAATAATAATAATAATAATAATAATAATAATAAACTGTAAGTATCGCGGTATTTGTAGCATAAAACTGAAGGTATGGGGCTATGCTATGTAACAAAATGCAAGTACGTTACTGTTACTAATGAGTTTTGTTATAGAAACTGGCCTAAAACCCACACGAGTGCAAGCAATGATATAAGTTTGAGATATACTTGATAGAAAGCAATATAAAGTATCTGATAGACGCGACAATTTACATGGTTTAGCAAAACGCTGCCTATGTTAGCCCCAAGAATTTCCTTTATTTTTATAATGAGAAAGATCCTAATACAAGAAGTGTACAATATGAGTTCTACCCAAACCCAAGTCCCATATATTTTATGATACTCGTACACTCTTTTTTTAAAACTTACAAGAACAAACTCTCTTATACATCCTCACAAAAAATTGTCTATCACTTGATTGTACCTATGCGTACAGATTGTTTCTTTCACATGTGAAAACAAACCAACACAGCCACATTACTCATTCTTTGATTTCACATTTTGCACGTGTATGGAGTGCCAAATATATATCCTCAATAATTTGGCAAAAACTATTCAGTTTCCCATCTTAATCTCCCATGCAAATCATAAGCTACAACTTGGTCCTGTAAATGTGAGCAAATAAGTTTCATGTACTTCATCCATACGACCGTACCAATATAATGGCCAGTAGCCAAAATGCACATAGTTTATGGAATAAGTTTTATGAAGTGTGTAATTAAGGTTAGGATGAGAAGCTTGATACGTTATTACAGTAAGAAAAAAAATGCAATATCTTGTTATTTTAAGTAACTGAGATATATGGTTAAACAAACAAACCTCAGATAGTTGTTGAATCTTGGATTGAAGTGGCGAAGGTGCAGGGGGTTCAACTGGAGTTCCTTCAGGGGTGACTGGAACAGGTTTCTCTTGTTTTTTCAACTCATTAATCTCATCCTGTATTGTTCTCACCCTTCTCCATTGCCATCCTAAATAACCAGCATATAATGTGTATGCAAATAGACCACCCATTACAATTGGATGAACCAAAGCCAATGATCTCCCTTCCAATATTCCAAATTCACCACCAGCTGCAAGTGCATCCTGTATATTTATTTTTATCATTTTTGTTTTTTTAATAAAACTAATGTTAGTAACACAAACTGAAAATGGGCATGATGTAGAAAAATAAAAGTAACAGAAGATATAAAATTGGATTACTGATTAAATGATCCCATCAGATGTAGTGAAAAATTCATTTTTGTCAATAAATGATGAAGGTCAATTTTTGATTAATATAGAGAATAATTCAAGTCCTTAAAAATTATCAAAATTTGAACTTTAAATCCAGTCCTTGTCAAAAAATATTTTTTTCACTCACATATGTGTCAAAAATTAGACTTTCAGTTATATGTTAAACAAAAGTAATTTTCAGATACTCCACATTGTCAAAATTCTGTATTATGATACAACTTGCAATATTTTACAAAGAACCAAATAGTTGGTTGGTAAGAAAGAATAAAGATATGATACTAATGGGACTTAGTTAACTTGCCTGTGGGTTTAAAAAGAAAGGTAATGTAACTGCTGATAGAGGCTTCAAGTGTTTAAAATTAATAGGAAGATTAGAGAGACTTATGGATGGAATTAACAACTGTGATTGTGAATGTGAATGTGATGATTTAGAAGGAACTGGTGGGATTTGAAGACAAGCAAGTGTGGCTGCCATACTGTTCTAGTGAACTTTGTTGTTTCCTTGTTTTTAATTATTTGGCAACAAGAAGTAGCAAAAACAGACTAAATGATTTAAGAAGACTGTAGATGTTAGATAGATAGGATGGATGCCATCATGGAGTGTTGTGATTGGCTCATCTAGATTGCACAACATTCATTTATCACCATCAGTTCTGTTATGTTTGTTAAATGCTATATGATGTGTTGTGGATCTTGGAGAAATACAAGATCAATTTTTATGCATATACTATACTATAAGTAATAAAATAACAAATTTGATATATGTCACTATCAAGTCTTTCCATCTTTACTCGTTGTATACACATAATTTTTTGAATACCTATATGATCATGTTAAATTTATGTATTTTTTCGTAAGTTTTATTATTGGTAAAGCATAAAAACACCCACTTTACTAGGCTAATTGTTAAAAATTGGGTTTTTATCCCATTTTGGTTATGAATTTTCTTTTTACCTAGTTAACACTATTGGCATAAGCATTATCACGAATTTGTAATGGAGTGTGCTTTAGGGATTTCGCACAATACCCTATTTACCGGGTGAATTTCGCATAATAGTATTTGAAATATAGGGGTATTGGGACTTGGGTTAGATACATTTAAGTGCATAAAAGTTCACGTGAGAATTATTGTTAAGACATTGATGTTGTGCTTTCTTTTTTGTTCCACTTTGGTCATTCAGTAAATGTCACGCCAGCTTTCTTAAAAATCAAGTCGTGGTAAGTTTGTAAACACTTACACTAAACAATCATCGATTTCATGCATTAGACAATAGAAGTGTCGTTGTAAGTAATACTAATTCACCATTTAAGATGAACTTATTTCTCACAAAATATACAACATGTAAAGCATTAGGTGCAGTTTGACAAACATCAACTTAGAATTACAAAACTAGAAAAATTCAAATAAACTGAGACTCAATGTTTCGCTGAAACCACCATAACCAGTTGCTGATTACTGTTTACTGGTCAACAGCACACAAAACGAACAAAACTGCCATAACGAGCTAGATTAATCTATTGATCAGAAGTGCTCATGAACCCACCTCTAAATCCAGCTCCATTGCAATTACCACAAAGAATCTCCTTTTTACCTCTGCAAATAATGCAAACAACAGTTGTTCAGAAAACATCACAAGTTGTATTTGTGTGTTTCTTACACAAATATGAACTTAATTGACCATTTGACCCAAAAGGGCCTATTTTTGCAACATTTTTTTTTCTTTCACTTGACATGAATTTGATCCGACTTCAAACAAGAATTGGGCAAATTGCATAAGATAGCAAAAGTACTAAAGATCAATGTTTTATTTTGGTCATTGTGTTCTGCTTTGGTCACTAAAGACCTGAAGTATCTTTTTATTCCATTTTGGTCACAAAAAGCAAATCTTTTCTTCCTAGTACGTTGTTATAAAGATGAAGCATACTCCTAATGACCAACAAAGGTACTTAAAATGGCCAAAACGGAACAATAAAATCATGAAAATAAAAGATCATGTCTTAGCAGTCCTCTCTTCAGTCGACATGATTTCTATGTTTATTAAAAGGAATTTTCAAATCGGATACAAAAATAAGCATGTTAGTCTGAATCTTTTTTCATTAACAATTAAAAGAAGATCACTAAATACGAGGATAGTAAACCTGCAGAGCCAACACAATCCGCCGGCTTTGAACCGTCCATTGAAGTGATCTTCTGAGTTTACTCCATTTCCTTTGCATTGTGTACATTGTATAGCACCTAAATTGTACAATAGAGCAAAAATGTAAACACCACTTCCTATTTCACCAAAGAAGAGTCAGCGGAATTACTTTTTAGTGTCAAAATTGATTTTAACTTTCTGGTGGTAGTGAAGAAGGTTGTTACCAGACTGAACCATAGACTAAATTTTACAATTTTACAAGTTTTGGAGCTCAAAAAATAACGCCATATGAGGAGACACCAAATCATAAACTGAAAGCACATTACTTTCAGATTTAAAGGTTGACAGTTGACTTTTTAGCTGTCAAATGTTGGGTGCAAACCCATGTCCCAGATCAGAAACTAAAAGAAATCGATGTCTGCATATAAGCTCATGAGCTACTCCCGTCTATCACTAATTTGTTTTTGAGTGGAACCCCGTCTGGACTTATATGTTAGACATGTTGTTGGGCTAAGTATCAGTCCTAACATTAAATGTCTATGATATACAAAGGTGGTACATTTTGACTTTTGAGGTCTAAATTGCTGACTCTACATTACCTTTCGATTTTTAAGGTTGGAATTTCTAATTACCCTTCTTTTTCCAAATCTGAAAATGAATTAATTCGTCGTTATTGATGGAAAGGTTGTGTATACGTATTGTAGGAAGGATTATGAAGTTGACCCCTTTTTGGGCTAACTTGACCCGGCTATGGTTAAAAGTAAGGTAAAAACCAGCAAGGAATATAATGAGTGACTTGAAGTCATTGACGAACTTGTTGACATTAGCTTACCATTTCCCTCACAACTATCACAAACAATGCTGTTTACTTTTGTGGTGCTGTTTGTATCATTGGTAGCCTGCAAAACGGATTTGATAGTGAGAAACCAGATATATGAAACTAAGATACATTTATAACTTCTTTTATTGATATAGTAGAATTCTCACGATTTAACATCTCTATAAGCTTCAAGATATCGTTGACAAAATAACCTCTCAGTTTATATACTAAGTTCAAGATGAAAGAATATTTAACCATGTTTTTGCATCTTAGCACACAAACCTTAAGCTTATCATACACTGATTACTCCATTTTTCCGTTGTGGTTATAGAAAAAGTCTGACCTTGATTTCCAAAGCATGAAATCTTTCAGTTTTTGACTTCTGATTAGTCACATTGTTGATCAAGATCACTTTTGGAGCATTAGAGTTTTCACCAATGAGCCCTGTAGCATTAATATCAAATAGTTAGAACCCAGAAGAGGCCGTCAAATGCAACAACCTACATCCAACTAAACGATTACCAAAATTCTTTTATTCTTCTCCAGTCAGGTATCCGATAATACGATTATTAAAAGACAGTTTACCAAGAATGAAACATCATGAAATAGGTTTCTCTTCAAAACACATAGTACTAGACATGTAAGAACCCAAATTTTCATAACTAATGGGGTTTTTGGATGTGTATTATCCAGGAGATATATTATTATCACTTCAAATAGTAGAAAATAATATATGGATATGGATTAAAGTAATTTAAAAGTTTGAAATGCACCCATCAACAGTTGTATACTTGAAAATACACTAATTACTCCATTTTTCCATGAATTTTTGCAAAAACACTCCAAAATCTTTGTTGGGATTAAGATATACACATATCTAAACATCTCTCTATGAAATTTTGCAAAAACACCCACATCTAAACATCTCTTTATACATAATTCACCTACACACATATCAGATATACCTTATCCATATACAAAATATACAATATACAATACTTTAATATATAGAGAGAGGACTACTTGGTTTGGTTGGGGAAGTGAAGAAAGAACAACAAAGAGCACGAGACATGTTTGCAGGATAAATATGTGATGATTTCAAGATTTTGATGGGTGTAAAGAAAAGATGGAAACTTTGGCCTGCAAAATGATAGTAATACAACAATTTGAGGTACCATGCTCTCCTTACAACTAGATAAGCCACTCCTATTGAGATATTTTGTGTTTACCAAAACTACCCTTACAAAGCCTTGATATTTATTGGATGGAATCACATGGTTTATGGATAGCTTATTTAGGCTTTAGCTAGTAATATCAATGTAGGTTTACATTAATTCTTCAAATATATTAAGTTTTTGAATGTTGATTTTCCAGCAATCTTATCGAGTTTAATAGAGCATCTTACGTGAAAGATAAATCAAGTTTATTTGACATTATGATAACACGTTTTGCGATATTATATATCATTTGCATATATATAACATATAATTAAACATAAATTAGTAGTATAGGGAATGTTCCCTTTAGAATTAGACTTTTAGTGAGAATTAATGAATGATTCTTAAGTATTTATTTGGTAAAACTCAATTTTTTCTCCAACTTAAATATCTCAAAAATGACTAGTAAAAAATTATAAAACCATTAAAATCAACGTTTTTTCCTCTTCGATTGAACATCTCATATGATATACTTTCGACGATTTCTTTTTCTTTTTGTATTTTGATGGACTTTGAAAATTGGTAACACATGTGTTACTAGCAATTATTGCATGTGTTACCGACAACTAACATATGTGTTACTGGCAACTATCACATGTATTACCAGCAACTAACATATGTGTTACCAGTTTTCAAAATCCATCAAAAAATGAAAAAAAAAAGTCCGTCGAAAGTATGTCACGTGAGATGTTTAATCGAAGAGAAAAAATACTGATTTTTATAGTGCAATTTTTATAATTTTTTAATTAATCATTTTTGAAATATTTAATTCTTAAAAATATGAGATTTTATCTCGACGAAAGTAGATGAAAAATTGTAACGCTATCCAACTCAATTCTCTGTTCTGAAATAAGTAACAAAGATGTGAACGAAAAGAAAAACAATTTTTTCTTTTTCATGAATATATACAATAACTGTTTTGGTTAGTGTATGGTTCAGAAGTGGACTAATAGTCATTGTCTTAATAGTTATAGTACTGAAATTTAATTCGGAAATCATCGATCCAAGTTCTTTTTATTTTTTACTTGTGTGCTTTAGTTGGTTTTGAATATTTATAACGGTTGTTGTTTTTTCATTTGACTGATTTTTTGTAACCCAAAGTTCGAAAAAGCTAAAAAATGACATTATGTTTGTTATAATTAAACATATTTAATAAAATTTGTTGGATGATAGTTACATGTAAAGCCCGCATGCGAGGCATCTTACTCTCACGATCAATTTTATTCAGATTAGGCCGGCAATGGTATAATTTTATTCTTTACTTCATAAGTTCTATCGTCTTTGAATTATTTTATTTATTAAGTAATAATTGTTGCAATTATTTTAAATATATGTATTAATGTTTAATAAGTGTTGTTCTAGTTATTTACTTCATAAAAGTGATATGTATACCATAAATTCATCATTCTAATACATATCAGATGCACATTTTTCTATATTACATACATGAATATAATTATATATGGTGTAATATTATGCATTCAATAAATTTAGTGGATCCTTATAGAATATAACTTTAAATAAATATTTAAGTTAATTGTGTTAAACATTTGATATAAAATAATACAATTTGGGTATCATTCTTGTTAAAACGGTACTAAAGTCTAAAGAATCTTTTTATATCCCTTTTGTCATCATCGAGATCACATATTGTTATTAAAAAGGTGATTTGGTATCCTCTTTTTTTCTACATTACAACCTTTCAAAGCTCATTTTCTTCGTAAACTTTTAAGTTGTATCAACAATAATTTGACATAGGTTGTGGATGGAGGTTACAAACAAGTATGTAGCCATAAAGGCTCAAATAGACGGTGCACCGCAAGAAAGTGATTTCGAGCTCAAGAGTAAAACTTTTTCACTATCGGTTAAGCCTGGATCTAAAGATATTATCATCAAAAATCTTTATGTATCAATCGACCCGTATCAGATTAACCGGATGAAGAGTGCTAGTTCTTCTCAAAAAACTTCAGATTTTGCTATAGGTATTGTTCCCGGGGAGGTTAGTTCTTAACTAAATAATGTACCTTATTCTTTTAAGGTTTTCTTTTTCTTTTTGTTCTTTTGTTTATATTTCCAAAAATTCTTAGACAGACATCTTAATAATTCAAGAGGTTGATTAGGTTGGTAAAAAGAAAGCGTTTTGTTTCTAGCCAAGAAAAGTTCGAAAAGAAGAAACTTTGAATATCATTCATGAACATGTTTGTCCATTTTAATATTTTTCAAGAAGTTGTTGCATTTCAACCCTCCATTATTTCAAAAGTTACATCATTGACACTCTGTTTTAACTTTGATGCACATAAAATCCGTGTAGTTAACATCCTAGAGCATTGTCGCTTCTAAAGAGTAAAAATGAAATATATATACATAATGAGTGTTTATTTTCAAACATATTCACATGAATGTCATCGGTCAATTACCAGCACTTAAAGAACAAATAATCTCTAAACATGTGTATATTGTGATTGCTCGATTTATTCAGGTGATTGATGCTTATGGTGTGGGAAACGTAGTAGCATCAGGACATCCTGATTTTGAAAAGGGTGACTATGTTGTGGGCCTTATAAGTTGGGGAGAGTATAGCATATCACAAGGGCTTATTCTAAATAAGTTGGACCCAATGGGCTTACCATTGTCATACCATGTTGGGCTTCTAGGTAAGTCTCATTTTCATCAATCTTAATGTACAACCCTTTATTGGTCTTAAATCTTGAAATATTATATTATGGATCATGTCTACAATGTTTGTGATTCTTAGTTTCTTGTAATTGGCTGATATGGGCTTTTAATTTGTGAATTACAGGGCTTAGTGGGCTTACTGCTTATGCTGGATTCTTTGAAATATGTAAGCCTAAGAAGGGTGAAAAAGTGTTTGTTTCTGCTGCTTCTGGATCTGTAGGAAATTTGGTTGGTCAATATGCTAAAAATTTAGGATGTTATGTTGTGGGTTGTGCTGGGAGTCAAAAAAAGGTTTGTTACAGCTTTAAATTAGTCTGGATCACTTGTTAACATGATCTTATAATGTCTCGAGCTTCAAATATATGATTAGTCTATATTGCATCATAACAAAACATTGACAACAAATTGAATTTCAGGTGAAAATGCTTACAGAAAAGCTCGGATTTGATGAAGCGTTTAACTATAAAGAAGTGACAGATCTACATTCAACGCTCCAAAGGTATAAATATTACTAATGTATTAAAGTTTTTAGCTTTATAGTCATTTAACTTTTAACAAAGCGAGATTTGATCGTTTTAGGTATTTCCCTGATGGAATTGACATATATTTTGATAATGTGGGAGCCGAGATGTTAGAGGCAGCAGTCACGAACATGAACTTGCACGGTCGAGTTTCAGTTTGTGGGGTGATTTCGGAATATACCGATGCTGGAAAACGTGCAGCACCCGAGATGCTAAGTGTTATATACAAGAGAATCACCATTAAGGGGTTCTTAGCTGGTGATCACTTCAATTTGTTTCCTGAATTTCTCTCGACGACTATTGATCAGATTCGTACAGGAAAAATGCAGGTGCTTGAAGATATTTCAGTCGGTCTAGAAAGCGTCCCTTCTGCTTTTGTTGGACTATTTCGTGGCGATAATGTTGGCAAGAAAATAGTTCAACTTTCTGACGAATAAGGATATTTTCTTTGAACCTCTGAATTACTAGATGCAATTGCTATGATGTTTCATCACATATTGTAACCTGAGTCTTTTCTAGTTTTATGTTAATGAAAAAGCATTTATTTTCACACTAATGATCATCATAAATCCAACATATTCTATACCACTGTGACTTCTAATAGTTTACATTTAAACATTGTCAAGGTAATTTGACTGTTTTTTGTTAATACCACAAATAATTGAAGTTTAATTTTGATGTAAGACCCAATTTGTTCCATATTTTGTTTGTTAAATTTACTTTGTAAAGATCACACCATTTTCATATGAATAAAATTAACACTTTGGAAAATTATATATAATTGAATAATCCGCTATCCTTATTCCCGCCACTTTCAGATGATTAAAAACACCGTTGAAACCTGTTCTAACGCTACACTAAAAACCCTAACGGAAAAATGCAAAACCCTAACTCAATTCAAACAAATTCATGCTCAATTAATCAAATGCCACCTGCCGGAAAACCCGATCGCCATTGGACCGCTTCTATCTGCGGCAGCGACTTCAAAAGATCCATCTTTCTTCTCGTACGCTCGTTCCATCTTTCAAAACCTTCGTTTTCGAAATACTTTCATGTACAATACCATGATCCGCGGTTACGTACAGAACGATAATCAAGTTTTTGCGGTTTTAAGTTATATAGATATGTTACGGTTTGGTCTTGCAGCTAATAATTATACATTCCCAACGTTGATCAAAGCCTGTTGTTTGTGTTCGAGTATTGTGAATGTGAAGTTAGTTGGTTGTTCGGTTCACGGACATATTTTGCAATTAGGGTTTGAGGGTGATCGATTTGTGGGAAGTTCGTTGATTGAGTTTTATTCTGCGAATTTTGAAATTGGGAGTGCACAAAAAGTGTTTGATGAAATGCCTGTTAAGGATGTGGTTTTATGGACTAGTTTAATCGATGGGTACGGTAAGAATAAGGATGTTGAGAAAGCAAGGTTGTTGTTCGATGAAATGCCTGAAAGAAGCGTGATTTCTTGGAGTGTGATAATGGCTGCTTATTCACGGATTAGTGACTTTGAGAAGGTTGTTTCTTTGTTTACGAAGATGCAGGAGTTGGGTATAAAACCCAACGAATCTGTTCTCGTTACTGTTCTTACGGCGTGTGCTCATCTTGGTGCACTTGCACAAGGGTTGTGGGTGCATTTGTATGCCAAAAGGTGTAATCTTATTTCGAATCCAATTCTTGCGACTGCATTGGTTGACATGTATTCGAAATGTGGTTGTTCCGATTTAGCATTATCGGTTTTCAAGACTATATCTGTAAAGGATACAGGAGCTTGGAATGCTATCATTTCAGGCTTGGCGATGAACGGAAAAGCAAAAACTTCATTAGAATTATTAAACAAAATGGCCTCACTAAATATTCGGCCAAGTGCTGCCACATTTGTAGCTATACTCACTGCTTGTACACATACCAAGTTGGTCAAAGAAGGGCTCGAGTTGTTTGAGGAAATGGATAGACTTTATGGGGTTAAACCGCAGATCGAGCATTATGCGTGTGTTGTTGATCTTTTTGCAAGAGCTGGGATGTTAGAAGAAGCTATGGAGTTTGTAGAGAAGAAGTTGGGAGGTGTTGGTGAAGTAGACGCTAACGTGTGTGGTGCTCTTCTTGGTGCGTGTAGGACTTATGGAAATGTGGAGGTTGGAAACAGAGTATGGCTAAAACTGGTTGATATGAAAGTAAATGATTATGGGGTTTGTGTTGTGTCATATAACATGTATAAAGAAGCTGGTTGGAAAAGGGAGGCGGAAGAGGTTAGAAACATGATTGCAGAATCTGGAAGGAAGAAAACGCCTGGTTGCAGCATGGTAGAGGTTAATGGTGTGGTTAAAGAATTCGTTTCAGGTGATATCAATCATCCTCAGGCACTGGAAATACATAAAATGCTTGATTTGTTATTTAATGTGGCTCGTCTTGTCTAACTGAATTGACTGGTGGTTCGACAACTTTCTTGAATGAAGAAAGGGACACCCCGAGGCCATGGTTAACTTAATATGCGATTATGCCCCAATTATCTTTGTTAATGGTCTTATGGTTTCGATCGATAGTAAATATATGAATTTGTGTATTTGATGATGATAAATAGAGGTGATAATATTGACCCATTTGTTTATAACTATAATTTATTTGGAATTGGAGGTAATAATATTGACCCATTTGTTAAACCATTTGATACAACATACTAATCAAAAAATTCTACTACAGCATAAATAATCAAACTTGTTTGTAATTCCAAACAACACTTTGGAGAAACATAAGTACCTTGTGTTTGGTGGAGAAAATGTACACATTTGCGGCTTCACAATCAGGCTAACCAAATTTAACAGGCCTTAAATTTGTCAGCAAAACAATTGTCAACTACAGTTATATGGTTGATAAAAGTTACTAAATTAGATCTACCTACCTCGTGTAGCGTAGATATGTATTTAATTAAGATGACAAAAGGAGCTAGGGTGTACTTAAATGATACAATAAGTTTATAGGGATGGGCACAAATGACAAGTGGCAAGTTCGAGATATAACCCAACCCATAAAAGAATAATAGAATGCCCAAAAACTTGGATACCTGTATACATTCCTAACAACCATCTACAAATAGTACGACAGAGAACATGGCACCAAACATATAAAAAACGTTGACAGTCAACATATAACATGATATTGCTTGTTTTGAGCGTAACAAACGTAATACATAGTGTTCGCTTTGAAAATGCACACATACTGTCCACCAATTAAATATCATATTTACCACTTATAAACTTTTTTGATTGGTTAGTACAAGAAATCGCCATATTTTAGGACAACCCAAAATAAAAAAGTAGACACTTTAAGTGAGACGGAGAGAGTATTATTTAAGATATATTGGATGAGGTCATGAGGATGATGCAAATCAAGGTGATGTTATCGTCTAGTTTAAATAAGGATATCATAAGTAGATGGAATTAGGAGTAGAGTTAAGAAATACAAAGATGGCAACCTCATTTTATTTTAGTAATGGAGAAAAATACCCATACCTGTCACATGTATCCTTCCCAAGCTTTGTTTCAGTAAAGCTGGGTGATAGGGATATGTATGATTTGTGGAAGACACAAATGAAATGTCTGTTACCGAGTTATGATATGCTTGATTTCGTAGATGGAATTTATAAGAAATTGAATGAAAAAGACTCTGATTACATGCTATGGAGAAGATCAGATGCCCTGGTCAAGGGTTGGATTCTTGGATCTCTTTCTAGGCAAGCACTCAGGTCCGTTTTGAAACCTTTAAGACAGACAAACTCCATCCATGGGCCAAAAAGGTAGATTTCACTGCAGATGATGAATTGGATGAAGACGTATATCAGTTCAGCAGATGTATGGGGTCAACTGTACGCTTTGTATGGTCATCCGAGTGTTATTCGACAAGTATCAGGTACATGTTGTCATCATGTATGGGTGCCATCTCATCAAGCTAAAGACGAGTTTGTGATTTACACAAATGGTACTCTAAATATAAATAGAATTATTCAAATTTTAATCATTCAGGATCGTTGCTTGATGGTCAAAGCTTTTGTTTCAACTTTGATTTTCATATATCATAAACGGTATCACTGAGCCCTTTAGATAGGGTTGTATAAACTTGATAAACAAAGTCAAACAAATCCTATTAGAAAACTAAATATCCTTTAGATCAAGATAATTATCAAACGAATCATATAAAAACAAATATCTTAATAATACTAAAATCTCAACAGCCTTCTAGCTTATAGATTTGGTCATTAAGTCGGACAGCGTAACAATGTATAGCTACTTCATCGATTCGATGAACTAAAATAAATATTTTCAATAAAGTAAATTGTATTTTGTGATCACGATTCAATCTTGTGAAGACGAAAAATAATATCTCAATTTTAACAACTTTCATTAACAATTAGTTAACAACAAATAAAAGAAATGTGTTGTTTAACTGTGCACCAACCAATTAATTAGCTCATTGAAACCGTCAGTTTGGATACCTTTAGAACAAAGGTTTTATTCAATTTATAGGCTAGCATCTACAAATTGGTAGTTATATTAACGAAGCCTTCCTACATGATCCCTTGTCATTTATGAATTGATACCATCAATACATATCTTCAAGTTATTAATTAATGAATGTTTAAATCTGTATATACATACTAGGTAATAATCTATCTTATATCAATCATCCTTTAATATGTATCACTTACCGGTTACCAAATATTTAAGAATAGCAATTAGTTTAATCTATCTAATTTTTTACTATATCATCTTTTGATATCAAAAATTACCAAGCTCTTTTTCACAAACACGTCAAACTCTTGCATTTACATTGAATTTTCGTATTCAGGACTACAAAATACACATGCAACCTTTATATACATGTTTTAGTAAAAAAATTTATGTGTAACATTGTTCCTTGTCGTTTTTTACATCAATGAGAATTTTTACTTTGAACGAGAAATAATTACAGAAGGATACAGAAATTTAGTATTAGAATCAAATGAAAACGTAGAAGAAGAGATGGTATGGGAAGAAGATTTTATAGAAAGCAAATGACTATTTGCAACAGATGAAGAATATAGAAAACAAGTTCACAATAGTTTGTAAGAAGCTACTCGAAGTGGAAGTTACGAAGATATTGTTTCTATTATAAGATATAGAAGAGTTAAAGTGACAGACGAAATTGCTATAAATGGTAATAGCGCATTGCACCTTGCGGTGATTAATAGCAGGAAGTGTACTTTTTTAGAGAATGTGTCGCAGTTGGTAGATCCGAACAGACTGTCGCATCTACAAAATTTGGCTAGAAGCACAGTACTCCATGTTGCTACAATTGTTGACTACATTGAAGCTTGTAAGATCTTAGTGGGATTAAACCCTGAAATGTAATACACACCACAACAAAATGGTGTAGGTGAACGGAAAAATTGAGCTTTAAAAGAAATGGTTAACTCGATGCTTTCTTACTCGAGTTTGAGTGAGGGATTTTGGGGAGAGGCTATGCTTACGGCTTGCTATTTTTTGAATAGAAATCCAAACAAACGGAATAAAACATGCCCATATGAATTTTGGTATAAAAGAGCTCCAAATTTAAGTTACCTTCGAATTTAGGGTTGTAGAGCTGTTATAAGATTGACCAAACCCAAAAGGAAAAATTGTTAGGATCACAAAGAATAACTTTTTTAATTAGCATTTGTTTTTGTAATACCTTCACAATCAACAAAAACCTAATGATGGATGAGATAAAGTCTCCCTTTTTGAGCAGTTTCTCCAACAACCGATCGACGCCTCATATACCTATAGTAATTAAACAGATCAACAAAAACAGATGATCTGCTCTTATGCTTGAAACCCTTAGAGTAAAATCATTGATAATTGAAACTGTGACGAAAAGTAGGGTTAACACTAAGTTAGGAAAAGAACAGATCAATATCCATGTGATTCATTCTCTAACTTTGACTCATCAAAGATAGGAAAACTGAGTTAGATGTATCTAAATAATTTTAGTGTCGATGATAGACTATCTCTTATGTCTAGTTGCAGTTTGTTATCAGATTATGAGTAGTAGTGACACGTTTGCTAAATTGAATAATATAGTTGACCTTACTCGTTAGATGGTGGAAATGAAGATGCATCTTTCTTTTTCACGTGGTCGTTGCTAACTTGAATAAAATTAGTTTTGCTTTTGCTCGTTGCAACTATGACTGTTGAAAGATGTTTTTCTAAAATGAGGCTTCCAAACACACATTTGCGGTACCAAGTGGGAGATCATTATTTGAATATTTGTTTTGGTTTGTTCTATAGAGAAAGATGCACTTAGCAATGTTACGATTGATGTTATACAATTAATCGTTTCCATCATCTAGGTGAATGTTGGAGACAACTATAAGGTGTAATTTTTAATACTAGATATGAAACTACTATCAAATTTATAATAGGTGTGAAACTACTACTACATGTAATGTAATCTTTTTACTAGTATTCTTTGTTATACTAGATGTGAAAGTACTTTCAAATTTAAAATACAACCGGTCCAGTTTTCAAAATATTATAATTGAATATGCTCAAATTTCTTTTAATATTTTATTTTAATTAATATTACATAAAAATGTGTGCAACCCATGACATTTGATCCTGGTTTCGCCCCTGATGAGAGAATTGGGAACCCCTTGGATTAAGGTAGGATTTTACACAATAAAAGTCAACAAAAAAGTCAACACATCATTGACCAAAAAACTTTGCTCAAATCAACAACACAACAAAAAACAGAATTATTTGAACTCACTTTATCAGCCTTAGATCTTTAAAGCACCTTTTGTAAACCCCTTGAATTCAACCCTGAAGATTTCGTTGTGGAGTGTGCAAGTTGTATTAGACTCCAGGAACAAACCGTGCACCGGTAATTGGTAGTGATACTCTAAGAACTACACTTCCTTAACCGCAGCAGTAACAGTCATCCTATTTTCCAGAATAACTCGTAGCATCACTTCTGTAAATGTCACACCCAGCATCATCATCTCCAAGATGATCAAATCCGGGTTATTGACCACCACCGTCGGCTGTTTTCTATCACGCTGTTTCTTCCACCAAATGGAAGCTTTCGCAGCAAGAACTATACACACAAGAACAAGATTGAGAATGAATAGAATCAATTAACCTTAAACCCTAAATTACATTAAACAAAACAAATAAGGAATTACATTTGGAGAGACTGATTAGACCGTCAAGTGCAACGTCCGTGACTTTATCCAGAATCTTTCCCCCTATAGCTTCACCAATATCTTTTCCAAATTGGTTGTGGCCGGTAGAATTAAGGAAATCGTACTTAGTACGGCTAATTTTCAGAGAATGGTAAGTGTTAGAGGGGTTGTACTTCAACCGGGGATCGCCGACGACGGCAAATGTCTTCAAGAACGAGGTTGTAACAAAAAATTATTAATAAGTTATTACATAAATAAATAAGAAATTTTTGTAACAGTAACAGTTGTAATAAATGTTTTACCAATTGTGGTTGTTTTTGATGGTACGTTGACGTAACTGCATGGACCTTTGGTTGACTTCGAATTAATGACGGAAGATTTTCATTTTGTTTTGATTTTTTTGTTTTTCTCTTTTTTACCCTTTTACTTTTACTTATAGTAGTTAAAGTTAAATATTTATTAGACCACTAGGAGTGGTTCGTGGAGGTGATCCCGTGCAGCCACCACGGTCGGAGTAGGGCCGTGGTGGTCCGTCGTCGTCAAGGAAAAAACAGCCCAAGACGAAACAAACCGCCGAATCCACTGCTTATTTCCTTTCTTTTTCGAGTTCTAAAAAAAAAATTAATCAATGGTCATATTTTCAAAAAATAAATAAATAAAATATATATATATCGCCATTGTAACGGTTATATATGTAATAATATTTTAATTTTAAAATCTATTTTATTTTTCCTATATATATACTACATTCATTCTCATTTTAAACACAACAAAAACTCAAACAATTCTTACATTTCATACAATTCACACAATTCATACATTTCATACAATTCACACAACTCAAACAATTCATATACATTCATACAAACACTAGCATCAAAATGGAAGTAATTGATCGTCTTAATTGTATTTTTGATGACTCTTCAGAAGACGACGAACTTGTTGCAATTTTGCAACAACGTGTCGAGGAAGAAAAACGACGAACGAGCCCGAAATTTCCCGTCCGCCTGCAACACGTACATATATTTTAAGGGACCGTGAAGGTGTCGGTCAACATTTGGCGGAGGATTACTTTTCGGATAATCCAAAGTATTCAGCTTACATTTTTAAAAGACGTTTTATTAATTATAGTGTTTTATATTTAATTGAATATAAATGTATTTTTTAAGAAAAATGTCAAATAAAGAAAATAGTGGTCCCAGTTGTCCGTCATGAGCTGTCGTGAAATCAGCAATACAGCTAGTCGTGGATGAAAATCCTTCGTGACTGACGTGACACCCACAACGGATCACGACAAACGTCATAACTTTTAGTGATCTTATTACTACTAGTATTTATATATGTGTATTTTGTTTAACCCAAATTTTACAAAACAAGGTTATATAATCGCACTTCGTTGCGAATGTTTGAAACTCTCCCTCATTTATAAATATTTATTTAAGATAAACATTACCATTTGTTAAAGAAATATTTATTTAAGGTAAACATTATCATCTCGAGAGCTGATCTTACGTGTCATCATTGGATTTTTTTTTCTGCTTATATGAAAAAAAATAGTCTTCCACCTCAACTTCTCCTTCTAACGCATAATGTGATGCAGCAGGTCCTTAATTTGGTATGCATCCTCGAGGTATTATTATTATAACTTTAATTAATTTCCCTTAAAAAAAGCGCCATTTTTCTCCGTAAATTTTGGATCTGCTCATCATGGTAGGTGATCAAACGTCGAAGACGGATGGTGATGGATGGACATGGGTGTTTCGGGGTAACAAAAAACCTCAGGAAAGACGAGAATCTGTTTATCAAAGATTTAGAGAAGATCGCCTCATCGTTTTACTTAACGAATTTTCCGGACTTGATTGACGCCCGTGAGTTATGGAAGATCAGTGAACGTTATGGACGCATTGTTGATGCGTACATTGCGAAAAAAATCCTTAAAGCAATTTGGTGCATCAATGAAGATGGTCACAACGTTATTCAATATGCCGTGATAAACCGTTCAGTGCAGGTTTATAACCTACTCTATAAAATGAGTGAGCATAAACATATGTGTAGAACAATCAATGACCCCTCAGGGAATAACCTTCTACATTTTGCTGTAAAACTTTTGGCACCTCCAGACAAACTGAATCTTATATCCCGTGCACTCTTCAAATACAATATGATTAAAATGGTTTTAAGGTAGGAATATTTTTATCATACGATTAATAAGACCTAATATATTCATCTATCGTAGTTAACAAATTGTAATCTTCCAGGAAGTCAAGAGATTTGTAAACCCTGTAAACATCAGACAAAAACGTCAATGGAGAAACACCTCAAATGATGAGAAAGACTTTCTCAAGAAATTGCCTACAAAGTTGATAATAGGTATGGTCGCTTTATTCATCTCAACGACAGCCATGATAATAACATTTGGTGCAACCTTGTTCCCTATGTTTGGCCAAAACAATTCATCGATTCTTGCTCCCATAGCTGCATTGACACTTCTACCGATTGACCTGATAAGTTCCACATATGGTAGCAATACTTTTGGTAAGAAAAGTGATGACCACTTCTATTAAAATATTTACCATGTGCAACTCTTAGCATTTAAGTCTTCACTATTGTATTTCCTGTGATCTAATTATCTCATATTTCATTGAATCTAGATGTTTTCGTATTACTAGCCAAATTCTAATATTCATTGTGACTAAAAATTAAGTTAAAAGGGTCAAGACTTGGATACTTATTTTGTCCCACAAAAGGCCAGCCCACGGATCTATTGTCAGCACGTCAGTAATTTCAACGCTTTATTAGCCTCTTTTTACTTATTCTCATTCTGATGCCAACGGAAATCTAATCTCATATTTATTTATTCAAAAATATATATATATATAGTCACTTTTGGAAAATAAAAATTGACTTGCCGAAGCTGCTAGAGTGAAATCCCAAATTGCCTACCCGGCATTTAAAAACATATCCAAAAAATTGGACTAGATTTTTACTTACAAGCACCTACTGAATAGCAAGTTCTACTCTCAAGCGAGTAAATAAGCTTAACGAACTGCAGTTAAAAAAACAAACAAAAAACGAAACTCAAATATTTCTGCAGTTGCAGGAAGATAACCAAGAAAATAAGAGGTGCATAACATATAATGCCAAACAGGTCGAAATGAAGAGATACATATACGACCACACGATGTCACGCCCTCTACGACTACACCTCCCTACAGAATAACCAGCTAATATTTGTCCTAAACAACAAGATAGGGCTACGCAATATCAACAGAAGTCCATTGGAGATGCAAGAACTTGCATCCACCATTAAACCACATACTACTTACATAGACCTCAAAGAAACTGTAAAGTGATGAGGTTAACAAAAGCTAAACAGACTGTCATTAGTTAGAATTTAGATAGCTAGCTTGGAATCTCAGACTTTCACTGAGTGCAGTTTCTCCATCAACCGATCCAATTTCGAGTTAAACCTCTCCTCGGTCTCAATCTCTTCTTTCCCGTGCTTACGCTTCATTTCTGCCATCTCTTCTTCATGCAATTTCATCAACTTCTCCCTCTCTTCCTCGATTTCCTTCATTTCTTTACTCTGAGACTTCAGGAAATTTTCAACCTTCTCCTTCCTATATGTGTTCATAAAAAATTACTCCACAATTAGAGGCTAGTGGTAAGAACGGTACAAAACATGCACATTCTATCTTTAAATCATAACACAAAAGAAGAGGTGGCAAACTTTGGCTGGTCAGGCTGGGTAATGGATTCAAAGAGGTTAGTATTAAACAGGTTGATTATAAAACAGGCAGGGTTGGGTTTGACCCACAAACTTTTTTGTCCATTTTTTATATCAAGAAAATGAATTAAATATGATTACAAAAACTATGTTACTGCCATAATAATCTAAAAAGTATGAGTGAAATACGACTTTCAACATGCTTGCTCCATTTCCCTTTTATCTAATACTTTAATGTGAATCATTAGGTTATCAAAACTGTCACCTGTATACGTAAGGTTTCAGTAAAAATGCCATTCAGCAAAGAATGAAGCTTAGGAGACAAAAAAATCTGAACCAAACTTAGCTGACTACAAGACGCACACATAGAATACTACTAATTGTATCAAATGAGTGACATGTTCTGACTGCTTTTACTTTATTTCCTCCTGCAAATATATTTGCTTTATAGGTCAAGTCAACCGTCCTAAGTCTCATGGTATGGCCAGTGGCAGAGCCAATGGGGTGGCTAGAGGGTGCGGGGCCACCCCTAATCAGCCCAATAGCCTTCTAAATTTTTGGCCGATTGCTAACAGTACAAAGATTTTCTTCCACTTGGCCCCTCCCAATTTTCATATACGTATGTATTAAGAAAATGAGCGACTGTAGAAACTAGAAACTTAAGATCTGAAATATATATATTTATGTTGTTAAATCATCATCCCAAGTAAGAATTGTTCTTAATTAATAAATCTTTTTTGTCTATTGGTATCTTGTAAGGAGTATTTAATGATCTTATATTATTATGTTACTTGATAAAATATAATTCTACTTTTGCTTACTAATTGTCTTCTTTCAAGTTTTTGTTTTCTTTTCTTCACTTTGTGATGTATTTAATTCTTGAAACTCTAGGTTTACAAGTATTTATGTGATAATATAAGACCTTTTATGATTTTTAATTTTTCAATTATAGCTGATTAATTAGGAGTAAAATTATTGGAAACCTATATAATTGAGTTCTCTTATGTTCTTCGGTCACTACACAACATATTGATACCAATGACCAATAAGATACCTTTCAGGATCGGCTTTGACAAAAATTTGGGTTAGTTTGAGAGTTGAGATCTTATTTAATACTATAAACAATTTTCATTGTTCATATATAAATGTTAAGAGTAGGTTAGTTTGTAGTTATAGTAGTAAAGATTTATCCCTACTATCTTACGATGATTCGACGAAGTAGTGCCCCCCTTAACAAAATTTCTTGGCTCCACCCCTGGGTATGGGGAAATAGCTCTAGAAGCATAAAACAGGTAATACCTCTGGTAAGCATCTGCATCTGTACAAGATTTCTCATCTCTCTTGCATTCCTTCTGTTGTAGCTTCTCAAATTCTTTTTTGTGTGCATCCCTAGCATCTTGAATCACCTTCATTTGGTCCTTGAATAATTTTTCTTTGAAGTCCATCTAATTGCAAAATATGACCAAAATAGAAAATTAGTTATGGGCAATTGCATAACCAGAATTCATTTTACATAATGACAGAGTACAAGTAATATAATATAATGAAAATCAAACTACACTTCAGCTTGCACAGAACTTGGCAAATCAACTAGTTTTGTGTATGTAGTATGTACTACAGTTTCAAACTAATCCCTAATCCCAATATTTATGTACCTCTTCTTGGTTCTGTTCATGGTACATCTCTGTTCTCTGCCTGATAATTTTGTTCTCTTCTTCGAGTTTCCTCAGCTTCTCAGACACCAACCAAAACGCGTCTTCAAGTGCTTTTAAACTCCTCTCTTGTTTGGCAATCTTTTTCTTATACCAGACCAATTCTTGACTGTCCTTGTTTAGTTGCTTCAATTTGTTCATAACCTTTACTTGATACGACACCAGCTCAGATTTCAACTTTAACTTCCCTGAATAAACAACAAGCAAGTCCAAGGCGTTTCAAAGACTCGGATAATAACTGCCATAGGTGGCAAAATGAACGAATTGAGGAAGATAGATAACATGTAAAATGGGTTCGGATTAAAATAGTACGTAGTAAATTTTAATACAGGGTCGACAGCCCACCCCATTTTGTCCCAATTTTTTGAATTTCATACATAATTAATAAATTAAGTATGACTACAAATACAAGGGATGTGCACATTATTCAGCAGAAACCATAAAAACCAGCCAAACCATATAACTGTTGCCTAAAGTTGAATTTTATGTGAAAGAAAGAAAAAGAGTACACAGCAAATACCAGGTGAGTGCTGGTTAAAGATATCCAGGTCTTGTTCTGTCGCCATGAAGCCATATAACTGTCGCTTACCATTGGGATGGAACAGATTTGGTTGACGAGTCCAAGCATCTCTATCTACACCTTGACGCTCAAAATGCTTACTTAGACGCTCAGCCTCTAAAAATCCAACAGCTGAGGTGTCAAATATCAACACACTCATCCCCATGTGTCCTTCAGGCCCAAATGAATTACGGGCTTTCACAGCTTCATAAGACTCAAAGTATTCAAGAAGCTCTTGGGTTCCCATGCCAAGACACTGAAATTACAATTCAAATGTAGTAAATCTCATGAGATTTAAGATATGAAACCCACATTGAAGTGTTCGAATAACACTCATTTCTGTCCTTAAACGAAGCTCTCTCCGGTGATCGACTGGACTCTTTTCCCTGCCCCCCGGCCTCTCTTTCTTAGATAAATCAAGAAATTTGTATTGAAGTGATAGTTGCGAGTTTAGAATCTCATAGTTGTTCCTTATTTGCTTAACCAATACTGATTATTTTAACCTAAAATAATCAAAACATAATATCGTGATCACATTTCGCTACACACTAAAAGCTTAATTCTTGATCATCACTTCAATCGCACATCCAAATACCAAAAGTGGCAAAATGGATCTTTGGGTAAACTTTCAAAACAGGTGTGAATTGAAACAGGTCTTTTCCTAGCAAACACTTTTTTGCCCATTTTTCCAGGGGAATTTTGTCAAACAAAGATTGATCTAATTATAACTAAAAAACATGATTACTATAGTAATGATCTAAATCTTGGAATATAACAAGTTATGTGATATACTTTGCCCATTAGACCAGTTCTAACCATTTGACATGTTTCCAATCTACCAAAACTTGATACCCATTTGAATAAATAAATCAAAACCGACCCATTCATTGATAAACAAATTGAATTAACCCCTAAAACGCACAAAAATAACGAATATACCTTGCCATTTTCATCCTGCTCAAGCTGTGTATTCATAACAATCACCATTGGTGGCCAAACTATTTCCCGATCTTCAAATTCCTTATCAAGCCCCTTCCACTGCCCATACACTTCACCAGCTTGTACTACCATAGCACCCCTCCTACACAACTCTTCATCCAAAACCTCCGCAAAATCCCAGTGAAGCCTCGGTCTTCGCGTCCCTTTAGTTTTAACATGAGTAAGAAACGAATTCATACCCCGAAACCAGTAAATAGAACCAGGACCATCCCGACAAGCTGGACAATGCCATTGCCTAGCAGGTTCATTAATCTGTTCAGCAGTCAAATCATCTAAAGTTCCGAAGAATTCAGCTAACCACGGATTCTTTTTACGGGAATCATGACTCTTTTGACTGTCATCAGAATCATAATCATCACTCACAAGCTCATCCTCAGACACATCATTTTCATCTTGATCATCAACTTCCACCACATTATCACCCCAACCACCAGGTTTTTTAACTTCGGCTTTACCCCATGTTGCCCAATTACTTCTACTTCCATCTCCAACTACGTATCCTTCTGTTGATTCCTCCCACCCTTTCTTTCCGCCCCAATTCAAGTTCATATTTCCCAACCCCTGATTCAACTGATTGATATCCACATTAGACTCCGGTGCAACTCTGCCTGAAGTCATCTACATTCATTAAAACTCAATGTCAGAATCCATATATTCATTTTTATACATTACACAAGCAGACCACCATGAATCAAAATGGGTGAGAATCGAACCCCAAGCAACCATCTAAAAATGCTTAATCTCAGAGCTGTTCAATCAAATGCAAACACTTTCAAATAGGAACGATAAGAAGGTTCAATTTTTTAATAATTCGAATCATATAAATAAAAAAGTTTACAAAGTTGACATTTTAAATCTCATATCTACATAGATACATAGATGCATGGATGAATTTTCTATATAAAACTCACCGTCCGAATTTAAATTTTTATTTATTTCTACACATTTAAAAGCAGGCCACTACTAATCGAAACCGATGAGAATCGAACTCCAAACAACTATCTACAGTGATACACTTAATTATTGCTCAGATATTCAACCGAATGTAAAATAAATAAATAAATAAATCAAGAAAATTAAGAAAATTGTTGTAAAGCATTTTAAAAACCCTAGATTAGCAATAAATCATACAGAAGCTACAATTTGTTAATTTAAGTTACAGATAGTGGATCAGGGTTTAAATAGGGTTTTTGTGTTTCACAGAAATAAAACCCTGCTTAGGGTTTTAAATGTAAAAGCTCATGCATTGACACATAACATATTAACTGGAGCGAAAAAAAACGACCGTTATATGCGTACATACAGATGTATATATACATATATATCGGCGATCGGCGACGAGAAAGATTACCGGAATGTGCAATCCGTAGGTCGATGGAAAGTGGAGTGTCAAATAGTGTGTGAAAATGAGGGTACAAGTAGAAATAGGAATGAAAACTTAAATATATAAAATAAAATAAAATACAAAAAGAAAAAAACATAAATCTGTATAATTTTCTACTGAGTTTTATAGAATTAAAACTTTTAACACCTTTTAAGAAATATAGTAGAATTCGTAATAATATTCTTTCAAGTTTGTAAAATGTTTTTACGAGTATCATAAATCTTGTGCAAAGATAGTTTTACTAGTTATTATGTAGTAACTTTTAAGTATTCATGTAAGTTAAATTTCATTGTCTATTGATGATGACATTTTAATTTTAATTAATTAATTTTTAAATTCGTATATATATAAATTGTACGAGTAAAAAGTAATCTTATAAGAATTAATGTATATCACCGGCTGAACTATGAATTGAAAAATATATAAATTTTTGTATTTTGTGTTTACGAATTAAATAAATAAATCATATTTTTATAAGGTAACCAATAATGATTAAAAGCATTAAATGATAATTTAAATCAAATAGTATTACATATTTGATATAGTAGTTTTATAATTTTATTTTTATTATATAATTAAAAGAGGATATGACGGGAGAATCTAAGCATTTCATTGTTTTTTAAATAATCTTAATTTCTTTTGTATAATTACACTTTTGGTCCCTTAAATATTTGATATATTTGTTTAAATTAAAAAAAAATAGACCAAATAATTTATTCATTTATAAAAATTAGGAAGTTTAAAAATTATATAAAAAAATCGGTTACGATATTTTTTTCATTTTATTAAGATTAAATTTGTTTTCGACAAACTTTTTTTCAATATTTTTGGTGAGTTTTAATTATACAATATAGTATCACACGTGATAATGTGTAATATCGCATGTGATAATAAATGATTTTTTCATCTTAATTTTTTTAACTGTTAAATAAAACTATTAATATAACTGTTGATTTAAAGTTCACATTTGATAAATCAACAATCACATGTGATTAAACACCAACATAATAATAGTTTAGATAAATATTTGTAGGTTTGAAAATTATAATTTATTATAGCTACAATCATATGTAAATAGAACACCAAAAAGTAATTGCATGTTATTACACATCAATCGATAATATATGTGATCACATATGACAGTAGTTATTAACACATGTGATATTTAGTTATTATCACGTTTGATATTAGTTATCACACTTGATTTTATGTATAACCACATGTAATAAATATTTGTAGGCTTGAAATTTACATCTGATTACATATACAATCTCATGTAAATAGTTAATCTAAAAGTAACTGTATGTGATATTAGTTGTTTTCACATGTGATAGATTTTTGAAGGTTTGAAATAATTATGATTACAGATAAAATCATATGTGAACACCGAAAAATAATTACATGTGATTACACATCAATTAATCATGTTTATGATTACATGTGATATTGATTGTTATCATGTATATTATTAGTGTTATCACATGTGATATTGATTATTATCAAATATAATATTTAATTTCATTTGCGTATTAAAAATAATTTACAACTAAAGTAAATCAACCAAAAAAGTCTTTACGCCTAGAGAAAGAAAAATATAACGCTGCCTTGTTATCCATAAAAGTATAATATTTACGTAAAGTGTTAGCTTTGTAAAGTACAAGTATTAGATCATCAAGGGTTGATTTAAATACAATTTCAAATCATAAGGGTTAGAAGGTACCATTTATTATCCATAAAGTTGTTTGACATAAAATTTAATAGTCTGAGGGCCTTTTATGAAAGATACATCGTCTCTTTCACTCACATACTAATTCAACATTCTTTTTGACCCGCAACGAACTTCCACCAATTCTGTTCATATATTTGTCCCATTATTACAAAAGTAAGTACTTATTATACACTTTTCAATGCTAATCAATTGCTAACACAATAAAATAGGATGTGACTAGTGTGTTTTACTTATGATCCAACATAGATAGAAAGACGAGAGATGTTTTATTTATAGATCCGCCTATGATAAAAACACAATTCGAAACACCAAATGGCAATCGAAATTAAAATTTGATCTATACTGCCAGCGGGAGACGATGTTAGAGGTTAATTACAATGTCGATCGAGGTTCATGGCGACGACGATAGCCGCTCGTGGAGGTGGATGTCGATGGTGATGGAAACGAAGGTAGATGGCGACGATGATTACAATGGAGGTGGATCGTGACGGTGATTAGTGTTAGTCGGCCGCTTTGTTTGTAGTGAAAAGTATTTACCATATGATCTAAATTTACGCTAATACCCGTCCCTACCTGACGGAATATCAGTTACTTCAAATTTGTAAAAATATAATCTAGTCTCAGCCTTTCAGTATCTTAATCTAAGAGTGAGTATTTATCAATGTTTTGAAACCCGGTTTTTCAGTTGACCCGGTGGTCTTTCCGGTTCCGGTCGGACTGTTCAAACCGGCCGGTCCAACCGTATCTCTATTATTGGTTAGCTCACAGCGTCCCAGCTAAGTACCATGCCCAGCAGATGTGTTTTGGCCCAGCAAATGTGTTTTGGATCCAGTAACAAACCCACATGCATTTCGGCCCAGCATTATTCTTTCTAATAACATGAGTTTTAAAGTGGAAGGAAGCACAAGCAGATCCAAATACAGACTTCAAAGATATTTATGAACTTCATTTACACAAGCAGCTTCTGTCTTCTAACAAGCACAAACATTTTATCAAACTTTCCGATACTTGATCATTACTACTTCAAATAGCACAAGCAGATCCAAAGAAGACTCACCTTTTTATCAAAGCGGCCGGAGATGAAGGTAATCGGTTGGAGATGAAGCAATCGGCGGGAGAAGAGAAGAAGCCGGAGATGGAGGTTTTGGCCGGATTTGTAGATGGATTGATTTAGGGTTTCGGATTTCTTTCCTCCATGTTCTCGGATCTAGTTTTCCATATTCTCAGATCTAGTTTTCCAAATTCTCAGATCGAGTTTTAAAGAATAAAAAAAAGATATATATATGTATATATATATAAACGGGTCGAGTCCGGTCCGGGTTACCGGTTCGACCGAAAAATCGGCCGGCTTTGACCGAGTTTAACTTGTACATTAACCCGGAGTAGTTGGTCCGGCTTAGGTCCCGGTTCCGGTTCGACCCGGGTTTCAAAACATTGGTATTTATTTCCTATTCTTACAACAATTAATAATCATTTTCATTTTAATTTTATTTTGCTTTTACAGCTTCAGCCACTCGAATATTCAATATGTTTTTTTATTTTTCATCAAACAAATGACATCTTTTTCATTGATGTCTGAAATTGAACTGGTATAAAGATCAAATAGCAAATCATGTATGAGATTATTATAAAAATGAGATCTATATAAGTTTTAGAATCACAAAATTTGCCTTCCGAAAATTTAAAAGAGAACTTTTGGGTTTATGCACAAAGTGATCAGAACACAAATTGCTTAAGAAAATATTATCTATGTTTGTCTGATTTATGTATAGATCACTTAAAATCTAAGACTTCGGTTGGTTTGTATAATTCGTAAGAATATGATGAAATTGAAATTTAAATTTCATTTTATGTCCTGTTTTGGCATAAATAAAATTTAAATTCTACTGCATTGTATTTGTTTCGCATAATTCAAAGGAATTGAAATCCTTCGAATTCTATTAGACAAAGGAATTCAAATTCCTTAAAATATTGAACGACATGTTTACAATTCTATTAGAATTTACTAATTAAAAAATTCTTTTTATCTAATGTTATATTTATATTTCTATGTATATATAATACAAAACTATGTTATAATAATACTTTATATAGAAATTATATATTGTAATCTTTTATTATTGATACATTTGCTATTACCTTCATAATTATATATACAAACTAAATATATATCTAAATTAATTCAATATTTTATTTTATGTTGCTATTAATATTAATTATTTATAAATATATAGATCTAATAACGATTTATGTATTTATAATAAATAATTTTTTGAATTTTATTATATATTATATATTTTAATTACTTGCATATTAACATAAACCTATTTTTCTATTTCTAGTATTATTATTGACTCGAGTTTCATTTCAATTCTTGTAAACTAAACTTGATAGATTCTAGCTTATTTGGATTTCAATTTTATTATTTGATAATTCTTTTGACTGATTTTAGTTCATTCGAAAACAAATTTACAAATCAAAGGCGCCAAAAAAATTATCGACAGTTTGAACTGTTCAAAATTAATTTTCAGTAAGTTATAATTAAAACTTGAAAGCTACAAAACAGTAACTCGTTGGGTGGGTCCTTGGTCAGCTTAGACGCTACCATTGACCAGCTTGACCGCAATCCAGGGTGATCGTTAACGAAAGTCAATTTCCACCGTACTTTACGTTACAATAAATATGTAATTAACTAATTACATTATCATTTAATAGTATAATTGTACCTTATATAAAGCAAATAATTTGCTTGTAAAAATTGTCAAATACTCGTAATCAAAACATATCAAATCAAAATAATAATAATAAAAAGAAACTAATGGTCTTATTTTAGGTCATAATAACCAGAAAATGATTACGAAAACGTAAATGGAAAAGTTCAATAAATAAAGAGTTACGATGACAAGTTAACGTACCTATTAATTTCAAACAGTACCCAATTACTACTTTTATCTATTTCACCAATTTGCATTCAAATCAGCT
The DNA here is from genome assembly GCA_963921325.1 of Logfia minima. NCBI lineage: Eukaryota > Viridiplantae > Streptophyta > Magnoliopsida > Asterales > Asteraceae > Logfia > Logfia minima. The sequence continues at coordinate 37,514,342 of OY992767.1, forward strand.
TGAGTAATGTAAATTAAAAGCAAGCACATTTTTGGTAAGAGAAACAAGTAGAAATTAATTATGAACATCCCTATAGGCTTTTATGATACACAGTACACACTCCTCTTTAGTTAGAAACGTGAGCAACACTTCAACAAATGTTACCCAAATTGTGCAATTTTTGTGTACATTTTGATTTGAATGAATAAAAGAAACATCATATACATAGAATAGAAAATATCGGTTATTCTATGTCTATGTTGAATCAGTAGAGTCCCAAAATCACCATACGCTTATGGGCTTAGAAAAACGTCGCATGTGCTTAAGGTAAAAGGAATAAGGTGTAATGTAGAATGTCGTATGGGTACAATATGGCAATGTGATCACAACGCGTACCCTTAGGACAATTCTCCATAACGCGTAACTTTATTTATCACAAGTAACGATGTTCAGTTAGTTTGATGGTACAAACCTTAAGGCATCCGTTAAACTAGTAGATTTGGTTAGGCACTTTTCAAAAGTGAGGTTTGTAGTTCAAACTGATCCCATAATGTTATGTTGGGCTCATCGAGTTGATCCGGGTGGTTAAATCAACTTTGACGGGCTATCTCGAATAGAATTGAATTCTTTTTTTTTTTCTATTATTATTAGAAATTGTAATGCGTATTTTGATCTTTTTCTTTGAATCAGTTAAACATATGGATCACATTTCTTGAAAATAATTTGTGACATAAAGGGCTTGTTATCAAATAAGCCAAAACAAAGAAGATATAGAAAGTATATATAAGCTTAAAAGAAGATTAAAGAAATGCTAGTCGAGTTATAGCTGTAAGGGATAATTGTTTTATAATATGTAAAACTTTAACTTTTTTCTATTGTATGGGTCTAACTTTAAAAGCTTCTATTTTATGAGGTAAACTTTCAAAACTTCTATATTGTATGTTAACTTACCTTTTTTGGCCTAGACAAAAAATGAAACTTTCATTCTTTGGAATGGCTAAAAAATGAAATACTACATACAATAAAGAGGTACTGAAAGTTTACCTCATACAGTAGAAGTTTTTAAAGTTAGACCTATACAAGATAAAAAAAGTTAAAGTTTAGCACATTACAGAACAATAAACTCTAACTCTAAATAATGTAATATGTGTGATGGGTGTGTGAATCTTTTCCCTCCAAGAATGAAAAAGGAAATTTGTGAAGATATCCGTTTGGTTGCTTAATACCATTGATAGACAATCTCAGCCTTTCGGTTCGAATTTTCTCAAATGGGCCGACCAAACAGGAAATTCCTTAATTCTCAAACTAATCAATGATTTAATAACTTTAGCCTGAATTATGCACACCTTTAACCACTTTTTAACTATATGTATAAGTATAATGATGATTACTATGCACCGTAAACATGAGTTACACAACCAAGTCACAAGAATATCTACAAATAAATCATGGTATTCACATCGATCTCTTGCATTGCGTGACCAGAAGAAGCTTCACAATGAAATAAAAGTGTATCAAGTTACTCTCACATCGTTTCTCTTTTATCACATGTTGCATAATTAACATGTGAACTTTAGAAAACTTTTTCTTATCGATATGTTTGTACAATAGTCAATGTTCCTCATTGCACTTATGCCAAATTAACTAACATGAGTACGTTTATAACTATCAGTAATAAGACATAATATCCAACTAATCTTTGTGGTAATGTTTGGCCAAGGTTCTTACAAAACGTGTTCTGTTTATCTTTTCAGTTTTTAGTATGCTATATGCAATCTTTTTAAAAACAATTTAAATTAGTCAACTGTTCATTCGATTAATGTTTTGTTACTTCTACATGATAACTTGTCTTCTAGATTTAAAGTTAAGTGCGTTAATATCATCTTTATGACTCGTTAAGTTTTCTTTAAAACAAACTACAATGTTATGTTTAGCTTTAATTCAAGCATTAATTAGTGACTAATCCGTTTGTAACTACATATTCTGCAAAATATATTGCTTTCGCTAAAATAAACCTAGATGAATAATTGTAGACTCCATACTTATCAGTTCATAATAATAAAATAAAATTATTGTTAAATATTTAGTGAACTCTTAGAATATATGTATTCAATAGTATGTAATTCATGCATATAAGTAGAAGTATTTGACCATTGACTATTTGACCAAACATTAAAAATATTTTTAACAGCAACATAAACTACATAAGAAATTAAAGTATCTCATTCAATTAACTATGAATTTCATTTTATAATAAAAATTAAATATTTATATCTATTTATTTTTATTCATTAATTTAATAAAAAAACGTCCTTTTCTTATATAACATCCATGAGACATGAGTCATCTCCATGCTTGGGTAAACAATCTCTCGTTCCACCATTTTCACACTCTCCAATCACACAAATTCCCCAAATCATTCAATTTCCTTTAAACAGCATCTCATTTTCCCTTTAAAATCACCAAATTCCCACTAAAGTTTTCATCTTTCGCCTTTTAATCCAATCAATTTCCAACCCCAGATCACCAAAACCCTAACCTTGAAAAGAAATGGGGAAAGAACAACAAACCCTAAGTGAATCAGTACTGAAAAAAATCATTCTCTCATACACATATGTTGCCATTTGGATCTTTTTAAGTTTCACTGTTATTGTTTACAATAAATACATCTTAGATCAAAAGATGTATAATTGGCCTTACCCAATTTCACTAACCATGATTCATATGTTTTTTTGTTCTTCATTAGCTTATATCATCATTAATGTCTTAAAAATTGTTGAACATGTTCAAATGACTCTTAACATTTATCTCAAATCTGTTGTTCCAATTGGTTTGTTATATTCATTAAGTTTATGGTTGTCGAATTCGGCTTATATTTATCTATCTGTTTCATTTATTCAAATGCTTAAAGCCTTAATGCCTGTTGCTGTTTATTCCATTGGCGTTTTTTTTAAAAAAGAAAGCTTTAAAGGCCAAACTATGAGTAATATGTTATCGATTTCATTTGGTGTTGCCATCGCTGCTTATGGTGAAGCTCAGTTTAATACATTTGGTGTTATGTTACAATTAGGTGCTGTTTGTTTCGAAGCTACTCGACTAGTCTTGATCCAAATCTTGTTAAATTCAAAGGGCATCACTTTTAATCCAATCACTTCACTTTACTACGTAGCACCTTGTTGTTTGGCGTTTCTATCGGTTCCTTGGATGATTGTGGAGTTACCAAAACTACGAGATACTTCAAGTTTTCATTTGGATTATATGATATTTGGGACTAATTCTTTGTGTGCATTTGCATTGAATCTTGCTGTGTTTTTGCTTGTTGGAAAGACATCTGCTTTGACTATGAATGTTGCTGGGGTGGTTAAAGATTGGTTGTTGATTGCGTTTTCATGGTCTGTGATTAAAGATACAGTGACACCGATTAATCTTTTTGGGTATGTGATTGCGTTTTTGGGTGTTGGGTATTATAATCACGCAAAGTTACGGGCACTTAAGGCTAAAGAAGTGGAAAAGAAGGCGATGAATGCTGATGATGAGTCTGGGAAGTTAATGGAGGATCGAGAAGGGGATAAATTGGGCAGGAAAAACGAGTCTGATGATTGATGCTAAACGAAATGAGTAGAGACACAGAGAGTTGTTTGGGTACTTAATTAATGTCTTTTTTATGTCTAAATTTATGTTATTATCTTCTCGGGCTTTTGAGTTTGAGGATTTTGTCTAAGTGACCCGAGAAAGACTAATCTTTTAATATGTGATACATATACATAATTGTTATCGATCGTGTTATGGCATTATGTTTACTTGTTAATGATTCTAGATCACTTGATTGTAGGGTAATAGTGCACATATCTTGTGTTTTGATTATCTCTTGGCATTTTTAGTGGTTGTCATTTTCAGTGTTTTGTTTCGTACTGATCTCATAAACTGCTGCAAAACTGTTTGGCATCCGATTCTTGTTTGTATTTACTTGAATCATTTGTTGTTTATGATGTTCTTTACAAAGAAACCAAATTGAGAATATTGGTTTTATGTAAACTTAACTGAAGAATATATGTATGTAGAAGGAAAAAACAATACTTTGTGCTAGTACACTTGTTCTGCTGTGGGTCACTTGTAGTTTAGTACTTTTGGTATCTTTGAAGAAATACTGAATCAATGACATTTACATCGTTGAATTTGATTCGTCTGATGTATGAGTTAGCAAGATGACATTTCGATGTAAAGTGATTTAGGCGGTAAAATAATCAGAAAAGTTGCTAGAAAACCAAATTCAAACTTGAAAGATCAGGGCCAATCTTTTTTATGGGTCAGATTGGGACATTAAATGGGCTGGGCACGAACCAGTTTATTCTTTGCTTGAACTGGTTTTTGTTGGTAATAGTGTCACAGTCAAGAAGCATTAGGCCCGGCCAAACACAAGTTCCATTTGAGCGAGGGGTGGGGCCAGTACCCCTGGTGATTTTTTATGAATAATAAAGAGATTATATAAAGTTGTTATTTTTTATATTTTGGGTTTGGTATATATATCTACACTAGCTGGTTATATACACGATATTTATGTATTCACAATTCACATGATGTGTTGATGAAAATGGGTCCGGGTACGGTATTTATGTACGAGTGATAGGCAGCTAAGGTTCATTAAAACACGAGACAATGATAGTACCATGAGAACTCCGGGCCCAAATAAGGATCCAACTTCAATTTAAAGGACACCGAGAGTTGATACTTAGACTACTCCTTATAGTACAGACTAGAATCGAAGAACTAACTGTCACATTAGCATAAGAACTGAATAACTGAACCACAGTTGAATCCTGTTTATAATGATTGGAACTGAACTTTTTAGCGCCACGTCATTTTTTAACTATCAATATAAATACATTCATATTTTTAAAAATACAATAATAATACTTACACTAATAATAAAAAATATATTAATTAAAAAAATACGTTGTACGTTACATCAATGATAATATAATTAGTCTAATTAAGAAAGTGTAATAATGATAAAAGTTATATTAATTAAAAAAAATTCGTTACATGAATAATAATACAATGATGAGAATTGTGTGTGAAAAATAGTGGTAATTGTTTAATATAATTTGTGTGTTTATAAGTGGAGATGGTGAGAATTATAATTGAAAATTGGTAACAGTTGTACGTATGTATAATTGATAAATGTATTAAATAACTTTTTTATAGCTGTTTTAAGCCACCGTTGGGAGTGGACCCCATCTGCATCTCATCCTCGCTCCGTCTTGCACAAAATGACTACAACAGAATAACCTCCAGAACTCGCTCGTACCTATAGCGTTCAGGAAAGATGACACCTCATGAGAACGGGACACAAGGACGGTCCATAGGAAGCCGCCTTACGCCCCATCCATCAAACCTACCCGTGATCATCAAATTTATGATTTTTATGATATCTTAATGGTGGTTCTGTTGAGTATGAGGTTTGGCATTGACCTGAACACGATGTTCGTGAAGCTGCAATGCATGTGGGAGTTTTAGGGTGTGGGTCACTTGGCGAGCCACAAGTACACTTTGGTGTGTGTGAAAATTAACGGATGATTGATAAAACCGAGACTGGACTGGAACCGGCTGCATATGGTTCGGTTCCCGGGTATACAGCTTTCTAAAATTCCATTCTCAATTTGGTCCTGTCTTCTATCCACCAAATGACCAAACCTAGGATGCCTTTAGGCTTTGGGTTTGAGATTTATATTTAGCGCAAATTTTAAGCTTAACTGGGCCTAGGGCTGAGCTTGGGCCTTGGGGGTGCTTAAGCTAGTTTTTCTGGGTTGGGTTTCAGGTTCAAATGAGCCCAAACCCGTTTGTGCATCTTTATGTATACTACTGGGCCGACCCAACTCGAATTAATTTTGATAATTTTGAGCCCTTCAAGATGTAATGGAACCATCATTTTTTGCTTGATTGAACATGGTTCCAACTTCTAAGAGTTATTATAGAGCTATTCAAACATGTGAATTACAAATCAAAGCTACATTAAAAAGACTAATTAAACTATCAAATTAACACAGTCTAATGGGTTTGAGCTCAAAACTTGACTCGACTCGTTTTCTGTTATGGACATTAAACACCAGTGACGCGAGATAACTAAACGAAACTCCATATAGTTTCCTTTAAACATTACAAGAAAAGTAACCAAACATATATAAACAACAAAACACACAATCTAATTAACCATTTCTAATCAAACCATTTCCACGGTTTCTGATGCCTTATCATCTTTCTTGTTCCAAGCTGCCACAACCAGATAAACCACAAAATTGACCACACCCAAAATCGCCAACAATCCATAGAAGCAATCCAGTCTTCCATGATCTATGTCATCAGCGAGCCACCCTTCTCCACCATGGCTTCCGGTCACCTTTTTCACGACAGACACCAGAAAACTGCTCATGAAAAACCCGAGTGAAAGGGTTGTCAAAAACAGTCCGGTACTCATTGTCTTCATACTTTTCGGGGATCTTGTGATGAAGAAATCTAGTTGTCCTGTATATATAAATGCTTCACCGGCTCCCACTAGGAAGAACTGTGGAATGAGCATGAATACGCTTATTGGTAGTGATTTTTCAGTGGTGGTTCCACCAACAGATTTGGCTACTGATAAACGCTTCATTTCTACCACCGCTGCTGCTGCCATACCAAGAGTTGAAAGGATCAAGCCTAATGCCATTCTTTGTAGATCAGTGAACCCTGTCGTTGAAAAGAAAATCATTGTCAGTTTAGCAGTAGCTCATACTGGAGTAGAACCAACCCCGTTCGTATTAGTTTTCTGCACTTGGGAGTATATTTGGGTTCACAATCTCTTGAGAATTTGCCATTTTTAAATTATTTTTTTTGACATTTTTCTTGCAAAATGTTGACTCTTTTTTTTTTTTCTTCAAAATATGATTGTACGTATTCTTTTTTCTTTTTTTAATCTTTTTGTTGAAATCCGGTGGTATTTTTTAGCAAATACATCCATAGAATTAATTTGCTCCTTGTGGTATTTTAATTTACAACCGGTACTCAATGATTAGTGTATATAAAATTTGATAGTAAATATGTACCTGGTGTTCCTTTCCATTTCCTCCATAAGGGGATGATTAAACAGTCATAAACCGCACAAGTAAGCAATATAGCAAGCACAAAAAAGACGGTGAGGGATCCTGCAGGGATTTTAAACCCTCCAATAGATCGTTCCATAGTGGATGCTTGTTGGACAGAGAAAGTGATCATCTGAGCGTAAGCTGTCCAAAATAGTATGGTTGTTGCCCATACAGGCAACAACCTAGTCATCATTTTCACTTCTTCCACTCTTGTGACTGTGCATAATTTCCATGGATTTGGAGCAGAACCAGAATTAGTTTTCACAAAATCTCCTTCTGCTACGATCGCAGCCTTGTCCAAGCAGCTACAAGAACAGAAAATGGGTCAATTTGGATTATGTTTTATCTCAAATGGGTCAAATAAAATTAGCTAAAAGGGAAGAGGTTCAAACGGGTTGAAAGTTGCCCATAAAATT